>OZ004715.1:26345742-27545742 GCA_963924515.1 Vespertilio murinus | reverse complement strand
TTTAACTCTACAGATTGGAAAACAATAGTTTAAATGCAAAAGTGGTATTTTTTCACTGTAAAAAAATATGAAACTATTTTTAAAAGTGAAAATTAAAAGAACCCATAATTTTACCTTTCAGAAATGACCACAGTTGACGTGTATTTCCTTCCAACCTTTTTTTCCCATGAACATTAAGTAGAGTTGTGAGAGTTTAGAATTGGCAATAGGTGAGTTTTATATCTCAATAAAATGCTTCCTTTTTTTTTTTTTTTGCAGTTACAGAATAAATGCAACCATGACTTACATTACACAATTTGCTAAGCTGATCTCATGCACTTTTGAAACTTTCATCCTATGTTTTAAGAATCAAAAAGTTTTTCACTGGAAAGTTGGGAGAAGTTACAGGCACCCACTCTCACCTAATGTTACACGTACTATTGAACAGTGTGCCCTACATTTTTAGTACACATTATGCCATTAGCATTTCCCCATGTCACTGAATAGCCTTTCAAATATGATTTTAATGAATGCTAAAATATTTCCATGTATGGGTCATTTGTTTAATATTTCTTTAAAAAATAGTTCCCTATTTCTCAACATTTAGGATATCTTTAGATTTTTTAAACTAATATAACACTATGATGAATACTCTTATATAAATTGTTGACCACATCTCCGATTATTTCTCTGAGGCCAACTCTTAGAAATGAAACTGGTAAGTTTTTATGATTTTTCTCTTAAATTCAAAGGGGCCCCCGTGTCTTTCAGAAAGGGCCTCTCCTTTCAAGGCAAGAGCCTCAGTCTGTCCAGGTTTTGCCCTTTGGTTGAAACCTGAGATTCTGTGAATCCCTAACGCGTAATTTTCGATAAAACAGGCTTGATAGCCATTTCACTTTCACCCCCTTTAGACAACAGCTTTTTGGGTTTCCTCTTCATCTGCTCCTCACCTGTGCCCAGCTCAGACCGTATTTCTGAAACAAAAATATGTGCCTATCTCCCTTTCTTTGTGTTTTCTCTTCCCAGCTCCCCATTAATGCCTTCTCTGCAGAGGCCCCGGTGCCCGGCGACATAATACAACTGAGGGGTTAGCGTCTTAAGCCCTGCCTCCCAGAGTACTTAAGAACTTAATCAGTTAGGACTTTCATAATTGCTTGCAATTTTAAAGAGGGTCCTAGAGAAAGGATAATACTTAACTCAAAAGAATGAACATTAAATACTTAGAGTTGTAGGAGTTTAGAATTGGCAATAGTAGAGGTTCATATCTTAATGACTGTAAAAATGTTCCACAAAGCACAAAACAAACAAAACATCACACCAGAGAAAGGGAGCTTTGTGTTACGTCGATAGGAAGGGAAATCTACTGGTTCTGCCATGGGCTTGGCTGAGCTTGGCCACCAGGAGTGAGAGGAAAAGGCCAATAAGTGAGCCCCAATATGGAGCCCTGGGAATACTCCCCTGTGAGCCAGTGGTGCGGGCTCTCAGGAGAGCCCGGGCGAAGGGGAGGCACTGGCTGTGAATTTGGATTTGGGGGAGTGACCGGAGTAAGGTGGTGGGACTGGAGCACAGAGGGCGCCTTTGCCTGCCAGCCGAGAAGCCTGGCATTACATGAAAAAGCAAGTAAGGCACCGATCTAGAACTCAGGCCAGAGATATTTGCGGGTTATCCCCGCAGCTGTGGGCTGGATCAGTTGTGGAGGAGACACCAGGAGCAAGAGAATCAGCCAGTAAATTGTAGCAACAATGATAGCAAATATTTGCTAGGCATTTGGTATGTGTCGGGCAACATGCTAAGTGTCTCACGTATGTTAACGCATTTAAAAGGTAGCCCGGATCTATGTGGTTGGTGTCATTATTTTTCCATGTTACAGCTAAGGACACTGCAAACAGGGAAGGTGAATAGCTTGCCTATAGCTACACAGCTACTAAGTAGCAGGGCAAGGATTCGAACCCAGATGCTTAACCTCTACCCTGAACACTGCCACGAGGATGATGACCTTGACTGTGGAGGCAGTTGTGGTCATTGGGGACCAAGAGCATTTGTTTCCATCTCAAGCTGCGCATACAGTTTATGCTCTGGGGTGTGAGGAGGTAGGGAGAGGTAACAAAGACTGCTTCTCAGCAAATGTCCGGAGCTGGCGAAGACAGGAGCCAGGAGGTATGAAATGTGAGGTGTCGCAGGACCACAGTCCACACGCGTCAGGCGGCACAGCTGTTCCTCTGCAACTGATCGGATTCGCGTAGGATTCTAAGCAGGGTCTCCACTGGACTCGGTGCAGCTGACATATGAACAGTAGCTTCCTCTTACCGAGCATCAGTTACATGCCAGGCACCGGGCTAGCCGCTTGGCAGGTATTATCTCGTTCATTTCTCATCGCAGAACTATGTTAGCTTCTATTTTATGGATGAAAAACCAAGGCGCCAAGAAATTATGTGACTTGCCCAAGGCATGCAGCCACGAGAGCACCAAGATCTGAACTCTGGGAAGTCGAACCCCACACGCTATCTATCAGCTTCCTGTACACTGTGAACCGAAGGTAACATTTCCGGTTGGCCTCTGTGGGTCCTTCCTCCTCTCACTCCCCAGAAGGGGCCCCCTCCCCTGACTTACCTTTGTCATCCACACCCCTCCCCACACTCCTCCTTTCTCATGCCTCCATCAGAAATATTCTGTCAGCTCCTGCATCTGAGGATGAGTGGCTTTCCTCAATCCATGACCTTGTTTCAATATTTGCTCCCCTTTTCTGAATGGCCAGGGAGCAAGGTCACCCAGGAACAGGCACAAGGTGTGGGGACAGGAAGCCTGTGCCAGAGGCATGGCTCCTCAGCTCAGGGATGTAAGATTATGAGCAAGCCTCCATTCTCTCTTTGGGTGGTCGGGAGAACCAAGTGAAGTGATGCATGTGAAACGCTTTGTGCACTGGAAAGCCAACCCCGTAATCCCTCATTGGTCAGGATTGAGTCCCGAATAACTGTCCCCCATGTTGCTTCCTCCACATTAGGGGAGATGGAACTGTGGACAGGGAAGTCTGGGCATCCATCAGAGGTCTGCTGCGCGCAGACCCGCCTGTCTGCCAAGCCAGGGCTGCAGGCGGGCCAGGCAAGATGGCTCACGTTTGTATGGGGCTTCACAGCTAACAAAGCACATCAACATCTGTTATCCGGTTGCTTTGCAACCCCTCTCTAAGGCAGAGGCAGGTGAACAGCCTTTGTCCCTGCTGGTCAAGAGAGAAAATCGAGTCTTCAGAGAGGAGAGGAAGTTGCCCAAAGTCACACAGTTACCGAGCGCACAGCTGGGCTCACACTCTGGTCTTAGACCTCCTGACCCACTGATGCTTTTGGCTGCTGAGTGTCAGGCTCCATCAGTTCCATCACTCCACTCAGCACCCACAATGAATAGACTGGGTAAGGTAGTGATGCACTGTATGACTGTATCATTCTCTATAAATTGTATATAAATATACACTTAGGTATCAAATGTGTAAGTTAAGCATATATGAACATTGATTAAACAGTCTCTTGTTTTAATCTCAAACGGGGGGCATTGCAAACATTTTGGAAGACCTTTGAAAATACCGTCATCCCTAAACACAGTGTCAATAGAGCCTGATGTTTAAAACTCCTTGCTGCCGAAACTGGTTTGGCTCAGTGGATAGAGCATCGGCCTGCGGACTGAAAAGTCCCTGGTTCGATTCAGGTCAGGGGCACGTACCTTGGTTGTGGGCACATCCCCAGTAGGGGGTGTGCAAGAGGCAGCTGATTGATGTCTCTCTCTCATCGATGTTTCTAACTCTCTATCCCTCTCTCTTCCTCTCTGTAAAAAAAATCAATAAAATATATTTTAAAAATAATAATAATAATAATAAATAATTAAAAAAATAAAAATAAAACTCCTTGCTCCCTAACCTAGGCCCCCCTCTGCCCGATCCAGCTCAAGATGGTCTGCCATGTTCAAGTCACCGCACCTAAACGCAGATGTGGGATCCTCTCCCCACTGGTGGGCCAGAAAAGTCAGGGGTCCCCTGAGGATACTTTTTTTCATTGATTTTTTTTTAAGAGAGAGTGGAAGGGAAGGAGGGAGAGAGAAACATTGAGACATCAATTTTTTGCCTCCTCCAGGCACCCTTGACTGGGGCTGGGGATCAAACCTGCAACCCTGGTAAGTGGCCTGGCCAGTGTGCTCAGAGGTTGGAGCATCGGCTCATGCACCAAAGGGTAAAGGGTTTGTTTCCTTGTCAAGGGCACTTACCAGGATTGCAGGTTTGATCCCCAGGCTCAGCCACATTGTCTCACATCAATGTTTCTCTCTCCTTCCTTCCCTTCCACTCTCTCTTTAAAAAATCAATGAAAAAAATTATCCTCAGGTGAGGATTAATAACAAAAAAAATAGTATTGATAGAAAATTTTGTTTTTAAGGGCCCAGCTCTTATAGGCTTCCAAATACTTGGCCCATGGCACAAATCATGGCCATGTGTCCTCTCTCGTATTCATGACCCTCTCAACTTCCTTAAGGAGACTGAATGATCTATGCCAGTGTCCTCTCTTATATTCACTACCCTCTCAACGTCCTTAAGGAGACTGGATTATCTTCTCTCCATTCCTTACCAGTTCTCAAATAGTCAAGCTGCAGTGGCCAAGTGTTTGCTAGGTAGAAGTTTAAATTTATCCACTTCCTTTGATCACTGCAATTTCTTTTTAAATGTAATATATGGCTTTCTCCTTGACCTACAAAAACAGTGCTGTTCACTGTGTGTTATTTGGGGAGAAGTCCTCCCAAAGCTTTATTTGGAGAAGCGAGTGTGCGCCCAAGCCCATTGTTCTCAGTGGGAAGTATGATTCATCTCACCAGGGAATGGTTGGGGGCAATTCCTGCCTGGGCTTCTTTCTTTAATAAAGTGGCATCTACTTGGATGATAAGGAGCCACCGAAAATTGGAAACATCTTACAAATGCAAAATACCCTTTTATAGAGAAATGTATATCTTACTTTAGAATGTGCTCTCTAATATTATTCTACTATAATAAGGATTCCTATAAAAAGTTTATAATAACTTGGGGAAATGTTTATGAAATAATCTTAAAAGCAGAATGTGAAATTTCATATATAGTATGTCCTCAATTCTGTTTTTGAAAAGTGTATAAAGACAAAAAGAAAGTTTTCTCATTTAATCTTCCCAACAACCCTATGATAATCATTATGTAGAATTATCCAATAACTTGCCCAAAGTTATATAGCTACATATGCTGCTCAATGTCACAGTGCATGTACAGAAGTTTGATTGTGCATGTATATTTCATCCAGAAAGCAACTGAAGGAATGGGGGGAGGGATACAGTAGTCCCCCTTATCCCAGGGGATACATTCCAAGACCCCCAATGAATGGATGACTGAAACCATTGATAGCAATGAACCCTATATAATGCTAAGTTTTTTCCTATACATTTTTACATTTTACTGCTTCTCTTTCGCATATTCAAACTGCCAGCCTTACTACTCTTATACTTTGGGGCCATTATTAAGTAAAATAAAGGTGACTTGAACACAAGCACTGCAATACCATGACAGTTGACATGATAACCAAGATGGCTACTAAGTGACTAACAGGCAGGTAGTAAGTATATAAGGACTAAGGGATGATTCGAGGGACAGAGTGGAATGCCACAAGATTTTACCACATTACTCAGAACAGCATGCAATTACTATTGTAATAACTATGTATGGTGATAGATGGGTACTAGACTTATGGGAGTGGTCACTTCATAAGTTACATAAATGCCTAATCACTATGTTGTACACCTGATTAATATATTGTATGTCACTTGTAACTGAAAATATTTTAAGTAAAATAAAACTTATGAATTTTTTATTTCTGAAATTTTCCACTTAATATTTTTGGACCACAGTGGACCACAGGTAACTGAAACCATGGAAGTGATCCCATGGAAAGGGAGAGACTACTGTATTTGGGGCACTGGCAGAATTGCCCTTCCCTAGCACCATGGAGCCTGATGTGGCCAAATGGTTTCATCTGACCAATGACTGAGGTGATGTGTCACTTTCAACTGGAAACTTTAAGAGCCAGTGAGCATTCCCGTGTTCTCAATTGCCTTCTGCCCAAAGATTGGCAGTCCTCCAAAGAAAGGCCCTGTCAGCTTGATCCCAGAAAGGAAAAAATAAAAAATAAAGACTATTTGAGACAGAAATGATATATAGAATGAGCAAGAAAGATTACCAACTCCAGAAATAAAAGTTTTTAAGAGAATGGAGTTGGTAATCTGTTGATCATAGTTTAGGATATTCCTCATACGTTTTATATTTTTACAGATTGCCATGCCTTAAAATATAGAAATATCTGTTGTAATGTCTCCTCTAAATTTACCTTCAATCCTAGGTCAACTCCTATATGCAGAGACAAATTAAAGCTACAATGAGACATCCTGCTGGCTCCCTCAACAAGTCTACCCCTCGGTTGTCCAAGATTGATAATGGGGTAGGATCTCAGGCTATGCCTCCCAGTCCCTTTTATGTCTACTGAGGTGGACCTTCCTTCCCATTGGGGAGGTCACTAACCACTTCAATAGTCACTCTGCTTGCCCAGAAGCGCTGCTCCCTCAATGCTGTGGCTCAAAGCATGACTTAGGGGTCTTCACTTGGGTCCCTGCAGCACCCCCTAAGGAAGCCATCTTCTCATTCACTCTCCGTGGGGACAGTGTGAGCCGGATCACTGGGAACCACATGAGAATAATTTCTCACCCTGTTGCCACTGCTGCTTCTCAGGACTCCCCAAATGACAGGCTCCTCAACGAACCAACTTTCATGCCCAACTCCACTAGAAATACCAACAGGAAAGTCAATTCTGGGCCCGAAAGCCTCCCGCCAACCCCACCCTCCAGGTGTAGTCTGGCTGTGACAAAGGGGCCACGTTTAGGCTCGCCCCAGGCCAGGCACATGGGACTGCTTGTGGGAAATGAAATTGTAAGTACCAAGGAGCGGGGTGGAGCTGAAGGCGTGTCTTCCCAGCGTAGACAGGACAGACACTGTCACTCTTATCAGCAGTAAGCAGCACTTCTCATTTCACGATTTACTACATTACAGACTCTTCCAAAACCCAAACCATTTCTCCAGCTTGGGAATTCTTTCCAGAAAGACTTATTCCCTGTCAACATCTGCCCATTGTTGTTTCATGTTGCTGTCTCTTTAAAGTGCTCCTACTTTCTGTACTAACCGGAGCTAAACTTTATAAAAAACAGCTTTTACAGTTCTCTTCAGTTCTTTCATTGTGTTGAGCTGCAAAGTTCTTCCACTCAACACTCTTCCCTTCCATTTCTCCGCACCGCACATGAGGAATTTCCTTTCAGAACTCATCTCTATAAAAAGTTCAGTTTTCCCGCTAAGGAACTAATATTTGTAATGCTTACGTATGTTGAAAATGTTAAACCAGGTGTTTTTATCCTTTCCCCTTTATCTGTGAGAAAGCTCAGAGCTAAATTCACGGCCTAATTATAAGAACTGAGTTGGGTCTTTCAGCCTACATATCTAATTTATATATCCCCCATCCAAAAATTACTTATATTTCATTATCTTATGTTATGGGTTTCTATCTGCATCCTCAACTCTTGCAAAATCCAGTACAGAATATAAATGACCTATAGAAAGCTAACTAGATAGATAGATAGATAGATAGATAATTAATAGATCAGAAGAAATGTCTAATTCATTGGTCACCTATTCAGCCAAATTTCTTCACCGAGTGCTCAGAGTTTTCTGAGCAGTAAACTCTTCTCTTCTTCAGCTCTCATCCTCCTTCTGGACTAAGTGTTCCCCTTTGGGAACTCACAACCACAGAGAAGGAACATTGTCCTTCAAGGCAAAGAGGTGAGGCAGCCTGTTCAGGGTCACATGTGGCGGCAGTGGTCCAGGCGGGTCTCCTGGTTTCCAACCCAGTGGTCTTTTCACAGCATTGCTGCTTTTCAGTTTACCACATGGAAAGCCCACCATGAAAGGCAAAGAACAAACTACACATTTTTTGAGTCCTAGTCTAACTCTATCTCCATCCATTCCAGGGTCAGGGGTTTTCCCTTCTCTTATCTTTTCCCTCAACATTTTTACCTTTTGTAGCGCGTTTCTTTCTTGTTCATTTTCAACCTTTTACTTTCAGTAGTTTCTCTGTTTAAAAGGAAAGCAACAGACTCGTAACTGCCTAGCTGGCTTACATACTCAATAAGTGTTAGTTCTCTCCCCTACACATTTTGACACATATTAAATGCTCTCCTCCCTCCTTCTCTACCCCTCATTCCCGTACGTACGCCTTTCTACTAGTGTATACATTGACTGTGAACTCTGCCTAATGAACCAGCAGAGGTGACAGATATATATCAATGTCATTCTGCTAAGAGAAACAGAAATAAAAAGGGTATTAGTCTGCTGAACTGGGATATCAGAAAGCACTCCCTGTTTCCAGTAAGTCTTTATGTATCTTCAGCATATTTGATGTTTGTTTTTGCGTAGCCAAGGAAAATGATGTCTGTCTGCTCTTCATCATTCTATTTTCATTGCAGTATTTTTACTTCAGTGATGTCACAGGAAGGAAATTGACTATTTGTGGTGGACATGTGTGTTAACTTCTTCAATAGCCATTCCCCCTTTCCGTCTTGTTTCATCTGGGGATCTATAGGGGGATCCATGTGGTCCCAAGGAGGCCAACTCTGCTCTCTAGCTCTGGGGTAAAGCACATGAATTAGGCTAAGCAAATTGGCATATTCCATCTACCTGGCCATAGCGATTCATTATCTTGTGGGTCATCTGACCTCACAGAGCCCAATCAAAATAAATTTCACAACTTTTGCTAGAATTGCTGGATGAAGGACTCTCTCCTCGCTGAAAATAGGAAGTCTAAAACTCTCAGCCACTGTGCTATCACAAAGCAAACCAGCTTGATATTGAAACCAAAATATAGAGAATTACAAAGAAACAAAACCAGGGCCCTGATAACATCTGGAACTTTATCTAAACCTAAGCTTTTTAGTTACATGAATTAATAAATGTTCTTTATTACATAAGCTCATGTGTTACTTTCTAATAAGAGCTTCCTGAAACACTGATGTTACCTTGAAATTCATATTAAATATGCTTGGTTTTGGTAGATAAAAGTTGTTACTCATCTTTGCTACCTACTCCCAAGCCAATACACTAAAGCAGATTGAGGCTATGGTGGTGTGTGTGTCCCTGTGTGTTTTCTCAGATGATCAACACCAACAATCGTCATTATCCTCATCATCACAGTGGATGGGATCATCACATATAAATGGAATTCAAATGACCCAAGTTTCCAGCAACACTGGAAATTTATTGTCACAGATGACATAATTTCAGTCCCATAAAAGTTATGGTATGCTGATTAAATACTGACTGAAGGCTGAAAGAGTGCTTACTTGAGCTTTATAGGGATGGAAAAGGTGCATTCTCTTGCCACCTAATTTTTTAAAAATATTGCTGCCCATGAATAGTGAAATGCTTGTATTTCATATGTTTTGGAGAAGGAGGTGTTAGTACTTTATATTTTTTATAATGGTATTTTATGCCAATAATGCAGAAATCTTATTCATGTGAGTATCTCTCAACTTTTTCTTTTGTAATTCTAGTCCAGAAATTTGTTTGTTTGTTTGTTAATCTTCACCCAAGGATTTTTTCCACTGATTTTTAGAGAGATTGGAAGGGAGAGGGAGAGATAGAGAGAAACATGAATGTGAGAGAGATACAATTGATTGGTTGCCTTCTACTTGCACTCCGACCAGTGCCAGGAACCTGCAACCAAGGTATGTGCCCTTGACCAGAATCAAACCTGGGGCCTTTCACTCTGCCAGCCAACGCTCTATACCAGGGGTGGGCAAACTTTTTGACTCGAGGGCCACAATGGGTTCTTAAACTGTATCAGAGGGCCAGAACAAAAGCATGGATGGAGTGTTTGTGTGAACTAATATAAATTCAAAGTAAATATCATTACATAAAAGGTTACAGTCTTTTTGGTTTTTTTTTTAATTCAATAGTTTTATTCACCGGATCCGGCCTGCGGGCCGTAGTTTGCCCAGCCCTGCTCTATACTCTGAATCAAACGGGCTAGGGCTCCAGTCCAGAACTTTGAATGGTTTATACTTAGTTTCTTCTCCCTCCTTGATTCTCAAAGGCCAAGAGCTATCTGAATAGAGTTTTTTGTGTGTTTTTTTCTAAAGCAAATAACCAAGAAGCTGTCTCAGAAGGAAAACCCATAAAACCTCCTCATGAAGCTGTTCTTTATACAGAGGGCAGGAATGAGGGTCCAAGCTGGTGGGACAAGAGACCACAATGCTAGAGAACGTATTTTGGAGACAGGAGACTGAGGTTGTTGGGAATTTTCAGTGCTAATAGATGTGCACAGGAGATTTGTAAAAGAATTGCAGTGGATCAAGTAGTTGATTAACATGTAAGGTCCCAAACTGCCTTCCAATGCAATATTGCTTTAGCACTAAAACTTGGGTATCCTGGCTGTATAAGCAATAAGTACATCCTTTGATGATTTCTTTATTTTCAACACTTTATAATGAACACTTTCAAACACAGAGAAAATCAGAAAGGATTGTGAAGCGTACATTACATAGACCTACTGCCTAGAGCAGATGTGGACAAACTATGGCCCACGGGCCGGATCCAGCCTGTCCGGCTGTTCTATCCAGTCCGCGGAGTCGAAAGAGCGGAGGGTTCTCTTGCTCTCCCCTCCGCTCCTTCACCAGCAGTCCAAGATGAGAGTGTCAGCATGGTCAGGTTGCAGTTTAAGAACCCATTGTGGCCCTCAAGTCAAAAAGTTTGCCCACCCCTGGCCTAGAGTCTACAATAACAGTTTGCTATTAGGATATTTGCTGTCTGTTTGCATGTACACTTCTATCCATTAATCCATCTTAATTTTTGGTGCATTTAAAAATAAGTTGCAGACATCAGTATGCTACACTCCTAAACACTTCATCACACTTACCATTAACTAGAGCTCAGGGCTTATTTACAATACTTTTTGCCTAGGTGAAACTTTCATGGAGTAGTTGCCTGAATTTTAAGTGGACCATTCCATGAAGTGTGACTAGTGTACATGCCTGTAAGAGGAAAACCCCTGTCGTGACACAGAACATGGCCATGGTGATTTCTTTTTAACATAGACAATCAGTAGCGCTATTTCTCCACTCTGTGCACTTAGACAACAAATATTTTCTGGCTCTTGTGTATTTCAGATGCAATGCTGGGTGTTTGAGATAGAGGGGTAAATGAGACATAGCCCGCCATAGCAGCTGACAGTGTAGAGAAAGAAATGCCTGTAATTGAATTAGTTAGTTAATTAATTTAATAGTCACCGTTACTGTGCAAATCTGTTCACACGGAAGAGAGGCAGTCAATGGCCATGAGGTGGAGTCGAGAAGGGTTTCACACTGAGCATTTTGAAACGTGACAGAAGTCCCCAGCCATCTGGAAATGAGAGTACGGTGTAGCAGCCGTCCATGACCCTGCCTGGAGTCTGGCTGAGCTGCAGGTGAGGGGAATGAGGTGAGGTTGGGGATGCTGCCGGGACGAGGGCCAGGAGAGCAGCCTTGAATGTCCTGCTGAAAGGTTGAGCTGTTATCTAGAAAGGGAAGGAAGCTGAAAAGGAGCCTGCTGGATCCCCAAGCCAAGATGACGTGGGTCAAGTTCACTCCATTTTGATCTTGTGAGAGATGAAGGGACTAACATGAAGATTCTGAGGACAGAAATTTTGGAATTAAGTGTGAAGTGATGGGATATTCTAATCCATAATCCAGGCTGCTGGACTCCAAGGCCCGTGGAGGCTGAGGGGGCTACCAGACAGAACATGGCATCCCTGACCTGTCAAATCTAGGTAAGGAGCCCTGGAGACACCTGGCATCAAGAGCCTCGTGGACTGAGACAGGCAGCGTCGATATGGGAAACCCTGAATTCTACATATTATTTTTCCAAGTATCCATTTGCATTACCATCACCTAATAATGATAATGGAAAGACTTGTTTAAAGTGGGGTGAAGGGCCCTGCCAGGCTCTAATCAAGGGATAAATCTTGTGGCTGAAACAGCTCACTTACTTTTGTTAACACTGAGAGGACATTAAGTGTCACAGAAACACAGGTTTTTGTGTGCCTGTGCACACACATACAACCAGTTGCAATTGTTGCAATCAAGACTGAGCTTTCTTGTGTGCTAACAACCCCATGCCCCCCACCAAGAATTGTAAAATAATGGCTGTTTCAATAGAATGAGAAATAATTGTGCTATTGTGTGAGAAGTAGTAAAACACACAGTGGACTATTAAATCCATTGTTGTAGAACATTACTTGTTTAAATCCAACAAAACAGCTAGAGTCTCTTCAAATGTTTCAATGGCCAGGAGAGGGTTATAGGCGTTCGGCTGAGACTCTCTCTTACTGCACAAACGTTTTAGTGTTGCTTCTCTTTTTACTGAGTCTAAATTTTTCAGTTATTTCATTCACAACTTCTTCTTACCCCAACCTCCACCCACACCACTCTCTCCAACAATACAGAGCAAACGTCAGCTAACCCATCAGCCAGTGTGTGTGAAATATTCGGAAATAACTTTTAATATCAGCCTTGACAAAGAGCAATAATAATAACTGAGAAGGAACGCTTACTGCGAAATTGAATTCTACACAGTAAAACTTTGATAATTTGATTAATTAGTCATACAAGCCATGCAGACTCTGTGAAAGCCTGGATCCCAGAATTCATTTAAAGGAGTTTAATTGTAGTGCTTCTGAGTTCCAGTACCCATTAAAAACTTAGCTCTAAGGAGATACCAGTTATAAGTCATGCTCGGCCTCAATCACTTAGTATTGTTAAAGGAACTTTGCAAGAAAATCCAATTTCTTGAGTTCTTGGTTGGAAATAGTTACTAATTATAGAAAGTTTCCTTAACTTCTAAGTAAAAATGTGCAATTTTCAGGGAAGGGGATTTTATGGCTTTTTACCCAGCTGGTATCACGTGCCTGTGCCATCCTAAACCCAGTTTGAATGAGGAGGAAGCGTTTGGTGGCGTCTAAGGCCCTGCAGACAATTCTCAATGTGCTGCTAGTGGCCTTGCAGAAAAGGGTCCCTTAACCACGTGTTTGTATAATAGTCCGCAACAGTCGATTGTCCTAAAATGAAAGAAATGTGGGATTCTGTTCCTCCTGCAAATCACGAGTGCTTCCTGCAACCTGTTCTGATCAGATGTCCTCTTCCTTTGCTCTTCCTCTCTTTTCTCAGTGCTATGGGAACCTAAACCAGACCCAGCCTCCCACCTGCTGAAACCTGGAGAGTGGACACCCTAGGCTTCTCCATGCTCTGGACAGCCCACCTTCAATCAGGTGTTGGCTGGGGCTACAGTGAGCTCAATGCTCAACTTGGGGAAGATCTGCTTCAGAGCTCACTCATGTGGCTGTTGACAGGCCACGGGCCCTTGCTACCTGGTGGCTGGGTACATCAGTTCCTTACTACAGAAGCCTCCTATAGGATTACTGACAATGTGGTAACTTGCCGTTCCACAGTGAGGAGGGAGGGAGGGAGAGAGGGCACACTAGTCACCCCGAAGTCAGTTTTTTCATGAAATCCTGTCACTTCTACTAGATCACATTGGTTAGAAGCGAGTCAGTAGGTCACACTCAAGTAGAGAAGATTATAGAAGGGCAAGAATACCAGAATATGAGGTCATTGGGGGACATTTTAGTAGCCATCTGCCATAGTCTGTCTGCCCCTGTACCCCAGTGATTCATGACCTGCCCCACATGCAAAATGCTCATGGTTTTTCTTAACCACGGAAGCTCTCGGTATTTCTCAGTCACAATTTTTACAAATGGTCACTAATTCAATTGGGTGTTTGGCAAGAATATCATCCACTTGCACCTTGAGCTACTTCTACTGTGGGCAGGGCTATTTTTTGAAGACTTTGAACTTCAAATTCATGGACTCCCCCCACCCTCTTGGGAAACTGGTATAAGGCATAATCCATCCATGTACTATATGGGAGTGAGATGAGGTCATGAAACAACCAACTTGGCAGGGGGCCTGGTCAGATGAGGTAGGGTTATGTGAATTCCCTCCCTGAGTGGGGCTAGGAGGGGCATTTTAAGTGCCAGGCCCTCTAGGGTCAAGGGGTAGATGAGCTGAATCAAGGACTTAATGACATACATGGTTTGTTTCTGTACAGTGCTCATTAGGAATGTGAGCCATAATGCCCCTTTTCCATTTTAGAGACAGAGATGACACAATAGAGAGGCACACAGATTGGGTTTGGGAGTCTAACACTTGACTTTGCATTCAAGCACTGAGTCTACAGTGAGATCTTGAGCCAGAAGCTTACCTTCCCAGGGGTACTAAAGGGAATCATTGGGACTAAAGGAATAATGGCGGTAAAGTGCTTAGCATTGCCAGGCAGGATAAGGGATAAGCCATGCTAGCTATTGTCACGTTCACCAATTCTCTTTGAGGCATTAGGTGGGGGCCCCCAACTTCTCTCTTCATGCATATGCTGCGATCATTTGCTAGGGAAGCTGCGAGACAAACTTTCTGGCCTCCTGGAGGACCCGTCATGCCTGGAGGACCACCGGGGACCCTCTGGCTTGCCCAAGGTGATCTGCACATCTGCTGCCAGGCAGCTGGAGCCAAACTCTGATTGGAGTGTCGTAATTACACAGCCACCGTCCTGGGAAATGAGAGAGGAAGAGGCAGATTCTGTGACTAATCCAAGCCACAGTCCACAGAGATCTCCTGCAGGCAGCCAGCCTCCAACAGCAGGGCCCAGACCTGAAGTTTCTCTATCATCCAGCGCCAAGCAAAACACGTGGCGCACAAAAGGAGCAATGAGCACTGGACTGAGGCAAGTCTCATCTTCTCTTCTATTGTTGGCACGACCCCTACCCCTAGACAATAACAACTGCCTTTTACAGAGTGCCATGCACTGTGCCCAATGCTTTCAACACCAGTTACACCCTCCCAGTTCCCCAGCCAGTCCTTCCTTATATGCATATGGAAAATAGACGGCAGCTTACAGTCTACCTGACAACAGAGACCATGCATATGTCCTACACCAAACCGCCTCAAGCACACTTGTAAAAGGAAGATGGAAGGAAGACTCCTCTCCTTCCCTCCCTCTGGCCCCAGATGTGCCCAGGATAAAGGGGCACTCTCCCACACACGGCAGATGCTTTGCAGAAACAAGTGAAAAACCCATTGTAAGCTCTGAGAGCCACCAACCTCCTTGTACCACCTTGTACCATGGTCAAGGAAGCAGCTCATATGGGGTGATGGGAGCCAGTTGTGTTCAGCATTTCCATCTCCTCATTAGTGAGGCTATTTACATCATGAGTGTTGGTGAACACCATAAACCAAGACTCTTTCTTTGTTTCTTTGTGCGATTTTTTTGTTTGTTTGTTTTTTGTTTTTGCTAGAGAGCTGGTTCTTAAACATTTACCAGCACAACACTGTTGCAGAGTAATGAGATATAAAATCTTACCATCCTGAGACAACCGTCTCATCAATATGCAACCATTTTATGCTGCCATGAAAACTAGGAACATGTCAGATGGAGTCATATGCTGCTTTGGGGAGCTCAAGCCTTTCAATTGCCTTGCTTTAAGTATTACAGCTGTCATCTTGGAATTTTTCATTTACCAATAGAACCGTTAATCCACCTATAAAATACGATTCACATAATGAATCCAGGTATTTCACCCAGTGCTAAAATCCAAAAGCAATTAGCCTTTTTGTTTATTTCATGTGGGAGTTAGACTAAAAGCAAAATGAACACACAGAAAAAGAGCCAGGCATTGGTCCAAATGTCTGAATGATGTACTAATTAAATTGTATAACAACACTGCTATCTTTATACATACACTTTATTACAGGTTGGGGAATCAGCCTGGGCCTTCCAAGTCAGCTCTCGGAGAGCACTTCTTTACAACTAGAGGAATGGTACTTGGAATGGTACTTGGTGAGGCTTTGTAAGGAAGACTTAGCTACACATTCATAAAGAACAGATAAGACTTTGGATGAGATTTGAAAAGGCTTGGTTAATTTTTCTCTTCTCTCTGCTATAATATGACCTTAATCAAGAGTTTAAAAGTCCACTTATTCATGTATTCACTACATAAATATGATAAAACTTGAGATAGATTCTGGGGATAATATAAATTTAATAAGACCTATCCCAAGCCCTCTTAAAGTCCTCAGATAGCCCCAGTTGGTCAGAGAAGTGAATGTTTCTGAGAGCATGTCCCTCAATCTGACATAGGACTCAGGGATTTCTTGTGGGTCCAAGGAGGGTGTGTTAATATTTCCAGGGGAGTGGATTTGAATGGGTTTCTCTCTCATTTCTTTCATTCTACCCCTTGGGCTTCCACAATGAGTTAGTGAAATACGTATTATTGAAGTAGCTTGTTTCCAAACTCCTACCGGTTGTCACAGGGAGAAGAGTGATAGCAATGGTGGCTAATACGCATTGAGGTTTTCTAGGGAACAGGCACTGCTCCAACGATATTTCATTTCATCTTCACAATGACACTAGGATGAGTGAAGACGAGCAAAGTGAAGCTTCGTGAGTGGTGGAGTTGGCATTTGAGTCCAGGGTTCTGGTGTTCCCCTTCATACATTGTCTCTCTGGGATTACATGGTCAAGTACAAGTATGCCAGCACAGATCTCACCCTACTTATCATAACCTCATCTCTGTATGTTTACTTTCTTTAAACAGATTGTCTAGTACAGCAACAGATAAATTACGACATGAGCCTTGGAGCCCATCTTGAGTCCTTCTCCTGGCTACATCACTAACTTGGCTGTCACATCGAGACAAGTTGCCTCTTCAGTCTCAGCTGCCACTACTACTCATCTCATGCCATTAAATCCAAGTCCCCCTAAACCACTCCCTGTCTCCTTAATCATCAGGCCCTGCCGGATCTCCAAATCTGTGCAGGTTGTTCCTACTCCCAACAGAGTCCCTTTCCATCTCCATCATCACCCTATCCCGACCCAGCCCTGGCTCCTCACCCTGGATTGGCCCCTCCCTCCATGAAGCCCTCTCTGACCCCTCAACACAGGGTCAACTTCCTGCTTGGGTACCTGGAAGACCCTGTACTCATCCCCAGTGTAGCATTTATTATATAACTGCCTGTCCATCTCACCCACTGGGTCTACAGTTCCTAACCAGGGGAGCCTCAAAATTAGCTAGGGATTTTTTTAAAAATATTGTTTCCCCCAGAGTCTCTGTTCTTAACTAACTATGGCCTAGAACACTGGATCTTTAAAAGCTCTCAGGGGATTCTGATGGGCACCCCTGACTATAAAGTACATCCCTGATTATAAAGTGCCCTGGATTATATGTTCTTTAAAGCTGGGCTTGTGCACTGGCTCACAGGTACACACCCAGAGCCGAGCATGTGCCTGGCTAAGAATAAGAGACTATTGAGTTTTTGTTAGCTGACTTATTGAATGAATGAGTAAAGTTAATTAACCTCACTTATCCTCAGTTTTTTTCATCTGTAAAATGGTATTATAATCCCCTCTGGGGTGATTCTCATGATTTATGTACATGAATGGAAAGATTAAGGAAAACGTTGCAATAAAGGAATGCCTCCAAATGGCAAGATATGTACACATATAATAATTTAATAAAAAAGAAAATAATCCAATAAGTAATAAATAATAATATAAGAATGAAAATAAATAAATAAAGGAACGCCTCCTCATCCTGGCATGAAAGAACCTCTCCATTGTCTACTATAGCAAAAATTCTGAAACGAAACACATGTACGAAGGGTGTTCCAGAAAGAAGAGACAATGCTTTTTTGAGGTAATCTATATGGTCACTGAATACTATGCTACCTTTCAGGGTAAAAAATGAAGTTGCTTTATTATGTTTCTTGAATGACCCAACACCTCTTCAAATGGTTTGTACCTGGAAGATTTTATTCCAAGTCCTGTCTTTGTCCTTCCATCTTGACCACCATTTGCCATGACTCACCCACCACTCACTGAAGGACAGACCCACCCTCTGCTCACAGATCTTTCCCTCTTTCTGCAGAGCTGTTCTGAATTCACCCAATGTCACACCTTGAGAGCCAAAACACCACCTTCAGGGTTCACAGCACTTCAAATGTTCCCCCAGAGGAGAAAGAACCAGCACATTTTCAGGTTCTTGTTAGGAATCCTTGTCAGGAACCAGGCCCAGCCTCAGAAACAAAAGTCTCATTCTCCCAGGAAAGGCCCAGCCAACCCTTTCCAGTGTTCCATAAGTTTCCTTCCCACTGTGCTGGCCCATGGGTGGCCAGACCAACCAAAGTGAGGTTCACATACACTATCTTATGCAAGCCCAGGAAGGAAGTCTGCAAGATACAATTAAGGTAGGACTTGGAAAGGGCAAGTTCAACAAAAGAAAATAATGCACTGCCCTAGGCTACCTCCTACTCCTTGGGAACTCAGGGATGAGCTGTAAGTCTGGGGCAGATGTAGGGGTCACTGATATGTCCTCAGGCATCTCCAGCATGTGACACCAAAGTATGGCCACTGTTGTTGTTATCTTCTCCTTATAATTACTCTGAGCACCCATCCTGCAGATTCTGGGATATTATAATTTAACTAGGCTGCCCCCACCCCAAGGAGGACTCACATGGCCCCTAGATCTGTCTCCATGCTTATCTGTTTCCTCTAACAGATGATATTGCTCTAAAACACTGGTGTTCTTCACCTCTGCAGGTTCCTCACAACACCTACTTGGTGGTTCTCCAGACATCTCAGCCCCTTTAGCGCCAATTCCATCTAAACATGGACCCAGGCTCCTCCACTGCTACCATAGAAGGTAGCCCTGGGACTTGCTATGACAATTGTCACAAGGTCCTGACCAGTTCTCACATGTGGTAAAAAGTCCTTATAAATCAGTATATTTATAATTTCGTAAATTCAGTGAATTGGTCATTTGATGAAACTTGTAAAACAATCTACAAATATTAAAATGCTGTCAACAGAGGAAATTTACCTATATATGAAATATATGTAATTTACATATATTATATATAAAATAAGTATTAACTAGGATATTTTTATATGAAATGCATACATTTTAGTTATATTCAGAAAAACATATAGATATATACACCCATTTATTCAACAATATAATAAGATACCATTTATGAGCCAGGACCTATTTTAGGAACTTGGGAAACACCAGTAACCAAAACATTATTGCCTTTATGGAATAATAAGATAAATATTGTGGTATGTTAGAAGATGATGAGTTGCAATGCAAAAATAACAAGTATAGAAGGATAAGGGAATCTGAGATGCTTAAGAGGAAATGGCAATTCGGCAGACAATTCAGAAAAACTATATTAAACATATTCAAGAAAAAACATTGAAAATGTTTATTGACTATATTCAAGAAAACATTTCACATTCATTAAATATACTTAAAAATAATTATCAAAATAAGTTTGAAAGACAAGCAGTAAATTCAGTGAACTCGGCAAATTGGCCTGCTTCTTTGCATTTGTGTAATAAAACTATCCATTCCAGAAATTTTTCTAAAATGAACAAAGTCTACTCCAAGAATAAACTGATTCGTGAACAAAATTGCTAGCAACTTCTAGAGATATTTCTCTTACTAGGGACAAAAAAAAAGGTAATTTCTGTCCCACCAGCACTCAGCTTTATCCATGAAATAGCCTTCAAGACTCCTAGAAAACAAAATGGCCACCACGGTTCTAAGGAGATGCTAGGGAAGGTTGAGATGATCCTCGATGTGGACCCTCAAGAACAATCAGATAAACACAAGCAGAGAGGGGAGAGAGCCTGTGCTTCCTTATACAGGACCCAGCACACAACAGTTGCTCAATATGCGTTTGTTGAATAAATGATGGTAACATTCTGCCTTGTGTCAAGTAGGTGCTAGGGAATATTTGCTCGTGGTGACCAGGGGGGAAGAGAAAGCAAAAGTAGCCTTTGCTGAGTATCCAGCCATGGTTTCATATACTCTCTTCACCCTCACATTCCCACTTACACATTCAAGTGAGAATGGGAATCATCGTGTAATTGATTTCATCTTTCGAATTAGGACACAAATCATGGGGCTCACAGGAAGCAGAACCAAGATTCCAATCCAGCTCTGTCTGCTTCCAAACCCGTGCTCTCTCTGCCACTCTAAGCTGCCTGTCTGAGGCTGAGCTAAACTGTTAAGTCAGGGAAATATATAAAACCAGTCAGGCTCAATTCTGTTGTTCCAGGACACTGTCTTTAAGACAAATATTTTGGTGTCATGTAAACACAAGCACCATCTGTCTGTGTGCATGCTATCCGTCTGATCCACTTACTCTACCCGACACAAAAATAACCACCACCAGCTACTCAACAGACAAAACAACCAAAGCAGCACTTTTCCACTGGTTCTTAGGGGAACAGTCATAGCTTTAGCTCTTCCACCATAATCCCCAACTCCGAATTTGCAACACCCCAGGGTATTTCCAGTCACTGTAAGGGATTTTTGAAAGATTCTTAAAAATTCTCAAAACCAAATTAGTGTCAATGTACTTTAAGAAAGAAAGAGGCTCTGCAGTAGACTTCACAGGAAGCAGGGAGAAGGATGGATGGTGAAGGCCAGTAATGGCGAGGCCTATAATGAGCAAAGGAGGAACGTGGGTGTGTTTCCATTTTTTTCACTTAGATAGCCCTTCCCCCAAGAAAAGATGACTATGTCATTCTTGCCTGTAATAGGCATGAATACCTTCATGTTGATATTATATGAGAATATATGAGGGGGGAACTAAATGCTACAAAGATTTCTGGGTGAAACGTAAAAGGGCATGGAGCTAATTTTGTTTGGAAAAGGGAAAACCGAAGAGCAAGGCCATTTGTTGTATGTGGGAGTGGCACCCAGCAGCACTTAGGCCCCTCCCACCTCCATTTCCCACACCTGTGGCAGGCACCACTCACTAATAACAGAAGTCTAGCACGGAGCCGGAATTGAGCCTCAGAATCCTTCTCAACACACCCTCTCTAGGGAAGCACATGAAATCTACTGGCGTATTGATATGCACTGTCATATCATGAAGGGCAAACTGGATGGCAAAGCCAGTACCCAGATCTAATCTCTCTTCCCCTCTTTTCACTTTGTCTTTCTCTATCATTTCTAGAGAAACCTGTTCTTTTCTAATTGTTCTAAGTTTGCGTTCATTTTTACCACCGAGCATCAATCTGCCCACCTCCCGTATAAGCATGTGACATTGTTAAGAAATGGCCTCAACCAGGGAGTCTGAGAACCTCACTATGAATTCACACACTCCAGCTCTTGACTCAGGTTGAACCCATTCTCTTGTTTATAAAAGGAGGATACTTGCAGCAACTTCTTCATGTGGTTATGAATATCAATTGAAATGACATAAAGAACTTGCACAGTGCCCAGAAAGAACAGACATTCAATGAATGTTAGCTCGGTCTGAGGAAACATAGATATTTAGATAGACATAGATAGTTCAAGACAAATTAGCCACCACAGTTGAAATAGCACCCTGATCTACCATGTTACTGATATTGAACACTTTCTCTTAAAATCCAGAATCAGTTGGTACCCCCCCCTATTCCTTGAGATTTCAATAAAATTAGCCTGAGTTCCACCCTGCAAAGGCAGAGCCTTTGGAAGTCCAAAGCCCTCCCCGTGGCCATAATAGATACCAGGAGCTCACGTTCTCAGGCCCATCATTCCCTCCTGGCCCCCTATAACCTTACACATAGACTCTTTCAGAATCCTTTCAGCCTAGACACAGAGCTTACCTCCTTTCTTGTCTGCCAAGAAAAGGCATGGGTGTGTGTGTGTTTGTGTGTTCCATAAAAAGCTTTTGAGAACAGAGGGGCCCAGTTTGCCACTGACCATGGCTGAAGCCCTCAGGAATGTGGTTATCCATCTCCAGCCTCTGCCCATTGAAGGCCATCATCCCCCAATCGTAGAGCACAGGACATAATGCAACTTCCTGCCAGTGTCTCTCATCTGCCACCCACATCTGCCCCATGGTACATACTCACACTTTTGTAGCCCCCACAATCCAATGTGGCACTTCAGCAGGCCTGAACATTTTAAGATTTCCTTTAGATTTCTCAAGTGTAGACAAAAAAAGTTGGAGCTTAGGCCACTGTCTTGCCCCACCCACATACAACCTGTGCAGAGCCTAAGACTCCTTGAAAGTTACTCTCTCTTGAGATAACATAGATGTATCCCCATCCCCTAACCCAAGAAAAAATGCCTCTTCAATATTATTGGTTCCACATGCTTTTCTTGAACCATACCACTCCCTCAACGAGAAATGAAGACTTCTCCTCACCTTGAAATTAGCAAGTCATCATGACTGCCTCAACAAATAGCATATCTGGTAGAAGTGACACTGCATGACTTCCAAGACCAGGGAGAAGGAAATATGGCTTTTTTTACTGGCTCTTTCTGTCCAAGATTCGTAGTCTTGGAATCTAGCCACCACACTGTAGGAAAGTCCAGGCTATATGGAGAGGTTGTGTGTATAGGAGTTCTCGTTACTCAACCAGCTAAGATCCCAGTCAACAGCCAGACACATGAGTGAGTGAGCCTTCAGAGGATCCTAACTCATTTCTTCCAGCTGCCTCAACTGATACCAAGTGGAGAAGAAAATGCCAAGCCCTGCCCCAGATGCACATTTATGAGCAAAATAAATGTTATGCCTGTTTTAAGCTACTCGGTTTTATAGTGGCTTACTTTGCAGCATTAGATAGCCAGACCAAGTGTGCCTATCAACTGCTAGAGATGATGTAAATGTTGCCACTCTGTATTTCAATATAAGTTGGTTAGTCGTTGATCAGTCCTGAGAGTGAGGAGAGTCAGCACACTCAGGCACCAGAACACATCCCTGCCCCAGAAATATAAGGGCCAGACCCTCAGTTCATTCACTTATTTCTGACCAATGTTAGTTGGGGTTAACCCAACCTTTAAAGACCAGGTAAGAGTGGCTCCAATGTCCTCCTTCAGGTTTCTGTGAAGTTCCACAGAGCCTACTTCTTAGGGTTGTATGAACATTAATAGAGATACTGCATAAAAAGTACTAACCACTTTCTGGACATGTAAAAATGTTCCATATGTGTTTGTTAGTTATTTCTCATTTGTTTCACACACGTTGACGAAGCCCCTGCAGTCTTTCAGGCACTGTACTGGGCACTTGGGTGAGAGATTAAACCACACAGTAGGAAAAGAGGGACAGTAAACGAACATAGACTGCGAGGTTGATGCCAGAGATAAGCTCTGGAAGACCTCTGATAATTCAAAATTAATTCCTCTTAGAAATAAATGTAAAGTAGGGGATGCATTCTAGAGGTACACAAATCCACAAACTTTGCAGAATAATGTGCTCTAATGCTTCTTTTTGTCTTCTTAGCATTATCTCTAATACTTTGCTGAGGGTTTGTTCTTATATTAATACCCTATCATGGCAGTTACTAGTGCTCCAAGTATTTTATCACTTCTAACTTCTAGTCCAAAGTATTGATCTTTGTGGTGTAGTTTTCATCACTGGTGTGTGCAAACATCACCTAACGAGTGCTTGGATGAATTTGCTAAATTATAACAACTGAATATTAAAATAACAGGACAATAGCCACCAAAATTCGCTCATGGACTTTGGGCTGCCTCTAAGCAACAGAAGGGCCAAGAAATGCGGACTCTGGAGATCAGCTAAGGTGGCGCCGCCATGTGGCAGCAGCAAAAACATTTTGCAATTCCCTGTGTCTTCCAATCCCTGATGAGAGCGCTTTGGTTTGGGGTTGAATTGCATTTGGGGGGAATTGCATTGCTTACATTTTGTGCAGAATGTGGAAAGGAGTGTTTCTGGGTTGCACTGTTTCAAATCCAGCACTCAGATTCCTGTCAAACATGTGTGCCCATCGTCACAATGACCTGACAGAGAAGTGGGAGGTGCCGGGATCACACTCTGGTGTGATCTGCTCCCAGCTTGCTCCATTCTGTTTTCTGCTCTTTCTTTTCCAGGTGGGCTCACCTTTGCCATCTGTGTGTGCTCTCAGCAGGCAAGCAGGCTTCCTGCCAAAGTGAAAGCAATAGTCCCAGGAGATACACTCTGTCATGAGCTGCAGTCTTGGGCCATCACCTAAGCTTCTGATAAGTCAAGACAGTCCATCCCACAGGAATTCATAGACATTGGAGAAAAATATATATCCTTTCAAACACTTTACTGTAATAAAAAGTATTCAAAGTAGTTAACCCTTTTCTGGTTTAAATATAGACAGCTTGACTTACTTTTTAAAAGAAGGGGATCTCTGATTATATTTTGAATGGCAATTTAGGATTATGATGTTGTCAATTTTTCAGTAACTAAAATTAGAATAAACCAGGCAGAACTCTAGAAGTTATATTTTAAAGAAGTCAGCATCTTCCCATTGATGTCTTATACTTTTCTTTAGGAGTGGTATTTCAAATAGCAGGGAAATGCTTTCAAACATTATATAATCCAAGCATATTGAAGCAACGGGCGAGGAAGGTCTTACCAAGAGTCTTAACCATGAGGATGTACAGTATGGACCTAACCTTGAGTGGTTCCTGAGATCCTAGACTTCGGGGAATCTCTGATGTCCAATTAAGGATAGTCAACAAGAGTGTGTGGCGGGAAAAGTACTGAGCCATCCATCTGTGGCCTATTCTCATTGTATCTTTCACTCCTCATTCCACGAAGAAGGCTGTTTTGATGATTTTTTGTCTCAAGGGTGTTTTGTGTTACTGGCAGAAAGCTGAAGTCCACTAAAAAGGCCCTCCTTCTTAGCTTATGTTCTCAAAGCCAGAACTCTTTGAAGAGATTATGTTGTCTCCCCAGGGGGGCAAGGAGAAAACAGCTGCTGCCCTGTGGCTGGCAAGGGGGACCAGCCAGAGCACCCACTAGCGGTGATGGTAGGGACCGGGTGCTCACATTCTCCAAAAGCCCTCTTTTCAAGGTTTGGTTTTTTTTTAGAATAATACATTTCTTTAGGGTAATATGATTACTGTTCCAGCATTGTGATGGAACGATATTGTAATAAACTTGTGAAATACATATGCAATGAAAATGTTAATGGTCCAACTCAGGGAGTAAGTGTCTCAGGGGAAGAGCCTTTCCAATTTGTAGGATCACTCTCCCTGCGACCTCAGCACGGAGGCCTACACTGGGCATTGGAGAGCTTCAGTCAGATGCCTGCTCCTGGGGTTAGATCCTGGCCTTGCCTTTGGGCAGAGCTGAAAGAAGTTGTCCAGGACTGAAGCCTAACTATGGAGAGAACTCTCAACTGATACGGCAGGGGAGCCGCTGAGATACCTGCCTTCAAGGAGCAACACGGGCCTGGGCAATGAACATTCCGGTAGAAACGAGGGCACTGGTGATAAACACCCTTTCTTATATCTTCTAAACTGGACAGGTCGCTTTCTACTTTGAGCCCTGACCGTTGGGCAGAAATGCCTATGCCTTTAACCACGATCTCTTTATGAGGCATCCCCTATGACGAACCCTGGCCATCTTAAGAGGGCTTGGGATCCTTAGTACAGAATTTTAATATATCAAAAGTGGTAGACAGAAGGCCAAATGCAAGCACAGTTGATAACTGTCTGATGCATCCAATACTGATGATGAACTCTAACCCCCAGGAGCATCTAAACTATATTATTACGTGATTAATGTGAGAATATTTGACGGCTACTTACTCTTCAAGCATTTACCATGTGCTCACTATGTGCTATGAACCATGCAAGATGTTGATCCTAAAAGTATGGATAACATTTTTGTTCCTGCCCTCGAGGAGCTCCAAGTCTAGTCTGGAAGTTGGCTGAAAATTCAACAGAACCTATAAAATGCTTTATGGAGGTATGCACCTATTTCCATGGGGGCCTTATGGGAGAAGAATGGCCAACAATGGACCAATTCACTGACTTTGAGGGATTCTAAGTGAATTCCTGGATCTTATTAAAATACTAATAGAAGCAATTAGAACTTTTCCCCCTTGTTTTAGCTTTTCAGAATTTGAATTTCTGTAGATTAAGAGTTCATGGGTCTTTGAATGGATTTTAAGAAATCAGTGATGTGGGTGAGAGATATGTCATGTTTAAGCTCCTTTCAAATAGGTTGAAAATGATGTCTGTGGAAAAAATGAATTTATATCAAATGTTGTTTTTAAGTAATTGCCTCATACTGTGCAAATGTACAGTGGCATGGAATATTAGTGCTTTCCTGCTGATACATATTTTGAGATGTAACCTTTCATTATGATTATGAGCATTAATCCTTAGTACATGGCCTGGTTTAGGTAGAAAACATCAAAGAAAAGAAAATTGAAGAAAATGTATTTCCTTGGGGTCATCTCAAATGTGATGGACATCAAAAGCATGGTCCCTTCTTGTATAGCCAGTTTCTTGCTCAGTGGAAGCATAAAGCCAGCAAAAGCAGAGAAACAACTGGCATCTGTCTTTTGTAGGATTACCTGGTTCAGAATGGATTATTTTTTTAAATATATTTTATTGATTTTTTACAGAGAGGAAGGGAGAGGGATAGAGAGTTAGAAACATTGATGAGAGAGAATCATCGATCAGCTGCCTCTTGCACACTCCCTACTGGGGATGTGCCCGCAACCAAGGTACATGCCCTTGACCAGAATCGAACCTGGGACCTTTCAGTCCGCAGGCCGACGCTCTATCTACTGAGCCAAACCGGCTTATGCAAGAATGGATTATTTTATGAGAGATAGAACAACTTTTGAAAAATTTAGAAAAATTTACACCAACTCAAGAGCCTGGACCCAGCTTATCACGTGGCCAAGCAAAAGTAGCCTGAGTCTGGGCAGAACCTGGAGTCGTCTGCCTTAAAGCAATCCAGGGATCTGCAGTCTGAGAAGAGAAAAAACACTGAAGTAGCACCTTTGTCAAGAAGTGTTACCCTTTCTAGAGTCACCAGTGTTTCTTCTGTTTGAAGGTCTCAAGGGAATCTGACCCAAATGAGTTAGTTCCCTTCAGCATACAATTGAATAAATGCACTGATGGGTCCTCAGTATATCCAGTTCCTACTTCTTCTGTTACATGCAGGCAAATGCCCATTTGGTGAGCCCACTTTGAGGCATCAGATGGTTAGGACGGCTTTGACATAATGAAAAAATTCTCTGCCAAACAAAACCTAGGAAGAAAAATGTTGGTGCCTTGGGTACAGATGGAGCATATTGCCGTTCCACAAAGCTTTACCATTGTTGCTGAAAAAGAAGCTCCACACGTCTAGTTTTCTACAGTCACATGATGTAGACAGTAACTCTGTCCACTTTAACTGAACAGGGGACCTTGAATCATGCCTTATCAATAGGATTTGTCAAGAAATAAATGCTGGCTTTCTAAAGTACAAGTTTTGAAGCAATTGATTACCTTCAGGAAGAAAACTTTACTTTTCTTAAGTGACTAGCAAAGCCCATTCTTGGACAAACCTGACAAAGAGTTCACTCATGACTTGAGTGACTTGATTGACATCTTTGCCAGTGTGAATGAACCATTACTCTTGACTCAAGGTCCAACAGATCCCATTGTGGATACTGCTGAAAAGAAAAAAAAAAGAAAAATTTCCTGACCAGGATACCATTGTGGAAGAAGTATTTGGAGAAAGATGGCTATGTGCCCTTTGTATTGTTGGAGAAAGGGCATCTGGAGGCCAGAGCCAAGAGTGAAAAGGCTTTGCTGGCTCTTGTGCAGGTACAAATGGGCAGACAAAGAAACCTTTGAAGAATTCTCCTGTTGGGTGACCTTAAAATTGAAATGTATGGGTAGTGATTCTTTATTTAATGTCAAAGACAATGTTTATGCTTTAGACATTGACAAAGTTGACCTCACTAAGTTGAAGACAAAAAAATGAATTAAACTCAAAATGTTTTAGAGAATTCTATGTTCCTTGAGTCAAACTACCCTCATTTATAAAATAATCTGTGAAAATTCTAATGTTTTTACTAACAAATACCATTATCAGAATTTTCTATTCTTGGTAGCACCAAAATAAAAGGCCTAAACTCTAAACTAACTGCATGTTGCCGAAACCAGTTTGGCTCGATGGATGGAGCTTTGGGCTGTGGACTGAAAGGTCTCAGGTTCGATTCCTGTCAAGGGCATGTACCTTGGTTGCGGGCACATCCCTGGTAGGGGGTGTGCAAGAGGCAGCTGATTGATGATTCTCTCTCATCGATGTTTCTAACTCTCTATCCCCTCTCTCTTCCTCTCTGTAAAAAATCAATAAAAATATATTTTAATCTAACTGCATGTAAAAATATACTTGCATTATCATGTAAAAGAAAAACACTGTATAATTTCAATCTCTTGTTCTAAGCAAACAATAGCAATCTTTTTATGAAAGTTACTTTTGAACTCAATTTTATTTTAACACTATCTGCATATTTTGACTTACTAAGGTTTTTTTAGGAAGCAGCTATTAGTCTTTATATGCAGAAATGAGAATGAGGATTGTAAATTTTTTGTTGTTTTTTTTAATATATCTTATTGATTTTTTACAGAGAGGAAGGGAGAGGGATAGAGAGTTGAAACATCGATGAGAGAGAATCATTGATCAGCTGCCTCCTGCACACCTCCTACTGGGGATGTGCCTGCAACCAAGGTACATGCCCTTAACCGGAATTGAACCTGGGACCCTTGAATCTGCAAGCTGACTCTCCATCCACTGAGCTGAACCAGGATTATAAGTTTATTGAATATTGTTTTAATAAAATATGTGAAACCTATGTTTCACATATCATTTGTATCAAAGATACTTGGTACATATCAGATATGTATCAAACATGTATGCAGAATATGTGTATAATGTGCTCATACACATTTTCCTGGAGAAGGCATCTGTAGCTTTCATTAGATTCTTAAGGCTACCCAACCATTTACACATACCCCCAAAGGATTAAAAATCAGTGACCTTGTTAAATGTGTATTTTCTAATGGGTTCTAAATTAGTAGAAGGCGCACACCCAAATTCATGTTTAGGGGACTGTCATAATAAAGTGAACAGTTTTCATCCACAGTCCATGGAGCTGTGCTAAAATAAAGTACTTTTGTTCTTTAGTTTAAATAATTTTTTTAAAGTTTAATAAAATTTTTGCTCTTTTCCCTAGGCATCCTCAAAGTCCAGGTCTGTGTCTTTGAGGTGCAGGGCAATCCTAGCAGCCCTCACCCTAATATCCATGATATACTTTACTAGGGATCTTATCATAGCAAAGGTACTTAAAATAATTAGCCGTGGGACCAAGCATTAGGGCAACATAATAGATTGCCTTTCAGTTCTCCAGAAGGCTCCACAATGAGAACGAAAGAGTTCAAAAAAACAAAGACAGATGGAGTCCAACATAGAGAAGACCGTTCAGGGCAACCTTCCCAAAGGATCGAGCACATGTACACATAGACTGGGAGCGTGTGTGTGTGTGTGTGTGTGTGTGTGTGTGTGTACATGTGAAATGAACAAACAGCAGCAATTTCTTCCAGCCAAACACCCATCTTTGAAAGTGGAGAGTCAGCCCTGGTGATGCTAATGGAGTGGAACATAAATATTGGCAAGCTGGTTGTCAAACGGAGGCTTTTAAAGATTGGAGTTTTTCAAGGAAAATGTTAACTGCAGTTAAAGGACCAAAGTGGCCTCATCTCAGAATCTAGAATGTCACTTGGAGTTCTAAATACCCAGGACTCTTCTGCTAAATTTAGCCTTCCCAGCTCTGCAACTAGCATTTTGGAGCATTTGGTCCGTAACGATAAATCATCATACTCGCTAAATACAAGGTTAGAAGGGGACTAGCGACATAACCAATTAATGAATCGGCCTCCTGAGCAGCCCAGGAGCAGAGGTTGCGGGCGCGGGCCCATAATGAACTGTTTTGCCACATATCAAATAGCAAGTGCACTCACCCCTGGCCAGATCTCTCCCCCTCCCCGCAACCCGCACACCCACCGCAGCTTTGCTTCTCACCACTTTTCCAGATGATTCCATCCCCAAAACCAACTTAATTCCTACTTTCCTGAGGCTTTCTTCGCCACGACCACATCAATCTCTATCTTCTCTAAATTCCTCCGAATCCTTCCCTCTCAATCCCACATGCTGACTCGGGGCAGTATCTTTCCTATAGTAATACCTAACACTTACTTGGATTTCTACTATGTACCAGGCATCCGGCTAAATGCTTTACAAGAATGGCCTCATTTAATCCTCACAGCAGCTCTGTGATGTGGTTTTTATTATCAATCACAGAAGACAAATGTTCATCTGAGGCAACGAAGGCTGAGAGAGGTAAAGTAACTTTCCCGGGACCACGCCTAGTAAATGGTGGGCCCCGCCATCAGCTGGTTGTCTGGCTCAAACACTCACCCTCTTAATTGCCAAATGCACAGCTGCTGATACCTAAGGTGCACATCCTGTCTATCCAGCGAGATGTTATGCTCTTCGGGGCACCTGTACAACATTTCCTTCATCTCCCCCTCAGAGCTGGCATTATGCTGTGCCCACAATCCATCAGTAGTTATTGAGGGAGTAAATGAATTAATAAGTGAATAAAAATCAATGCTCCATCTGCAAAGTCCAAGAAAAATTAATTGATTTGGACCTCCAAAATGCTTGCAGAATCAGGAAAAAAAATGTTCCTGTGGCTGCATTTGGCAACAGAAAGCAGAAAAATTGCTGACTTGCTGCCCACGTGCTCAGTCTAGAGTGAGAGCTAGGGAGTACGTCCATGTGAACAACCACGACAGCCCTCAGTTTTGTCCCTGGCAGCTCCCCAACCAAGATCCTCAGAATCCACAAGGTTCACTGGGAGAGAGGTGAACACCACAGGAGTTTACCAGTGCCAAGACCAATTCTCCCCAAGACCCAACACTGCTCATCACACACGCACGCACATGTGCACACACACATACACACACCGATGATTCCAGTTAGTTCACTTTAATAAATGCCTATTGAGTATCTAGCCCAGAGATTCACAAACTTGGATGCATGTCACAATTATCTGAGAGATTTGAAAAATTGCCGAGATCTGCCCCCATCCCCAAAACCAATTGACTCAGTGCCCAGGTATTCAGATGCATTAACAATCACTCATGTGAACTTAATGTGTATTTGGGGTAAAGAAACACTAAAATCCATGCCAGACACTGTGTGCCAGAAGCTGGGTGTGAAAAGGGAAGTATGAAGACTGGTAGGAGAATCACAAAAGCAATGGTAATGGGGGAAAAAAATCACGAAAAAGTACTTGTAATAAATACACCATAGAGTTCTCAGAGAGCAATAACCACAGGGCAACATGGGAGCTCAAAGGAAGAGTCCCTACCTTCACTGGAAATTGTTGGATTGCCTGAGTGGAAGATGCAGATGAATGAGGAAGATGTGTTTTTACATAATGAGGTGCGAGGTTAGGCAAAGGGGGCGGGTTGAAATTTTATCCTTTCCTGGAGCAGAGGGTTAGACCTCTCTGACCTCTGATGACCCCCCTATGCACGTTGCCAAATGTGACTGCCTCTCAGAGGTCCTGAATCCCTCTGAGCCCCCTTCAAGTCTCCTAAACAGAATGGGAATAGCAATTATTAAACACTAGAGGCCCAGCACACAAAATCGTGTGGGTAGGGTCCCTAGGCCTAGCCTGCAGTCAGGGCCACCTTCTGCCCATTTGCCAGTCCCCAGGCCAAATGCTGCCTCCACCACCAGGGCGGGTAGGGCACGGATGGGCCCTGCAGCTTCCATCAGCGCCACAAGCCCTAGCGGCGGCAGCGGCGGCACCCACATGAGCGGCCCCAAGTGGGCAGTGCATTCCATCAGCGGCCTGTCCAGCACACGCACATGGAGGTGAAGTCGCTGGCACCCACTTTCCCACTGGCCTGAGCCCCCAAGCAGCCGGGGATGAGTTGGGGATCCCAACGGCCTGACCGCTAGCCTGGTCCTCCCGCCACCCACCCTGGTTCCCCTGTTTACCATTGCTGATCCATTGGAGCCAGTGGGGGGGGGGGAGGGGTGAGGACCAAGAGGTCAGCCATTCCACCTGCTTGCCAGTCCCCAGTCCCGCCCTGTGCCACCCACCCGCTTCCCCGTGGTTCCCCATTCACCTGCAGGCAGGGTGGGGGGATGGAGGGAAGGGACCGAGAGGTGGCCAATGAACCTCATGGCAGCTGGGCAAGCGGTCATTCTGGCCATTATACTTATGGCCCCTGGCCTTTTATTATATAGGATTCATTCTCAGACTTTAACACCCTATTTAAAACTTTTTGGAATTTTTAATCAGCGGTCAATGGAGATTGAGACATTTTGTCCTAAACTTGTTCATCTGTAAAATAATAATCCATGCTTTGCCGGTGATTGTGAAGATTCGTGTATTTATTCAGTAAACACTTACTGAGCTCCTACTGTAGTCTGGACATGGTGTGGGGCACAGAGATACAATGATGAACAATCACACACTCAGACTTGCTCTTGTGAACCTCATGGTCTAAGAAGATAAATGGACTTGGAAGAAATAATCACACAGATCTGCGTGCAATTACCTAAGAGATGAACCCTGAGAAGGAAACACACATCCTTAAATGCCGTGAGAGCATCTAAGAGAGGAACCTGGCTTAGTATAAAGGGTCAGGAAAGACATCCCTGAAAAAGTCACTCGGGCTCAGATCTGAGAGATGTCTAAGGGCAAACTAGATAAAGAACAAGAGAGACCAGGTAGGGAGACGCCTGGGCACAGGCCCTGTGGCAGAAGTGAACCCAGTGAAAGATTCACCAAAAGCAGGACAGCGTGGCTGAAGCACCGAGCACGAGAGAGTGTGCGCAACACAATGTGCAAAGGGAGTTGAGGCCCTGCCATCATATCCTCATCCCAAGAGCAGGAGGAGGCTCCTGGGAAGCCCCCAGCCTGTTACATGGTCAGACATGAATTTTAAGAAGCCTTCTGGCCGCTGTGTGGAGAATGGATTGGAGGGACAAGACCAACTAAATTGTTATGGAAGTCTTAAAGACCAGATGTGACCAGTTTTGGTTTTGAACCTACAGAATTTGAGGTGCCAAGCATAAAAGAGAATTGAATTTGAGATAGCATATGCCACATAGGTTATTATTAATTATTGTAACAGATAGTCAGGAATATAGAAACAAGGCTACTATCGACACAGTGAAAACTAACTGGATGTATTTTGAGACCAGTAGTGCCAATTCCACTTTCCTAGGACTATCATTTTAGGTAAGGCCATTCATTGGTGTGAGAAGATTGAGCCAAGATTCACGGAGGCCCCTTCAGAGTGTCTTTGGTGAGCAGCAGATTGACGCCTGGGAAGAGACCAAGGAGCCAAGCCATACTTCTCGCCCTGGGACAGCGGCAGAAACGCTGCCCTCCAGCCTGAAAAGAAGGAATTTGTCTCTACATAGCTGGACTTACAATTCTAAACCTACTAAGGAAAAACAAATTCCACACTCAAAAAGCTTTAACGTGTCACAGCTGAAAGAGATGAGGAAGTTAGAGACCACCATTCCTACTCCAGCAGACTTTGGTTGGAGAGCCAATTAGCGAGGCTTCCGAAAATCATAATCGAGGTGAGCTGCATGCGATCCGTCGGCCATGTCCCAAAATCAGTAACCCAGAATCCATTTCCCTGACAAACTGGCTCATCTTTTCACAACAAACTTCACCTTCGTGGGAAGGTGATTCCCTAAGGTTGTGGGTGGAGGAACCTGCACCCCACGGGGGGTTCGCTGCACAGGAGCTGTCAGCAGAGGAAGATAGAGAGCCCAGAGGCTCCTGATACAGTCGCCATGGCAACCAACCCAAATCTGGTCCATTTTATTCACAGACCAAAAAACCCAGTTCAGCGAACACTGTAGGAAAGTCGGAGCAGCTTAGATTAGCCAGGCTATCTTCTGGCCCCAAGCAATCTGCAGGATGAGACCTTGCATTAGGCAAAGGTCTCCACTGTGACAAAGCAAAGGATTTGTTAAGCTCTTTGGATCTCACTGGGCCCATTTAACTTCTAGTGTGGGATAAAAAAAATTACTCTTCTCCAGGCAGGAGGCCTGAAGTTTCACATGAATTCAGTTTGAAGTGGTAATGTCGTGCCACAATAAACAATCATCCAGCGCGATTTTATTTCTCATCACCTGGGAGGTCAGGAGAGACTACAATCAGCACCTTCTGCTCTTTGACTTGCCAGGTAAGAAAGTAGATGTTTTACAAATGGAAATATGTTTTGGAATTGGCTTGAGTGTTAACATGCAATTCACAGGCTTAGATCCTCCTTTTTCCTAATAATGAGAACAGGGTCTCTGAGAATTGAACTCAGTCATTCATTTGATTATGTTTATCCAAAACCATTCTGTGCCATAGGAGTACAGAGATGAGTAAGCAAGAACTCTGCTCACAGTTCATTCAGGGAAAAGAGTTGATAGGGAAAGGAAGGGAAAGGGAAGGGGAAGGGGAAGGGGAAGGGGAAGGGGAAAGGGAAGGGGAGCTATGTAAAGTAAAACTGCAATGGTTTAAACAAAATAAAAATTAAATCATGCTCATGATGCCCTAATCAGTTTGGCTCAGTGGTAGAGCGTCGGTCTGCGGACTGAAAGGTCCCAGGTTCGATTCTGGTCAAGGGCATGTACATTGGTTGCGGGCACATCCCCCGGTAGAGGTGTGCAGGAGGCAGCTGGTCGATGTTTCTCTCTCATCGACGTTTCTAACTCTCTATCTCTCTCCCTTCCTCTCTGTAAAAAATCAATAAAATATATATTTTTTTAAAAAGTCACAACAATAAAGGAAATCTGTATTTTAACCTAGGGTCTGAGCCCTCACTGCCACTCAGTGGGGGGAAATTACACCTGCCAATTCTAGATCTTGGTGACTTCCAATGTAAAACTAAACTCTCTGAGGGGAAATTTTTTTATCAAGTTCATAATTCCCTCTATAGATGGCCTCTGTAAACGGAAAATAAATTCTGCCCTGAAGCCTCCAAAATGAACACAGTCCTGCCAATACTTTGATTGTAAACTCCCAACCTCCAGAACTCAAAAGAATAAATGTGTGTTGTTTTTACACCACTGCCTTTGTGGTGGCTTGTTACAGTAGCATTAGGAAGCTAATGCTCCTTTCCTTTGCCCCTCAGAGCCCTCTCACCCGGCACCCTGCTCTGATGGCACAGAATGATATGCTGGAGGAATCTGGAATGAGCAGGGTGGCCTAAGCCAGTCGGAGATGCTCCAAGGCAAAGCTTGGCCAACACCTGTGGGATCTGAATCTGCTGAGTTGGGGACAGACCCTCAGACCCAAAGGTAACGGCATAACCAATGCAGGGAGGCAGGAGGGGTGGCTTTTATGGGTTATGGGAGCTAAAAACAACTGGCTAGACCAGCGGTGGCTCAAAGGAGTTCAGTCGATCCGACAAAGAAAACCCGAGGTGGAAAGCTGACACCTCAGGCTTCCCTCGTGTTCTGAGCTCTGTGTCGAGACAAACTGGACTCCAGCCACCTGCTGACAGAACCCCGGGCCCTGACAGTAGGAAACCTCAGCCATCAGAGTGATGTGTGAGCATGGAACTCCCTTTGGGGAGGAAACTGGTCCTCCCACACTTTGTCTCTCCTCTCAATCAAACAAATCATTCAAACTCCTACATTTTATTCAATTCTGTAAAAAGAAAGAAAGAAAGAAAGAAAGAAAGAAAGAAAGAAAGAAAGAAAGAAAGAAGGAAGGAAGGAAGGAAGGAAGGAAGGAAGGAAGGAAGGAAGGAAAGAAGGAAGGAAGAAAGGAAGAAAGGAAGGAAGGAAGGAAGGAAGGAAGGAAGGAAGGAAGAAAGAAAGAAAGAAAGAAAGAAAGAAAGAAAGAAAGAAAGAAAGAAAGAAAGAAAGAAAGAGAAAGAAAGGAAAAGAAAGGAAAAGGAAAAGAAAAAAGAAAAGACTTGGAGCCCACAGATGCCCAAGGACAACCAGCATGACCCATTGACATCCAGAGGTTCCTGGTTGTGGGGTTTCCATTCCGGAAATGGAAGCAATTGGTTTGGACACACCGGTTGGCCTGGCTGCAGCGTGAGGAGCTCACACCATCTCTTGCATAAGCTGGTGTTGAGGAGGGGTAATGGGAGTGTGTGTGTGGGCGGAGGGGGGGAGTGGGGTTTTAGAAAGTTTGATGTGTGGGTAAACAAGAGAGGAGAGAGGGAAGACCTGGAGAACAGCGGGGAAAGCACTGGATGGAGGGCAGATGTGGAGGAAGTGGCCTGGACAGGAGGTGGAAGTGCTATCAACTGTATCTCCAAATATCAGTTGGGTAAGAAATTGTTCAAAAGGTTGAACTTTTGCCTCTTAACATTTCTAGGTAGGGGCCCTCTTGATCACAAAGCTTACTGAGACTGAGAACTGGGCTACAAACTTTCTGTTCTTCTCTTTTGTAAACATATTAAATAGCAGAGTCGGGCACATATGAATGGTGTAAACACTGATTAAGATATTTAAGCTAGTAATTTCAATGTCTTCCAATGCATTTCAAGGCCATCTTTGCCACTGACTACAGCAGGGCCTGACCCTTAGCACTAGGTGGAAAAGATCGGAGGTCAGAGCAGAGACTGATGAGTAAGCACAACCCGGAAACCAGAGCAGGCGGCAAGTCAGAACCACGGGTGGTCAGACGGAAGAAGCAGCATAAAGCACAAGCCAACAAGATCATAAAGAGAACTTCTGGCCTAATCTGCGGATTCTTATACACTTCCTGTTGGAGGCAGGCCAAGCCCAGGGAAGGAGCAGCACAGAGCCCTTGGACACAATCAGACGAGTGGGTGGGACGGTCATGGCTGGTGAAGACATGTTATCACAGCCCCTTTCTACTTCACCCTATGACATCAAGTCCCACCCAGGCCTGGAAAACGTCCCCTGAGGGTTCGTAACAGTATGATGCCCAAAGCGTCTCTGAGCCAGCTCCCACAGTGGCTGGAGACCCCTCTGCCCTCGGGTTCTTTCTCGGCCATGAGAAGAAGCCATCAGAAGGGTGGAGAAGTAGCGCCCCTCTCGTTCCCTGTCATTCTTCTATTTTTTTCCATCCGGCAGCAGCAGAGAAAGAAGGAAAATCATGCCACTTAAGTGTGAAAATCTCATGACTCATACCATTCTTCAGTGAAAGTAGCTTTCTTCTCAACTCCCAGAGACATCTTCCCTCCAGTTAGGTGTCTCCAGCAGTAGCCGCTGGCGAAGTAGCATTGGGAATTTACATCCTTTGCCACCCATGCAAACCTGCATGTTTTAAGCTGCTCCTGACACAAACTGTTCAAAAAAAAAAAAAAAAAGTCTTTCGTAAAGCATCTGTATCTCTTGCCCGGGAATATTTTATGCCAACATTAAAATGCGGATTTTGCAGGGTAGATGTAAAACGATCCCCTCACAGGGATGCGTCCTCGGGTGTGCAAGAAAGAGCTGGGGTTCGTCCTAAGGATCAGAAGGCACAGACCTGGGAGCACGCACCAGCTGGGCTCCACTCCACTCTGCAGAGAGAGGGGGGCCTTCAAAATGCCCCGCGTGGCTTGAGAAGGGAGCCCTTGGATGACGTGACTGGTGCTGATGAGGCAGCTGCTCTTCCCAGACTCACCCAGGAAAGCCACCAATTATGAGGCATCTGGGATCTGAAAAAGGGGCAAAGCATATGACCCTGGGCAGTGACTGCAGCATGTGCTGTCCTCCACACGAGATGTTCACAGCGGCAGGACTCACCTGGGCTGAGCACGGGAAACCATGAGCTCTGACACGGTAGGCCCGAGGGGCTGAGAAAGGGCTCTCATTGGCTATAAAAGAGAGGACATCCTTAAAGAAAAAATACTCAGACTCCTCCTAGAGTGAGGGTAATAATGTGGGTGAAGGCCGGGGTACGGTGGGGAGGAAAGACCAAAAGCTTAGGAGAAAGATAAATCTGGGTTTAAGACCATCGCTATCGCTGAACAGTTAATTCAGCCTCTCTGAGCCAGCTTCCGCCTCTGTAAAACAGTGCCAAGAATAATGGAGGCGATTCGTAGGAAGCACAGTACCTGGCCGGTAAGCGCTCACTAACGGGTTGCTCATTTTGTCCTCGTTGTCATGATCATCGCTGTATGTATGGTGGTTGTTATTACTGGAGAGCAGGTCCATGTCTCATTCCCACTCAGTCTCCAGTGCGGAGCCCAGAGCCTGGCACATAGAATTCTTTCCGTAAGTGTGTGAAGTGAGAGAGGGCGGGGCTGGCTTCACAGCCAAGCAGCCCAGGCAGCTGCACCGGGCCCTGTGCTCAGCAGAGCACCATGTTTGGTTTAATTCTCTGCTGTGGGTGTCTTGAGATTCGTAATGATTTTTAATATATTTGTATTGATTTCAGAGAGGAAGGGAGAGGGAGAGAGAGAAACATCAATGATGAGAGAGAATCATCAGTGCACACCCCCTTACTGGGGATCGAGTCCGCAATCTGGGCATGTATGTGCCTTGACTGGGAATCAAGCCGTAACCCCCTGGTTCACAGGTCGACACTCAACCACTGAGCCACGCCGGCCGGGCAAGGTTCTTAATAAATTTTGGACAAGGGTTGCACACTTTCACTCTCACAGAGCCCCATCAATTATGTAGCTCATCCTGAGTGAGAATAAGGATTTAAGGAAGATTTAAGAAGGACACTAAATCATGATAATTTGGGGAGACAAGAAATGTGCGGAGAGGCTATTAAGAAGTGTGTGTATGCAGAATTTCCCCTCCAGAATACGAAGGTCATCGGAGGAACCAGCAACTGTTCACTCTGCGTTGTCATCGGTTCCTGCATTTCACAACAGATTGGAGGAGCATTTGCCCCAAAATGACTGGGACCTAACCTGCTCTTGCCCAACTACATTTCTGGAGTTTACAAGTCATAATTTCTGCAGATCAAAATAATAAGAAAGAAAAGCCAATGCAGTCCCAACATTTTCTGGATGCTGCCTCTTGTTTCTGCTTCCTAATACATAGTTGAAAATTGACAAGCATAACATATATTATTTCCCAATCACAAGTCAATGTCTTGAGACCATTTTTCCTGTCAAAACACAGGACCCGAACACTCACAGCCCGTGCACTGATGGACAGCATTTCATGGCGTCACTGAGGCAGGGGCTTCCGTCCACACCATCCAGTCCTGAAGGGGGTCAGTAGCTGCAACATCACAAACCAGTACTTCCGGCTTCACAGTTTTTGCCTGTCACACAGTGTCACAAGATGCCCTTGAACCACACTCACTGTTTACGTTGACGTGGGTTATTTTTAATTGTTTAAATGGGTCTAGGGTTAGACCCCTTTAGAAGAACTCCTTTGTTTAAGCGGGTCTAGGGTTAGTCTCCCCAGATGAGCTACCATCTACTGCCTGGGTCTCCATATCGTTCATCCGCTCAACCCACGGCCTGTCCTAGGCCAGGCACGGGGGCCCCAGAGATGAGAGCAACATTATTTCTGTTTTCCACACCGTTCACGAGTGAGCCCACAGTCACCCCGGTTCAGACATTAGGATACGCCCCTCACCCAGCTGGAGGGTCAGAGAAGCCACCCTGAGTGATGGACAACTGAGCGGAGCTTTCTGGGCAAACACTGGCAGCGGGTAAGGTGTGGGGCGGGGAAGCTTGGCTTGTTCCTGCAGGTTTAGGTGCTTCACTCAGCACTTTCGGTGTGCAGGGGGCAAGAGGAAAACGGGGGGCAGGGTAGAGAGGACCTCCTGGGCCGGGCTACCTCCGGAGAGCAGAAGAAACCCGTCAAGGCATTTTTAAACACCTGATGCGATTTGTGATGCACGGACACCTGCCCCCTCCGCGGCAGGTATCGGGGAGACGGAGGAGGCAGAGAAGGAGCTGCTCTTGAACTCTGATTTCTAAATCAGCTTCTTTTGCTAATAACTGGGAGAAGAGTTGAGGCGGTCTAAAAGAGGCAGCTACATGTGCAAAGAGGGATGTAGGGACAGAGCTAGGTACTTACAGGACATTTGGGGGAAGATCTGCTCAACTAGGTGCGATGTAACCACCTCCTCCCCTCTCCACGAACGCTCCTGAGGAAGCTGTATTAGCCACCAAAGCGTTCAGAGTGAGACTGTGTTTGGGGAGCCGATGTGACAATGTGCAAAGACGAGTTTCGCTGCACAGGTAGAGCCTGGTCAAGAATGATTCAGAGTCCAGTTGCTTCCAGATAATAGAAAGATCACTCATCTGCCCCCTACCCCCACCCTACACACACACACACACACAGGGGTCTGGTCCCCAGCTCAGGCCGGAGGCTGGCCACACGGGGACTCCCCCACTGCATCCCCCATTTCGCAGGGCCCTCCCAGATGTAGCGCTGATGGAACCCTGCACGTTTGCTCCCCGGCCCCGAAATGTGCTTATGCTCCCGAAGTGAAGGTTTGTAATGGGTTTTGCTCACGGGGATGATGATTTTAGTGCTGACTCTTTAAAAGGCAATTGATAACAAGTTTACCCAGCCAAAAGAGCTCCGGCAATTATCTGCAAATTCAGACTCCGTGAACAGCCACACCAGATCATTTAAGACCCCCGGAATCCATTCGGGGGGCCAAGATTATCCACACCGACAAGCTAACGGGGAGATAATGTATGCTAAAATGGGGCTTAGGAAATCAAGATGCTACTCTGCGTGGCCGCTGCTGGGAGCCGCCGCACTCCCGTCTTCCCTCGTTTTCTTCCTTCCCTGCTCCCTCCCTTCCCTGCTCACTTTCCCAGTTGAGGTGGTAGGGAAGGGGAAGGGGAAGAGGGTTGTCTAAATGGTGAGACCTGAATGTTCTTGGTAAGTGTTTCCTGTGAAACTTGAACAATTTGCAGAGAATACAAAGGGCTCCAGCATCAGGGTTTGTGGTTGTTTTGTTTTGTTTTGCATCGTAGCTCTGCGCAGGGCCTGGGTCACGGAGAAGACCCACCAATGAGAAGGAAGACAAGCCCTGAAGTAACCGCTCTCTGCCAAGTTCCTAAGCACCACCTGCAAGCCTTCCGCCCTGTGGCCCTGGCCTTAGAGCTGGGCCCCCAGGCCTCACAGGCAGGAGAGGCCGCTGGCTCAGGAGGGAGCCTGGCTTGCTCTGAGGATTCCCGGCTGGATCCTCTCGGGGCTCGGGGCCCTGGGACCGCCCCTGAAACAAGCCCACCTCATTGCAGCCAGCAGGCCCCTCGCCCACCAGCCTGGTCAGAGACAAACCGTAGCATGGGTCTAGCCGAGAAAGAGCTCACTCTGCCCCTCTCCCCCAACTACTCACATGAAAGCAAAGGCGTAGAAAAGTACCAACCAGCCAAGACCAGAATGAGGAGAAGGTAGAGGACAGGGGAGGATCGGTTTAAACAGGTTTCAGAGGCCAGAGGGCAGGGGGATGGCTGCTAACGTTCCTGGAGGAGCTACGCACGTGGGAAGCGCACCACTTTGCCCCGCAGTCAGACGGAGAGGCGGGCCTCGGAAACACCAGACATTGAAAGCGGGAGAGGGATGTGGGGCTGAAAGCATGAAAGCTACTGAAAACCTATATAAAGAGCATTTGGGTCTTCTAACCCCCCACAGCCACCCCACGTGACAGGCGTCATCCGACTCCCTGCCCCTTTGCAGAAGACTCGGGGTTCATTCTCCAGGAAAGATAAAGCAGAGAGAAGGAAGGAGGGAAGAAGGAAAGGAAGGAGGGAGGGAGGGGGAAAAAGAAAAGAATAAAAAAAGAAAAAAACTCCAGAACCAAAATAACAGCACTGACACAAAAGAAAACTTTAAAAAAGTAATCTCAGAGATATTAAAGCTTTAAAGGGACAAAGAATTAGCAAGATTTGGGGATGGGGGTTGGGGGAGGGGGAGAGGAAAAAAAACATATGACAACCAAAAAGTTTAAAAGCAGCAAAAGCAATAGATGTGAAATCAAGACACTCTCCCAGAAAATAGAACAAAACATGAAGAACTTAAAATAAGAGAGAACTAAAAAAACAAACAAAAAAAAACCCCTAGAGTATTAACTCAGGATATCCAGATAGAACAAAATAAAAAGAATAGAAGATACTCTTGGAGAAAGTATGTAAAACTGAAGGACTTAGGTTTCCAGATTTGAAAAGTCCATTGAGTACCAAGAAGAATGAGGGAACACAAATCATTTTTCACCACAACATTTTTGAAGACTGGGTTAAATAGAACATGCTTAGAAAAAAATAAAAATAAACACACACACACACACACACACACACACACACAAGAAATGCATAACATTCAAAAACTAAAGATCCAAAAGACATTCTACTTCCCAACAACAAAACTGGCTGCTAGAGAACAGAAGGACAACGCTTTCAAAAGTCTGAGGGTGATGGAAACAGCCTAGGTGCCCGTCAGCAGATGAATGGATCAGAAAACTATGGTACATCTACACAATGGAATACTATGCTGCCATAAAAAAGAAGGAATTCTTATTATTTGCAGCAACCTGGATGGGATTGGAGAGCATCATGCTGAGTGAAATAAGCCAGTCAATGAAAGAGAAACGCCACATGACCTCACTCATTTATGGATAATAAAAAACATTATAAACTGATGAACCAAAAGATAGATATAGTGACAGTAAAGCAACAAGCAGACTGTCTAATGACAGTGGGGAGGGAGATCTGGGGGAGATAAGAGATCAACCGAAGGACTGGTATACATGCATATAAGTACAACCAATGGACACAAAACTCTAGGGAGGGAGGGCATGTATGGGGGGGGGGGCCAATGGTAACATATGTACACATATAATACCTTAATTTAAAAAAAAAAGTCTGAGGGTGAAAAAAAGGTTTTCAATCTAGAATTCTATAAATAACTAAACTATCAATGAATCATAGGGGGGTGAAATATAGATATTAGATGCAGAGCTCAAATTTTTTTCATTTACACGCTTTCCCTTAGGAAACTACTAGGGGACATGTTTTGGCTAAAGGCAGGAGAAACGTGAAAAATAAAACCAAAGAGGAAGACCTAGGGATCCAGGAAAGAGGGCACCCAAACCAAACATAAAGGGAAAGGAAATCCAGAACAATGTCCTTCAGTAGCTTGTGAGCAGTGAGGCCTCAGAGAGCTCAGTGGAGGTCTGAGGAACGGTTGTCAGTAGCGCCCTATTTTATCAGCTGTGGAGGACATCTGCGCATTTGCCACAATGCAAACACTGACGGCTATAACTTGTTTGGAAGAGTGAGGGGTGGTGATATAGGAGCAAGTAAAAACAGCTAAGTCTTCCACTATGTAAATGGGAGCAAAGCGATACTGTGCAGAATGGATCAATGAAGGAAGAGGAGAATAATCACAGCTTTCAGAAATGTAGAGGAAAATAGAGGAGAAGCCTCTTCAAGAGTGGATGGGGGGCAAAACCAGATTGGATAGAGCGTTGGCTTGTGAACTGAGGGGTCCCAGGTTCGATTCCGGTCAGGGGCATGTACCTTGGTTGCGGGCACATCCCCAGTAGGGAGTGTGCAAGAGGCAGCTGATAGATGATTCTCTCTCATCGATGTTTCTAACTCTCTATCCCTCTTTCTTCTTCTCTGTAAAAATATCAATAAAATATATTAATAAAAAAAAAAGAGTGGATGGGAGGCTGGGAGATACATAGGAGACTTTTGTTCTTCAATGTTGAGTAATATGTGACTGTGCTCCATGATAAAAATGAAATTTAAATTAATTTTACAGTAAACTCAAACATCAGCCCAATCTCCATAGACATAAGAATGATTCAAGCCTCTATTTAATTCCGTTATGATTCCTGGATAGGCTTCTTTTCCACAATCTTCTCAGGGTTGCTCCATAGGAATTTTTTATCAGTTTCTAGGATTTTTTTTTGGGGGGGGTCTTTTCTTCAGTGGCAAGCCGCAAAGGAACATTAGTTGAAAATATGTGAAGTCTGAAGCAAAAGGGAGATGCCAGGCCCCTGCCCCACCTCCCCAACGGAACAGAACAAAATCATCATGAGGCGAGTCTCTCCAACCTCATCTTAAGGGTAGACGAGTCTGCTGGCCCATATCTGAGGCTGCTCTGGGCGCTGGGAGCGCAGGAAGAAACAAGCCACCGAATCAAACTTGACTTTGTCCCTCTTATCCTTCCCCTTGTCAGGGACGCCAACAGGCAAAGTGGACCCGGAAGACCCAGCCCAGCCCTCTGACGGCGCCAAATGTTACTGAGCCCTTGCGTCCGTAAAAGAAGTATGTCGGGCTGAAACTTTTTCAGGTTCCCGAAGACCAGAGAGACATGCTGACAACCAGGAACACGAGAAAGGGGAGCACACAGCGACCTCTGCAATGAATTCCGGCGATAAATCCACATGGGGCCAAAACGACTGCAAATTATGCTGAGGGTCGGACAGGCGGAACATTCTGCAGAGCCAGCAAACAACGCACCCATGAATGTCATCCTGAATGGATGGAGATGACTGGGCTAGGGCAGTGGTCGGCAAACTCATTAGTCAACAGAGCCAAATATTGACAGTACGACGAGCCAAATTCTTTAAGCTTAAACTTCTAACGCCACTTCTTCAAAATAGACTCACCCAGGCCGTGGTATTTTGTGGAAAAGCCACACTCAAGGGGTCAAAGAGCCACATGTGGCTCTCGAGACGCAGTTTGTGGACTACAGGGCTAGAGAGAATGAAAACGCCTTCAGAACAAGCAAGGAGCGAAGGTGGACATCACTGTACAGTCTGCAGGCCAGGCCAGGGCTCTGCCAACCCTGACGGTGACAGAGACGGGAAGAAGCTCCAGCTCTCTCAATGGTGTTCCCTCTGGACGAGGCCTAAGGGTCCGTTCCCTTTTTCCCTTCCCATCGGCCAAGGCGACCCTGCACTCCAGTCTTTGTCCTCCGCTTCTGGGAGGACAGGGAGCAGGGGTGGCAAGCTGTTCAACAGAGCGAAAGAAACAAGCCTAAAAGAAGAAAAACTAAAGGAAATAAATTATAAGAAACACCCATGACGGGCCCTTCGAAAGGATAAAACGATTTCAATTTCGCTCTGTCTCACTTGCTTCTCTCCATTCCTTCCTGGATATACCTGCGTATCTATACGTTTATACGGGGGGGGGGTGTGTGTGTTTTATTATTTAGTTAATATGAATTACAGGCCTCATACTTCCTGCCTTCTAAATCCAAACGCGGAGGCCTTCCTTTTCTCTCATCCCCTTTTTTTTCCTCTGCTCCCCCTCACCAACACGATTTACATTCTCAATGTAATGTATTAAAAAGTTGACAGGGACGAAAGGATTCACACGATGTCTGCTAAGAAACCCAATTTCCATGATGAATTGCCCGAAGCCCCTGAATCACAAACCATTTTTTCCGCTGCTCAGAAGTTGGGTTTTTTTTTTTTTTAAATCTTCTTAAAGCCTCTTTCCTAATCTTCAGCTAGAAGAGATGGGTGAAAGGATTTTTTTTTTTTCCTAAACTAAGGAAAGTATTAGCATCTTGGTTGTTGTGCATCAAATTTGAAAATGCAAGGTTAGTAATATTTCCAATCGGCCATGGTCCACACCTCTCAATAACTGAGTATATTCTCTCTCTCTCTCTCTCTCTCTCTCTCTCTCTCTCTCTCTCTCTCTCCCTTCTCTCTCCCCTATACCCACCCCCCAGCCTTACAAATTGTAATTAAGGAGGAGCTTCTGGGGAAAGGAAAATTTAGAATGATTCTTCAAATATCTACACCCTTTTGAAAGGGTATAGAATTCAAGAATATATATATATATATATATATATATATATATATATATATATATAATCTCCACTTACCCCATAGGGTTGGCTGAATCACCATATCTAGGTGAAGACTTGAGCCGCAAAACCCTAACAGAACCCGCAGGAGATACATCTGTCAGCTCAGGGGCAGAGGCTATGATTAGAGCGGCATTTGCATCACATTGGACATGTTATCTTAAGACACTAGGTTGCATTTGCCCAGAAAGAGTTCGCCCTGAGCTGCCCAGTGGCAGTAGGGTGAAGAGATCAGCACCCCTCTGAGCTCTTGCTAAGATTTTTGCACTTTGAGAGGAAAAAACAAAACTACTCTTTCCCAAACATTCTAGAAATTTAAGAACTTTCTGACTATCCACAATTTCAAAGTCCCTTTTTTTAAAAAAAAATTTTTTTTCCTCTGTGTGCTGGAAAAAGATTCCTCAGGCATCACTCCCACTCTGGGCAGAACTGGACTTGCCCAAACACTCAGGCCTTCCCTAGAACACACTGCCCCAGAAGATGTACCCAAAATAACAAAACACTAATAAAACTTTAAAAGAATTAAAGAAATTTTTCTTTAAGGGACATGTTCAACATTATACAGGAGAAAGGGCGGGGGGGAGCTCTGATATTGTCTATAAACAGCCAATCATTGAGAGAATGAAGAAGTCATACTCTAGACCAGGGGTGGGCAAACTTTTTGACTCGAGGGCCACAATGGGACCGGAGGGCCGGAACAAAAGCAACCTGACCATGCTGGCACTCTCATCTTGGGCTGCTGGTGAAGGAGCGGAGGGGAGAGCAAGAGAACCCTCCGCTCTTTCGGCTCCGAGGGCCGGATAGAACAGCTGAACTGGCCAGATCCGACCCGTGGGCCGTAGTTTGCCCACGGCTGCTCTAGACTTTTCTAAACTCACAAACCCCAAATTTGAGAATTATATGAGAACTATGAAGGCTTTCTCAAAAAAAAAAATTTATAGTGCAAATACTGAGAAAGATTTTACAATATAGGAGAGGTCAGAAACTTGGACACACAATGGGAAGAAACCCCATTTTGCAGGTGAAGAGACTGAGGGCGGTAGAGAGAAAGGAACTGGCTTCTGCCACGCAGCTAGGGAGTGACAGAACCAAGGCCGGGTGAGATTTAGTTACTAGCTCATGTATTCAAGTATGAGCTGCCCAACAGAATGCAGGTACTGCATTTGGGTGGCAGTGGGGGCTTGATCACCACACAGTTTCCCCCAAAGATTATTTCTCTTGAACACTGTCTGTGTCCTCCTAACGAAGGAAAAGTAACACAGTGGCGCACAATTACGAAGGGCCTGTTGTTATCTGTCCAGATCAGCATCAGGGAGAGGACTTAACAGGGCATCTCACTGAAGTCTTCAAGTTGGCTTGATTTGGGGATAACAGGATGTCATCAGGATTATGTCTCCCCAGTGCTCAAGGAGAGAGGAGGGTGAGCAATTAGAGAACCCCCCACAAATTATGTTTGTAAAGCAATGACCAGCAAGCAATCACAAATGGCCAAGCATATAAGAGTACAATATAATGTAAATATTTAAAAAAAAAAACAAACAAGAGAAATCACAGAAAGCAGAAACTGATCCACACAGACTTCAAATATTGCAACTATCAGACAAATTTTAAAATTAGCTATAGTTATTTGTCATTTTTGAAATATAAATGATAAACTAGAAACTATCTGCAGGAAACAGAAGAGTATAAAAATATTATAGGATATTTAGAAAGGAAGTTAATATGACTTATAAAAATGAAAAATATAACCAATATAAAACTCAGAAGAGAGCTGAAACCGGTTTGGCTCAGTGGATAGAGCGTCGGCCTGTGGACTGAAAGGTCCCGAGTTTGATTCCGGTCAAGGGCATGTACCTTGGTTGTGGGCACATCCCCAGTGGGGGGTATGCAGGAGGCAGCTGATCAATGTTTCTCATTGATGTTTCTGACTCTCTATCCCTCTCTCCTTCCTCTCTGTAAAAAATCAATAAAATATATATATTTTTAAAACTTAGAAGAGAAAAGACAGAGGTAATTTGTGAGGAGAAAGTGGCCTAGAATTTTCAAAACTGATTGAAGATTTTAATCCACAGATTTAAGAATCCCAAAGAATCCCAAGCAGGATAAATAAAAATAAATTCATCCCTTACACAAATTGTCGAAAATGTGAAGCAAACCAAGGATAAAAAATCTTAAATGCAGATTCATAGAAATTGCACTTAGTGTGACAACTGACTCTGAATAACAATAACAGAAACTAAAAGACAATTCCTTTTTTAAAGTCCTAAAGGAAAAATAAACTGCAACCTAGAATTCTATATCCAACAAAAATATATGCTAAGAGAAGATAAAGATATTCAGAAAAATACTGAAAATTTTCTTCAACAAAAGACCCTCACTGAAAAAATTCTAAAGGACATGTTGTGAATAGTAATCCCAGATTGAAGGTCTGAGATGCAAGAAGGTAGTAAAAACATGGAAATGTAAGAGAAAATGTAAATAACCATGATGGTTTAAATGTGCATTTTGTAATTTTCAGAGTAACTTACAAAATAATACAGAGCATGTAATAACCACTCCCCACCAAAAAAAAAATTGGGAGCGGAGAAATAAAAAACAGTAAAGACTAAAATGAAAATTGAGAAATAAAATCTGACAAATAAAATGTATAGCATTGAAAATTTCAAACATATTAGTAATTATGATGACTATAAACCAACAATGTTTCAATTAAAGAAAAAAACGAGATTGGAAAAATATAAAATACAACTATCCATATAATACTTTCAAAACAATATAGAAAAGATAAAAATAAAAGTTAGCATAAAAAATAATAAAGAGAAAGATTATGCAGCTATATTGGTATTAAACATTCTAGAATTTGAGGTAAAAATGATTCCTAGAAATAAGGATTGTCACTTCATAATAATAAAAGATTAAATTCATGAGGAAAACATAACAATTTTATGTGCATTTATAATATGGCCAAAAAATATGTAATGCAAAAATTAACAAAACAGATCTAAAAGTAAATATCCACAAATTGTGAAGATTTTAGCAGTTCTTTTAATGTTTGATAGAATATGTTGATAAAAATCAGTAAGGATATAGATTTAAAAAACAACATTAACAAACTTGACCAAATGGATCCATGAGAACAGTACACCCAACAACTACAGAATATACTATTTTTTGCAAACTTACCCATGTATTTATAAAAATAGATACTATAATGGACCATAAAACAAGTCTCAATAAATTTCTGAGACTGAAATCAGAGTATGTTCTCTGACCACGATGCAATTAAACCAGAAATCATATTAAAACAATATTTAATTCTCAAATATTAGGAAAGGAAAGTATATTGATAAACGTAAGTCACCAAGTAAGTAATAATGGGAATTTAAAACACTTGGAACTAAATAACAATGAAATTACTATACACTGAAACCTGTAGGAAATATTAGCCTTAAAATGCATCTACTAGTTACAAAAATTGAAGAGATAAGCATCCATCTCGAATATTTAGGAAAAGAAGCCTGCCAGTGATGGAGGTTGGTGAGGGGGGCGGGGGAATGGGGCGAATCCTAGAAAAGAGGGAAAAGCAGAAATCAATGAAATGGAAAGGAAACATAAGAAAGAACAGAGAAAGCAAAGTTGAAGTTGGTTCTCTGGTATCAGAGATGGCACAGATAACTAACAGCAGGACTGGAAAGGAAATCAGTCCTGGGGCTGAAGACCTCCAACAGGTAAGAGAAAATCATGACCAACTGAAGGGCTATAAATGTGAAAATATAAATGGACACGATGGCATAACCAGAGCAGATCATATTTTTTTATTTTAGTTTTGAATTAAAGAGGCAACAGAGCACATGATTTTTAATTCCACCAACTTCTATTCAACTAAATTGTCTTCAGGTATCATCATATACTACTAATTAAACAACCGCAAGAAAGAAATACAGACAGTGAAAATTTCTTTCATTGAACTTTGTATGCTAGTAAACATACACAGATACAAAAAAAAAAAAAAAACTTTTTTTTTTTTTTGCCTTGCAATGGCTTTTATTTGACATATCAGGCACATTTTTCCATAAAAAATATTTAAATCAATTAAATATTACAGAAAAACTGAATGAAAAAAGCATTTTAAATTGCTTTAATATTTTTAAAAGAGAAAATGCTTATCTTAAAATAGTGCTCTCTCACAGTAATTAATACAAACGTTATAATTTCTGTTTTTGAGCCTTAACTTCTGCAAATTTGTCAATGATTTCATCAAAATTGATCTTCACATATTCATATCCCTAAACAGTGTGGCCAGATTTATCTACCTATCTTCACTCAGAATTGAGCAAAAAGTACTTTTTGTTAATTTTAATCTTGAAAATTATCTTTCTTGTAAATGGGGCATATATACAAGCAGTTAAGAAGTGTCTCCAATGCAATGTTAAGCTTGCACACGATTCATAAAAATATTGCTTCATAATACATCCTAGAAATTGCAATCCTGTCCGTGCCTTTGTTCCTGGGGTCCCATCCCGGGTCCTTTCAAACATCCCTACAGGTGTTTGTCAACTCCAAGCGCTCACATAGGATGACAGAATTTATGTAACTCAAGTTGTTTCTTTGTCTTTCTGGTCTCTATGCTACCATTGTTCATTTCTATTTAAACCCGGGAACATGTCGTATGCCACAGGGGCTAGAGACATAACCTGCACTCAAATCAGGCAAACTCGAACAATTATGCACTGTTACAAACTCACTCTCAAAACAAAGGTGTGCGGCTGAGCCCAAGCATGTCAAGAGCCAACTCTATAACTGAGAATTCTTAAAATTAATTCTCACCTAGACTACAGCACTTTATAAAGAATATGTGCGTGTGTTTTTTTTTTAATGCCAGGTTGAATCTTACATATATATTATTAAAATGCCACAGAAACCTCATCCATTTTTTCCATAACTACCAGCAACAGATTGGGAGGAGGTTGGAATTTCTGACATACTTACTGATTTTATTATTGTTTTTAAGTTCTCTATAGAATAGGCACTCCCTATCGCATACGTCTAGGATGCATACTTCTCCCACCACCCTGATCTTGGTACTCAGCGGACAAATCCCTAGAGAAGTACAACTGAATAAAACTCTGCCACCAGAGCACACATAGACTAGTCACAGCAGCATTGTTCATAATCGCCAAGTGTATTATAGACCCAGGCAATGGAATACTATACAGCCCACCTCCCTTCCGACAGCAGCCTTTTTTTCTTTTCTTTATAACACCTACCACAACGTGTTACAATATGTGTGTTCATCTGCTTACTCTTACTTAGTTCCCATTTGTCCCCCTGGCTGGTCATCTCCAGGAAAGAGCAATCCAGTCCTGAGACATGGTAGGTACCTGAGACATGGTATATACTTGAGTCATTTCAAGCAAGCATGAACGAATGAGCAAATGAATTAATGATGAGTGGTTACAGGTGAGCCCTGCTTGCCTACCAACCATTCTGTCCCTTTGAGGTGGCTTTCTTTTGGCCCGTCATATATTTATCTTTTTTGTTTCATCCTCAGAGGAAAACCTTATTTTCCTCATTTCCAAAACCCTGGAAGACCCTTCCTTACTGTCTGCCCAAATGCTGATCACATAAGCAATGGCTGATACGGAATTGATTTACTCTGAGGATATTGGCTATCTGACACCAGTCAGAAATGCCACGGTAAAAAATGATTAGCATTTACCAAGGGCTTTCTACTTGCAGGTGCAACCCTAAGCGCCTCAATATCCACAGCTCTCATCTGGAGTGGGTGCGAGTGTTATTGCCGTTTTGCAGGTAGGAAAACTGAGACACTTTTAAGACTCCTGCCGATGGATTAAGTGGTGTGGCTGGGTTCTAGCCCAACGGGCCGTACTCTGCTATGCTGCAACGAATATTCAAGATTGAAACTAAAAGTATTATTTTTTTTTGAAACTGAAAGTATTATTAACTGCCGCTAATGCCACACATTGGCTCATGCGGACTTCCAATAAAGGGCCCTTCAGATGCCACCTTTTCCCTACGCTGAGCAATCACAGGATTTACCTGGAGGAGCCAGGATTGTGCCTCTTGTGATCCTGGCTGGGGGCTCGGGGCGCCCGTTGCTACTGGAGCCATCTATAATTAGGGGATTAAACCGCCTCACGTTTGGGCTGACTGCAGGCATCCTTGACAAGCATCTGTCTTCCCGACGGGTACGGGTGACTCTGTGGTTTGCAGTTAAATGTAAAAGATGAGTAGAAGGAAAATAAACTGCAGAAACTTTCCGAGGGTTTGTTCCTGCCCGCTCAGATTTCGTTTCCTTTTCTGAACGTTTCCTGCACCGGAGGTCCCTGGCCATCCTTCCTTCCTCGGCTAGCACCCTGCAGGCTGGCCGCAGCAGGGCATTGTATGTAGCTCTTACTGAACCGCACAGTCTAGGGCAGGGGTGGGCAAACTTTTTGACTCGAGGGCCACAATGGGTTCTTAAACTGGACCGGAGGGCCGGAACAAAAGCAACCTGACCATGCTGGCACTCTCATCTTGGGCTGTGGTGAAAGAGCGGAGGGGAGAGCAAGAGAACCCTCCGCTCTTTCGGCTCCACAGGCCGGATAGAACAGCCAAACGGGCCAGAGTTTGCCCACGGCTGGTCTAGGGACACTGTCATTCACACCATCAGATTGGTTGTCACAGGTAAAAGCATAGGGGATCTTTCCCAAAGCTGTTCTTCCTTTACTGGCTCCTCTCTGCACACTGGCTTCTGAGCTGAGGCTGATGGTCTGTATTCTGCCATCTGGCTGTAGGTCATCCATTCGGTCCCTAGAAGTCCTGGTCCTCGCCTGGGCCAGTGTGGCTCAATTGGTCAGGCATCCATCGTCCTCAGGCACCAATAGGTTGCCTAGTCAATTCCCCATCATGGCACATGCCCGTGTTTGGGGCTCGATCCTGGTAGGCAGCATGCAGGAGGCATGTTTTCTTGACCAGGTTCGATTCCAGTCAAGGGCACATACCTTGGTTGCTGGCACATCCCCAGTGGGGGGTGTGCAAGAGGCAGCTGATCAATGTTTCTAACTCTCTATCCCTCTCTCTCTTCCTCTCTGTAAAAAATCAATAAAATATATTTTTTAAATAAAAAAAATAAAATTGTGATAATCATTGTCGATTTGTCTGTCTAAAAGGTGAGCTAGGTTACATTTCCGCCAATGGCATTTGAAAGTGAGCCGAAACCGGTTTGGCTCAGTGGTAGAGCATCAGCCTGCGAACTGAAAGGTCCCAGGTTTGATTCTGGTCAGGGGCATGTACCTTGGTTGCGGGCACATCCCCAGTGGGGGGTGTGCAAGAGGCAGCTGATTGAGGATTCTCTCTCATTGATGTTTCTAGCTCTCTATCCCTCTCTCTTCCTCTCTGTAAAAAAAAAAAAAAAAAAAAAATCAATAAAATATATTTTTTAAAAGAAAGTCAAAGTAAGAAAGATGTTTTTGTTTTGTTTTCATTCCCCTGCCTCTACCCTATCCCCACCACCATCTTGCACAAAAAAATAAACATTCATGGGATTAAATGTTGATTTAGTTAACTAAACATTAAGCAGTATTCTATCCATAAAATAATATGACTTGAAGCCATTTCAAACTAATACAGAAAATGCTGCAGTTACGTTAGCTATGTTACCACACAAAGGCTCGGTTGAGAGGTAATTACAAGCCATGGAATCCCTGGCCTCCTGCAGACCGGAAAGAGGGCAGGTCTGTCTGGCCCTGAGCACTTCCAGTGTCAGGGTCTGCAGGCAGCCAGCTGCAGGCTGCCATCTGGTTTGTGGAGGGAAGTCCCTGAATGGGTCTTTCTTCAACCTAGAAAAGTGTTTGCTGTCCACTTCCTCTTTTCCACTGTCCCCCGGATCAATGTGAGCCTCCACCTTCCCCTCACATTTTCTCCAGGGTTAATGCTTGATTAAGGCTCAGCAAATGGTGAGGTCTCTGATCTAAGAATGGGCTCACATGCTGAACCCATGTTTATGCTGAAATCTGGTCCAGCCTTAACCTGCTACTTCCCAAATATTCAGATTATTTTATGTAAACCTCAGGAAAAAAAAAAAAAGCTTAAACTTGCCCCTAAATTTAGCTCCCACATTCCATTCATTCGTTCATTCAGTAAAGAACTATGGACACCTAGCAGGTACCAATCCCTGAGTAAAGTGCCAGGAAAATAACAAAGAAAAGGACAGAAAAACCCTGATCACCTGAGGATTGCAGCGTAGGGGAAAAACTGCATGAGATGAAGAGGACCCCAATACAATGGGTCATTTCTGACTTTTATTCAAGGCCGCATTTCTGTTCTCATTTGACTTCAGGTCTCATCGGGAGGGATTCCCGAGTTACCCTCAGAGCATGGACTATGCTTCCCCTGGAAAACCTCCCCAAACAAGATGGGATCTTCTCCACTGAATGCCTTTTATTTTCATGGATTTTAGACGGTTTTTCTTGTCTGCTTTTAAAAAGACATAGGCCTAGTCCCTGTGGTAGATTGCATTATTGACCCCAATTCATCATTTCTCCTTTACTTACCTCATTTGCCAGGTGACTTTGGGGTTCTTCCCACCGGAGGGCCTTGACCTTAGACTCAGCCAGGTAATTTGCTGTGGCCACGGGATGTTAGCAAACATGACAAAAGCACAAACAATATTGGGACATACTCCCTTGCCCTTCTGCCATTACTATGGCAACAGCAGGCTCCTGTAAGCCCACTTCTACAAGAAAGGTCAAAGACACCTGGAGGAAACCTGGACCCAGCCTATAGCTTGGAGTCGGGCCCAGGAGAATGTGGCCGAGATCAGCCCAGTTCCAACTCACTCACAGGTGCATGAGGGAGAATAAATGGCGGTTGTTTGAAGCACTGAATTGTGGGTGGTTTGTTACAGAGCAGTGAGTTACTGATACAGTCTCCTACAACTCTTATAAGCCTCACTCTGGAAACCCAAACTGAAAGACGCCTGTGCTTTAAATGTATGAGGGGCATCTGTCCCTTGAGGAATTACCACAAATGAGATGTTTTTACTAATAAATGGAGCTGTTCCTCTGTCCGCTCTTTGTCCTCTGTTGTCTCAGCTCCCTTCTTCACTCCCTCCAACCAAACAGCACAGGACTCCTCTAGACTCCTTCTTGCATAAGAATTAGGAAGAAACTTTGGGTTTAGAGCAATAGAGTTTTGCATTTAAAGCGTGAAACTCATCCTTATTAGCTGTGTGACCTTGAGCTTTGAGGTGACTTAAAGTCTCTGAATCACATTTACTCTGCTGAGAAATGAGACTATTACTCATCTCACACCAAATAATATCACCCATGAAAATCTTGCTTTGAGGTTCAATTGTAGGGTTCAATAAAGGTTGTAGAATATTGTTTGCTCTGTTTAAGATTGTTTAATAGCTACTGTTAATTTATAGTTTTTGTTCTCTATTCTTAGCTTATCGCCATTCTTTACTATGTCTAGGGAACTGTCAGAATTAAAGAAGTAAAAGGAACCCTTTCTCCACTTTGTAGAATAAAAAAGTACATTTGGAAAAAAATGCCTTATCCTACCACTGCAAACTCTCAGAGTAAGAAATCAACATTTTTTATGACCATAAAAAAAAATTAAGTATGTCAGGGCTTCAAGATAAAAGGCAAGGGGGGGGGGACAAATATAGTCTCCTCTCATAGCTGATGAAATAATTCAAATTTAATGAATAATAATAATACCAGCAAAAAAAAAATCAACAACAATCCAAGCATAGACAAACTTCAAAAAGTGGGGGCCATGAAGTGAAGCAATTTTATGGCATGGCTCTGTAAGATCCCAACATCATTGGCCTCAGCTCCGGGAAACCAAACAGGGGTCAGGAGAAAGTGAGTCAACAGAACCCCAAGACTCCCTTCCAAGAGCCTCCAGTCTGGAGAGAAGACAAGGGGCTGAGCCAAGTAAATGCCAAGGTTCAAACACTCAAGATAAACATTCCCTGCCACTTGCAATGGAATATTGAGGCCTTCTGTAAGAGCAGTCAAATGGCCTTCCAAGGTCTCAATGAATTGCAAGGATGATCTGAAGCCTGGGGTATATCTTCCCTAGAAAACAGATACACCCTGACCCGGAGGTATAAACTCAGAATGGAGCATTTTTTAAAAATCCCAGAAGAGATTCCAGAGCCCAGGTCATGCAGCCAAGCCAGCTTATGGATCCAGAAGACTTCTTCTCCTACCTTGTGCCCTTGAGGAAAATGAAAAGTGAATAAAACCACAATAGCCCAGCCTCTAAACTGTAGCTGAAGAGAAAAACACATCTCAGTTACACAGGGAAGGAAGCCAAAAAGGATTTAGCCACACTCAAACAGAGAAATAGAAGGGTGAACAGAGATGTCCTCCTTAATGTGAACAAGATAAAAAGATTTGACAATTATGCAAATAGACTACACCTCAAGAAATATTGCAGCATTCTAATAACAAAATATTCATTTTATTTTTTTAGCAATTTGTGTTTTTTGGGGTTTTTTTAATGTATTCTTTTCTTTTATTTTATTTATATTTTATTGATTTTTCACAGAGAGGAAGAGAGAGAAATAGAGAGTTAGAAATATCGATGAGAGAGAATCATCAATCAGCTGCCTCTTGCACACCCCCTACTGGGGATGTGCCCACAACCAAGGTGCATGCCCTTGACCGGAATCGAACCTGGGTCCTCTCAGTCTGCAAGCAGACGCTCTATCCACTGAGCCAAACTGGTTTTGGCAAAATATTCATTTTATAGGGAAAAAAAACTGCAACTGATTTGGGCTATAGAGAAACTTAATAAAAACATAAATTCAATAGTCAAGAGTATAAAGGCAAAATTACAAAATAGCAAAATGAGACCAATAGATTGCCTAGCTAATGAAATAACAAAGATCAAAATCACATCATTAAAAAATAATCAAGTTAGAAATATCAATGTACCCAGCCTCACTGATTGAGGAATGAGAAGAGATAATAAAAAATGAGTCTTGGAGCTCTAGCCAGTTTGTCTCAGTGGATAGAACTAAAGAGTCCCGGGTTTGGTTCTGGTTAAGGGCAACATACGTTGGTTGCAGGCTCAATCCCTGGCCCTGGTCAAGTTGCCTGTGGAAGGCAACCAAGTAATGTCTCTATCTCACACCTTGATACTTCCATCTCTCTGTCTTTTCTCCCTCTCCCTTCCAATTCTCTCCAGCAAGCCAAAAATGAATCAGAATTCTTAAAAATAAATAATTCAAAAGAACAAAAACTGGTATAAGGATAGGTGGGTGCCAACAAATTCATTCAATTATATATGTAAGACTAAACTATACTAGTTGTGGAATTATAGAATTATAAATATAGAACATAAATGCCTCACCCTCTGATTTTTTTTTTAAATAGTGTCGCCGAAACCAGTTTGGCTCAGTGGATAGAGCATCGGTCTGCAGACTGAGGGGTCCCAGGTTCGATTCCGGACAAGAGCATGTGCCTTGGTTACAGGCACATCCCCAGGAGGGGGTGTGCAAGAGGCAGCTGATCGCTCTCTCATCAATGTTTCTAACTCTCTATCCCTCTCCCTTCCTCAATGTGAAAAATCAATATAAATAAATAAATAAATAAATAAATAAATAAATAAATAAAATAGTGTTACTAAAAGTTCATAAGATGAGGGGAGTGGGAAATGAGGTGAGAAAAAAATGAAAAGTTTTTTTTCTTATCTTTCATAGCAGAGAGTCAATCAATATGTGTAAAATTAAACATGGATCTTTAAAAATAACTCTACCTTTCTTAACTTTTCAAAATAATCTCTCTTTGTAACCTGACGGAGAACTTTTAGGATCTAATATCTATGATGAAAAAAAATTATGTGAAGTTCTGTAATTCCTTCTGTTTCTCTTTGGTTTCTTTTTCTTCTGTTAAATTCAAAAAAATAAATTTAATGCTTTTTTATTTTTCTAAAAATATATAGGAAGACCCAATTTTTTACAAAATTATTCTGCATTTTTCATTCCACTTACACATTTAAAGAGCAACCTTGGGATGGTGTTCAACTGAGGTCATTAGCTTACTTCTTGACAAAATTTGAGGCAATATTTTGTTCTTTTTCTTATATATTTTATATTATATATATTTATAACATATTATATAAGAACAATGAAGTCATTTAGTCATAAATATTCATATACCAGGTTGCAAAAACTGGCCACAAAGTCCCCTTTGTAGCTCCACCATCCACAGGTAGAATCTCTATCCCCGTCCCTTGCATCTGATCTGGCCTATGACTTGACTTCTATCCAATAGAATGTGGCAGAAGTAACAAATGGCTTCTGAACATAAGCTTTGGAAAGCCTTGCAGCTTCTTCTCTCACCTTATTGGAACACTTCCCTGAAACTGTCACGTGATAAAGGCACGGCTGATTACTTAAAGGCCACGTGGAGCAGAACTGAGTAGTCAAACCCCATAGTCTAGCAGCTTCAACCAGCACCAATCCCCACATATCTGAAGGAGGACATCTCAGACCATCTAGTCCCAGGAAAGCAGGCAGATGATTACAGCCACTGAATGACCCAAGGTGAGGCAAAAAGCTATCCAGCGGATCCCAACTCAAAATGCTGTCCTACCAAATCGTGATCCAATGACACAGCTATTGTTTTAAGCTGCTAATTTGGGGGTAGTTTCTTACATCATGATAGATAACATAAGTCTAGTGTATTAAAACATAGTCAGGCTATCAACTTAAATGGAAGACTGAACACATGTATATATATTTGTCTACCTTTTTTCCTCTCAAGTCCATTGAACTGGCATTGGAAAAAGACCAAAAGTCGTAACAAACTCCAATGGCCAAGGCTGAGTCCTGTGCTCATGTCTACATCAATCCCTGACAACGAGAATGAGAACACAGTGGCTGACTCACACATCACGATTTAGCCCCCATGTCTGGGAGGGGGCCACCTTTGCTGGGCACAGTGTCCAGCAGATGCTAAGTATCCAAAACATGGGAGGTCTTCCAGGAAGGAAACATGAGGGTCACTCACATCTGCCATCCAATATTATGAAAAATATATTCTTGAAAGGCCTTTTCTATGGCTAAGAATTTGCATTTCTTACAAGTTCTCAGATGGTACTGATGTTGCAGATTGGGGACCACCCTTTAAGAACCCCCTGGCCCAAATAAGAGAAGGTCGAGGGGAAACATGCTATCGTTCAAATATCTAAAGAACCGCAGCAGCCCAGAGAAAGCTGAGCTGTTCTGTGCGGCTCCAGAGTACAGGATTTTGGAAAGATACCTAAAGACAGATTTTTGACTCAGCATTGAAATCCATTCACTCCTACCCCACCCTCCTCTTCCAGTAACAGGTTTACAGCCCCGGCTGAGAGTATAGATCTTGAATTCCCACAATCAGAAATGCCCCTCTCCCAGGAACCTGATGTCAGCAATTTTCTGAATACAATACCATTTTCTGAGCGGAGAGAAAGAATCTGGCTCGAAAATGTCCATTTGTCTCATTTACTGCTGTGATATTATGATGAGTTTTTGGCTCAAGTAAAGCAAAGCAATCTACACCTGGCCGTTTCTGTATGCGTATCCCACACTGCTAATTTCTAATAAAAAATTTAAAAAAAAACCAAATCCCATCTTAACATGGCACTATTTTGTTTCTCTGTGGAATTATACAAACATCCGTTAACAATTTTGCTCTGGAAGAACCTGGTGCCGTACAGGAAATGCTGATAACACAATTTCTTCACACACACACACCCGATACACGGGTTACACAAAAGCGGGCTCTGGTTTAGCTCTTTCTGAGAGGCTTTTTAGAAGTTAAGTTCCCCTTAATGAAACGGCAAGAAAAAGGGCTGTGCTTTTCTTCTCTCGGCATCCCTGCTTTCACCCCTCTTTGTGCGCTTATGATGTTCTCCTTCTTTCCCCCGTTATCTGCATTTCCTGCTCATCTCAACTTGATGACATGTTGCTGAGACAACTAAGTCGCTAACCTTCTTAACTTGGCTTTTGTTGTGTGCTTGCGTGCGTTTCGGGGGGGGATTTTTCTCTTTCCTCTGAGAACGTTCAGTGTCTGCTCTGGGGGAGAGCTATTAGGCCTGAAGGTGGAGAATAAGGGAGTCTTTTTAAGTGCTTGCTATTCAAATCGCCTTTCTTCTCCCTTTAAGCCCATCGTCTGTAGTGGCCGGGCTCCGGGGGCAGCGTCCCTGGCCGCCTATGGTCAGGATTAATTCCCTCCGTGATGTCACGTGTGTGCCAGCCCAGGCTCCTCTAGGCGAGGGGCAGGTCCGAGGCGCACAAAGCACCCATCAGCTGGCTCCTTTTGTTTTTCTCTTTCGTCCCTTCGCCCAGAGTGGAGAGGCCGCTTAACTGCAAGATAATTACTCTGAGCAGGCCCTTCATCTATTAGGTTTCAGATAAAAATAAGATTCAGAAGTAAACAAAACCCTCGTGGGCCTAGCGGTTGAATGCACATTTCCCAACCTTGGTTCATCTGTCTTTGCTCCCCCCTCCTCCACGGACCCCTGCTGTGCTCCCCTTGAGGCCCCACGTCTGTCTCTCCTACCTTTGCCCACCGAGTTCCCCTCGCCCCCTCATTCAGTGATTGCACCACAGAGTGCTGTCTGCTGTGGAAGTACTGGGATATGAACAGCAGACCTTGGAAAGTCGGGGGGGGGGGGTTGTTTTTTTTTTAAGTTTTTTTTAAATATATTTTATTGATATTTTACAGAGAGGAAGGGAGAGAGAGATAGAGAGCTAGAAACGTCGATGAGAGAGAAACATCGACCAGCGGCCTCTTGCACATCCCACCAGGGATGTGCCCTCAACCAATGTACATGCCCTTGACCGGAATCGAACCCGGGACCTTTCAGTCCGCAGACCGACGCTCTACCACTGAGCCAAACCGGTTTCGGTGAAAAGTCGTTTTATGACACAATTAATCAAAGGTACTTCTCAAAGCTGAAGTTTAACTTGGCCAACACAAACCTACCTGACTAAATCTACATTGAGATGGAGAAGGAATAGTGAATTTAGAAACAGTATTTAACCCATCTTTGAAGTAACTTGTCTAAATTTTTCACTTTTCAGGTAACTTTTACTTGGGTTATTCATTTGTTTACAGTTGTAATCCAGGTGTCAGTGCCATAGGTGTCCCAGATTTCCGGACTTCTGGGATTTCCTTTCCGACATCAGGAGGATGTCCTGTAGTGTCTTCCAGATTCCCATTAATATCGAAGGTTGATGTTCTCCTGGCCTTGGCTGACCCTAGTTTCCTTCCCAAGCCAAACTCTCTCCTCTTGATCACATTCCCTCTCTCACTAGTATACATACAGACTAGAGGCCCAATGCATGAAGATTCGTACAAGAATGGGCCTTCCTTACCTGGCTGCTGGCACCGCCTTTTGGCTCCAGCCCAAAGCCACCTTCTCGCCTTCCCACACTGCCCAGAGGCCCTGAGTGGCTAGGGCAGTGCACACGCCTGTGTCGTCGCCATGGCAATGATGCAAGCATCCCGCCCCCAGCCGCTTGGTGCCTGCATATGCAAATTAGCCCACCATGTTAGTTGGGCTAATTTGCATTCTCACTCCTGACTGGCTGGTGGGCATTACGGAGGTACGATCAATTTGGATCTTACTCTTTTATTAGTGCAGATCCTAAGCTTCTAGTCAATTTAAAGGTGAAACACGGGCCCTTTACCTTCAATTCCCAAGTCAAGCACTGACCAACACCAGCATTTAGAGCAGACTCAGAAAAGTTTGGCCTTGGGATCTGTGAGGTCACAGCGTGTACAAATACTTTTCACTCCTTGGCTTCCCAGGACCAAGTACCTGCCCCAGCACTGAGCACTGAGGCAGCTCTGGCCCTCAGCATACACTCATGGAAGGGCTGAAGAGAGAAACAGACTGTCATTTGAGTAACTAAAGACATCTTGGAGTTCCTAGAAAGAGCTGAGCTTTTTGGGAAGGAAAAGAAATTGTGATTTCTAAATCTGGAGCCTAGAGCACTTCAACACTTTAGTGTTAAATAAATACAAGAATGGGTAGAATGTAGTAATGACATAGAGCCACTTTGCTGTCTGACAATGAGATATTTTTTAAAAACAAACCTGATTCTAGAGAAAATAGTCTGGAGGAGGAAAAAAGGAACCCAGAAAGAAAAAGAGACCAATGTCTCACTTTCCAGGACCCGGGAGAAAGTACCAGCTTCAGAGAAATCCTGTATCCGAAAGGCCTCAGCATGACCAGGGCAGCCAAGTTAGTGGGTGGCAAATGGCCAAAGGGACTCTCCTTAGAAGAAAGTGAAATTCTCAATGAAATAAGAACCGAACTATAAAGGCACTCCAAAATGTGCCTATTCCAGTAACAAAAAGTATAAATCTATGAACCTTTTTTAACTGAGATAAAATTCACATAACATAAAATTCATCATTTTAACTATTTTATTCAGACATTAATGGCTACCTCGCTCCAGATTCTTCTATGGTCCTAGTGAAACTGAGATTTTTTTTAGAGACTGAGCATGAAAACACTCAGAGTAATTTTCACTTATCAATGCTCACTTTCTTTTGTGAGAACTAGTGTATTTTCAAGTACCCCTCTCCAAATATCCAGGATGATAAAGCTTTAGCTTCTTCTATGACAACATCACACCAGAACACACATTTCTGGCCTGACTCAGCCATCCTCGCTTCTATTCACTATATGTTAGTAAGCTTTGCTCACACTCTAGTAACAAACAGCTCCTAAACTCGGCAGCTCCCATGGCAAAGGATTCTCAACATGTGAGAAATTTCAGTTGATGGTAGTGATAGTTGGAACCTAATTAGAAAATATGTGGAAAATGTACCCCAACATCTACCTTGTCCCTTAAATCTTCCACGAAGGTGAGTCTTATTTTAATATTAGATTTGAAGTTCTTTGAAGGCAGGAGTTCAACGTGCCTAATACTCATGTTTCTCTCACTTTGACTGCTGCGTGCTTAATTAAATTATTTGTTGGAGGAACCAATAAATAAATCTATTGAAGAACTCTGAACAGGTATGCGATTTAATAGGCATGCGACTTTACATTAAGCTTTCTTGTTAAATGGCAATTAAATGCATTGACATTCATTATAGCCTGAACATATTGAGAATCTAATTGCTCACATGTTGCTCGTGCAATCCCCAGTTATTTCAATGACAATTTGATGCCTTTCTGACATACTTATTGTACCTGGATCAATGGCTATTTCACTGCTAATTGATCTTTTATTAACATATAACAACTCTTATTAAATCTAAATTAAAGCCTTAATTGAGACACTTTATCTGCAGTGTTTCAACATACAGTCCTCATAACATAATGGATCATCGACAGGAAAGCTAGTAACAAATTATCCGTCACCTTTTTCATGGACCTGAAAACAGATTTTTAGCTCAAAGACTTTTTTTTATTCCATTAAAAAAAACCTGAGTGGTAACTATACCCAGGAGTGCATCAACACCATCAGATTTCTCAGTTTTTACACAAAGAACTGGTTCCCCAGCCTCTGCTTTCTTTCTCACCTGGCAACTGAGGCCCCCACTATTACTTTAAACACAAACATGGCGAGCACCCAGCCTAAGAGGCTGCAGTGAGTGGTAACAACACCCTCCCCTGCTCCTCGGCAGCTCTGCCTTGGCCCCCTGCCCTCTAGCACTTACCTACCCTCTCCTTCACCCCAACCACCTCTCCCCACATGGCCTGCTCTTCTTACTGTGTGACTTTGCCCCAAACAAGGGGATGGTGCTGCCCTTGGGTCTGCCATTTGGGCAACAGTTGCCCTTGCTAAATCAGCTCAATGTCCTCTCATTTATTCTTGTCTAATCCAGGCACCAATGGTCCCAATCTCTACTGCCCTCTCTCCCCGGGGCCTCAGGTAGCTAGCAAGTACGAGATACATTATCTAAGGCCAATCTTGACCTAGGCCATTAGTTCACACTTGTGTTGATCGGGACCCACCCTTGAGTCCTGGGACTTCTATCTAGGTTTCCAGCTGACCACCCTGTCCATGGACCGTGGTTTTGGTATCTTACCTAGTTCCTGTTCTCTCAGTAATACCGGCTCGCTTCTGGCACCTAAGATTTTTACTAGCTGCTTTCACACTTCCCTGGTGTTCACAATGTATCTAAATTCCCCTTTCTGGTGGATACTAGGCATCCTACACAGCACACATTATCCAATTCATCCCCAACAAAATACCCTTCTCCCACATAGCCCATATGCCTCAGAGGAAGAAGACAGCTCTCCCAAATCCAGTCATAATAGGCTTGAAAACCTAAAGGAAATGTTGTCCTCCTTGCTACTGATTGGCTTGAAAATAGTCCAATGGTATTGACTTGCTAGAGGCTTCTGGGAAAGTGCTTTCTTGCTTTTCTGGGAGACCATCCTGAAGGGACACTCTAACACTTTCTCTGGACATTATCATATCTAAACACAACGACTCTGAGTGACGAGTCAACTCAGCACCCATCTCAGTATGATGCTGGCATGTACAAGCAGCAGAACGAAGAAAGCAAAAAGCAGAAATACAGCCAAAACCATTGGATAAAATCAACCCTGAAGCCAGTCCCACATGGAGCTCCAGTTATATATGACTGAATATATTGTATTTCTGTTTACGTCTGTTACATTTGAGTGTTCAGCTGAAAGCATCTGGCTAATGAACTGTTTTCTATTTGCCTCTCAGAACTGATTCCTTTATGACTAGACACAGCCTTTAGCCACCCCACCTCAAGTCCCTACTACTGACCTGGTTTTCTAATCAAGCCAATGTCCCCCTGTAACCTGATGGCATCTGTTGGGCTGATCTTTCTTAGCCACTGCAGATGGGTCTTCACTCATCACCTGTTCGCCCTCAGTAGGCAGGTCTCTAAGTTCTAGCTCTTCCCAATTGTTTAAGCTTCACTAATAGAACATTCACATTTCAAGATAAGAGAAAATGGAAAGTACTCATGTCAAAATGAGCTCAACTCCTACCTCACACCATGCATAAAAATTGAAGATGGACAACAGCTCTAAAAATAAAAGTCAAACTATAAAAGTTTTAAGAGAACAGGAAAAAAAATCTTCACAGTCTTGGACAAGATACAAAATAATGACCACCAAAAAAACTGATAAATTGTTCCTTATGAAAAGCTTTTAATTTACCTATCAAAGACACTATTTAAAAAATCAAAAAGGATAAAATTATTTTTAAAACTTCATAAAAACACAGGGTTCTTTCCTACAGTCTCAGTATGTTGCAACTATCTTCTCAGAAAAAATAACCTTTCATTCATTTTTTTTCCTTTTTATTTTTTTCCCCTGCAACCCCCACTCCGCCTGGCCACTCTCCTGCCCCAGGCCTTGTCTGTGTCCACGGGTTATGCATATATGCATACAGGGTTAACCATATCTTCCAGTCTATTACAAGATCCTTTGGATAAAGGCAGCCATTTTTTTCCTTCCTTAGACTTTGGATATTAGAAGATGAAAGTAGAACAGAAAAAGTCAGTCATTCTTTCTGACTTCTTAAAACTTATGTTTTCTCTTTCAATCAGGTAAAAGGTAACACTTAGCAACTATATTTTTACACTACTACCTTCTCTAACTCATTTGACCACTGCAACTCCTTTGAAGACTCCTATATGAAAACAAACTGATTCATACAGCCAGCTCAAAATCATTATTAACTATGTTCCAAAATCTCTGTCTTTAAGGAATATGCATACTGCACTTCCTTTTGAATATTTTAGTTAAAAAAAACTAAGCGTGCAAGAATTGTTTTTATGGCCAGAATTTTCCAACACATATCTTTAATATGGATAAAATTGAGTATTTTTATTTTAAAAGTTGTAAAGATATCACATGAGAAAATGCATTATAAACTGCAATGGATGAGAAAGATAGATATATGACTCCATTTCCAGAAATATGGAAGAGTAGATACTCCAAAGGGCTCACATTCTAAAGTACAATTAGATCCTGGATAAACTATAGCAAATAAAATTTTTAGTTAATGAATAGACTCTGTAGCAATTGAGGAAATTTCAAAGAGGAAAAAAAAAGACAGAAAGTTGAACCCAGTCTTGGAAATTCAGATAGTAAGTAAATACAAAAAGGTTTCCCTGGTTGAAAATATTAACATTGCTAACATCAGATCTGCTCTTAGAAATTAACTCCTGGCCCCCATTAAAGTACTGACCTAGTATTCCAGCATTATTCCAGGACACTCAAAGGGGGTTAAAGCATTTCCGTTTCAATGATTCTCCCTGGTCCCAGGTGATACAAACAAAAAAAAAATATTATCTATGGAAAACACTTCCCATATATTGGGCCCTCAGAAGACAACAAATTATGAGCTCACAATAAAAAATTTACAAAATTCACATAAGGAAACAAGTATGAGTAAAAATCAGAAAAAGCACAAAAGCACAGTTGGCACTCAAGTACGTCAAATATTCTCAAAATCAGAATTTAAAATAACTATTATGAAATCTTTAAAGAAATAAAAGATAGAATTTTAGAAATGAACAAGTTAACTTGAAAGTATTCAAAAATGACCTAATAGCTTGTTAAAGGGCCAAAAGAAATTTTAGAAATAAAAAATAAATCTTGAAATTAAAATGTTATGATAAGGTTAAACAGCAATGTTAGTCACAGCGAGGGGGAAGGAAGGGGGAAAAAGACTATGAACGGGTACACAGAGCTGAAGAAATTATCTCAGTTACAGCACAGAAAAATGAGGAGATGAAAACATAACATGTGAAGAGATGTGGGCAAGAGAGTAACATGGGTCCCGAATACCAGAAGGAAAGAATAGAGAGAACGGAGGAAAAGAAATATTAAAAAGAAAATGGCTAAGAATTTTCTAGAACTGAGGAAAAACATAACTCCTCAGCATTAGGAAGCACGGCAAATACTAAGGATAAATCTGGGAACATTAGCACGCAGCCTGGACCGAAGGGCCTCGTTGGCCTCTCTAAAAGCAAAAAAGGACAAGAGCAACACAGCGTCTCTCATGTGATAGAAAAATACAGCATCCTATTTTTCCACAGTTTATCTCTGCCCTCCAAAAACAAATGCATCGAGGAATGGTCCCAGCAACCAAGGTTGTCATTTTGATTGGTGTCAAAAAATTGGGATCTGGCCGTGGTCTTGTGATTGATTCGGAAGCACAGAAAGGAAAGCATTAATATTGATTTATCTGCTCATTCTCTTTATTCACTGTTCATCCATTTGCCCAGACTGGCCACGGCAACGAGGCACTAGAAAATTAAATTTAAAACAAACTCCTCCATGCTAGGTGGACTCCTTCTCCTTTCCCTGTTCCTAGGGCTATGGCTCCAACAAGGGAAAGCATCCATTAATTTTATTTTTCAAATGCTGTGCAACCCTCTGAGGGGGAAACAGAACTCACAAAAAAATGATGTTGGAATAATGTAAACCAAAAAACTGCACGATTGACAGAATGTGCCCCTTCCGGGAAGGCTATGTGGGCATCACCGTGCAGCATCTCACAAAGCCAGAGGAAGGGGCAACAGAAGCTTCGTTGGCAGGCAGACACGTCTCACAGCATCGGAATCCTAAGCACCCTCTCCTCCTCCGGCAGCATCTTTTGCTGCAGTCCACATACGAAACTCCACATACAAAGACACCGGCCAGGGCCGCTCCCTGGGACCTGTGCTAAGGATGTAGAAACCTGGAGGGTTTTTTTTTTTTTTTTACATTTCTTTTGGGACACCTTTAATACAGAGCCAATCAACTAATACACAACTATGTACTGATGATCGCCATGTACACGTCCTATAATCATACTATTGGAAAAAAAGAAGATTAAGGCTTGCTCTCAAAAGGCACAAGGCTAAGCTCAATTTTTGCAGCAAGTGCTCTGGTTTACAGCTCCCGGGATGGACAAGTCATAGAATGGTCTTCGGTTAATTACTGCCTTACTTACATCAGTGCCCCGGGCACTCAACTCTAAAGCTCCAAAGAGAGATCCTTCTTCGTCACATCGCACTTCTAAACCATCATTTACCTAATGCTATGAACCTCTCTCTCTCTCTCTCTCTCTCTCTCTCTCTCTCTCTCTCTCTCCCTCTCCCTCTCCCTCTCTCTCTCTCTCTCTCTCTCTCTCTCACACACACACACACACACACACACATACACCTAAAAAGTTAAGTGGGGGGAGGGGGAGAGTGGGGAGACAGCCAGACATTGGAGAGAGAGTTAAATAATTGGCACATTGTTGCTACAACTGATGTCTAAACAGTCATTCTTAATGAAAAGGATGCAGTGTTATACGCCCAGGGCTGATTCTGAAAGAGCATGGACACAGATCACACTAACATCAGCCATAACAGCGAACCGTCCAAGGGAGAACCCTGGAACCTCTTGCAATGAACTGTACAGATGTCTCCTGTTTTCCCTTCACTCGGCATGAGATTTGTGGCTGCCTCTGAATGAGTCCATCACGGTGGGATTATTCATTTACCTGAACAAAAGGATGTCATTATCATTCGGGGGGTGGGATGCTTTTATTTGAGGACACTTAGGCCGGCCCCGTATACACCAGTGTAGTTCCTCTACCAGATGAGCCTCATTTCCTGGGAATCCATGTTAGGGTTTGAGGACAAAGCCCACCTACCGTGTTTCCCCGGAAATAAGACATCCTCCGAAAATAAGACCTACTTCGTGGAAACATAATACATCCCCTGAAAATAAGACCTAGCGCATCTTTGGGAGCCAAAATTAATATAAGACACTGTCTTACTGTCGGGGAAACAGGGTAATAGCAAGGTGTCATTTTCCCCGCTTTGCTACTGCGGTACCTATCTCACAGAAGGTCAAATTCTCCCATTTTTCCTCAAATAGGACCCAAGAAACCCAGTCATGTCACTTTACATCGAGAGCAGTAAGAAAAGGGAAAAAAAAAAAAGAGGGGAAAAGACTAAGCATTAACTTATTTGCTTATAAAAAATAGTTCTCCCTGGGTTAACATTTCAAACGAAGACAAAAATCCACCTTTATTTGGCAATTAACTAATGGGACTTGAGAGGAGGCCCTTCCTCCAGCAGGTGTTTCTGACCGGAGATAAAGTTTGTATTTGTATGACCCAATTTTAAGTGCATACCCTTGTTTTGAGATAAGACTATTGATGTACTCAAAAAGACTTTTCTTCAGTCAGATCTGCATTTGTGTTTTCAAAGGAGGTCAATGGGGGGGGGGGGGGCGGGCGGTGAGACATATGTACTACTATTTGTAATACTTTAAACAATAAAAAAAAATTTTTAAACCAAGAGGTTATATTAGAAATAATTCTTTCTGCTCGCGACTCCTTTATAATACATTAAGTACTTTGAAAGTCATCACTTGTTTCTTTTCAAAAGAGAATTGAATTTAAGCAGGAAGCTTATCTAAGTTCTTTAATATTTGGAAATTAATTCCCAAGATAGGCCTATATTTATTTCAGCTGAAATTTTTACTTAAGCAGATGAAGCCACATGATTAAAAATAGATGTTCTCAGAGTGTAGAAAGGGGGACATGTATAATGTTTTCAATAGTAACGACTTAATTTTTTCAAAAGAAAAGATAAAACAAATATTGGGATTCTTTGAGATGTTTTCAATTTGACTTTGCAAATAAAAAAATAAAAAATAAGTGACCCCAGGAAAAATGTAGCTTCTCCTGAGATCATTTCCAAAAAAACAACGCTTTGACCCCATGTTGACAATGCCCTTGCACAATCACAGCTCTGGAACTTATTCAGTTTGTAAGACACAGAATCATCTTCTCCCAAGACTGCAAAGTTCCATATTTTACATAAATGTTGTGGAACTATAGTTACCCAAATGCTATACGGTGTTATTGTTTTTAATAGCTCACATTCAAATCAGAGAACAACCATAGCATCAATTGGGGTTCATTGTAAGTCATCAATATTAGTATCTTTCTCCTTCCCTTTTTTATGGTGATACTTGTTTTTTTTAGTGCATGAAAGCCAACATACCTGGAAAAGAAGGTATACATGACGACCTACCTCCAGGACTGCCTCCGGAAGAGCATCTTCCCCGCGGTGCCGGGCCGTAGAGCTGTTTCTAGTGCGCTGACTCCACTCCGATGGTCAACCAGCCTTGGGAGGTCACAGAGCAGTCCTTCCAGAGTCTCGCCAGAAACTGGAAATGAGAAATGAAGTCAGGGGTCAAAACGTTTGCCTACTAGAGGCCCCAGAGTGCATTTAGTTTTATACATTATTTTTACCAAAACTCCAAGGAAAGGGTATCCTTCGTGTTATAGAAAATGTTCAAGGAGGAAAGAAAGCCACCAACTAATATTGTTGAGTTAATAACAAATTCGATAGCAAAACTAGAGAAGTGCCAAAACCGGTTTGGCTCAGTGGATAGAGCATCAGCCTGTGGACCAAAAGGTCCTGGGTTCGTTTCCGGTCAAGGGCATGTACCTTGGTTGCGGGCACATCCCCAGTGGGGGGTGTGCAAGAGGCAGCTGATCGATGATTCTCTCTCATCGATGTTCCTATCTATCCCTCTCCCTTCCTCTCTGTAAAAAAATCAATAAAATATATATATTTTTAAAAACAACTAGAGAAGTACAGTGCAGTAAAAGATAATTATAGATCAACCTTAATTATTAACATAGATGGAAGAGTTATAAAATAAGAACAAATCTAATTTCAATAGGATATTTTTTATAGCATCATAATCATTTGGAGTTTAGTCCAAAATGCAAAGAAAGTTCAACATCAGAAGATCTGTTATGATATAACTCCCATTAATGAAGTAAAGGGAGGAAAACCTCAAGAGGTGTTGATAAGCTATTTATTAAAAGTAAATATTCATTCATGAGTTTTTAAATGTTCTTAATGAACTATAAATAGGAGGGAATTTTCTTAATGTGATAAAACGTGTACACCAAAAACCTAGAGCAAACGTAACACATAATGATGGAAATTTGGAAACATTGTCATCAAAGTCAGAAACAGAATAAAGAAGCCTGCTCTCCCGGCTGCTGTTCAGCACTGTTGTGGAAGTGCTAGGCAATGCAATAAGACAAAGGAGAGAAAAGCAAAAAGCGTGGAAAGCCCCTAAGTTGTTACTGTTTGTAATTGTTACTTTCCACATATACATGCAGAATAATCTATAGACCAACCCTCTTACATATAAAAGCCCAGCGACTGTTGCGATGAAACAACCAGAATGCTATGACACCCGCTGCCACCGGAGGGCAGATGCTCAACGTAGGAGCTGCCCCCTGGTGGTCAGTGCGTTCCCACAGCGGGAGCGCTGCTCAGCCAGAAGCTGGGCTCACAGCTGGCGAGCGCAGCAGCGGTGGTGGCAGGAGCTTCTCCCACCTGCGCAGCAGAGCTAATGAGCAGAAGACCAACAAGCCATAAGGAGCGAGCAGGTGGGAGATCAGGAGTGCAGGGTCCCAGATTGCGAGAGGGCCCAGGCCGGGCTAAGGGACCCATACACCTCCCTCCCCCTTCACGAATTTCATGCACTGGGACTCCAGTTAGAAATAAGAGGGTTCGTCTACAGCCACACCACACTGAACGCACCCGAACTCGTCTGATCTCAGAAGCTAAGCAGGGTCGGGCCTGGTTAGTACTTGGATGGGAGAAATAAGAGAGTTCTTGCTGAGTACAAAAATAAATATACTAAAACCAGTAACATTTCTATACAATAGCAATAACAATTTTAAAATGCAATGAAACAATAAGAAGCCTAGAAATACAGCATATGATAGAGATTTGGCACATTACGTGATAGAATGCAAGAGATAAAATTTTCAGTTAATACTATTGGAAATTTTGGCTTTCTATCTAGAAAACAAAAACAAGCAATAACCATGTACAACACCTAAAAATAAATTCCAGATGAATTAAAGTATATATGTGAATATCAAAGCTTTATAGAGAAAAATAAAGAAGCAAAATTGGCTTCCAATTAAAGGTAGAAAGTCAGATGCATATGTTAGTCTTCACTTCCTCCTTAAATCCCGGTAAAATAATCACAATGGATTTCTAAGACATAAAACCACAACAAGAGGAATGGACAAGTAAACAGCAGCAGAAAATTTGCAATTCAACAAACAGCAGATGGGTGAGCAGTGACTTATTTAGCCAATGCTAGAAAGCCAAGCTCTAAACTGACAGGGAAGAAATCAAGAAGCATCCTGATTAATTGAACAGAATCTCAAATAAAAAAAATTTTTAATCCTCACCTAAGAATATGCCTTTCTTTATAAGAGAGAGAGAGAGAGAGAGAGAGAGAGAGAGAGAGAGAGAGAGAGAGAGAGAGAGAGAGATGGTTGCCCCACATAGAATCTTGACTGGGGATCAAAGCTGCCACCTAGATTTGTGCCCTGACCGGACCGGGATTGAACTCGCAACCTTTTGGTATAGGGGACCAGGCTCCAACCACCATCCAAGGATCCAGAAAAAATTTTAAGCTGCCTTTGCCAGTATCACTGGACATGGAAGTAAAAGGCAGCTATCATAAGAAAATTGGTTAAAGTCTGTTCAAGGGGAATTTAGACCCCACCCAAATCACCATCCTCACTTTGCCCATTAGGGAAACTTTCCCTTTCTGACCCAGTAGTGTATTCTCTGGAGAAGGTAAAATAGAAGTTTTATGAATTGGGGGATGGGAGCCTCGTTGAGGACAAGGGTACCTTAGAGGGGGATTCAAGTGGAAGTTTTAATTCTGAAGGTTGAGACTCCCATCATTTTTTTTTCTCCATTTAGCTCCCAGAATTCTGACAGCCAGGTTTACATATTTTCAAATCAAGAGCATGAAAAGTTTTTCTAGAGGAAAGGCCTAAGAAAACTATCTACAGAAAATATTACTGGCGTTTCTAAACACAATTGCCCACCCAGAACTTCCTTCCGTGAAGTCTATGGTCAGCAAGTCCCAATCAGGTTTAGTGCCCTACTCACATTTTAGAGGCCAACCAAGGGTCCCTGGGCATTTGAAGAAGACCTCTAAGTGAAAGATATAAACTAAAAGGCAATTTGAAAGAGAAAGGGTAAAAACTTTAAAAACTATTATTATTATTATCATTACAGCCACAAGAGAAATGTTGTATATCCATGAACTAATAACAATACATCATTTTTAAAAGCAGGAAGAGGGAGAAGATTTTTTTAAAGACCATCCACAATTTAAAAGACAACAAAATTGAAAAATATCTCATCTGGGGGGGGTAAAAGATAAAGTTGAAGGTCTGTCCCTTCAGTAGAGCAAAGAGCTAAAGAGAAGGGAAATAATAGAGAAACTATAAAAACTTGGAAACTATCAGAAGAATACTTCAAGAAATTTTCCAGAACTGAAGAACTTATGTTCCCACTTTCCAGTAACATTTTCAGGTAGTCCAGTAACTTCCCAGCACAATGGATGACCTACATCAGGACATATAATCATGACATTTCAGAACACTAGACTCTTCACGCTTCCAAAGGCAAAAAAAATACAGTAGCAATAGGTTTCAAACAAAGAATAATTGTCAGAATAGCTTCATAGCTCTAAATAACAACCCGGAAGTAGAAGATAATAGAGCAATTCCTTTAAGTTTTTTCTAAAGGAAAATTATTTTCAACCTAACATCATACATCCGAAGGCTATTATAAGTGTGAGGATGAAATAATGCATTTTTAGACATGCAAGTGCTCAAAAGTTTCTCTCCCACGTATTACTTTTCAGGAAGCTATTATAATGTGGTCTTTGCCAAAACAAAGGAGTGCACTAAGAAAGAGGAAGGTGGGGCACAGAGGAAAGAGGAAATCCAATACAGGAAAGGCAAAAGGAAAATTCTTAGGATAACGGATGTGCTGCCCGGGAAAGGAGGCAATCAGTTCTGATGGGGGAGGTTAGAGGGCCCCGGGGGCACACTTTTTCAAGAAGGTGACTTTAACCAAATACCCAATATGCCTGAACTTATCAAGAGGAGAGTTTTATGTACTCATACAATGAAATACTATAGAAATTTAAATGAATCAACACACACATCTCCACATGGAATGATTTGGAAGACAAACGTTGAGTGAAAAAATCAATGAGACTACTGTGAACATTATGATACCATTTTTGTTTGGTTTTTTGTTTTGTTTTAGGGGGGTGTTAATAATTACCCGAGGATATTTTCCATTGATTTTTAAGGAGAGTGGAAGAAATAAGGGAAGACAGAGAGAACCATCAGTGTGTTCACATCCACTGCCTGCTTCTTGCATGCACCTCGACCAGGACTTGGGCCCAGGAGAAGCCTGCAACCAAGGTATGTGCCCTTGGTTGGCATTGAACCCAAGACCCTTTGTCTGCAGGCCAACGCTCTTTCCACTGAGCCAAACTGACTAGGGCACCATTTGGGGTGTGTGTGTGTGTGTGTGTGTGTGTGTGTGTGTGTGTATGTGTGTGTGTGTGGTTGTTGTTGTTGTTTTAGTTAATAGTACTAGCAATACCAACTGTAGGCTTTTGGGGGGAGAAGGTGTCCAAGGAGAACCAAGGTTATAAAGTTTCCTTTTCTGTGGAAAGAAGAACATGAATGGCATCTTTAATTTTATCTGTAAGGTCCTATTGCTTTTGAATGATTGTATGAACCTAAAGCAAAAATGACTCAGTATTAATATTAGTTAATTCTGGGTAAGCGAGCACACAAGTATTGATCTTATATTGATCTATTTTTCTGTATTTTCTTTTTCAGGAAGGGAGGGAGGGAGAAAAGAGAAAGACAAATGCTGCCATCACAGCCTTTCCACGGGCCTGGGCTGAAGATCCAGGACAGCAAGAGCCAGAGGGAGGTGAGCCCATCCCAGGGCCCCCTCCTCACCTAAGCCCTCTCTCCATCGTGTTTAGTGCATTGCTTACAACAGACCATAACCATTCTGCAGAGTGCGTGTCCTGTTTTTCTATAAAATCCCCTTTTAAGTACAGCATTTTTGCTTTCTCAACACAGTCCACTGAATTTGCCCTTCGCCTACAGCCCACGAGTAGGAAGGGTGTTCTGCCTCCCTGTAAGAGCCTAAAACTGAGACCGAAATGATGGTTTGGGAGGGGTCTTGGTCACTAAAACATAGCTAACGGACCACTCGTGTTGTTACTGAATATAGCTATTACTTTCATAGAAAAAAATATACAACATTTAACTCTTGCTCAATCACATCGACGTCTGGAAAAGTGCCCGCCACGCCTGAATGAAAACCCTACCTTCGCCGGGAGAGTGCCTCGGAGGAAAGCAACATGGCTTGGGCTGTTCTGTCCATATCGCCTAGAAAGTTACCCTAAACATCATCGTGATCGAGGGGGCTTGAGAGTGGGACATGCTGACGGGGCACTTGTTCTGTCTGCCGCAGAGATTTGCCCTTGGCCGCGCTGCAAGTGCGCGCTCACAGCTTCTGCAGAAAAGCCAAAGAGCTGAGCCCACAGATACCAATGCGCACGGCCTCAGATAGGCTGGAAATAGTTCATCATCGGACTCTTTCACTTGATTTGGAACGGGAAGAATTGCAAAGAAGACAAAATGAAAGGTGCTGGACAGTTATCCTTTCTCTATTGAAGAAGAAGAAAAAAAAACAGCTCCGAAGTTTGGTGAGAATGCTGTGTGCTCGGGGTGCAGGTCAGTGCTTACATTCACTGACGCTTGATGGATTTCTGGCTTCAAATGTTTTATCAAGACAATCCACCTTGTAGCAATCTCCAAAGAAGACTGTCTGGCTCTATTAAGTCCGCAATTTGCTTTTTTAAAAAAGTGACTAAATATGCTTTTTCACGGCAGCGACAAGTCATCTCCCTCCTGGAGCCAGCGGAGTTTGTCACCCGGCTTTTCAGAGCCAGCCATCAGAAAGCAAAGGAAATGTCATGACTTTGGAGCGGTCAGAAAGCTCTTAAGTCGCAGGGCAGGCTATTTCTCCTTTTGTGGCGCAGAAAAGAGTGGACAGACACAATGCATAAATAATCCCATTGTGCTTACAAACGGGTAACAATCCTTCAAAATGAGGTGAGGAACAAAGATAGGAGATAGCAAAGCGGTCCTGGTCTTAACCAGAACAGCTTGCAATTCCAGGGCCTAAACTGCTTTTGCAAACACAAACACACACACGCGCGCACACACACAGCGACCATGAGAAAATAAAAATTAAAAATGGCATCCAATTCAGCACGCCAAGAGGCTCGGCCTAAATGGCCTTCTGCACAATTCACTCTGGACACCGTCAGCCTCGGTGGCTCAAGGCGGCCCGGTTCGGACCAAGGTTAACACCTTCAACTGTGCGGAATGACTGACTTTGAAACAGTCATCAGGGTCACCAATTGTTGCTAAAAAAAAAAACAACACCTCTTCATCATTTTTACTTCACCACGGCCTTCCCTTTCCCTTTAAAGAAGTTGTTTTATGCTCTAGCATTTTCCCAAGGCGTCCGCTTTTCATCTCTGGTGGCCGCAGCCACCCCTTCCCCACCTTGAAGGGCAGAATCCGGGGGCAAACAGCAGGGTGCATGACCACTGGAAGGCCCAGCAGAGGTCTGATGACACGGATGGGCAAAGCTCAAGCCCAGACAGTCAAGGGTTACAGAAACACAGAGGACACCGGGCATTCAGAACTTCAAATGGCCTTACAGAATTCACAACTGCAAACCGCTAATTATATTTTTTAAAGAAAATGGGTGGAGTGATACAGCTGGGCATATCAAAACAACTCTGAAGTAGGTGGGGGGGGTTGTGTGTATACATATAAAAGAGTCTTTTATGCTCTATTCCCAAGACCAAATAAGTGTTTTCTTACTATGTAGGCAAAGAAAAAAAACAGAAATCAAAATCTAGAACTGTTCGGCATGGTGACCAGATCACTCATCCTTTGTCTCCATGGCAGAAAGGCATGCGGGCTGGCCTCATTCCCTCCGCACACCGCTTAGTGCTCTTCTTTTTTAATTTTTTTTTATTGATATTGTACAGAGAGGAAGGGATACAGATAGAGAGCTAGAAACATCGATGAGAGAGAAACATCGACCAGCTGCCTCTTGCACACCCCCTACCGGGGATGTGCCCACAACCAAGGTACATGCCCTTGACCGGAATCGAACCTGGGACCTTTCAGTCCGCAGACCGACGCTCTACCACTCACTGAGCCAAACTGGTTTCGGCCACTTAGTGCTCTTCTTAAACCGTACTTATCTGGGCACCAAATGTGATCCCTCCACTGATGTAGAAGACTGTCTGTCCTGTGAAAGCATAATACCATCTCTAACTACTTTTCCTCAACAAAAGAAGATCAAAGAATTATATTTAGTAGTAGATAGGATATATTTTTTTTCTTTCTTCATCAATTAATTTATGTTTAGGTCAATAGTATGCATTTAGTACCTAGTACCTTCTCAGGTCCAGGCGCTGTGTTAAACATAGCACAGAATTTCATACAATTTTAGGTGTCACATGTAATTGCAGAGAAGATATGGCCTTTGCCCTCTTGCGGCTCATGACCTCATAGATTACAGTAGGAGGGAGAAAGCGTGTTGCAGTGACAACGTTAAAATCCTTAGCAGCCCGTCAGGATAGGAGGCCTCTCCAAGCTGGATATACAAATGGCTGTTTGTCCCAGTGAAAGGCTCTCAACTGGGCTCAGGTTTCCTCCTCGGACCATTTTCAGCCTCTTTTTTTTTTGACCAGCTTCATGAAGCTGTTATCCTAAGCTGCTGCCAGAGTCTTAACCCCCTCACGGGAAAACGGAGATCCTGAATCTCATCAAGGCAGCAGAGAGGATCATAAATACATCTTACACCTGTAGTTCCCAAATTGTGTGCTGAAGCACCCTAGGGTGCCAACCATAAACACGATGGATATTTCAAATTTTCAAGGGAAGCTTGGAGCATGTGTCAGACGCTGTGCAAACTACCACTACTAAGTTGTGTGTATATGCTGAGGGAGAGAAATACTTTTCTTTCTTACACCCTTACAGTTCCGTTAACATTTTTCTCCTGAACTACATTATCACTACAGTTATTATAACACAACTGATGGAAGCAACATAGTGTATTATACATTTTGATTATCTAACTATTAAACACACAATACTGTGTTTTACTGGAGCTATTTATATCACTGAATCTAAGACTTATTCTTTTATGTACCTCTAGGAGGAAAAGGTTCTGCCAATTAAACTATCATACAATACTTTCTTTTAAACGTATTAGAAGAGCTCTTTTGGGCTTTAGACGTAGGCTTTAATTATATGCCATTCCTGTGCATTCATAAATAAATTAACATAAGTGAAACTCACTGGTTATGGTACGCCAACAACATCATCACATTCTAAATGCAGCTCTTCTTAATTACTTTTTAACTGAAACATTAATGGCCAGAATTTTCTACCCAATAGCATCCATTCTCGGTGCCCTCCCGACACTGATGAGGTGACGTTTGTGATAGCAGTGTTCCACTATTGTCTCTGGGATTTTCCTTCCAAGGCGTGGACACCAGTCTGCTAGTTTTGATGCTGGAGCTTTCTATAAACTACTTCATGGCTAAGACCTTAGCTAAGGAATTGTAAGTCACTGTGCCATTGACTCTGAGACACATTCTGATTTCAGACATAATTAATGCTCTCACAGACATAACAATTACGTCTGTAACGCTACCCCGGGTAAGAAGAGAGGTGCGGGTCAGGAACAAGGGACGCATCACTTCTGGTGAAAGCAAAGAGTCAGAAGCCGACTGAGGAGTGAGAGGATTTGTCACCCAGTCATCAGAGCCAGGCACTCTCTCAACCTAACACCTTTTGTTGGCTGCCCCCAAAGGTTTATCCATGATGAGGCAAAGGACCATGGTCAGGAGAGAGGTATGCCTATGTCTTCTAAACTGAGAGTATAAGAAGAGATTAAAAGGGAGAAAATCTGCCGAAACCTGTTTGGCTCAGTGGTAGAGTGTCGGTCTGTGGACTGAAAGGTCCTGGGTTCGATTCCGGTCAAGGGCATGTACATTGGTTGCGGGCACATCCCCAGTGGGGGGTGTGCAGGAGGCAGCTGATCGATGTTTCTCTCTCATGGATGTTTCTAGCTCTCTATCTCTCTCCCTTCCTCTCTTGTGAAATATCAATAAAATATATTTTAAAAATAAAAAAATAAAAAATAAAAAGGTGAATCTTCAGACCTCAGGCATGATCCCAAGCAGATAAAAATTAGAAATGTGGAGTCTGGGCATCCAACCTATGAGCATGTCCGCACGCTGCACGGAAAGTCGTTAGGTGTCCCGGGGTATGCGTGCACTGGTCTGACGACTACAGCAGCAGAGAGACCTGGAGTCCACAGCACAGGGAAGTGACACATGTCAGAGGTCTGGTCCAGCATGAAAGCCAGCCTCCCTGCTCCTACCTGCCTCGGACTCCCTTCACAGAAGACACGGTGACTTCAGAGAGGCATCCATTCCCGCTCCACCATGACCCAGCAAGCTGGACTACTGCCAGGCCCTCCCTACATCCCACGGGCCTGACAACCCAAACTAGGACAAGAGTAGAACCCCTTCTGGTGCATTAGGGAGACAAATATTGATATTTTCCCCCCCCACATAGAGCTCCCTTGCTTCTGTCACAGTTTTTGTTACAAAGACCCATCACATAAACATCCAGAGGAGGGAGCGTGCCTCGCTGCTTATGAAAATGCATGATGTTTTTTAAAAAAAATCTTCTGTGCTTTAATCCCCTTAAAAATTAATGTTCCTAATTCCTGGGACTGCCACGATAGGATCTCAGCCATCTGCCCCTGCTGGTTCCTATGGCATCCGCTGACCAAACAGAGGGAGCCAGCAGAAGGAACAGGGGCCTTATTTCATCGGAGAGCCATACGTTTCCCACAGGCCCCGTATAAGAACGTGACTTCTTTTCAAACTAAATTCACAAATTTGCTTTCTTGGAAAAGAGACTCCCAAGACTTGTGCTACTTTTCCAGGCTGACAGTTTCAGACATGACTTCTCCCTGCTTCTAGCAAAATATTTCTGTGTTTGCACAGCCCTCCCTCCACTTCCTTGTCATCTTGCTGATGCATTCTATAGACGCAACGATGCCCCCTGGCCTTTCTACTCCTCTGTAAATTTAAAACAGTAGCATCGGGAGGGGGGGGATGTGAAGTAAAATAAATAAAAGCATCCTGTAGAATTTAGAAAGTGAATACTACTCTATTCCATGAACACATCGGATCTAATTAGCCGATTCAAGTTTTCGCAGGCCCCCAAAATCAGGCTTACAAGACAAAATGTAACTCATTTTCCACAACTCCACTTGGTTTGAGACCCCCATTTCCATTTCGCTGGAGCAAACAATTTAGTCACATCCAGATAAATTCAAATTGGGCATCATTTCGATGCTTTCAGTTTTTACTCAGGCATGCTGTGCGGGATCCTTGTCCTCCACCCCATCCCATCACCCGGGTCTGTAGCCCCCTTTTATTCAGGGCAGCAGCTGAGTTTCAGAAATAATGCCAGTCCAGGATGTGGGAATGGGCACAGAAGGGGCCTCTGGGCCATGGTCACCCTCACCCATTGGCTACATCCACTACCGAGGTAGTGAACCTTTACCGGCCATTTTTGAACGTCTCCTAGGGATGCAGGAACTTTCTGCTCTTCCAGCGGAAATCTATTCCCGTATCACTGTGGCCTTGGGAATATTAGCAAGGCTTCCACTTCCAGAGGATAAGGAGGCTACAAGTTCTTACTTGGCAACCCAGATGTGAAGAAGTTTCTAGGTATCCCTCCTAGTCTTACCCCAAGGCACTGCATAGAGGAGGAATCTCACTCCCATCTCTAATCCTCTGGCTTCTTCCCCAATTCAATCTCTTTCCTGTCACATGGGGCCCCAGTTCTCCATGGGAGTGGTACTGCTCCCATGGCAATTTTGAAATGTGTGAGGGCAATTCCCCCCCAAAAAATATCTTATTTTTAAAGTTTTAAATTTATGGAAGAATTGCAAAAAAAAATAGGACCATCATTACCAAATGAACAAGAAGTTTAGTATTAATAATATAATTATCTATTATATAATTTGTTATTCAAATGTCCTATTTACCCCAATAGTGTTTTTTATAGCAGGTCTTTTTAGTTCCCACCAGGACTCGCTTAAGCATTAGACACTGAATTGAGCTGTCAAGTCTCCTTAATCTCTTTAACTAAAATAGTTCTGGTACCTAGTGGGTAAGAGGCAAGAATAATAGTCATCTTACTATGTGCAGAATGGTCTTACCAATAAAGAATTGTTCTTATCCCATATGATTTTTTAAATATTTCCTCAGACATTCATATTAGTTTAAATCTTTTGGAGGCAATGGACATGTTTATGACATATATTATGATGGTGGTTTATGACGTATTTTAGAGGTGTATACTATTCCTAAATGTATAGTTGTATATATTAAATATGTCCAGCTTTTTGTATGGTAATGATACCTTCACTGAGTTGTTTTTTAAAGCTAATGATAATAAACAAAATATAAATTAAAATGTTAAAATAAAATAGTTTATAATTATCTGCACCTAGATAATCCATTTTATATCTAAACACAATGTAATTTTTGCATTTTGAATATACACTGAATTTTTGGCAACAGCAACAGTGCTATAAATTAAGAGAAGGCTGTATCCTTTGTTGTTAGAAGTTTTTTCAAGAGTTTATTTCAAAAAATCTGATGTGTTCATGGAATAGAGTAGTATTCACTTTCTAAATTCTACAGGATGCTTTTTTTATTTTACTTCACATTTTTTTCCATCAGTCAGACATTCCCCAAGGGTTCCTGGACTGTGAGAGGGCACAGGCCAGGCTGAGGGATTCTCCTGAGTGCATGAATTTCATGCACTGGGTCTCTAATTTGTATTAAGTTACCACATGACACCCTACAGTCTGCGTTCAAAGATACCACTTTCACAATGGTTCTATGTTCAAGTTAAAGCACAGAACTACATTAAATCCTCTAGTATACTGGCACCTCAGCACTTACATGTTGAAATATATGTTTTATTTTAATTTGCTTTCATTTTAATTCTTCCTTTATATTTGGGGGGAGGTTATTATGTGAGTAGATTGTATTTATCATTCTTATTTCATGACATTAAGGAGGACTTTGTAAAGTAGTAGTTACAGAAAGGTTTCACACAAATTGCTTAAAAGGCATAAGTTAGTCAATGAAATGTAAACACAGCAATTAGGGAATTATCATTAATTACCTTTAGATATAATTATTGTATTGTGGTTGTGTGTTTTCTAATGCCCTTTTACTTTAAAAGATTGAATAGAGAAGTATTCTATAATAATAAAAGCATAACATGCTAATTAGACTGGACATCCTTCTAGACAAAGCCAGGACTACGAGGGAAGCCGGGTCCCGGATGTCTGCTGGGGGCCAGAGGGACGCCCACGTCCTGGGTACCAGAGGAAAACCGGTACCAGCAGCTAGGGAAAGGAAGGCCTACTCTTGCACAAATTAATTTCGTGCATCGGGCCTCTAGTTTTCAGATAAAATGCTATCGTTTGCTTTGAAATAACCAGGTTTGTTGAGTGGGTCTGGCAGAGATGCAAAATGATACATCACACCGAGGTCAGTTTGGCTCAGTGGTAGAGAGTTGGTCTGCGGACTGGGGGGTCCCGGATTTGATTCTGGCCAAGGGCATGTACATTGGTTGCGGGCACATCCCCGGTGGGGGGTGTGCAGGAGGCAGCTGGTTGATGTTTCTCTCTCATTGACGTTTCTGGCTCTCTTATCTCTCTCCCTTCCTCTCTGTAAAATATCAATAAAATATATTTTAAAAATAAAAATAAAATAAAAAATGATACATCACATTCTCAACAATTGTTGAGGCTGGGCGATGGGTATATCAGGCTCATGTTACTATTCTCTCAGCTCATGTTACTATTCTCTCAGCTGCTATAAATTTTGAGATGTTCTGTAATAAAAGGGTTGAAATAGGGGAAAGGGAGCCTGCTAGGTCCACTGAGGTTGAAAACCAGTGACTTATGGTGAACTGTATGTCTAGCTTCCTTTAGGGATTAGTCTTTTCAGGTTAAAAAATGAATTAACTCATTGTGTTTGTGTTCTTTTGTGTCTTCCCTTCCATGAACATGTGAAGGACGGAGGGGAAAGGTCGCTTGGAGAAGGGTGGGGACGGGGGAGACGAGGAACAACCTGGGGGTACAGCAGGAAACCCGGCAAATACCAACTGTCCCACGACACTACCTCTCAGCGTCTCGGGTGAACTCTCCCGCAGGCAGCAGCAAGTTCACTGGCCTGCCACGTATGTCAAACTCGCAGCAGCAGCAGCACTGGGGGCAGGTGGCAAAATCAGCCTCTGCCGCTCCTCCCAGCCAGACCTCCTTCTAGCCCCTGACTTCTCTTCCTCTCCACTTGCTGTTAATTCAGTTTCTCAAAGATGGAACCCACCCACTCTGGCATTCGTCTATGAGCAAATTCTAGGTGCCAGGTTGCATTTTGGAGGGGACGGAGAAGAAGCCAGAAGGCACTTGCCTCGAGGGACCCCAGCCCAGGAAGGGCAAGGGGGATGCAAAGGAGCAGCCCGTGATTGGGACAGAAACAGGGACGCCGTCTCCTCAGGTGCTCGGGCTCCTGGAGAACAATCCTTGCCAGGAGCTTCTCCAACGCTCTGCATCCTGCCCTGCCCCCGCCAGGAGCCAACACGGACTCCAACGGCTGTTTTCTGAATACCTACCCAGACTGCCTCTCCTGAAATATTATTCCCGGGAGCCACCTGTCTTAACTTCCTCCCTGGTCTCATCTCAGTGCTATTATTTGTGTTTGGACATCCCCTAACCCAGACAGATCAACATTTTAAGCTGTTTCTAGCCTCACACAAGCTGCCTTCCGGGCAATCTGGTTCGTTTCAAAGTCCCGTCTGTGCTTGGGTGACACGGCCAACAGCTTGAGTTCCCCACCTCCACATAAATACTCTCCAGGGGTTTATTTGCAGGCAAGGGAGGTCGAGGCAAGCGAGCTTCCTAGTAGGCAATATATATAAAAGAGCATAAAAGACACATCAATTCCCTCTACTTGTCCTGACCTTTGCAGGTGAGAGTGAAAATCGAGTGTTGTATTTTCTTCCACCACATATGCCTCCTCCACCAACAAGGGTCAAGGAGATATAACCCACCGAGGGCAGGGGCCTTTTATTCTCTCCCTGAATGTTCTCAACACCTGGCTTGGCTCTTTCCTCAGAAGAGGCACTCGGTAAGTAAAATAAAATTTTAAACCAAAATCATGAAGATTTACATCTCATTGCTTTCCCCCCGCCGCCCCCCCAACATCCTGAATTTTCAGGGAATAAAATCATAGATATCTTCTGATTAGTGATTAATGAGAGACGATTCACAATTCTTTCCCGCATTAAAATTGTGCTTTAAAACGCAAAATTAGTCAACTCTCTCACATGGGGAGCAGAGGGGCTTTTTGGAATCCAACCAAGTCTGCCTTTCTCGGTACATTTTCCTGCTAGCGATGCTCCTAGGAATCAAATGTGGTTTATTTCATTTTAAGTCCCCCTTTTTTTTCTTCTTCTTCAATTCAGGAAAATGAATGTTGGAGCCAGATAAGAAACTATAGTCTGCTTTCAAGAAGGTTACAAGAAAACTGCATCTTGCATTACTAATCCTTTATCTTCATGTTAACAAAAAGATTACTGACACATTTTTGAGTGAAAGAAAATAAAACAGCGAATGCATCTTAGGAAATGTGTAACTTTCATGCAACACACAAATCAGTTGTTAAATATTTTTTTAAATGAAGGGAAATGCATAATAAGTTTTTTTTTCCCCTTTGGAAGTAGAGAAACCAACTTTTTAAGATAGGGGAGAGGAAAAAAAATAGAAAGCTAGGAATGGGAATCATCCTTTCACAGAATGTAGGATAGGAATGAAATGACTGTGCCTATAACTTCTCAACAGATAACATGTTTCCTATAAATGATTTCATTGGCCCAAGTGAGTGTCGTTTTGTGTGTATGTGTGTGTGTGGGGGGGGGGGGGAGGGGGAGACAAATCAGAGACTGTCTCTGTGCTTCTCTGCCACTAAGTCAGATTGTGTTTCCCAGAGTCTCCTGAGGAAAGTTCTGGAAGACCAAAGCCAGCCAGCACATTTACCCAAGAACAATGCCAAGGACACTCAAGCCAATCAACAGTGTTGACCGCACTCACCCACCTCGCAGCACGGGTCAGGTGAGGACCATCATTTTGGCAGCAGACAGACCAGGACTGGGTCTCAGCCATGCCACTCACAAACTGGGGCCTCAGCAAGTTTCCGAATCTCTCCAAGCTTCAGTCTCCTCCTCGTTTATAAAGTGGAGAGAACAATAGGCCTGCCCCAGAGAATGAAATGCGCTAACAACAATTGTGCTTTGAACAGTGCCCAGCACCCAGTGAGCACTAAATTTAAATGTGTGGTAGATTAAATAGTTCAATATGGAGAAAACATAACTGCACATAACGAAAGGTAGTTGTTATTTGGGGGCAAGGAAAGGTTACAGAATGGAGGGAGGATGAAGGAAATGGGATTAGCGCCCCCAATAGATGACTCCTGGAGCTGACAGAATTCTGAAGATCTGGGGGGACATCCGGTTGAGGGTTTTGTTTTTCTTTGGACGTGGTGACAGGTGCTTAATTCCACTTTAAATGTTTGCTTTTTAGCGATGGCATGATAAGAACACTCATAGCAGAGTTGTTCTAATTACTTTGTATATCATCTTGTTTTTATCCTTCACAGCTCTACAAGATGGATATTAATATTTTCTCCATTTTACAGATGAGGAAACTGGGGCACAGAGCATGTAAGTAACTTTCCCAAGGCTGGTAAGCAAGCTATAAAATATCATTACCAAATATCTGCATGGCAGTTTGTCATTTACTTAACCTTTCACGTGCGTTATTTCATGTAACAAATCTGAGGCAAATGTCCTTACTCTTAGTTTACAGATGAAACTTGAAATAACTATGAAATATGTGTTAGCATGTGTCTTGGAAAAATACTGTATGTATGTGTCTCTAACACCCATGCTTCTATAATGCAAATTAATTCACACAAGACTGAAAAATAAAGAAACCATATTAATTTAACACAGAAGTCATGTTAGTTCATGTACCATTTTTGCCAACATTTAATGTTTCACACTGAATGTAGGAAACTGGGAAGAAATGGTGTACCCTACACAATGCTCTCCATCCAAACTTCTCTCTAGGTCAATAAGACCATCTGCTCCGTCTCAGATGTGCTACTGCATACTTCCATCCAGCCTTTATTTTCCCTTTGTCTCTGCAACTCATGTGCCTCAATACCTCCTTTACCATTAAGCATTTTTTAAGGTAAGTCCAGATTTATTGCAGTATTTTCCATCTTTCAGCGATATGGATATACAGATCGAGATAGAGATGGATTACTCCTTCCTCCACATTTCTGTCCTATGAAAGTCCTCAATGGGATGGGTGATGCTCACCCACATTGGGAAGAATGGCCTCCTTTACTAAATCCATTGATACACATGCTAATCTTATCCAGAACCCCCTCACATACACACCCAGAAATAATGTTTTATTTGGGTACCTCTTGCCCAGTCAAGCGACACAAAATTAAGCAGCAGAAGGGATGATCAGCAGGGCAGGATTTGGGGACATCTGGGTCGCTAGTCATAATATCAACATATATCAAAAAATCTGATCCATAACAGCAAATATAAGACTGGAGCCTCCCCAGTTTTATATTATAGAACAGCATATACACTGTACATGTAATCCTCCCTCTAGGTTACCAAAGCACAAGATCATGTTTTTAAACTCATAGCCTCTGCCACAAGCTCCCAGAAGCGGCCATGCCTGTCTCCCTTACCACCTGTGCGAAGGCTGGAGCTTTCCCCAGCGTACTTTTTTCAACCCTGGAGAAAATGCTCAGGAAATGAGCAACCAATCATCCTAACAGTTGAGGCGATGTTATCATATTCATTATTCCCTTACAGAGACGTGCCCAAGGAATCCATTGAGTGTTTACCATTTGAACTCACATACAGGAGAAAGGTTAAGGGGCCTCTTAATTCTAATTAAATAATCATTAAACGCCGAGCAGAAAACAACAGTGGAATAAACTGTATTACACGTGAGGAAGACACTTAATGAAAGGAGCCCTCGAGAGAAAAATAATAATAATAAAGGGCAAGGACTGCGGAAACCAAGAGGTTCTGTATAATAAATCACCACACTTATTCGCCTGGCCAGCCTCTTTCTCTGGAGACACCTGTTCCCCAGTTTACACGGACCTGAAAGGCGGTAAGAAAACTTCCTCCACTACCCACGCGGGCTTGAAACCCAGTCTGGTCAGTCAGAATTCCAACCCGCAGCCCACAACACACATTGGTTCAAGAATGAGCAGGTGACACCAACCCGACCAATGTGATTCTTCACCAGGACTTGTCTGGGAGAGCCAATAAAAGAGTTTCTTGCCTTGAAGGTCTTAGTGCTGAGAAAGTAAAATTGGGATGCCTGGCACCCATCTTCCTTGCCTAAGAGATATAATGGGAAAACAATTGTATTATGAAAAAGAAAAGAATGAGGTCAAGAGAGAAAAGAAGCAAAGCTAAGAAATTACATCAGAGAAAGTTCTGTCGACAGCTATTGGTCACCTAGATTCAACTGAGCCTGAATCAAGGGCTATCCCCAGACATCCCAGTACAATAGGCCAATAAACTCCCCCGTCTACATAAGTCAATTTGATTATAGTTTCCTCCTCTTATATAACAGAAAGAGTGCTGACAAATACAAGACCTTTCTGTTGCTATGGAAAGATAAACTTATCAGGACAAGACCCACACCCAGGAACTTTCTGTTTGAAATGTCCTATTAAAATAGCAATAAACTGCTTTTACAGATGTCTGATGCAACCCACCTAAATATTTTATTGTCATGCATTACTCCTCACTAATGGGCTCAGGGGTGAGGTTTGGGGCACCTGAAATTTGGAGAAAATGTTTAAAAAAAACGGTTCTGTAGGATCCTTCGTGTTCTTGTAGAGGGAAACGGGTATTCTAAAATGTCTCCTGTACAACTAGTCAGGGACTGCCTTCACTCAGCTTCCAAAACTGCTCTCCCAAGTGGATTAATTAAGGAAGAAAAGGAGCAAGCACTCCCTGGCACCTGCAGCCTGCCAGCAGAGGGATTACTTCCTGTCTTCCTCTTGCCAAAGCTCCCCTTCCTGCCCTAGTTCCAAGAGCATCTGATCTTTGGAAGATCTTTGTGCCATGTCCTGAGTGCTGACCTTCTCTGACATCACAGAACCTGAAGCTATATTGCCTCAGAAGTCCAGAGCATAGACAAAAGTAGAACATTTACCAATGGAATACTATGAAGCTGTAAAGAAGAAGAAGGAGGAGGAGGAAGAGGAGGAGGAAGAGGTCTCTTACCCTTTGAAACAGATAGAGGGACCTAGAGACTCTTATGCTAAGTGAAATAAGTCATTCAGAGAAAGACAAGTATTACATGATCTCACTTATATGTGGAATCTAATGAAGAAAATAAATTGATGAACAAAACAGATCCAGAGACATTGAAACATGCAACAGACTGACATATTTCAGAAGGGGGAGGGTGAAGAGGGAAGAAAATTAAACAAAAAACAGATACGGATAGCCATGGACAAACAGTGTGGGAAAGGCCTGGGGAAGGGGCAGGAGTGGGGAGAAGAAGGCCAAAGGGGAATGAAAATGGGGACATTTTTTATACTTTCAACAATAAAGTTTAAAAAAGTAACTTGTAAAGGCCTGGTCAGTGTTTCTCAGTAGTTGAGCATTGACCCATGTACCAAGAGGTCACCAGTTCCACTCCTGGTCAGGGCACATGCCCTCTATTTAAAGTAATGTCTATCGCTAGCTACACATTTCCCCAACTTTCAGGTAATTTGTGGATACAGTCCCAATAGAATTTTTCTTGTTTTGAGGCAAACCATTCAGACACCCAATTTTCCACTTCTTTGTATGTTTTGAAGTGCTGCTCAGAATGTGCATGTGCCATTGATCAGAGCAAGTGGTAATCTGAAGGAGCAAGATCTGGTGAATGTGGTGGGTGGGTTAATACTTCCCAGGCAAGACCTTTTAATGTGTCTTTAACTGGTTTTTAAGTGTGTGGCGGTGCGTTATCATGAAGCAAAATTACTTTGCCGCATCTTCTGGCCCATTCTGGTCATTTCACCATCAAAGCATAGTTCAAATTGATTATTTGTTGACCGTAGTGATCAGTATTAACAGTTTCACCTGGTTTTAGAAGCTCATAATACACCACACCTTCCTGATCCCACCAAACACAGAGCATTGTCTTCCTTCTAAAGCAATTTGACCTTACAGTCGATGTTGATGGTTGACCTGGATCAACCAATGATTTTTTGCTTTTGGGATTCTCAAAATAAATCCACTTTTCATTGCCAGTCACCATTGGATGAAAAGACTTTCTTTCGTGCCATTGAAGCAACATTTTACTGATGACTTTTCAATCTTTCCATTTGTTTAGTTGATATGGTACCCATTTTCCTTCCTTCAAAATCTTTCTCATTGTGTAGATGTACCACAGTTTTTTAATCCACTAATCTGCTGATGGGCATTTAGGTTGTTTCCAAATCTTAGCTATTGTAAATTGTGCTGCTATGAACATAGGGTGGATATCAATCCTTTCTAATTGGTATTTCTGGTTTCTTGTGATATAGTCCTAGGAGTGGATTAAGAAACTGTGGTACATCTACACAATGAAATATTATGCCACTATAAAAAAGAAGGAACTTGTATCATTTGCAACAGCATGGATGGAACTGGAGAGCATTATGCTAAGTGAAATAAGCCAGTAGGAGAAAGATAAATATCACATGATCTCACTCATATGTGTGATATAATGATCAACATAATTTGATGAACAAGAATAGATCCAGAGACAAATGGTAGGGGAGGGGGGAATGTTAGAGAGCAACCAAAGGACTTGTATGCAAGTATATTAGCATAACCAATAGACACACAGACACTGGGGCGATGGGGGTTTGCCTGGGGTGGGAATGGCTGGTGGGGGGTGTCAATTGGGGGAAAAGGAGACATATGTAAAACTTTAGACAATAAAAAAAATAATAAAATTAAAAATTTTTAAATCTTTCCTCTTGCTTGTAAATAATTGGAAATTGTTTGCTGAGCAACGTTTAATCTTTCTGCAAATCTTTTCGAGTTTGACACACATCTTCATCCAATAATGTTTGCAATTGTTGGTCTTCAAACTCTTTTATGTCCAGTTGACCTGGACATTCTTTGTCTTTTACATGGAAATCATCACTTATAAAGTGTTTAAACCAGCCGAAACCAATTTGGCTCAGTGGTGGAGCGTCGGTCTGCGAACTGAAAGGTCCCAGGTTCGATTCTGGTCAAGGGCATGTACCTTGGTTGCGGGCACTTCCCCGGTGGGGGGTGTGCAAGAGGCAGCTGGTTGATGTTTCTCTCTCATCAACGTTTCTAGCTCTCTATCTCTCTCCCTTCCTCTCTGTAAAATATCAATAAAATATATTTTTACTAATAAATAATAAATAAATTGTTTAAACCAGCGTTCACAAGTATCTTGAGGTGAGCATGTTCACCTTTAGCTTCCCAAAGTATACAATAACTTTCAGCAGCACTTTTCTTCAAAATAATGAATTAAAATTTCCCACAAATGCTCTTTTTTATGGCACAAAATTTGACATTTTTAAGCGTAAAAATATCTATGATATTCACACCTTCAGAAAATTTGACATGTGAAGTTTTGAAGCTTGTTGTCAATACAACAAAATAGCATACATATCAAATCGCACATATATCAACATATGTGTAACTCCATCTAGTGAAAAAATCCTCATTATTAATCAGTGCACCTGGTATTTTACAAAGGAGGCGAGAACATACAATGGAGTCAAGAAAATCTCTTCAATAAGTGGTGTTGGGAAAATTGGACAGATACATGAACACAAAAAAAAACTAGACCACCAACTTACACCATACATAAAAATAAATTCAAAATGATTAAACATAAGATGGAAAACCATAAAAATATTAGAGGAATCCACAGGCAGCAAAATCTCAGACATATGCCAAAGCAATTTCTTCACCGATACAACTCCTAGGACAATGGAAACTAAAAAGAAAAACAACTGGAACTACATCTCTTGCTCTTATTTTAGAAGTAAATTGCAACAGCAGGAAGAACAAAAAGGATAGGTTTTGAAGGCCAAGTTGAAGAGCAGGAAAAAAATAAGGTAAGGCTTCTATTGTAAGCAAGCTCATTAGGATAGTGTGTTCCCAGGAGTATAAAAGCTGCCGAAGATTTTTCACTCCACACCCCTGTACGCAGAAGGCCGGGAGGGGGAGGGGGGCACATTCTGTGGCCTCTTTACAATAAGGAAAGCCAGAGTGACCGCCTGAGCCTCAGGAGTCCATCACTTCACCGAAAACCAGAAGTAGCCCAGATGAACCACGTGAAGCAAAGCAGTGTTTCTTGGCCTTTCTCCATGACGCTAAGGAGCCATTCTAGGTATTTTTTCCTAATTGCACCCCTACTAGATGTTAATACCACAGGCACACTGTGTATCTGTTTATGAAATGCATGTATATTTGTCTGCCTCCCTAAAAAGAGTTAGTTTTTTTTTAATATATTTTATTGATTTTTTACAGAGAGGAAGAGAGAAGGATAGAGAGTCAGAAACATCGATGAGAGAGAAACATCGACCAGCTGCCTCTTGCACACCCCCCACTGGAGATGTGCCCGTAACCAAGGTACATGCCCTTGACCGGAATAGAACCTGGGACCTTTCGGTCTGCAGGCCGACGCTCTATCCACTGAGCCAAACTGGTTTTGGCAAGAGTTAGTTTTGTTGTTGTTCTTGTTGTTGTTGTTTTGTGAAGGTTTTGCCTCCCAAAAACCTATTTTCACCCCCTTGGGGGTGATATCATGATCTTCAAAATTGTGTGGCCTCCCCTCATTAACTCATCTCTTTTCCTCCATCCTCCTCGAATGACATTCCTTATAACCACAATCAATAGATTATACTAAATTGGATTTTTTATAAAACAAGAACAACCAGCAAATTAGCCAGACATAGATTTACTATCCTGATCTAATGGTTGTAGTTCTTAACGGCACTCACACACATCTATTGGCAGGTAAGGGGATTGCAAGCTGGCAGGTAACAGGATGGCAGGTGAAACGGCAGCAGCTCTAAAGTGGTTTTTATTTATCACAGAAATCTCACACATACATGTCTCTCCTCACCTTGAAGATCACTCTTAAAATCTATATTCTGCATAGTCCTACCAGCCAAGATTTTGTCATACTTATAGCTAGTCGTGTGGAATAAAAAGAAATTTTTTTTCTGTAAAATATTTCCAAATTCAAACCATAAAATAAAAATTTAAGTGATTTTCTTCAGGCCATTGTATCAAAATGCTGATACATTCCTAGCTCAGTCTATAAAGCATCGGCTGGTGGATTATAGAACTTGGTGGTCCCAAGTTCTATTCTGGGCAAGGGCACATGCCCAGGTTGTGGGCTCAATCCCCAGTGGGGGACATGCAGAAGGCAGCCAATCAATTATTCTCATCATTGATGTTTCTCTCTCTCTCTCTCTCTCTCTCTCTCTCTCTCTCTCTCTCTCTTTCTCTCTATCTCTCTTCCCTTCTCCCCGCCCCCAACCTATCTCCTTCCTTCCTCTCTGAAATCAATAAAAAATATTTTTTAAATGCTGATACAGCATCCTAGAGGTAGCCTATGGCAGGATATTCATTTGAAAGTACTTTTCTGGGAAACTTGATTTAACAATCACAAGGCAAACATCTCAGAGTTAGCTTGAGAACAACTGGTTAAGATCATCTACACAACCAATGGGCTCCAAAAGCACCCACTTACCTGATTCAACTGAGTATTCCCAAATTGTTTTATACTGTGATGATCGCTGTAATAACAGTTACCATTACTTCAGGAACCTAGAGGTTAAGTGCGACTGGTGTCTCCATTTTCCGGATGCAGAAAATGAGACTCAGTGTGGGCATCCCTCGTCCAAGCCCCCGAGGCTAATGAGAGTCGCTGATTGGCGATTCAAACCCAGCTCTGCCTACAAGCAGAGCCCACAATCTCGCCGCAGCACAGGCCTTCCTCTTGTGCGGACAAAACCTTGGTGCAAACAGGAGTGCTAACTGTCAAGAACAAATGTTTCTGCTCAAGGGTAAGCCAGGTCCCTCGATTTTGTGTGGGTTTTGAAACATTTGGACAACAGCCCCATCCTTCTTAACCCGGGCAGGTCAGGGAAGCCGCTGGGAAGATTTGTTTTCGAACCCGAGACCCGCTCCAGGAGGATGGGCTCGGAGCTCAGCAGACAATGAAGAATCATCCCTCGCTCTTCCCTCTCACAATTGGCGCTCGGAACTCCTGCTCTCCATCAACCTCCCGGCTCCAGCTCGCTGAGAGGGCCCTCTGCTTTGCATGCGGCTGCACAGAAGCAATTTATTTTCTCATTGGAGATGGTGATGCCGGGAGAGAGCGGGGCCGTGTCACGCGTGGAGGAGCCACCACTGTGGGGAGCAGGAGCGCCTTCCAGCCCCGCCTCACTGCCGTCTCCTAGGCCGCTGTGAGAGCAGCGAGAGGGGTGCGTCCCCAGCCCGTCTCCAGCAGGATGGAGAGGGTCTCAAACCCCTGCCTTCTTAGAGAGAATAGTGGCCGGGGTTCATGGGGGAGGATGGGAGGAGGACCTCCCTCTTGAAAGGTTCTTGACTCTTGGGCTCCTTGAAGATGGATTAGCATTTCAGGGATTTATCCCGTGGCTTGGGTAGAGGAGCCGACTCACAGATACTATAAGTTTGGGTGTGATCGTTTGGAGCCCAATCTGTGTCCTTAGAGCAGAATCTCAAACCGGTAATTTAGAGAAGGCATAATGAGGACTGGGGTAACCCCCAAAACCCCATAAATAATGAAGTCGCGCCCCTCGTATCTGATAGTCAGGCATCGAACACCCTCAGTCGTCCAGAGCATCTGAAAACACACAAGCATCCTCAAAATTTTAAAAGCCAGGAAGAGGCTAAAAGGGAAGGTTACGGGGAGCAGGGCCTGATTGGTGGGTGTGCAGTGAAAGGAGCTCCGTCACAGGTGAGCACTGGCTCTAAAAATCAAGTGCCATTAAGAGCAAAAAGAAGGAAGGGGGGTGGGGAGGTGGGAGGGGATGAGACAAATACACAAAAACCAGATCCTAGAGAAACGCGCTAACTGTAGCCCTGTCGGACCAATACATGGATGTGAGCCACACATGCAAGCCACGTGTGTGATTTTACATGTCCTAGTCGCCACACTAAAAATGAAAACTAATCAATATTTTTAAATTACTGAGATTTTTATATTATTTTTTTTTCTACCAGGTCTCCAAAATCCAGTGTGTATTTTACATTTACAGCCCACTTTGGGCTAAGCCACACCTCAAATGCTCGCTAGCCAAATGTGGCTAGTGGCAAATGTATTGGTAGAAGATTCTCAGCCACATGCTGAAGGGATTTGCAAAGAGTGACAGAAGGGCATTCGTTGCAACATTGCTTGCAAGCAGTGAAAATTTTTAAACAATCTAAACGTTCATCAAAATGAAACTAAATTATTTAATTTTATTACATTAAATGATGAAAAACAAAGCAGCAATTAAAATGAATACATTGAGTCTAAATTGATCACCATGATATTACTCCAAAACATAATGCTGAATGACAAAAGCAATCTGCAGAAGAATCGTGCATGCAGTGTACCATTTGGGTAAAGATTTAGAAATTGCTTTTTGAAACAAACATATGTAATGCAGTAAAAATATAATTTCAGACAGAAGGAAATGTACTAACTTTGAAAATGTTCTGGGGGAAAGGAAGGAAGGAAGGAAGGAAGGAAGGAAGGAAGGAAGGTAGGTAGATGGAGGGAGGGAGGGAGGGAGGGAGGGAGGGAGGAAAAGGGTATTGAAAAAAGCTTCAAGAACTTCTCCATGAAATACATATTTTAAAAATAATCTAGCCAAAACCGGTTTGGCTCAGTGGATAGAGCGTCAGCCTGCGGACTGAAAGGTCCCGGGTTCGATTCCGGACAAGGCATGTACCTTGGTTGCGGGCACATCCCCAGTGGGGAGTGTGCAAGAGGCAGCTGGTCGATGTTTCTCTCTCATCGAGGTTTCTAACTATCTATCCCTCTCAATTCCTCTCTGTATAAAATCAATAAAATATATATTAAAAAAATAATAATAAAAATAATAAAAATAATCTGGCACACGCATAACAAAATGTTGATTTTGTTCAATCTCAGTGGTAGGTACAAAAATTGCTCATTAAATTATTCTTGGTTCTTTTCTGTACGCTTGATATATTTAATGAGAGAAGGAAACAGGGAGGGAAGAAAAAAGAAGACACATCATCACAACAGAAAGAAAACAGAAGGAAATGGTCTGAACAACCTAGAACAGGGTTAGGGGTTATATTCATTCTCTCTGCCTCCTGCAGACAGGGCCACCCATTTGACACTGGCTGGTGGTGTGTGTGCTGCACCCGTTCCAAATGACTGTGCTGCAGGACATTCGGAGATGCTCATAGTCATGAATCCAGTGAAAAAGAACATTCTCTTGTTTTCCATACACTCCATCAAGGCAGAAGAGCCTTTGTGTTTACTTAAAAGAACTATTCTAAAATGTTCACATGGAACTTTTAGTACATAAAAGGGCTAACCTTCAGCCTTCTGGAACCCAGGCTAAGCTGATCCTCTATTTCACACTAATGGGTAACTAATGAGCTAGGTTTTCCTATAGCCACACAGCCACGCCTGGCTCTACCACATCCTTTACCTCCTTGTCCATAACTTTGAATTTGGCACATCTCCTGGTCCACACGCACCCTCCCTGCCATACAGATATCTCTCTCTCTCTCTCTCTCTCTCTCTCTCTCTCTCTCTCATTTCGCCTCCTTCCTCCCTTCTAAGGATGTGCATTTGGTGTGCTCCACAAAGGAGAAGAATGTATTGTCCTTCATCTCTTTCTAGTCATTTATTACAGTTGCATCAACACACTAAACCCACAAGGTCCCTACTTTTAGCACTTCTCCAACCAGGAGGTACCCATTTAGGCCTAAATTCATTTATTGTCTCTGTGCCCGGTTCTTCGATTGGATAAAAACAGCTTCCTACATTCCAAGGAAACAGCTTTCCATTTAAAAAATGATCAGAGATTTATTGTTTAGTGAGGGGTTTTTTTTTTAAGCTTAAGCAATTACCGGTATCACACGCACACAACTTTTTTTTTAACACCCTCCCCAAAAAGGGGGGGGGGAGGGAGAAAAAATATGTAGATATGATTAGTGAGGCACAAGCTCTCATTCTAGAAACTCGTATCCCAATCTGATCATTCATTTTACACTCTCTGGTGGATCCATTTCAAGTGTTCTAGGTGTTCAAGGAAGACCAGCCAGCCTAAAGTCCCCAGGGTCCCACAGACTTTCTAATGGTGGTTATTTCTAGGCCGAATTCCCCTGCTTTCACTGGGAGGTTTGGCACCACAGAGAAAGAGCTCCGCTTCCTTAAAAAAAAAAATCTTACTCTCCTGCGTTAAAAAAATTTTTGAGATAAATTCCTGTGTTATTTAATAATAATTTCAAATAGATCACAAAGAAATATTTATTTTAATGAAGACCAGCATTTTAGCTGTTCACAAGCATAAGCGATTGGAAAGGAAGGGGCAAAGATATTTAATTTTTCGCCACCCAACCATGCATTTTTAAACAATGTTCAAAAGTCTGAAAAAAATCATGCGATTCTATTAAAGCTCATTCAAGTCGTGGGTATCATTTATACACATGTTAGTGTCACAGAAATAAAAGCTGAGATGCTCCGGACCCGCTGCGTCGATTTGAAAAACAAAAAGCAGGTACCGCGTGTAAATCGCTCTCGGACAATTCAGGTATAGATGCAACAGAGTTTCATCTTTCCCCTGGAAGCAAGCCCGGCTGAGACAGCGGGAAGCAATGTCCTGCCTGCCTATGTCAGCCCTTCCTGACTCTGAGAGAAAACTGATGATCTCTCCTTGGCGCCTGCAGAAAGACAGGCCTTGTCTTCAAAGACAAGGGGCTTGTTCACCTGCAAACGCTTTTGGGGGTTTGCAGGCAAAACACAAACTGCACTTAGAATAAAAATGCGAAGTCCCTTCCTAAAAATCCCCTAAAGCAAACTTCAGTTGAGTGGCGGGTAGATGTTCTGGTTTTGTTTGCTACCATTGCTACGAATGAATCTGCGAGTTCCTCCTTTCTTCTCTCCTCCCTTGCCCTCTTCAGATCTCTCCTTCCCTTTCATGCCCTATTTGCAGATAGTACTCTGTGGAAGTCATACCTCCGGTACATAGCAACATACTTTTGTCTTTGGCGCCCTCTTATGGTCACTTTGTTATTGCGACAGCATGTTGCAGAACTTGGCTGAGGAGTCAATTCCCAGTTAAGGAGCTTTGCCATTTTAAGACTGAAAGCCAGGAACAAATTCAGGTTGCTTGGTTTCAAAAGAAGGCCAGTGCACTGCTGATCCCACTAGTCAAGGACAAAAGCCCAAACCCAACCAGGTCCAAGGGATCTTCTTCTATCTTGGGTTTCTTCCGGGGCCTCTTTCCTTGGCTTGCAGATGGCCACTTACTTTCTCACTGTCTTTACATGGTCTTCCCTTTATATGTCTCTGTCCTGATTTCATTTTAAAGGGACACCAGTCATATTGGATTGGGGTTCATCTTAATGGTCTCATTTTAACTTTAAAGGCCCTGTAGCCACCTACAGCCACATTCTGAGGCAGTAAGGGTTAAGATTCAACATGCAAATTTGAGGGGTGGGGGGAGACATAATTCAGCCCCTAACAGTTATATAGTAAACTAAACGAATGAAAAAAATATATAAAGTCATTATCAACTCAAGAAAAAAAATAATAAAAGTTGTAGCAGAAATAATCATAGTGGACTATCTCTGGTCAGCAGCAAACAATATTTACATTGTTGTTATTGTGTAAACACTGACTAAGTTTTAACCAAAATTTATACTAGTAAGAGAATGAAGGGTGGTGGTCGGAGATGGGAGAGAGTGAAGACTAAAGGGTAAAATACTCAGCCGCCATAAAGGAGAGAGATCATATGCAAAACATGTCACTCAAGAAAAAGTAGAACAAGATTGTTTACAAATACGGAGGTAAGCGAACAGCTAAAGTGGCTGAAAATCGTTGAATTTGGTGAGTAGGAAGCAGGGGTTGGTTGAGCTAGAGAAAGGAACTACTAACTTTCATAAGCTCTTTACACAATTAATGTTTTAACTGTGAAGCTATCACAATGTTTAAAATAATTTTTAGAAGTTTACTTTCTAAATGAATCAAATGTTAACAACTAGGGGAGTTCACTGACATGGGCTCGTGCTACTGTGCTATTTTGTGTGCAAAATTCCAAAGAATCTTCTTTCGCCTCCATTTAATTGAAAAACATTTTATGTCACAAAAATCAGCCATTTAAAATCGCTTTCCACTTGAAACTAGTACTTATTTGTATGGGTTGGAATTTTTTCAATATTTGCAGCCAAAACAAAATTTACAAGTGAACCAGTTCTGAGGTTATAAAGACACAGTGAGCATCCAGAACCTGCTTTCAGATGTATATGCTCGTGAAAATTCACTCACTGTTTCCATTCATTTTATAAGTGATGTTTTGTATTTTTTTCTAATAAAAATGTATTCTAATAAAATGCTATTTTTGCTCTTTCATTAAAAAAATAATTTTTTTCAGATAAGGGGAGGAAAGACGTTTAGGAAGGCTGATTCTATCTGGGAGCCCCTTTTCCCTTTGTCTACTTCAGATTCCCTATGTGAATTGGAGGTTCCAAGCCTTTCATCATTACAACAGGGATGCCAGTTAGTGAGGGATGAAGGAGGGGGTAGTTCTGGGAGTCCACTATCTAAGCCAAAGACACCCTGTAGTTGTCCATCTTTCCTCCTAGTTTTGGTAAGTCATACAGTTTTGAAATTCCAAGCTTTGGTGCCCATTTTTACATACGTGATACAATGAATGATCTTTTCAGCTCCTTTACAATACTCACAGGCCAATATAAAGGCAAGACACTAATAGGGTCAGGTAGATACAGATGTTTGTTCTTTATAGAATTCTGCCCAGTCAGTTCTTAAAATATTGGTAGGAAAACCTAACTTTATGCTGATGTGAAGGGAAAGCATCTCTGAAGGTTTTCTAATCAAAACGCCTGTCCAGCTGCAAGTTGATTTTTTGAAGTTTCTTAGAGTTCAGAATGGTCACCGAGCCACCTATGTGTTCCTATAGTTGCTTGTTTACTGAGGAAAAAGGATAGAGGATTACACATGTCTGTGGTCTTGCTCTTCCCTGTAAAGATGGGCAGGGACTCACACATTAAGTATCCAGAGGGAGTTTACACTAAACCCAACATTTTTAAAAACAAAAGCTCCATTAATGTGACATTTTGCGTATATAAAAGGGCTAAGTTTTCAGGGCTACCGAGGAATGTTAATATCTTCACAGATGACCAGTATTCACCTCTGGGTGTTTTCACCTGGTGATTAGTAGTTCCATCTTCATTGTCAATATTCCTTCCCTTTATGGCATGCAAACCGTGGTAAGTTGCCTCAGGCACAAGGAAAACCTCTTATTCCACTTTTCTTACACATTCAAAGGCCACAGAGACGACGCACATGAAATAGGTGAGGAAGGCACACAGGAAAAATACCAGCTCTGTCTAAATCACTTGCCACTCAACTTCTTCCAACAATAGCAAAAATATGTGGGACTACATCAAATAAAAAGACTTCTGCAACGAAACCATCAACAGAATGAAAATTCAACCTATCGAGTAAGAGAAAATTTGGGGGAACAGTATATTTTACATGATGGTGATAATATCCAAAATCTATAAGGAACTCATACAACTCAATAGCAACAACAACAAAAAATCATTCAATTAATTTGGCTCAGTGGAAGAGCGTCGGCCTGCGGACTGAAAGATCCCGGGTTTGATTCCAATCAAGGGCATGTACATTGGTTGTGGGCACATCCCTGGTAGGGGGTGTGCAAGAGGCAGCTGATCGATGATTCTCTCTCATCAATGTTTCTAGTTTTCTATCCCTCTCTGTTCCTCTGTAAAAATTCAATAAAATATATATTTTTAAATGGACAGAGGACCTGAATAGTCAGATTTTCAAAGAAGACATACAAATGACCAACAGGTACATGAAAAGACACTGAACATCACATCACCAGGGAAATAGAAATCAGAACCACATGAGATGTGATCTCACACCTGTTGGAATGGCTATTATCAAAAAGACAAGGAAGACAAGTGTTGGCAAGGATGCAGAGTTGTGCCCTGTTGGTGAAAATGTAAATTGAAGACACGGTGAAAAACAGCATGGAAGCTCATCAAAATATTAAAAATAGACCTACTATATGATTCTGAAATCCTTTCCAAAGGAAATAAAATAACTATCTTGAAAAGATATATATAATCTCATGCTTGATATAGCATTATTGACAATAGTTAGGATATATGGAAACAACCTAAATGTCCATCAACAGATGACTGGATAAAGATATTATATATATTGTATACATATATACATACATAATGGAATATTATTCAGCCATATGTGACAACATGGATGAACCTTTATGCTATTGAAATAGAACATTATGCTAAATTAAATAAGTCAGACAGAAGATGACAAATAGCATAGGATCTCAATTATATGTGTAATCTAAAAAGCCAAACTAATAGAAACAAATAGTAGAATGGTCGTTGTTAGGAATAAACAACAACAAAAAAAGTATAAGACCTATATACTGAAAATTACAAAGTATTATTAAAAGAGATTGAAAAACATATAACAAAATGGAAAAATATCCCGTGTTCATGAATTAGAAGAATCAACATAGTCAAAATGGCCATATTACCCAAAGCAATATACAGATTTAATGCAATCCCCAACAAAATCCCAATGTTATATTTTAAAGAAACAGAACAAGAAATGATCAGATTTTTATGGAACCACAGAAGAGCCTGGATAACCAAGGCAATCCTAAGAGGGGGGAAACGAAGCTGGAGATCTCTCTCTCCAGATTTGAAATGAACCTGGTTTCAAATTACACTAGAGAGCTATGATAATTAAACCAGTACATTTTTTTCTCTCCAGCAATGTTCCGCTGCTTTTGTCTAAGCAGGTCATTGAATTTATCCAGGCCTGAGGTAGCCAAACCGGAGGAAAGTAGGGGGATATGGCCAAGAACTAATAAAGCCACAGGATATAAGATAAACAAACATTTCAATTATGTTCTGTACTAATACACTAGCAACGAATGCATGGACACCAAATTTAAAAATACAATACCATTTACAATCTCTCTAAAAAAAAAAATACAATAGTTAGGATATGGAAACAACCTAATGTAATGACTCATTTATAGGACTTATATACTGAAAATTACACAATGATAATAAAAGAAATAATGAAAGATTGAAATAAATAGAGATACACTCCATATTCATGGATTGGAAAACTCAGAAGGGTAAACAGTAAACTTTCCCAAATTGATATACAATTTAATGCAATTTCTATTAAAATCCAGAAAGAGCTTTTACAGATATAGGCAAGATTATTTTAAAATTTATATAGAAAGGTAAAGGAACTACCGTATTTGCCGGCATATAAGACGACCCTTTGGCCCTGAAAAATATGCCTCCAAGTGGGGGGTAGTCTTATACAGCGAGTATATAACAAACTCTGTATTTTTAGTGGAAATGTTAGGGGGTCGTCTTATATGCCCAGTCGTCTTATACGCCGGCAAATACGTATTTTTCAGGGCCAAAAAATCGTCTTATATGCCGGCAAATACGGTAAAATAATTAAAATTATTTTTGGAAAAAAAGAATTGGGAAGAATCAGTGTATACCTAATCAGCAAGCCTGTGTGCTGTAATACAGAGAGAGTGTAAGTGGTATTGTTCTAAATAGGGTGGACTGAAAAAGAAAGATCCCACACGTGACATCCTACTTGGCCTTGGTTTAAAGTGCTCTAATTGTAGAATCTCCGGAGATGTTTCAATAGTGTGATATATATTAAGAGTCTATATAACATGATACATCTGAATAGAAATAAAAATATCAACTTTCCTATTTGTCTCTAAAAATAAAGGACAACTATCTGGATTTTTTTCTCTTATAAATATTGCTCACTAAGTTTGCTTAAAATATATATGGCATGAAATTCCATAGAAAGAGAAAAGGTTGTTGCTCTGCAAATATCCAGATGGATGACTGTGCTGATTTCAAGAGAGAAGACAATTATAGATGTACTAGAGGCCCAGTGCATGAAATTTGTGCATGGGGAGAGGGGGCGGTTGTCCCTCAGTGCAGCCTGCACCCTCTCCAATCTGGGACCTCTCAAGGGATGTCCGACTGCCGGTTTAGGCCCGATCCCACCCACTGGGATCAGGCCTAAATGGGCAGTCAGACATCCCTCTCACAATCCAGGACTGCTGGCTCACAACTGCTCACCTGCCTACATTCCTAACTGCCCCTAACCACTTCTGCCTGCCAGCCTGATCACCCCCTAACCACTCCCTTACCACCCTGGTTGATGTCTAACTGCTCCCCTGCCAGCCCTTTTGCCCCCAACTTCCCTCCTCTGCCAGCCTAGTCACCCCTAACTGCCCTCCCCTGCAGGGTTGATCGCCTTCAACTGCCCTCCCTTGTAGGCCTGGTGCCTCCCAAATGCCCTTCCCTACTTGCCTGATCACCCACAACTGCCCTCCCTTGCAGGCCTAGTCCCTCCCAACTGCCCTCCCCTGCTGGCCATCTTGTGGTGGCTATCTTGTGTCCACTTAGGGGCAGGATCTTTAACCACATGGGGGCAGCCATATTGTGTGTTGGAGTGATGGTCAATCTGCATATTACTCTTTTATTAGATAGGATTGAGGCCTGGTGCATGGGTGGGGGCCAGCTGGTTTGCCCTGAAAGGTGTCCCAGATCAGGGTGGGGGTTCCCTTGGGGCATGGGACAGCCTGAGTGAGGGGCCTGTGGTGGTTTGCAGGCCAACCATGCTCCCCAGCGACCCAAGCATAGTCCATAGTATCTGGGATATATTTACTTTCTACAATTGAAACTTTGTAGCCTAGAGCAGAGCTCCTGCTCGCCCAGTGGCAGAAGCCATTTCTGTTTGGATTTGTTTACGTTCTATAACTGAAACTTTGTAGCCTTGAGTAGAGGCTTAGGCAGGCAAGAGCAGGCAGAAAGCTTGGCTTCCTCCGTTGCCAGGGAAACACTTCCCTCCTGCTTTCTGTGGCTGTAGCCATCTTGGTTGGTTTTATTTGCATACTTGTTCTGATTGGCTGGTGGGCATGACTGATGGGTATAGCAGAGTGATGGTTACTTTGCATATTCCTCTTTTATTAGGTAGGATGTTATAGAGAATTAGAAATTTATATTTACTGGATAAAAATTAAATTTTGCCTCTAATAAGTTGGTAAATCACATATTAAGGGGAGAAACTGAGAAGAAATAATACTCTCTATGACTTTTGACTCCCATTCTTCTTGAAGGTTCCTCATCACACAGCCCTTAAGCTTCAACCCTGGCTCCTCACGGCCTCTTTATCAAGTTATTTTCTAGTCCACAGTCCAAAAAGAGAAAAAAATCTAATTAGCCCAGCTCCTCTTTATATGCAGGGCAATCTCATAGATTACTGACCAGTCTAGAGAGTGGCTTTCCTTTATTGTATTCCAATCAGTTGCAGGCAGGAATGGAATCTCTTGCTTTTATTTAGAAGTAACTGTGAGCAAGGCAAGCATTATGATAGATTCCTGTAGTGCATGCCCACTTTCTGCCACCGTGGCCAATATATGCTTTTCTTTCTGCCTAGAATCCCCTTTCTTTACTCACTCCTTTTTGGGTGAAAAAAAAAATCTCAAAGGTCACCTCTTCAAAAAAAAAAAAAAAAGGCTGTGTTAGGTTCCCTCTTTATGGTGTTATTTCTATCACAATGCCAACCATTGTGTAGATAACAAGATGTTTTTAATATTTTCCAGGATTTCCTGATATCCTAAGTCTCTTCTTTCATTGAGGTGTAACTTCCGGAACATAGGGAAACATAAGTGATGTATTCTTGGCTTTTGTGCCTCAAAAACCCATTTAAGAGACATAAACTTGGATTTCATATATTCAGGAAGAAAAAAGAAGCCCTTGACACTTGGGAGCTGGCTGAATCCTGTCAGCCTGGCTTTGGTTTTACTAGGAGCTAACCTGGCACCCATAGATCGGCCTGGGTGTTCTCCTGTTCAACATAAATAGTTCCACAGAACATCACTATCAAACAAGGCTACTGAGAAACCACAATGAAAACCAAGACAAAAAACAAGATCACTCCATATTCATGTCTGGACACAGACAAAATATGAACATTTTTTTCAAGCCACAAAAATACCCAACATCTCCCTCCCCCAGATAATACTAGGAGTAACTGCTGCTTCTTTACCAATTATAGCTTTAACTTTGGTCTAGTCTTCTCTCTTTTTAGATAAAATGTACTAAGACATCCAATCATAGAATTACCCTACTTCGTGACAGTATCCAAATCCAGAGCAAAACCCCATTTTCTTAAACCCCTTCAAATCTCTTAACACCAGCCCAAAGTCTATAATAAGTCCTTTCTAACATCCTCTTACTGACAACACCTCAATTCTTTAAGGTATGTGCTCTCTTCTCCTTCACTGTACCAAGTAATAAACCAAATTTGTTCAACTACAGATATATTCTTATGGTCTTGGCTGGAGGTCATTAACTTTCTGATCTCTGAAGAAGTCAAGGCATAATTTATGCCATAAATAAAAAGATTTGAAAGAAGGTGTATGGTCACTCCAAGAGAGACTTTTTTCTAATCCCCACATATAGTAGACTGAGTAATATTCCATAATCTGAAGAAGTGAGACAAAGGGGCAAGAAGGTCAAAGAGAAACACAATGGTGTTATGCAACTGAAAAATAAGCACACTCTAAGGAAACTTGGAACATCAAATCCAGAATTAGCCACTAATTGGGAAGGAAAGGAAGATGCCCGGACTCTGCTGGGTCCCTGAGAGGGGTACCCATGCTGTTTACTTTGCCATCCCAACCCCATCTACCCTTACCAATCCACGCATACACATAAGCCAAGTCTTTTGGAGGCAGTGTGCACAGTACAATTCCCAGATAAATTTGTGAACCCAAGGTTAAGGAGGGTCTGTTCTCAGTTTCCAGATGGAACTCAGTACATCGCAAAACTCATAGAATTTTCCAAAGCCCATTTCCAGGGCTTTCTCTAGGGACAACCAAGAGGGTTATGGGATCAGCTAAGAACCAGACTTAAGACTTATGGTTGGGATAAAGAGACACATGTAATCTACATGGACCAGCCATTATGGACCAGATGGAATGAGCTGCTCAGCAGATGCCAAAGTGGAAAATGACACTAGGGCAGGGGTGGGTAAACTTTTTGACTCGAGGGCCACAATGGGTTCTTAAACTGGACCGGAGGTCTGGAACAAAAGCATGGATGGAGTGTTTGTGTGAACTAATATAAATTCAAAGTAAACATTATTACAAAAAAGGGTACGGTCTTTTTTATTATTATTATTATTTCAATAGTTTAGAACAGCTGAATGGGCCGGATCCAGCCCACGGGCCGTAGTTTGCCCACGGCTGCACTAGGGTCTCCCCATCCTCAATGTCTTGGCATTCGGCTGCTCTCCAGTAACCCCTATGAAAGTAAAGGGGGCAAGAATTCCTGAGCTGACCAAGATTACTTACATTGATTGAAATTAAGTGTTCATTCGATGTCATAATAAAGGCTCAGAACAAAAAAATTAACGATGTCTTTCACTTCTAGGCACCTTAGTTTGTTAATGAAATCAACACAGTATTTTCATGGACTTAAAGTCATGTCCACGACACTTGTCTGTCTCACTCACCATACCCTAAGTTCCTGGAACACTGGAATCCCATATTATTTGTCATTGACCCACCAGTGACTTATCACAGTACAGGTTTTGCATTTGTCCCGAGTCAGCCATTAACCAACTGTATATCCTTAAGCAAGTTGCTTAATTGCTTTGAGATTCCATTTTCTCATACTAAATTTAGGAAATCTACTGGAAAAAATAAAATACATGTTTCCACCAATTGTAGCAAACACTAGTATTATATCTTTAATAAGTATAAATTACAGAATATTTTAAGAAAATGTGTGTTTTTCTATTTCATAGCTATATACTAATTGGAACTAGGTTAACTAGATTCAACTACTCCTTTAATCCAAGGAATTTAGAAACATCCTTAGGGAACCTAATTTAATGACTAGATAAGGCAAATATGTAATTAGTGTATCAACTGCTTACATGGAATTAAGTCTTTCCAAAGTGCTTGAAGGTTCTTGAAATCATTTATCTTAAGTAGACCAACTGTTCCCTGTTCCCCAACATGGCTGCCTTGTCATCAGTCATATGTGGAACTTCTAAAGAGAGATTCCTGGGTCCATGAAGGAGATTCTGATTCCATAGGTCCTGTTGGGCTCTGGAATCCATATGTTCAAAAAGCTACCCAGAAAGTCCCAGTGATCAGCCAAGTATGAGAATCATTGCTTTAAAAAAAATTAACTAGAAAATGGAAACTCCCACCCTATTTGAATTATCAGAGATTCCAAATTAATTTCTCTTTTACATTAGAACATGATTTTTTTTCCTTTTTTAAATCAGTACATTGCTAATGAATGTTATGCTGTCTGAGGATTGCTTCAAAATAAGCATAAGAGTTGAGGAATGGGCTGAGGGAGTGGAGTAAAATGAAGCAAGATTGGTTCATCATTGATCATTGATCATTGTTAAAGCTGAGGCCGCGCACAAGTGTTCTACTTTGTTTTGACTCTTTTGTTTTTCTCTGCCCTCGTTTATGTTTGAAATTTTCTGACCAAAAGCTTTAAAATATAAAAGTGAGGCACGTGAATAGTAAGTAAAGCCTCCTGCTTCTCTTCATAATCTCATTCTCAGTAAGACCTATTATAAGTTGGTTGTATATTCATCCAGATATTTCTCTGTGTACTCTATATGAATCGCCATTTCTATTCCATTTTATGTGTCAGTCTGGTGCCAGACCCTGCAATGAAAATACTTTAGGAGATGTGTCTGGGGAAAATTCACGGGGAAATCACCGGATCTTCTCATCAACTGTCTTTCCGTTTTGCTGACTCCCACCATCGCCTGTATCATTCCCACCAGAAGCAGGACAGGGCACCTTGAACCCAGACCTCTTGCCTGGGAGCCATTACTACCGTATTTGCAGGTGTATAAGATGATTTTTTTGGCCCTGAAAAAACCGTATTTGCCTGCGTATAAGAGACTGGGCGTATAAGACAACCCCCTAACATTTCCACTCAAAATACAGAGTTTGTTATATACTCGCTGTATAAGACTACCCCCCACTTGGAGGCATATTTTTCAGGGCCAAAAAATCGTCTTATATGCCGGCAAATACGGTACCTTTTCTTCACAGCTCAGAAGGGTGTGTCTCCTCTGAGTCTTCCCTAGCTGAGAGCTACAAAACCTTACAAGGCAGCCAGATTCTGAGTTCAAGTCCCAGCCTCACCATTCTGTGGTTGGGTACTTTAGCACCCCAAGCCTCGGTTTTCTCATCTGGGCATGAGGCTAACAGGAATACCATCTCTTCAGGGCTACGGTGATGAATAGCACCTATAAAAGGTGACCTCTGATCCCCCTCCTACAATCTTCTCATTCACATTATGTTTCTGTTTCACTGTGAGTCATGCCAAACTCATGCCCAAACCCCAACTCTAACGTTACACACACACACCACAAATATGGTAAAGCTTCAAATTCCATTTTACTCATTTATAAGATAATCAAAAGAATTGAAGTATTTATTATTTTCTTCAGTTTCTTTTCAATAAAAAATAAAAAGGTATATTTCCACTAGGGCAGTGGTCGGTAAACTGCGGCTTGCAAGCCACATGCAGCTCTTTGGCCCCTTGAGTTTTTAGCAAAGGCCAGCTTAGGAGTATCATAATTAAGTTAATAGCAATGTACCTACCTATATAATTTAAGTTTAAGAAATTTGGCTCTCAAAAGAAATTTCAATCATTGTACTGTTGATATTTTGCTCTGGTGACTAATGTTTGCTGACCACTGCATTAGGGGAATAAAATGGATTGCCATGTGTCCATATAGATATACATATGTCCCAAACATTTTCTCTAAAAGCCCAAGCACCTAGCAGATTGCCTCCTAGGTTGTTTTGGTTTTTAATATTTTTTATGTATTTCAGAGAGGAAGGGAAGGGGGGGAGCATCAATGATGAGAGAACTATAGATCAGCTGCTTCCTGCATGCCCCCTACTGGGGACTGAGCCCGCAACCCAGGCATGTGCCCTGACTGGGAATGGAACCATGACCTCCTCGTTCATAGGTCGATGCTCAACCACTGAGCCACACCGGCCGGGCTTTGTTTTGTTTTTAAATTTCATTTTGTCTCTTCCTTTCCCCACTCTTTCTTTAGGTGCAATGATGCAATATCTCCAACAAAACGTTTCCAAGGTGGTCTTAACCTATCAAAACTCTGCTGGCAACACATTTCCCAAGGCCTATTTGAATTTGTTTTTTTCTGACACTAAATTCCATTTTATCTATGGATATATCTGCACAGTGCTGAGAGAGAGAGAGAGAGAGAGAGAGAGAGAGAGAGAGAGAATGAGAGAGAGAGAGAGAGAGAGAGAGAGAGAGAGAGAGAGAGAGGAATGCTTCCAAATCTCTGGGGTTATCACCTAAATTTCTCATTTGTAATCCAGATATATTGGCTCCGTGTATTCATAGGCAGAGAAATATGCACTTACATTTGCACATGTTAGCATGAGTGCACACACGTACACAGAAACACATATATAAATCTCTTTTGACCCTATCGTGCACATACTTTGAAAAGTTTGTTAGAAGAACCAGCCTGGTAATAATTCACCGAACCTCATGTATAATAAGCAGAATGCACCGGCCTCCGTGATGAATTGCCGGGGTAAGACGGGGACATCTTGTTTGCATTTCAATACACCGAGTGTCAGATTCTTATTTCATTACTTGCCGGCACATTAGTGGACGGTTTTTAATTTCTTTTTTTTTTTCCCTCCCTTTAGCAAAGCTCCACGGAGACCTCTCGCTTTTGCCACTTGCATCGGGAGCAAGGTTGCATTATTTTTAAACGCTGCCGTGGCTGGGTCTGACTCGGAATGTTGCTGAATTAACAAAATAAATGATAGCATACTATCTGGCTTTAAAAAAAAACACAAAAAACTCAAAATTTCTCTTGCTTTCATTGAATTCATTCTACAAAAGGAGGGTTCAAAAATTTTTGGTATCCCCCTCATATTTTAAATTGGAAGGTATTATTTGTTTTTAGTTATGCTTTGGGGGGGGTTCCTTTTTTTTCCCCTCTAACCGAGACTCATATTCAGATTCCTGACATGAAACAATGTGAGAAGCTACAAGAAGCTATTCTTGGGGGAAATGCAGTGCTAAATCACCTTGTAACCTACTGGAAGACGCTGGGTTCTCGGACCTACAATGAAGTCCCCTGCTCTCCCCCACGCTCAAAGGCAGCAGATTACACTGGATGCCTTATAGACTGAGATCAGATTTAATTTTCAATACTCTCTAAAAATTTGAAGTCAGTTTTCTTCCTTATATTTTCCCAAGTACATATTCAGATGTCATAGGACCTTCTCTGGAGCTGTGATTCCCACACTGGAGTGTGTATCAGAATCACCTAGAGCAGTGGTCGGCAAACCGCGGCTCCGCGAGCCACGTGCGGCTCTTTGGCCCCTTGAGTGTTCTAACGCCACCTCTTCAAAATAGACTCGCCCAGGCCAAAAAACCAACTTCAGCGCGTGGGCCACAAAGCTTCAATCACATGGTACGTGCGCGCCCACACGTGGTATTTTGTGGAAGAGCCACACTCAAGGGGCCAAAGAGCCGCATGTGGCTCGCGAGCCGCGGTTCGCTGATCACTGACCACTGACCTAGAGGGCCTGTTAAAACACATGGCTTACCCCCACTTTCTGATCCAGTAAGTCCTGGTTAAGGTCTGAGAATTTGCACGTCTTTTAACAAGATCCCAGGAAATGCTATCGCCAGTCTCCACCAGTCTTGTGTGTGAGCCGTAGCTTAGCCTAGGTTCCATGAGACAGGAGTGGCAAGCTGATAGTTTGAGAAGTGATTTCTAGAGACCACGGGGAGTGAAACAGGCAGTGAGGGAATGCCAACATAAGGGTGCTATCAAATCGGGCATCACCGTGGGCAACTGGTGATCCATCTGGCCCGGTTCTCCTAAGGAAATGTAGAAAAGCTGGTTTGGCTCAGTGGGTAGAGCTTTGGCCTGCAGACTGCAGGGTCCCTGGTTCAATTCTGGACAAGAGCACATGCCTGGGTTGTGGGCTCAGTCCCCAGTAGGGGGTGTGCAGGGGGACAGCCAATCAGTGATTATCTCTCATGATTGATGTTTCTATCTCTCTTCCTCTCTGAAATCAATAAAAATATATTTTTTTTAAATGAATGAAAGGTATCTCAGAATTGTGCCCTCTCAGGATCAACATGGAGAAGTATTTACCCACCGGCTTCCATCCCCATTGGCTGAGGGTTGCCACCCTTTGGGATTGTTCCTTGATGAGTGCCAAGCAGGCCCCACTGACATTCCCAACCCCAGTGCCACAAGAGAATCAGTAAATAGCTAGGAATACTCAGCCCGTGCTTGAACCGAGGTACTGTCAATGGAAGGATGTCAGATCCTGCACAAGGCCATTTGCTCTCGTGGATCCGGAAGTGAGGGCTGAGACTAAGAGAATCTGAAATGCCTAATATGAGGTGGGATTTTTTTTTTCTTTTCCATACCTTTTAACTTGCAGTACTTTTTTAAAAATATTTTTTATTGATTTTTTTTACAGAGAGGAAGAGAGAGGGAGAGAGAGTCAGAAAGATCGATGAGGGAGAATCATCTATCAGCCGCCTCCTGCACACCCCCTACCGGGGATGTGCCTGCAACCAGGGTACATGCCCTTGACCGGAATCGAACCTGGGACCCTTCGGTCCGCAGGCCGACGCTCTATCCACTGAGCCAAACCGGTCTCGGCTTACCTTGCAGTACTTTTAGAATAACGAGGATGTGATGTGTTTACAATGATGATATGTCAGAGTTTTAATGTACTTCTCTATTTGCAATGGAGGAGTTCCCTGACAGGTTGTCTGCGGTTCTTTTTGTGGTGACTTCTCCTCTGTACCTGACCTGGAGGATCCGCTGGGCAGCAGGCCTGAGGATAGGGGCCACGCGCTCTGTCTCTACCACTAGACCCTTCTGGGTCTGTTCCTCCCCCATCATGCTGTTCTAGGTTCCGCCCCTCTGTCTATGCAAGGCATGCCCCTACTTTTAAAAAAATTTTTTTTAATTGATTTTTTACAGAGAGGAAGGGAGAGCGATAGAGAGTTAGAAACACCGATCAGCTGCCTCCTGCACACCCTCCACTGGGGATGTGCCTGCAACCAAGGTACATGCCCTTGACCAGAATCGAACCCGGGACCCCTCCGTCAGCAGGCCGACACTCTATCCACTGAGCCAAACCGGTTTCGGCCATGCCCCTATACTTTTATGGTTCCCAAACACCTACAGAAGAAAGACCCACCCTCTCCCCTGCAGCAAGGTACACGCTGCCAGGCCTTGCTTACCTCTGCAGTCTTGTCTTTTATATTCCCCCTCCTCTCTCTTCTATTCTTTTCTTTTCTTGTTTTGTTTTGATCCTGTTTGAGGATGTTTCTTGATTTTAGAGAGAGAGGAAATGAGAGAGGAAAAGAAAGAGGAGAGACAGAGAAAAGCACCGATCAGTTGCCTCCTGTGCCTGCCAAAACCAGGGATGTGACCCAGACATGTGCCCTGACGGGGAACCGGACCCGCAGCCTGTTGGTGCCCAGGATGATGCTCCAACCAGTGGGCCACCTGCCGGGGCCCCCTCCCCTCTTGAACACCTCAGCAGCCTACTTGTCTCCTGAGCAGGCTGCTCGGTGTCAGGCGTCCATGTTTACTTCCGTGCTGTTCCCTCGGCCTGAGGCGCTCCTCCTCCACTCCCGGCCCTTTGCCCGTGCAAGGCCACTCCCAGCCGCTCCAATCTGTCCTTCGAGGCTCAGACACGACGACCGCCTCTCTCCAGTTTACCCCCTCATCCTTCCAGACCCATCAGCACCAGATGCCCCCTCCTCCTCTGCACTTTGCCCATTATGTACGCATCATTCGTTTATTTTCCCATCTTCAGCACTAACCTGTGAGCTATGAAAGGGCACAGCTACCTCTTCGGGAAGGCCTGACTTCCTGACCCCCTGCACACGGTGTGTGTCTGTCCCAGGTGCCGGCCCCGGTAAGATTACCTGTTACACCCTCTCCACCGCGGGGCCTCTGGCTACTGAACTGATCCTGAACGGAGTCACGTGGTAGAACCTCTAAGTGAAGTCTACAGGTAATGAAGCCTGGGCGGCTTTTTTAAAGTTTCTAAGGAAAAGAAAATTGGGAAATGCCCCCACTGGGGCCACGAAGCAATCTCTCCTCGCCCAGGCCTGCGCCCAAAGCCAGCTGCTTGGGCCAGGAGATAACGGGGCCCCATGCTGAGCTGCCACCAGCGGACTCGGGGAGAGTTAACAAATTGACAACATTCAGAGAGAAGACTCCTCATTTCCAATGGCATCCTCTATACCCTGTGGCATAAGGCACCTCCTGCCTTATTAACGTCTTTTACTTTTTTTCTTCCTCCCCCCGCTGAATCCAAGGTGAAAGGGAGGAGGGAGAGAGGGTACGTCTGTGCCGAGTCCTTTAGGAACCAGGAAAATGCCGTGGCAGAGATGAATTGTAGACCCAGAAATAGCATTTTTTTTTTGGATGAAATGTATAATATTCACTCTTTTTATTTAAAAAAAATGGGGTTTAATACAGCCCAAATGACATCATATCAAGTCAGAGAGAGCAGAAGGAAGAAGGGGGAAAAAAACTGAGCATGAGAAGAAATTAATACAGAGTGGAGGTTCCTAAAATGGGTTCCACACTGTATACACTGAAACCCAGAGAGAGAAATCTTCATCAAAAAAAGGTGTCTCCCCTTACAACAGCTAAAACAGCTGCACTTATTTAGGTGTTACACTATCTGTTGCACTTCAAATACTCGCATCAAAACTTAAGGGATAGCCGAAACCGGTTTGGCTCAGTGGTAGAGCATTGGTCTGTGGACTAAAAGGTCCCGGGTTCGATTCCGGTCAAGGGCATGTACATTGGTTGCGGGCACATCCCCGGTAGGGGGTGTGCAACAGGCAGCTGGTCGATATTTCTCTCTCATCAATGTTTCTAGCTCTCTATCTCTCTCCTTTTCTCTCTGTAAAATATCAATAAAATATATATATATATTTTTTTTAAACTCGAAGGATAGCATTTAGCTCCTTTAGTCAGGCTCCCTCCCAGGGGTGCTTGTGAAGAAGGAGAGTTTCTAAGCTCCCACACAGAATCCCTCCAAGCCCTCACCCTCACGGCCCCATTCCCTGGGATGACTGGTTCTCACATTCCCCAATCCCTGAAAACGTAAGCCATCCTATGTGTCACTGAATCACGGAAATCCAGAAACTAACATGTCCCCATTAGTATTCTTGGTGTTGCAAGTAACTGAGTTCCACTCAATCTAATTTAAGCAACAGAAGGTGGGAGAAGTTTTGTTGTAAGGCCACAAATCTTTCTTACAGGACCCAGGATATATAGCCTTTCTCTGGAAAGTACTAGAAGGTGGAACTGGAAAGGCATCGTGATTTTGATTCCATCTCTCATCCCTGACTTTTTCAGCATGACTGCTTCACTGTCCTGTCTCTGAACACTGGCATGTTCTGATCTTCCTGAGGTACCCTGCTGGAACTCCATAAAGAAACTAACTGGCTGTGCCTCAAGTTAAATTCCAAATTCCTGGGAAAGAAATTCTTATTGCCCCCCCCCCCACCCTTGGATAAGATATCACTTCTGTCCCAGTCAATGGTAGCTACTAGTAAGGGGATACATTGTGCAGTGCCTACAATTGCCTCGGGCTCATCCAGAGAATCTGGGCACAGTTCCCAGGGTAGAGGTGTTTGTGGCTGTCCAAGGTACTGAACCAACTCTACAATGGATCACCACGTCTCTCCTAACCCAAGTATAGTGTAAGCCCTGTCCAATCTCTCGCAGGAAATCTGAACCAAGTGAGGGAGAAATGGACTCTAAATGGAGAGAGAAATAGATAGCTAAGAAGCACAGGCGTCAAGAGATTGCCAAGGGGAAAAAAGAGGAATGCAAGTGTTTTGGTATAGCTTTCAAATAACAATGTATCAAAAAAGAAACTACAACCATGCCTGAAGTTTTAGACAGCTAAAAGAAAAGGGAGATGTAACATTTCCATGAAAAGCAATTCATACACAACCTTACAGAACACTAGAAAGGGCAGAGATGACATAAACTGAAGTGTTCTCATCCACTGAGTTATTCCAACGTGTCTATAGTTTACTTTGTTTTCCTTGTCCTATTTTGATGAAAAAATCTTGATTTTATAGTGCTACGGAACAAAAATAACCTGATATGTATAGCATTATTTTTAATGATTTTTTTCACACTTCCATTTTAATTTTATCTTATTAACTGAACCATGTGGAATTTCCATTTTCTCTTTTTTAATTTATCTTTGTTGTTCAAAGTATTACAGATGTTCCCTTTTTCCCCCCCATTGACTTCCTTCTCCTCACTCTCACCCTTCCTCCAGGCCTTTACCGCACTATTGTCTGTGCCCATGGGTTATGCATATATGCACATAAACTATTTGATTAATGTAGGCCAAAACTGGCAGTATTAGCAATTTCAAAATTAAGTTTTTCAAAATAATGCACATGTATCCTCTTTTTTAAAATATATTTTAATTGATTTTTTACAGAGAGGAAGAGAGAGGGATAGATAGTCAGAAACATCTATGAGAGAGAAACATCAATCAGCTGCCTCTTGCACACTCCCTACTTGGTTGCGGGGGATGTGCCCGCAACCAAGGTACATGCCCTGGACCGGAATCCAACCAGGGACCCTAGAGTCCGCAAGCTGACACTCTATCCACTGAGCCAAACCAGTCACAGCATATGTATCCTCTTAAATAGAACTTCAGACTTAAAATAAAAACATCAGCCTCAGGACTACTCGCACTGTTCCCTTGATTCCCATTCCCCAGAGGCAACCATTTTCAGCTTTTTTTTTAAGTTTCTTCTGATTGCTTATTTCTAAATCATATTAATATACTCTTATTTCTTAATATTTTTGGGGTTTTTTACTTTATATATCAACTTCCTCCTATGGAAGATAGGAACCATCTTAATTCCATCAAACATACCAGATAACCTAACAGTTCCAGTAGTTTTTTTGAGGACACTCCTGTGGAAGTCTTCCATCCCCCTGCTCAAATCTCAATTGGTGCAATAGATCTACAAACTAGTTGCAGTTCTGGGATTTTTATCTCCCATCACCCTGGAAATGTCCTTTGCCCCTGTCCTGTGCTGCCTCTCCTCATACTGACTTGATGGACTCCTCTATCGTGGTTCGAAATCTCATTTTGTGAAGCACACACCCAGTTGTTTTCTGACCATCATGAAAAGAAGATACATTTGTAAGAACTTGATGTCTGCAAATGTCATTCTAGCTTCAGTCTTTAGTAATGGTTTAGAAGAATATGGAATTCTAGATTGAAATGCATCTCTCCTAGAATTTTGAAAGCATTACTCATTATCTTCCCTCTTCCAGGTTTTCTATTGATAAATTCCATGCAATTTTGATTCCTTATATTTATATATATAAAAGCCTAAGTGACCTTTATGATCAAATGACTGGACAATCAGCTGGTGGCTATGACACGCACTGACCACCATAGAGCAGACGTTCAATGCAGGGGCTGTCCCCTGGTGGTCAGTGCACACCCACAGCCAACCTCCCATGATCCCTCCCCTCAGCCAACCACCCTTCTCTATTTCTTTGGTGTTCTGCAATTGCATAAAGATGTACATTTTAGTCAAGCTCTGCTCATTCATTATACAGGGCCTTTAAATCCAGAAATTCCTGTCCTGGAAATTATCTTGTATTCATTCTGGAACTCTCCTTTGTGTTATTTCTCTGGTAGTTCCCTCTTCTTTGTTTTCTCTGTTCTCTCTTTGGGTCTTTCATTCCTCAAATGTTGATGTGTTAAATTCATTCGCCAGTTTTCTTTTCTTTCCTATTTCCATCTCTTTGATTTTTAAATTCTATTTATGAGAGATTATCTTCTATGTTAGCTTCCTTAATGTTATATTCTAACTCATGGAGAGAAATCAGCGTGGAAACTTTGTGAAACCTAAACTGCAAGAAGTTGTGACTTGGGTGAAGAATTCATGGGAGAAAATCACTGACAGTTGCATTGCAAATGCACTGCGAGCAGGCTACCTTGACAAGAAGTACTCATTTAAAGACAGTGCTATTGCTAAACATGTGAGATTTGGTCCACTGATTCTGAAAGAAATGGAGTCACAAGAAATTCACCAGGAAATTCAAGAATTGGATTGTTATGATGATGTTCCAGAAGATGATGACATGATTGTCATTGAATAAATGAGTAAATCCTTGATACTGTAGGATTCACAGTTTGTCTAGTTTGTGTTGACAACTACCGTACTACCATACCGTATTCAGGTAATAAATTTCCTTTCTTTTCATTTAACAATAAATGTGTACTGTATTCTTCTTCATGGAAAAATAAGACATTCCCTGAAAATAAGACCTAGCGCATCTTTGGGAGCAAAAATTAATATAAGACACTGTCTTATTTTGGGGGAAACAGGGTAAATACATATAAATGAAAACACTTTTATGTGGCCCCTAAGGAACAAAATAAACTGACAAGCAAAATAGAAGCAGAGGCGTGGATACAGGGAACAGACTGACAGCTGTCAGAAGAGAAGGGGTGGAGGAAACTAGATGAAAGAAGGTGAAGAGATTAGCCAAAGAACATATATACATAACCCACGGACACAGATAACAGTGTGGTGATGTCCAGATGGAAGTGGGGGGGACTGGATGGGGATGAGCAAAGGTGAGGGACAGGGAATGGGACATCTGTGCTAGTGTCAACAATAAGTTTAACAAAAAAAATTTTAAAGAAGCATATGTATACATCAATCCACCACCTTGAGCTGGAAGTGCTCTATTACTGAAAAATTGGAGGTTCACATGCTCCTATTCTATATTTATTTCTGCTGATGACTCGGCCCTCAGAAGTCAAGAATGTCCCCTGATCTTTTTCTCCTTTGTCTCTCCAGCCATCTCAGTGGATAAATCCACTTGGGGATTCTCATTGGTTTCTCTAATTCCTTGAATGCAGAGAACAGTCAGCATGCTTGGGAATGCACTCACCTCTTTCCTTTTCCCCCTTTAGTTAAAGCAGCAGGAACCTGTTTGCCAGAACCTACCCATTAACCTGTATACTTAACTCGGTCCTCACAGTCCCACCTAGCAGGGCCAATCTTCCAGTGATGACTCTTGTCTCCATTGCATCCCAAGACCAGCAATTCCAGTGTGACTGGGCCTGCCATATCTGGGAGGGCCCTTCCTTGCACACACCCAGAACCTGACAAGGACCGTGGGAAGTAGCATGATTGGGGAAGGGCAGAAACATGGGCTTTAAGATAACTCTGGGTTTTGCCCCAGCTTGCACACTAGCTTGGTCAAATACCCAACCTCTCGGAGACTTAATGTCTCCATTTGTGAAGTGGAGATAACATCAGCATTGTGAAATAACACTTCAAAGCATTTGTTGATGTGCTGCTATATAAGCACTGTCCCACCCACGCTCTGCAACTATAAAGGGAAGGTCAGCCATTGATGTTGCAATACAAATAAATGTGCTACCGTGGTTATCTCTTAAGGTAAAAGGACACATTCTGAGTGTGAGACGGGAAAGTTTTGAAATGGAGATGCCAATAGAGAAAGCAAAGCAAATAGAAGAGCTCCAAGATGGAGGGGAAGGAAGAGTTTTGAGAAAAGGAAGGAGGAGATGCCTTCCCTGCAGGAATCCAACTCCCTAATCCTCATCCCTGGGCCAGGCCCAGGCTTGGCGGGAAGGATCTAAGAGTGGAGAGGTCTGTACCCTGCTCTGCCTACATCTCTGAGAGCCAGTCAGCAGCCTTGCAGAGATGACAGGGAGAGGCTATGGGCTAGGACAGCCGTGGGCAAACTACGGCCCGCGGGCCGGATCCAGCCCGTTCGGCTGTTCTATCCGGCCCGCAGAGCAGAAAGAGCGGAGGGTTCTCTTGCTCTCCCCTCCACTCCTTCACCAGCAGCCCAAGATGAGAGTGCCAGCAGGGTCAGGTTGCTTTTGTTCCGGCCCTCCGGTCCAGTGTAAGAACCGATTGTGGCCCTCGAGTCAAAAAGTTTGCCCACCCCTGGGCTAGGAGTTTCCAAGGCTATGAATGGAAAGCAGAAGTTAGCTGAGAATGAGCACATGTGGGCCAACCTGGAGGTAACCGTGGCACAAGGCAAGTGGTCTCCATAGCCGAGGCTGGGGAGGATGGCCCAGCGTGATCAGAGGAAGCTCCCTGCAACCGAACTCAGAGTGTCAGCAGCAGCAGAAGAGAAGAAGCCAGGGCCCCCAGTCAACAGAGGAAGAACTAAGCACAAACCAATATGGCGGAAAAGACAAGGAGGAACAGGGGCAGACAACTCATCAGTGAGGCAACCACGGGCCATATACCCACCACCTCAGTGCCCATGGGTCCTGGAGGCTCCTTTGAACAAAAACACATGAGTATGGGGTGTGGGGGAGCCACAGACCCTGCGATGGCTATGTTTTAAACCAGAAGTGATCAAAAATTTAATATGCTGGGTTGAAAAGACCTGAAACATTGCTAGATTACATCTACTTCTAGCAGCAGGAAAAGGGATTTGCAAACTGAGTTTTAATGTTAGAAAAATTTGAAAAGTTTCATTTCTTCTCATCTGAGTATCAGAGGCGACTGTGACTATTGTACTTGCTTCTTATAGTTCTTGTGATTACAGAAGGCCCTATCTACAAAGTCTCTAACACTGGGTCTGGCACAGAGTCAGAACGCAAAACTGTTAACTGCCACCTGCTTTTTGACTACCCCTTCCAAAGCTAACACCCGTGGGCCTAGAGCAGGAAAATGTTAAATAATGCAGCGAGCAAGCGCTCTCATCTTGAGAGCAGTTCTTACCTCTGCTCCCCTCCATCTCCCACTCAGGTAAAGCCTTGAGCCATTGGTACCCCGGTTCCTACCCCTGTATCTCTTTTCCGCAGAACAGGCCAGGATGGGCTTCTGGCTCTGGCACCCAAGGACTGATGCCTTCCCTCTGCCAATCACACTCTGAGTCCTTGCTTTGCTCAAAACATCATCATTTAGGATCACTGACTTAACCATCTCTTTTTTCCCCACGGCAATACGAAGATTGCAATATACCCACAGTCACTCTGCTAAAAAAAAAAAAATGTTAGGTAAATAATGCGGTTTGCTCAGACACTACCTATTCAGTTCAGGGTGCTTTAAAGAGAGATGATGTGGAAAGACCCCCAAGAAGGAGATAAAGATCTTTAAATCAACTACCAAAGAACAAATTCAGAACATCGGTAGCCAGAATGAGCGAGTCCTGCCAACAAGTTCCTTCCACCATCAGGGGGGCCCTAATTTCATATCCGTGTAACAGGTCACTTCCCTCATCTTACAGGCCTTCAGGTGGGTCTGGAAGTTGACATATCAATTTATTTCTTCCAGGAAAAGATGGCCTACCAGGCAGCAGAAAATGAGATTTTTTTTTTCAGGAGAAAGTTAAAGGAATTGTATAGCTTTTTTGTGTGTGTGTGTGTCGTCCATACCCCTCGATGACAGCTAGCCTCCATAAATACTTATTAAAATTAATATAGTTTGAACAAGTCAAAAGAGAAGGAAAACACTTCTAGGAGTCTATGCATAACATAACTCTCCCCTGCACAGAGCCTGGGACCGTGCATGATGGCCATCACCCAATGGACTGTAATGTCATCGTGATGGAAAGAACATCGCGCGGGGAAGGAACAATCTCTGTCCAAATGGCATTTTGGGATAAAACTCCAAGTGGTGGACAGGCCTGGGTTGAGGAATCCGATTGTTTATTCATTCCACCTCTGTCACTTACCGGAAGCATCTACACACATCCTATTACCATCTGGTTGTTATGACACTGACTTGGTAAAACCTCAAGTCAAACACACCGGGCCTGGCCCAAGACAAGTCTGCATTCAGCATCTGCTGTTGCACACAAAGGCTTGGGCTCTGTCCCCAGAACTACAAACAAGCCATGTCAGATTTGAGAGTTGTCTGCCATGAGTTAGAGGGGCCTCTCTGAGGATATTAGTGGCAGTTGTTTTCATACTTTTTCCCACTGCAGACTATTTACTAGAAAATGCTTATGTCTATTTTTGTCTCTGTCTCTCTCTCTCTCTTACACGTATAAGACTTCTTCATCGATGTTATCCTAACTATCTGCTCCGAAAAGTAACTGGAAATCCGAAATGTGTGATGGAGTTCATAAACCATCATCTTCACAATGGGGTGATTTGGCGGGGCTGTCTGTCAGGGGACCCCTGGGGTTAGTGTCCTTCAGTCTTTCCTCTTAGTCTGCCACGCACACATCCTGAGGTTTTGTGTATTCCTAGCACACACCGTTTTATAGGTACCCTGTTTGAGACGGCCCTGACTGAATGCACGGGGCTAGGATTAATGCCCTGTGAGGCTCTCTCCCTCCTATGCACCTGCAAGAATGTGTGATTCCATCAATGGCAAATCCCAAAGAAGTGATGGGAGACCCAAGAGGTGCATCTCATTTTTAGAGCCACACCACATGGCAAGATGAGTGAGAGAAAGGAAAGACGGATCCTCCAAGGCAGCTGGGACAAACAGCCAAGCCTGAGGTGAACTCTCTTTCACCCACGCTCCTCCTCCACAGGCAACAACGGTATATAGCGGGAGGAAATATGGGCTTTGGCCCCACAGTCCAAGGATAATTCCTATTTCTGCTTCTTTACCCGTAAACAAGCATGTGAGCCAGGACAAATCACTTAGCTCGTCCAAGCATTAATTTTTCCTTTGGATATCTAGATTGGGAGTCACCCCACCTGTCCTCCAGGCTTCCGTACTTTCTCTGCCATTAGCCTAAGCTGCACCGTGACCGTCTATGTGTTTGCCTCTCAGCCTGTCCTGACCACCAGCTCCTGACAAACAGGGGCTGGGTCCTTTGTCGCTGGACTACATCGGCCTCCCAGGACCGGGGGCTCAGTGACTATTGGATCCATGCTCTTTTTCTTTCCTGTTCTGTGAACTAGGGGTCAGAATCTCTTGGAAGACTTGATATTTTTAGTTTGTTCATAGGTAAAGAATGTCTACAGAGTATAGGGAGAGAAACAAGAAATCACTGGGAGAAACTTGAAAAAATACGGGTAAAAATTACAGCACATATCTAAAACATGTTATATATATATATATATATATATATATATATATATATATATATATATATATATATCCGAAACCAGTTTGGCTCAGTGGATAGAGCGTCGGCCTGAAGACTGAAAGGTCCCAGGTTCGATTCCGGTTAAGGGCATGTACATTGGTTGTGGGCACATCCCCTGTAGGGGGTATGCAAGAGGCAGCTGGTCGATGATTCTCTCTCATGGATGTTTATAGCTCTCTATCCCTCTCTCTTCCTCTCTGTAAAATATCAATGAAAAATATTTTAACAAAAGTTCCTATCACTTGCAACCAAAATGGACCTAGCTAATACGACATGTGTGAAGAAATCCTATATAATAAAAGCCTAATATGCAAATTGCCCCCTCTGCAGTCTTTCCTCTGGGAGTTCAACTGCTTGCTATGATGTGCACTGACCACCAGGGGGGCAGCACAGAACATGGCGAGCATTAGTGATGTGGCACTGGCAGTGGGTGGCAGTAGAGGCACAGCTGGCCCGATGGGCCCTGATGAGAGTGGGACCACGGTGGGATGGTGGAGCAGGTGAGCGGACAGCACCAGGCCAAGGTAGGTGGGTATGAGTGGGGGCCAGATTGCTGGCTGATTGTCCCTCAGACTGTGACTAGTGGCGTCAATGAGGGATAGGGCTACTGCCTGACTCCCAGGCACTGAGGGAGCTGGGTGGGGGATCCCAGGCCCCTATCAATCACCCCACAGGCAGGATGGTAGAGCAGGTGAGGGGGAGATGCCAGGCCAGGACAGGGTGCCAGGTGAGGCTGGGCGTGTGAGCTGGGGCCCAATCTCCGCAGACCACACCCATCCCACCCATGCACAAATTCATGCACTGGGCCTCTAGTGCTATAATAAAAAATAAAAAAATAAAATAAAACATTGTTGCCCCTAGTTAGGGCATGTGCAGGAGGTAACCAATCAATCTGTCTTTCTCATATTGATGTTTCTCTCTCTCTCTCCTCCCCTCTCCCTTCCCACTTCTCACTTTCTCTGAAAAGCAATAGAAAAACTATCCTCAAGTGAGGAATTAACAAAACAAGCAAAAAAAATCACACGGTTTACATACTAAGAAATATTTACATGTGTGCAAAATATCTTTAGGCCCTGGCCAGCGTGGCTCAGTCGGTTGAGCATCAGCCCATGTACCAAAAGGACACTCACGGGCTCAATTCTTAGTCAAAACATGCCCAGGCTGTGGGTTCAGTCCCCAGTTCGGGTGCATATGTATATGGAAGGCAGCCAACTGACGTCTATCACATCCATGTTTCTTTCTCTCCCTCTCCCTTCCTCTCTCTTTACAATCAATAAAACCAGGTTAAAAAAAATCAATAAAAGCATTTATTAAAAATATCTTTAATGTTGCCAAGTCATTAAAGCAGGTCCAGGAGGATGTTACTCGCCAACGTGGTGCCAGTGACTCTCGCTCTAACCTTAGCGAATCCGAGGGGCCTCAGTTCCCCTGGACAGAGTCTGGCTTGGGTGTGACATGAAATGCAATTCTGGCCACTGAGAAGCGACAGGAAGGCTGCCGGGAACAGGAACAAAAGGCAGATTTTGATAAAGATTTCCTTTGTTCTTCAAAGGAGAGAGATAAACACCGTCCTGATACCGGGCATCCTATCAGAGCCCCGGCAGCTGTGCTGGAGAAACCCTCTGAGCCGCCGAGGGCAACGCTGACATCCTTTGGCAGAAGGAAAAAAAATGGAAAGAACCTAGAATTCACCAGCCTGGAGCTGCCCTCCCTGTGGGTTTCTCGTTATAATAAATAATAGCTTATTTTAGTAAACTGAGGCAGGATTTTCTGGCACATACAGTCAAGTTGCCTACAAGTAATAGCTTACAGGGTGCCCTCAAGGCAAAAAAAGATTCCTGGACCGTGGGCATAAGGTCAGATCCACAGCCACCTAGCCCCGCCCTCGTGGACTGTTTTAGGTCTATGCTCTGAACATCGGGCAGCATTCCTTACATTTCCCTCAAGGTTCAGAGGACGCGGTAACGTCCGTGGAAAGCAAGAAGGCTGTGTCTGAAAGCGGGGAGGACAGAAGGCCTCCCGCTCTTCCCGGCCCTCCCCAGAGTCTCAGGGTACCCTTACAGCGGCTTCCTGAGAGGCAGCGGCCCGGCCACAGGCAATAACCCAACTGCAGGGACAGCGACAACGCAGGAGCAGCGAGGCCAGCTCTCCCTCCCAGAGAACCCAGAAGCACCCAGCACGCCAGAAAAGAACGCGCCGCATCCAGTGCGCGTATCGCCAAGTTTTAACCGCCAGTTCATTATTTTGTCAAATAGTGGATGTTTAAACAAAGGTTTAAATAAATAATTTTACAGGGAAACGTATCCCATGAGTTTAAAACTCCCAGCTGGCCAGGTGCAGAAGAAGGTCACCAGGGAGGAAAGCCCCGGGGGGCCTAGCAACAGACAATCAGTTGTAGGGGCGACCTTTCCCTCGGGGTGATGGTTCCTCCCCTAGGATGTTACTGGCCAGGCAGTTTGGACCCCCTGACCTTCCCTCCCTCGAGATAACACCCAGGCCTCAGTAGTATTTCAGCTCCAAGCCCAGAAGAGCAGCAAAACCAGCCCAGCCCCGTGGGGGCCCTCCGGACCAGCTGCAGGAAGTGATAACCCTGCCCTGGTGCTGGCCAATCCACCAGCGGAGACCACAGCCCTGAAGGGACACATTTGGAAGACTGCTGAGTATTCCATTGAGATCTTCCCCGGGACTTCCCCTAAAACAGGGGTGGGCAAACTTCTTGACTCAATGGGTTCTTACACTGGACCGGAGGGCCGGAGCAAAAGCAACCTGACCATGCTGGCACTCTCATCTGGGGCTGCTGGTGAAGGAACGGAGGGGAGAGCAAGAGAACCCTCCGCTCTTTGGGCTCTGCGGGCCGGATAGAAGAGCCGAACGGGCCGGATCTGGTCTGTGGGCCGTAGTTTGCCCACGGCTGCCCTAAAATCTCCTTCCTTAAAACCCTTAGGACCAATAACCCAGTGTGCACTCCCTCCCCTTCCCGGGAGCACACTCATGCCTTTCCCTGTCCCCGCCTCTCCGCCGGAACCCACCCACCCCAGATATGTTACCATCAGCTTCCTCCCTCCTAAGCTCCAAAGCCTTTCCTTTACCTCTGTAACTTGTTTCCTAAGCCCATTTCTTCTAGGGCCTAGAAGAATCTAGGCAGTACTTCTAACTCTGAAATTTACCAAATAAATATTCTCTAACAAAAAAAAATCAAAATAAAATAAAACTCCCAGCTATTCACATCTATGTACAATTTTTCCAGATGCATCAGAGCACAGACAACATTTATTTGAAGTTGAAAGAGTGGCTGTTCCATTCTGCATTCTGCTTTGCTTGCACTGAGCGTTGTGCTGTAAACACATGTTCGTGTGTGCACACAGTTCCCATCCTTTTCCGTGTCAGCGGCCGCAGAGAATGCTGACACACCAGGGCTCCCCTACCTCACCATTCCCCCTCGCTGGGCATTGTCGTCACTTTTCAACTTCCCTTATTATGAACCCTCTGCCATAAATACCTTGTATACATGACTTTCTTTTTACTTTGGATCATTACCTCCAGGTATATATTCCCAAAAGTGGGATTATCCAGTTAAAGGGTAGGATTGCTTTCAAGCGTTTATATTACAAATTGCCAATTTGCACTTCAGAAAAATAGGAACAAATTACAGAGTAGCCAGCAATGTGTGTGGGTTTTCTAGGCAGAACCGAATAAGAGATTTTATTGATCATATTGATTTTTAGTAATTTAATATTGGCATCCCAAAGCTGTTCTAATTTTTATTTCTTTAATTATTATTCAGGTTGAATATATGTTCATACTAGCTTACTATTTATATTTTAAAAACCATTTTGATAGAGCAAATGTATCCACTATGGTGATATGGCAACATTATTAATTATAAAGACTATTAATGATGTTACCTTTCACTCTTTTTTAATATATATTTACTGATTTCAGAGAGGAAGGGTGAGGGAGAGAGAGATAGAAATAACAATGATGGCTGGAACCAGTTTGGCTCAGTGGATAGAGCGTCAGTCTGGGGACTGAAAGGTCCCAGGTTTGATTCTGGTCAAGGGCATGTACCTTGGTGGCGGGCACATCCCCGGTGCGAGGTGTGCAGGAGGCAGCTGGTCGATGTTTCTATCTCTCTATCCCTCTCCCTTCCTCTCTGTGAAAAACCAATAAAATATATTTTTTTTAAAAAAGAAATATCAATGATGAGAGATAATCATTGATCGGCTGCCTTCTGTACACCCCACACTGGGGATCATGCCCACAACCCAGATATGTGCCCTGACCAGGACTCTAACCATGACCTTAAGGTTCATAGGTCAACACTCAACCACTGAGCCATGCTGGTGGGACATCTGTCATTCTTTATATGTAAATGATATCCTATTACCTTTAGATAAATTGTTAAGTAGAGTCTAAGGCTTAGTCATAAATTTGCAGAAGTCTGTATCTATTTTGGACCATAATAATTAAAATAATTTTTATAATTTGCCTTATTCATAATAAAATAATTTTTTTCATTTTTTTCATTTAGTTTCATTTTTTCACTACCAAAAATTAGAACTCTTTTATAATTTATTTGATTTGCCTTGTTTCTGATACCTTCTATTGCTTTAAATATTACAAATATATTTTTCTCCTCCTCCAATGTGAAAACAAATATGCTATTTCATCCTCTGTTGATTTGCTTATGGCTATTTCGTGGTCACTTGCAAGGTGTGGACCGGAGGTAAATTTCATTACTGCCTGGACTCCTGGCGTCAGTGGCTAACCTCTTCCCTTCTAACATCAGCTGAGGGTCAGCGCACAGCCACTGAGTTCTGGTGGGCTGGTACTGACCAGGTCTGGTCAGCTCAGAGTCCAGGGCACTGTGGACCGCCGGCTGCTCCCTCCCAGAGGGGTCCTTACTAACCAGAAAGACGAGGGTGAGGGTGTTCAGAAGCATCATGAGCTGAAGGAAATGCATGCACACACACACACACACACACACACACACACACATTTTAATGCATGTCTTTCCTGCAACAGCATGTGAATCTATAATTACCTCAACACAAAGAGTTTGATTGGGGGATGGGGAGAGAATAACTTTTTAAATGCATGGAAATTTAGTAAATATTTTTTTGAGTAGATAGATGTCCAAATGCACACCCTGACTCTCAGCAAAGTCCAGTAGCTTGGAGCACGGCTATGCTTTATCCTCAATTCCAGTCCTCAGGGCAAGGCCGCAGGTGGCAGTGGCTTTATCCTCAGCCTCCCACTGTTTGAAGAACCAGCTTTCCGATACTGCCATGTGCGGGCCAAAATCGGGTTTAGAAGTGCTGGGGTGTTGTTTTTTTAACCAAAGTGCCAAATATTTATTAAGGGCCCCACGGAATTTTGCTTGAGAGTGGGCACGAGCTGTTAAGTAAACAACTTGTAGCAGGGAAAATCCATATGTTAGAGCTGCCAAGGGCTTCTTTGCGTGTGCTACGGTTTTAATTCTTGAAGCTGGAAAACTGTCATCTCAGTGACCGAGTCGACTTTGCGCCCTGGAGTTTAAGCCGGAATCTGTCCTCGGACGGGTCCTCCCCGCCTCCTGGAAGGTCCTCCACGGTGACCTTTTTAGTCATGCAGAAAAGCAATTTCTTACCCCTCTTTCTGCGGGCAGCGCCGCGCCGGGCAGGGCTGTGGCTGTTAAGTATTCTGTTCGCTAATGAAAATTTGGTTTATATTTTAGCAGGACTGTGCCCTTGCAAATAAATTATTTTAAAACATGAATTTAAACTGTCCAGTCTCTGAAAATTATTGCTTGTTCTTAAGAGCTATGTCCTCTTTATCTCTTCCCCTGAGTTTACTCCCAGGAGCTGGCCAGCCCAGCCTGGGCCGGGCCACGAGGAACAGCCGGCCCCCGGGTCTTCTCCCAGCGAGAAAAGGGACCTGAGTGGGCAGGGGCGCCCTGGCCTGGCCAGCTGGGACCCCACCCTGGGTGCTCTGTCCCTGCTGTCATCGCTGCCTCCGTTCCAGGAGCCCCCATGCCTGAAACAGCCTGCCAGTTAGGAGCACAGGTGTGAGTTTGAGTCCCAGTTCCACCACTGTATCCCTGTGTAACCTTATAGACAACTCATTTTTTTTATTTCTCTCTCCTGGCTCAGTTTTCTCATTTGCAAAATAAGGATAACAATACCTACAAGTGAGGTGCTTTGCCCTCCTGTACACACAGACAGACCTCCAGTCAGCCAAAGGGATGATGGGCAACTGAGACGATCCCACCTACCCAACCACGCACGCCCAGTGGGTACTCCAGCAGACAGGTCCTCTGCAGCAGCCATGGAGAAGCTACCACGTGTGGGCCTGGGACTCCCCCGTGGGTACTGCCCTGTGCTTGGAAACTCAGCTCGTCTGTCTTCCTGCAGATGGTCTGGGGCAGTGGTTGGCAAACTGCAGCTCTGTTGACTAATGAGTTTGCCGACCACTGCTAAGGCATTGCCCTTGCCCAGAAGTTTTGACTTCAGGTTAAAGTTATTAGTACATTATTAAAAATGTTTTTGAAGTGTTTTCCCCTATCAGTGGTCGGCAAATTCATTAGTCAACAGAGCGGCAAACCTGGGGTCTCCTAGCCCAGCACCACGACAGAAAGTGCACCTTGAGGTCCCCTCTCAAGCCCTGCCTGGTGGGGGACATGGCCTGAGGTCCCCTGTCGAGCCCCACAGGGGCGGTGGAAGGCACAGCCTCAGGTCCCTGCTGATTGCTCCTTAAGGCTCCTGAGGGAACTTGGCCTCAGCTGTGGGTGCAGCCATCTTTGTGATGGAGTTGTGGTCAATTGGATATTCCCTCTTTATTATATAGGAGGATATAGAAGATAGTTCTGTATAGATGATAGTCTGAAATCAGGTGTTGGAAACATTGGTTTCTCCTAAGGCCTTTCTCCTTGGCATGTACGTGGTTGTCTTCTCTCTACTGTCTCTTTGCACCATCTTCCCTGTATGCATATCTGTGGGTGCAAATTTCCCTTCTCATTAGGACGACAGTCACATTGGATTAGGGACCACTTTAAAGACCTCACTTTAACTTGATTATCTCTGTAAGGACCCTGTCTACAAACACAGCCATATTCTGAACTACTGTGGGTTAGGACTGGGGATGCAATGCAACCCTTAACACTTACCTATAGGGTCGGTATGAGGATTAAAATTAGTTTTTGTACAGTGCTTAAATCAGTGCACTTTTGTATAATACACAAAAGGTGAAAGGAAAAACAAAGTCCATCCAAAAGTGTTTACCCTCCAGTTATGAGACCAATTTCTGTGGAAATACTGGTTTTTCTGTAGAAAACCTGGGCTCAGATAGAGCCTTGTTTGTATGCCACAAACCCAAGCCCACCAGGTGGGCCCAATGAACCTACTGTTAACTCCTTTTTTTTAATCCTCACCTGAGGATATTTTTCCAATTACTTTTAGAGTGAAAGGGAGAGAGGCCGAGAAAGAAAAATATCCACGTGAGAGACACACATCAATTCAACCAGGGCCAGGGATCACACAGGGCAAGGGGACAGAGCATGCAACAGAGGTACCTGCCCTTGACCAGAACCCGGGACCCTTCAGTCCACGGGCCAACACTCTACCCACTGAGCCAAACCGGCCAGGGTGCTGCTGTTCACTCTTACAACAAAGGTTTGTCCTGCCACATCTACAAGGTACCCTCCCTTTCCCACTGCCCCTCACCATAAACAAGCAAAACCCACCCCAACCTGAGAAACCGTCCATAAAGAGACAGGAACGGGGCCTTGCCTGCAGGCATCTCTCTTTTCATTAACTCGGAGCCCTGAGATCGGAGAACCCAACGGGAAGGGAAGGAGATCTTGGAGTGCATTGTGGAGTTTCAGGCTCCGGGGAGCTTCCGGGGTAAACAGTGTAATTGTGCGGTTATGCTGTGTGGGCCGGTCAGGAAGCCTTGCGTCCACTGCTGGCCAGAGGGAAATGGAAATTCCTTCCTCCAGCACCTGGGCAGGAACGCAGAGGACGGGGGGCTTGCTGGATGGTGGCCTCTGGTGGGAGACCCTAGCACTGAACTCCCCACTTCTGCTCACTGCCCAGCACTCCCATTGGGCCCTGCAGGCCTGCGGGGGGCAGGGGGGGTGTCTGCACCCACAGGCCAGACCTGGCAGCCAACGGGGCCTCAGGCAGCCAGCCACTGCTTCAAATGGTTGGCTGAATATAAACAGTAATAATGAGTTATTCATATATTTTTTAAATATGTTTTATTGATTTTACACAGAGAGGAATTGAGAGAGATAGTTGGAAACATCGATGAGAGAGAAACCGACGAGCTGCCTCTTGCACTCCCCCCACCGGGTTTGCACCCACAGCCAAGGTACATGCCCTTGACTGGAATCGAACCCGGGACCCTTCAGTCCGCAGACCGACGCTCTACCACTGAGCCAAACCGGTTTCGGCGAGTTATTAATATAAATCGCTTATCTAGGTCTTGGGTAAATATTACATCAGACCTATCCAGCTATAAGTGACAATAGAGGCAGTGTCCTCAGCAGTCCCGGATCTCTCTTGTTTCAACGGTCTTTGGACGGGAACAAACGCACGGACGCCCCTTTTCCTACCTCCAGGCACTGTCCTGCATCTTAAGCACTCACCCGCCTCAGAACCACCTCCGGGATCAGCCAACACACCGCGTTATGTTTCCACCCTAACTCCTGATTGCCTGACAACCAGGAGCGCCCACATTAGTCAGAATTATCCCACCGAGGTGGAGGCCGCGGCCAACCGCCTGGCCAGCCTGCATCTGCAGCTCCCACACCCACCTCTCCCTGGGCTTCTGTGTCCACAGGGTCCATGTGGCTCTCGAGGGCCTGGGCCGCTTCTTCTGAGAGCTGGCGGAGAAGAAGCTCAAGGGCGCTGAGTGCCTCTTAACGTTGCAAGACCAGCCCGGTGGCCGTAGTCTCTTCCAGGTCCGCTGAAGCTTCCCCAGGTGAGTGGACAAGACTCAGGACGCCATGGAGGCCGCCCTGGCCTTGGAGAGGAGCCTGCACCAGGCCCTTTCGGAGCTGCCGGCCAGGATCCGGTGACTTCCCGGAGAAGCACTTCCTGCGTGAGGAGGTGAAACTCATCGAGAAGATGGGCGACACCTGACTAACATTCGCCCGCAGGCTGGCCGGCCCCAGGCTGGGCGGGGGGAGCATCTCTTGGAAAGGCTCACCCTCAGCACGACTAGGAGCCTGTGGAGCCCAGAGGCCTTTGAGGGGCCCCTCTGCACCCCCCTGGTGTCTGGATTTTACCTGAGCCTCTTCCCAAAACTACTAGCCATTCGTTTAACCACCCTGAAGCCCTCTCCCACACATTGGACCAAATGGAAACAATAAAGCTTTTAGCAGAAAAAAAATTAATAAATTAAAAAAATCAATGCTTCTCCATTCCTTTCTCTTCATTTTCACCTGCCTCTTCTTCCTGCTCCTTAGCTTCCAACTCCTTGTTTCTCCTCCGCCTCCCCCCTCATTCCTCTTTCTCTCCATTACCACTTGTGGACAGAGCACTCTTCTTCGTGCTATTAGAGGTGAAAAAATGTAAGAGACCCTGTCCCCACCCTTAAAGATTGGTGAGATAAAAAAATATTTGCTTGCAGAGACAACTAAAAGAGTAGGGGTGAGTCAAAGATGGCTTTGACCATCTGAAATGTTTTTCTGCATTCGCCTGTTCAGGCAGCCTTGGGGGAAGACATTGCCCAAAGGGATAACTCCTTGGATCTGTTCAGAAGACAAAGGAAGGGTTTTGGAACCCTGGCTGATGTCTGCTCAATAACACAACTGAATTTATCTAATGAAAAATAAGAAAGCATTTTCTAGGAGGAACTCATCTATTTCTTTTCTAAAATATTATAGCAGTTCTGTTTGACTATGATTTTAAAGAAAAGTCTTTTTCAAAATCATAGTAACAGACTACACAGGGGCAGCACTGAGAGCCCAGGGAGTTCTTTGGGGTGACATAACAGTTCTGCATATTGATTACAGTGCTGGTTATATGAATGTAAACATCCACTAAACTCATTGAACTGTGCCTCCCAAAATGTCAATTTTACTATGTAATTTTAAAAAAAATTTTGATTGCCCATTAGGCAGGTAAGCATACTTGCTTTCTATGAAACTGTTTTAATCCTAAATATTAGTTTTGTTTGCTTTTGAACTATATAGAAAAGGAATCCCATAGCAAAAATTTAAAAAAAGCACATCTTTATAAAAGCATCACACACTTTATTGTGAAAAGTCCTCTCAGCTATAAGACCAGAAAACTATAGGGAGGACCGTAAATACTGTAAATGGGGGTTTGAAAAATTCACCCAACAAGTGTGATAAACTCAGGTTTTGTATTAAGAAAGAAGGGAGCTAGAGAGGAGAAAAATCACTCCTTTCTAATTGGGGACGGTCTGTCCTAAGGGTTTCTGAGGTCAACATACAGGGATGTTTCCCTTTGTGCCAGGAAAGACAGACGTGGGCCTGTGGAGCACAGTCATCTCCCCCTTAACGAGGAAGCGGAAACTGGGCCCTTGGGGAAGGCTAACCACTGGCTGGGATCATAGCACACACACACACACACACACACACACACACACACGCACCAAGCTGGCTAAATGCCATTGAGACCAATGTTCCTGCACATCCCTGACAAGGCAAGCCAGAGTCAGTACCACCTATTCCGATCTGGGAGGAGGACCGGGAGGGGAAAGCAGAAACTAGTTGGTTCTTCCTATGTTATTATATTTCTTTAAATTTTATCCTAAATATAGTAGTCTATCTAACACACAGACATTAATAACAGTCAACTCTGCAGTGTTTTGGGATATGTTTGTGGTTTTCTAAAATATTTTAAATTGATTTTTAGAGAGAGAGGAAGGGAGAGAGATAGAGATAGAGAAACATTGATGAGAGAAACATCATTGATATGTTGCCTCCTGCACACACCCCCTGGGGATAGAGCCCACAACCCAAGCATTGAACAGGTGACCTCTTGGCTCCTGGGTCAATACTCAACCGCTGAGCCACACCAGTAGGGCTTTGGGGTTTTAGTAGAGCTTTGGACAGGAGACTAAATTCTCTTTCAGCTTTCCTTGGTTACAGGAAGCCTCGCTGTGGATGCCTGCGAACCCTAGGCCCCTGAACTGGAAGCACCCTGCTTGGGAGGATGTCTTGAGTCATCCAGCTAACCCAAGGGCTAACAGCAGAGAGCACAACGCCTACCTAATCAAGGCATGGGGGTGGGAATGGAGGGCCCAGAAAACAGCTCCCTCATCAGACCAATGACTTAGACAACGGGGAAATGGAAAACAGCCCACATTTTCTTGTCGATGTCCCATAGCTGCTTCCACCACGCCTTTGGATTAAGAATGATGGACAGGAGAGAGGCCTTCTGCCAATTAATTCCAGAGTATAATGTGTAGCCTGGGCCCATCCTGGAAGATCCCGGGCTGCTAACAAACCATGACGCTGCTTTAATTTCTCCTTTGCCCCCACGCTTTATTAAAACCTGGAGTGGGTTCCATCAAATATCCCTTCAAGGGGAAAACAGAGAGAGAGGCAGAGAAATGGAGCAACATTTGTCTTAATGCAATATGAAAGATTAGAGTTTGCTGGATAAAGAGGGAGGAAGGGGGGGTAGGAATTCTTGTGACACACACACACACACACACACACACACACACAGGGACACCCACCCACACAATTTCTCTTTTGCAATGACCTCCTTATGCCCCATCCATCAGCCTGGGGTTGGCTCATTCTAACTCGCAGATTCCTTTCTTCTGTATAACAGGCCCATCAGACACAATCTGCATGCCAATTACTGGCACAGACCCCTTGATACCAAAAAATGGAAATTAGCTGTCAAGGAAAGGCTTCAGCCGGCCGGGGCTCTTTCTCGCTCTCTATTTCCAGCTCGTATCCACGCTCCCTCAGCTCAGCGCCCGGCCCTCACTGGGGAGTCCCCGGTGGAGAAAGTCATCTAAAAAATACAAACATAGTTTATTGTTATTAGTATTAGTTGCTGACTTTCTCCGCACAATGTGAAATTCACCGGTGGGCAAAAGCTGCTTAGGGCAGAAATGGGTGAGAGGGGTTGGTTTCTGATAATTGCATTTCCGTGGGAGCAGATCAAGGCGTCCCAGGAAAGGACATTCAAAGAAATGTGAGGATAAGGGCAACAGAAAACAGACGAGGAATGGGATTCTATGGCCGTTATAACAATCGGGGCTTTCACACCTAGGAGCGGGCCTAGGCAGAGTTGAGGGGACAGAGGTGAGACAAGCTCCATGTACAAGCCTGCGTTGCTACTTTGCATCCTAATCAGCTCCCACAAAGCCAGGCTGCGGCCAACCTGGAGAGCCTCGTACGGACACAGAGACACTCCGGCGTGTTTTCAACCCAATGCGAGCATGCTGCCCGCAAGGTTTCTACACTGCTGCTCCCAGATTCTCCAAAAGAGTACATTTTATTATAGAATTCCTTTTCTCTCTTTTTTTTTTTTTCCAAAATGAGTCACACAGAGAGGGAGTTGCGTTTCCACCGTCAAAGGTCCCCAGTCCATGTGGAATCTCATGTGGTGGCACAGAGGAATCCGTATGAATGGCTGTGACTTCACAGTGGTGCCCTGGGAAATCCAGGACCTACCCCTTCTTCCACAGACGCCCAAAGCAAGGTCAGGGGAAGCATTTTATTGAGATACATCTTTGTATTAACAATTTCGTTTTATGGCTCCATCCACAAAGACAACTTTTAACTGAATATTGTCGTTACCACACAAGGCAATCGTTTCTCAAAGTCTGGATTCCTTTATTGGCAAGTGAAAAATATCTTTACTCCTGAACAGCCTCTTCTTCCCATGAATTCTGGGAGTTAAAATCGTCAGCAAAGCAAATCTGGAATTTTTTTTTAGATGTACAGTTTTAAAAGCTTGATGTAAAAATAGCTTAATCAGGCTCTGGCCAAGTTAGCTCAGTCAGAGCACTGTCTCAATACACCAAGGTTGTGGGTTTAATCCTCAGCCAAGGCACATATAAGAATCAACCAATGAATACATAAATAAGTAGAACAACAAATCTCCCTCTCTCCCTCCCTCTGTCCCTACCACCCTCCCTCTCGCTCTCTCACATCAACAAATTTTTTAAAGAAATTTTAAAAATAGCTTAAACATCCAACTGAATGCCTGCCATGGTCCTGGCACCTAAATGTGCAACAACAATTTGTGGAAAGAAATGTCAGCACCTAAGCTAGTTACTTCAAATACCTTATGTTAGTGAATAAGACACATACCTTGACCTTGGGGAGCTCAAAGTCAGATCTAATTGAAATCACTCATCACTCACTTCTGGTCCTTGCATGTATGTTGTAGTTGGTGTTAACAGATGAGTCTCCTTGGCTTCCACTGGAGGGTGGCTTCTGTGTTCCCTCACCCAAATGTTCTTCCTGAAGCTTTCAAGTTTGAGCGACTCCCTTTCCAAAAAGATATTTATTTTCTCATCACTTAGAACTGCTCCTGACAGAAACAAAAGCAACTCAGTTTAGGATCTGATGACATTTAACGACTCCCTCCCTTCACTTCAGGGATGCTTCAGGATGCATTCCTACTTCTCCAACTTCGTCTTCTCATTCTCCTTTAAAGATTTTCCTTTCTCTCCTTCAATACTGGTACTCCTCAGAGTCTCTCCAAGGTTCTCCTCCTTTTTCACATATTCAGGTTTCAAGGCAACAGAGAAGGCAAGGAAAGTCAAAGCTGACCCCAAATTTCTGGCTTGAGCACCTGGACAAATTTGTCATTTTTGGTTTCAAGAAACAGAAACCCACTCAAACTAACGCAAGTAAAAACGGAGTTTTGTGAGGACACAAAGTGTCTCAAAGAAATACAGAACACTCCTAGGGAAAGGCAAAACCAAGGCCACTCCAAGACACAAACACTCTTACCTCCTTCTTGAGTGGCTTCTCTGAACCTCTGCTCCCTTCCCATCCTCCAGTCAGCCACATCTCAGTTTTCTCTCTTCCAGAATTTTATCTGGTCCTTAATTGCCATCCAGATAAAACTCTACCACAGCTGAAACCGGCTTGGCTCAGTGGATAGAGCATCAGCCTGCGGACTGAAGGGTCCCAGGTTCGATTCCGGTCAAGGGCATGTACCTTGGTTGCGGGCACATCCCCAGTAGGGGGTGTGCAAGAGGCAGCTGATTGATGTTTCTCTCATTGACGTTTCTGGTTCTCTATACCTCTCTCTTCCTTTCTGTAAAAAAATCAATAAAAATATTTTCTTTAAAGAAACCTCTACCACAGACTTATCTTCAAATGCCTACCATAAACTGAAACTTTCCTAGGTCTCACTTTGACAGATTCCCCAGAGTGAGCCTCTGATCAACCCAAATCACCTTTTCTGCAGCAGGCCAGCTTCTCAGTGAGCGCCCCTTTGATGAGGTGCACACCCACCCCAATCAGCTATGACTGGGGCCGGGACGGGTGTCCTGCTGTCTGTGAAGCAGGGGCTATGGGTAAGCGATTCTCTAAGGAGGGACTGTGGGGGAGGCAGGTACCTCTAAAATGCCAAATTGGTGGTATCATTAAACAGACAGAGACCAATTATGCAAATATTCATTATGAAAATGCTAAATGCATGGCTAGCGAGAAGGTTAAGACATAAAAATCCCCCATTGTGAAGGGAATGGAATAAAAAGGACCAGCAGGAGAAGCAGAAGTTTCCATGATTTTGGATGTGACAATCTAGGGAGAAGAGAGTTTTTGACAAGGGCATTTGTTTCCTATTGCTGCTGTCACAAATTACCATAAATGTAGTGGCTTAAAGCAAAAGTGAAAATGTATTCTCTCTGTCCCTGAGGTCAGAAGTCTGAAATGATTCTTATGGGGCTAAAATGAAGGTATCGGCAGAGCTGCGTTCCTTTTGAAGGCTCTACAGGAAACGCATTCCTTGCCTTTTCCAGCTGTGAGAGGCTGCCGGCGTTCTTTGGCTCATGGCCCCACATCACTCTGACCTCTGCTTCCAGCATCACAGCTCCTTCCCTAAACGGGATTCACCTATCTCCCTCTTTACACTAAAAGGATACTTGTGGTTACACAGGGCCCACCCAGATAATCCAGAACAATCTTCCCATCTCAAGATTCTCAACTTAATCACATGTGCAAAGATTTTTTTTAATTTTGTTTGTTTGCTTGCTTGCTTGCTTGGCCATGTAAGGTAACATATCCACAGTTCCAAATATGGGAGCATGGGTATCTTTGGAGAGTCATTATTCTATTCACAACAAGAAAGATATGGTCACACAGGACAAACCCTGCCACTAGTCTGAGGAAAAACCCACTAAGTCTAGTCCCAGCCTCATCTGTTTCCTTCAAAAAAAAATCCTTTTCACAAAGTGAGAGGAGTGGAAATTAAATGCCAAGAGACTGGAAATGTGCAGGTAGTAAAGAGGAGGAGGCAGAAATACTGCCCATTCCTTGGGGAAGTACAGCAATGGACGGTGAGGAAAGACTACAGTCTGAGGGATCATCAGGCCAATGGAGGATAAAGAATGACAGAGTCATGGGAGCAGGAAAGCAGGAGGGGAGGAAACACCACGACCCAGGGGGAAACAGAAAGAGGCCAAATCCTGAGCTGCCCAGGCTGGAAGGCACCACCGTGGAAATGCCAGGGAGGGGCCGAGAGAGGAAGAGACATTCACCATGACTCTCAATGTTGACGTTTTAACTGAGATTAGATTTTAACTTAACTTCCATGGCTTTCTTAAGCAGGACTCAAGGATTGAGCAAGGAGCAAGACGACAAACAGTAGAGACAGAGTTGGGCTGGAAAATCAGCCTATGGTTTTAGGGAGGCTCTGGGGAGTGGGTGGTGGGGATGCAGGTCTGTTAGAGAGAATAAAGGCAAGAAGGATGAGCAGGTAGAGAGGGCTGGGGGGGGGGGGGGATGGAGAACTGAAGTGGGATGAGGCCAAGGGGCAGATAGCCGCCGTGTAAGAGTGCACAGCCCGTCCGTGGTCACAATGCTGCTGTCCTGCTGGGTGTGATGCCGGGGGTGGGGCTGAAGAGCAGGCCGTTGTGATCAGGTGGTGGACGCCAGAGATGAACACGATCGCCATTACTGACCATCTCACACCCTTCTGGCTCACAGAGTTGCACAGATGAGAGTTACCAACTTCCTTGGATCCATTTGGCGCCCACAGTCTAGTGAGCCCTTGGTCACCAGAACAAAGGGGACTAGAGGTTATACCAGGGCTGGGCAAACTTTTTGACTCGAGGGCCACCATGGGTTCTTAAACCGGACCGGAGGGCCGGAACAAAAGCAACCTGACCATGCTGGCACTCTCATCTTAGGCTGCTGGTGAAGGAGCGGAGAGGAGAGCAAGAGAACCCTCCGCTCTTTCGGCTCCGCGGCCCGATAGAACAGCCGAACAGGCCGGATCCGGCCCACGGGCCGTAGTTTGCCCACAGCTGGGTTGTACCATCAGCTTCAACAAAGTCTTCTATTATTAGGTAGGCCCATTTTTTGTTGTTGTAGATAGGAGTTTATAAAAGACATCTTGAACACGATCTCACTCATCTGTGGAATCTAATGAACAAAACAAACTGATGAACAAAATTAGATCCAGAGACACAAAAGCATAGAACAGTCTTCGGAATCTCAGTGGAAAGGCAGGGGAGGGTGTGTGGGTGGGAAGAGACCAACCAAAGAAATTGTATTCGTATATGTATAACCCACGGACACAGACTATAGGGTGGAGAAGGCCTGGGGTGGGGATGAGGGCAGGCTAGAAGGGGTCAATGGAGAGGGGAGAGAGCCATATGTAATATTTTCAACAATAAAAGATTTAAATTTGCCGAGGTCGGTTTGGCTCAGTGGTAGAGCGTCGGTCTGCGGACTGAAAGGTCCCGGGTTCGATTCCGGCCAAGGGCATGTACATTGGTTGCGGCACATCCCCGGAAGGGGGTGTGCAAGAGGCAGCTGGTCGATGTTTCTCTCTCATCGACGTTTCTGGCTCTCTATCTCTCTCCCTTCCTCTCTGTAAAATATCAATAAAATATATTTTTTTTAAAAAAGATTTAAATTTTTTTAAAAACAGACATCTTGAATGGCTGCCCTCAGGTAAACACTAAATACGCCTTCCCCGCTCGCCACGCAAATGTTTTCCCAGGCTTGTCCAATGGACGCTGGCAGAAAGCACTTCTCTCTCCCAGAGAAAGGAAAGATGTCGCCGAAATTGCCTTGGGTTCCATAGGTGACATTAGTTCAGCCAGACTGCGGAACATCAAATATCAATTTACATGTTAGCATCTGTTAGGCTAAGTGGAAATCCTACCTGTATTATGTCAATTGTGTAGGTGAGAAAACCCCCCTTGAGCTAGACCTGGTGCTGGGGACGCATGCGGGCCCGGGGGCCACCTATCTGCTCGCGTAGGCGGATTCTCTGCTGCTTGGCTCTGGAGGAAAATGCATCTTACATAAGGCGCTGCTCCACAGATAAGTCTGTTAGTAATATGCCTCAGACTGCCTTGGCCATGGCTATTATCACAGACACATGCGACGTACATCTTTTTTTTTATCGGTGAGTGTTGTACTTGAGGTAAAAAAAAAAAAAAAAAATTTAAAAAGAAAAAGAGACCACAGAATGCCATTTGTTATTTTTGAAAGATTCAGACCGTACCGCATGTTGTCTCCGATGAATAAAACTGGAGCATCGAACATGCACTCACTGGTCAGATTTTCCTCCTAATGGACTTCCCCGGAGTTTGATGTGATTTGGGAGTACGTCCTCGGTGTGAGGCCTGAACGGAACGAACTTGTCAAATACCGCCTCTACGATTCTGCTCATCGTCACCGTTTTAAAATATATGAAGCAGCCGAAACCGGTTTGGCTCAGTGGTAGAGCGTCTCCCATTTACTCTTCTGTCACCTCCATAAAGTCCTGGGCTGAAGAGCTCCTGTACACACTCATCTAACACCGACTGAGTCAAGATTCAGGCGTCCAGAGTAACAGCCAGGCACACAGTCCCCGGGCTCTCTCCCCAACACACTGACCGCCTGGGGAGCGCTCTGCCTTCCCCCACAGGACGGAGGGGGGATGCCCATTTTCTCTGGCCTCTGCTTGCATGGGGAAGAAGGAGGGAGGGGAAGGCCCCACCCCACTCCCTGCTGCTGAGAGCACACAGAGAGTGCCTGGCCCTTCGTGGCACCCCCGGGGCACGTCTCCTCTCCCCGCCATGTCGCTGGGAAGCGACCATCTCTGCAGAGCCTCTCCATGCACACAGGAATCCCAGGGCACAGCCTCCTGGCCTGCATTACTCTCCATAATAATCTCATACATCAAAGCTGGGGAGGACCCCACACACACACACACACACTCTGCATTAGGCGTTGAATATCATTATCAGAAGCGCCTCATTCCCTCGGCTTCGTATGCACACTCCCGAGCTCCCTGGAGCCCTTCCCAGAGAAAGCGCCCCGCACGACGGGCATTTGTTATTTTGCCGGAGAGGACAGAGGACGCTCAGGCTCCGCGGGGACTGAGCCGAATGGAAGAAAGGGAGTTGGCACCAACCAGGAGCCACACTGACACCTAGTGGCAGTCTGGGGAGTTACAGCTAACGGGGCGGGTTCCTGGGGAAACAATGCCTGTGATAGAATTGTTTGCAAATATTCAGAGGAGGACACGGGGTGGGGAAACAAATATCCACTTTTCAGCACCTCGTTGGGGGTAGGCAGACCTACACTTCATATTTAAATATCTTCATGTGGCAGGCCGAGGGAGAAATTGAAGCCATAACTCTTTCATTCCATCTCGGGACAAAAGCCAGGTAAGTGGAGAAAGGGAAATGGGGGAATAGAATCAAAAGCCTACTTGGAATCCAACTTTAGAGCGCCCGTGCCCTCTGACCTAGGAATCTGTCCTCCTCATACTTACACAGGTGTGCTAAGACAGTTATTGCAACAGTATTTGGAGCAACAAACAAAAAATGGAAACAACCTAAAAAATACAGCTGATTTTTGCTATTGTTGCGTGGTTCAACTTTACCTTTATTGGGAGTCTCCATTCCTCCTGGCAGCAGAAAATGTAACCATGGTCAGTCCCGGAGAAAGTCAGGCATTTTATATTTAAACCTAGTCATTGAAGATGTTTTCTCTTCTTACCTTGGCCTTTAGGTTTAAAAGTTGAGGTATTTGTTCCCCAAATCTCCAATTGGGGAGTTTATCACTGATGCCTCTGTTCCTAAGACCACAAAGTTTATTGGTGAATTTAATAACACCCTCATGTTATAACTAAAACCCAGAGGAGGGCAGGGGGCTTCTCTTTTGGAGACCCTATTTCTCCATTACTTCCTCCCCGTCTGCCTTCCTCCTCTTCCTCTTCCCCCTCCTTCTCCTCAACTTCATCTAGTCTGGGGTTGGGAAGAGGGGGTAAAAACTGCCAATATATAATCTGCTCTGTCTTTTCTATCTTATATCTGGAATGAGAACTCAACAATCTGGCATATTTTGTCTGTAACAGCTTTCCTAAAACAATCACATTTACCTTTCCAAATCAGGAGCAGTCATAGGAGGGATCCAGCGCCAAGTTTCAACACTTAGAAAAACCCCCGTAGTAAGCACCCACTGTGTGCTGTACCTAACATGTGTCTGAACCCAATAACAGGTGCTCACGGACCAGAAGATGCAGAAAGCCTCCTGACCAGGGATGCAACTGGCAACCTTTCAGTGCACGGGACAATGCTCAACCAACTGTTCCACGCCAGCCAGGGCTGAATTATTTTAATTATGGATATTTTTCATTCATTTCCTCTCCTATGCTTTCACTAGTTTTCTCTTTCAGGAATTCTTTGGGGGGATGTGTGTTGGAATTTCTCAATCTATCTTCCATGACTCTCAACTTATTCATTTTTTAAAAATTTCTTCATCTTTTGGTGCTATATTATATTTAATTTATTTTTTTCTCTTTTAACTCACTCATCTCTCATCAGCTATTCATAGCTTTTTTTATTTCCAATAGCAATATCTTTCCTATAAACTTGTTCGTGCTTAATAGTTTCCTGGTCTCATTGCAAAGATGCTATTCCCTCCTTACCTCTTCAATATATAACATGATGTTAAACCTAAAAATAATATCCAAATGTTGTACCTGCCACTCATTGAAAGGATATAAAAATGATTGAGTTGTAGGACATTTCAAAGGATTTGTGAAGAGGATGTCTGTGGAGTTCTCGGTTTCATTGTCCTCAGGGAAAGGGTGTGAAGGGGGCAGTTTATCTCTAAAACTCAACTTAGGAGTCCATGCAGAGTCTGGTGTGTGTCCCCTGCTGTTAGAGAACAAAAAGGGTGGGTGGCCGAAACCGGTTTGGCTCCCTGGATAGAGCGTCAGCCTGCGGACTGGAAGGTCCCAGGTTCAATTCCAGTCAAGGGCATGTACCTTGGTTGCGGGCACATCCCCAGCAGGGGGTGTGCAAGAGGAAGCTGATGGATGATTCTCTCTCATCGATGTTTCTAACTCTCTATCCCTCTCCCTTTCTCTCTATAAAAAAATCAATAAAATATTTTTTTTAAAAAAAAAAGGGGGGGGTGAGTGCAGGCTCACTTTGAGGAGGCCAAAGGGACTATGAATGCAGAGACAGCAGCGTCAGGGAAAACCAGAGACGAAGGAGGGAAGCTGCAGGTGTGTACTAGTCTGGCTTCTCCAGAGAAACAAAACGGAAACAGACTATATATCTGGGGCAGGGGGGTGCGGGCAGGGGTGGAGTGGGAGAATTATAAGGTTTTGGTTCACATAACTTTGGAGACTAATAAGTCCCAAGATCTGCTGGTGGCAAACTAGAGACCCAGGAAGAAGACAAACAAGTGGATTCTAGAGCAAATTAAGCCTGAAATATCCCTGGAGGTAAAAATGGCAAAACTGAAGCTTTCCTACTTCGGGCACCTCATGAGAAGGAAGGGTTCTTTGGGAAAGGCAGTAGTTCCAGGGAGAATAGAAGACAGTAGGAAAAGCGATAGGCCAAATGTGAGATGGATGGACTCCATAAATAAATTTTAAAAAAAAAGCCATAGGCACGAGTCTATAGGAGCTGAGCTGGGCTGCTGAGGACAGGGCATTGTGGGCATCTCTCATGCACAGGGCCTCCAGGAGGTGGAGATCCGACTCAATAACACACACCAGGGTCCTTCCTGAAGGTCCTTCATTCAAGGGGCTCTAGGTCTGTAAACTAGCTCTCAAGTCTGGGGATTGATTGAAGGGCCGTGACTCTGTTTTCATGAATCCGATTAGAGTCTTGTTCACTTGATGTAGAACTTTTCTGCTTACACAGATCAGGTGAAAATTCAGATCTAGCCAATGGCATAGATCTGTGTGAGTCAGATTATTTTGACCACCGCTTTGACTCTTGGTTATCCATTACGCTAACCACATCCACCTTGCCTCTGGTGCCGGCCACCACTTGGCCCCTACCGCCCCAGGCTCAATGGCTCCCATTGTGTTTAGGTTTCTCAATTCAATGACTGCAGCTCCCACTGTAAGGTCTGACCTGCTGAGAAGAGAGACCACAGAGCTCTTCAAGGATGTTGGGCCTCCCACACAAATTTATTCTTTACAGTACTGGTAAAAGGTATGTCTTCTGGACCAGCCCACGTAGGTGAGTAGGTCTTAAATGACAAATCCACTCTCACATTTTAGTCTCCCTGAGCCTTTGAATTCCTTCCTCTACATTAAGCCAGGGGTGGTCAGCCATTTTCTTTTAAATCCTCGTCTGAGGACATGATTATTAATTTCAGAGCGAGGGGAAAGGTAAGAGACAGACAGGCAGACAGACAGACAGACAGACAGACATTGATGTGGGAGAGAAACATTGCTCAGTTGTCTCCTGTATGTGCCCCAACCAGGGATAGAACCCACAACCTAGGCATGTGCCCTGACCAAGAATCAAACTTGCAACCAACTGAGCCACGCTGTCCAGGGCATTTTTCATTTTCTCAAAGTAGGCTGCCTTTTGGCCCATATTTGAGTCAACCAAACTGTTAGAACCAGCTCCCGATTTTTACAAAGATGCCCCTTTTGCTTTCTGTACCACGGGCAAGCAGCACATTCCTGGAGTGCTGTCAGCCTCCATTCACCGGAGAGACCACACAACCAGCCTCACCTCCAGCTTCCTGCACTGAGCATGGGTCCACTCTCTGGCCACGCGTGGAGTACATTCATCTCCATCCTCCATGAACTTTGAAGCCCAGCCTATGTAAACCCATTCCTTTTTCCACTGGGCTACACGTATGCCACCAGCTTACTCTGAAGGTGCGTTCTTCGTTACTGGTCCATAAAGATGGTGTGGCATGGCCCCGCCCCAGGTTAACTCACTCAGTCTTTCAATCGAGTGAGAGAGATAGAGCGGACAAGCTCCCTTCCAAAGTGGTAACATTTAGCGGCCCACGAGGGCAGCAGCAGAGGAGGACACGGAACTCACTCCCTCCCGGGAGCAAACTAAAATCTACACGCATAGAGAGAAATACTCCTGAGAGACAACGGAGGGCGGAAAGAATTGCTTCTGAACAAACAAGAGGAAGAGAATAAATAGAGAAGGCTGGGAAGCCGTGGGAATTCTCCAGGCCCGGGAGCCGGGGAGCCAGTGGGCGCCATTGCTTACACCCCCCTCCACTTCAATAGGGTGGGCCGGAGCTCTAATTAGATGCTGTGACCTACCTGCAAGATCACCATAGCCGACTCACAGCTAATTGCCCGGAGCCTTTTGCCTTCAAACAAAGAAGCAAGCAGGAACAGCTGAGCATTGCAGGAGCAAGCAGGAACAACTGAGGAAGGAAGACAAATCCTTCTACCTGACAAAAAATATATATCATAAATTAAAACTAAGCTGGTTACAGTTACGCATCTTTCAATTTCAGCATCTACTTGCTGCCATCTGCTCAATTATAATCTTCGTTTAAAATACCGTAATCTTCCAACCCGTTGGCCGTCCATAGTCTGGGTTTACTCTGAGGAGAGGGGGTTATTCCATCTTGGACTCTTTCCAATTTCAAGGCTCAAAGGTGAAGGTGAGACAGCGGTGCGCTAACTTCAGTGAAGCAGGCCTCATCTGGGAAAACCCTCCCACGTGGTTCAGGAGGGTGAGATGACACTTGAGGGCCCACTTCTGGGGTATGACCTCCTAAGGCTAGAAACCCATGCTGGTATTTGTAGGCTCCGTCTTTCGCCGAAGCAATCCGGTAGAAGACTTACTGGCATCGCCCGGAAACTTGGAGGTGTGTGGCCACATTGCAGATCAGTGGTTTAGGCGCAGAGGAAAGGGTGGAAGTTCCTGTGGTTTGTACGGGCGCTCATCTCCCCAACAATCAGGGTTTTTTAAAACTTCTCCCATGGAACTACATCAAAATAAAAAGCTTTATTACAGCAAAAGAAACCATCAACAAAACAACAAGAAGTCCCACGGTATGGGAGAACATATTTGCAAATGATATCACTGATAAAGGTTTAATCTCCAACATCTACAGACAGCTTACACAACTCAATAAAAGGAAAACAAATGAGCCAATTAAAAAATGGGCAATGGACCTAAATAGAATCCTCTCAAAAGAAGACAGAAGGAAGGCCAAGAGGCACATGAAAACATGCTCAAAGTCACTAATCATCCGAGAGATGCAAATCAAAACAACAATGCCGTACCATCTCACACCTGTCAGAATGGCCAACATCAACAAAACAACAAACGACAAATGTTGGCGAGGTTGCGGAGAAAAAGGAACCCTCGTGCACTGCTGATTGCAGGTTGGTGCAACCACTGTGGAGAACAGTATGGAGCTTCCTCAAAAAACTAAAAATGGAACTCCCATTTGACCCAGTAATCCCACTCCTAGGAATATACCCCAAGAAACTAGAAAGACCAATCAGAAAGGATATATGCACCCCTATGTTCATAGCAGCACAATTTACAATAGCTAGGATTTGGAAACAGCCTAGGTGCCCGTCAGCAGATGAATGGATCAGAAAACTATGATACATCTACACGATGGAATACTATGCTGCCATAAAAAGGAAGGAATTCTCATCATTTGCAGTTACCTGGATGGAATTGGAGAGCATCATGCTGAGTGAAATAAGCCAGTCAATGAAAGAGAAACACCGCATGACTTCACTCATTTATGGATATTAAAGAACATTATAAACTAATGAACAGAAAGATAGATATAGAGACAGTAAAACAACAAGCAGACTGTCAAATGACAGCGGGTGGGGAGGGTAGGGAGATCTGGAGGAGATAAGAGAACAACCGAAGGACTGGTATGCATGCATATAAGTACAACCAATGGACACAAAACTCTGGGGAGGGAGGGCATGTATGGGAGGGGGGGCAATGGTAAGCTATGTGCACATATAATACCTTAATAAATTTTTTTAAATGGTTAAGGCAAAAAAAATAATAAATAAATAAAACTTCCCCCATGGAGTCCTTTGAGAGGACCAGGGGCATACCCCTCCTCCACAGTAGGAGGGTTGGTGCTTTTGCTCTGGGGGCTTTTTGCAGGTGCCTGGGAAGGCCGCTGCTCAGTTTTTTCCTCCAAGGCCCTTGATGGGGTTTTACAGCCTCTCCCGGGCTCGCAGCCTCTCACCGAGGGAGGCAGAAAGGGCTGTGTGTGTCCTCCTTTTGCCTCCACATGGGGTGCTCCCACCTCTGGCAAGGATGGGTTTCTCCAGGCTCCGTGGGTAGGTGCTTGAGGACCCGAAGCCATGAGCCAGCAAGAGAAAACTGTGATTTTGCGTCAACCCTTGTATGGCATTTCCAGATCTCACAGTAGTTCACCACGATTCCTTGTCCCGTTCCATGGCCTGAGGAACACCCCCAGAACGTCAGTCTAGGCCCGGGATAGGCTGGATATCATGTAAATGCAAATACAGCCAGCAGAGCAGAAGCATTTTTTGAAAAGTCATGAGCCCATAAGAATACACAAAAGAGTAAATGGGGAGAGGAAGGGGGGGTTAAGAGGTAGGAAAAGGCTGGGCAGAGGAAAGATGGGAGAGTGAGGCAGAGGCCAAGGCCGCAGCAGGAAGAAGGAGCTCAGTGAGCAGAGGGAAGCCCCCAACTTTCAGGTGAGCGCGAGTGAGGAGACTGCGGTTCCCAACCTCTAAATCCAGCCATGACAGTGAAGGTTTGTGAGGGGCCACGCCCGTGGAAGTTTTGTAATTAGTTCTCTAGGAAATGTGAGCTTTCCTTTATCTCAAGCGAGTGGAAACAGAAGGAATTTCCCAGCACGCGACACAAGGTGGCGCCAGACGCCCGCAGACGTAGTGCGATCCTCCCAGGTGGGCTCAACCAGCGAGCCCTCCCCGAAGGAAGTGAGTCACACCGGGTTGAAAGGAAACAGAGGTCTGCACCCACAGGAAGTTGGCCTAGGGAAAAATAAAGCACACCGAAAATAAAGGTAAAAGAACTTTAAGAGAAAAGGGTGGAGTAGCACAGAGGTAGGCAGAGAGTCTACAATCCCTCTGTAGAAGGATTGTTTGGGGTTTTTGTTTATTGTTGACCATATTATAGATGTCTCCCATTTTTCCCTTCCCTTGCCTCCCTCCACCCACTGTGGAAGGTTCTTTTCTTTTTTTTCTTTTTTCTTTTTTTAAAAATATATTTTATTGATTTTTTACAGAGAGGAAGGGAGAGAGATAGAGAGCTAGAAACATTGATGAGAAAGAAACACGGGTCAGCTGCCTCCTGCACACCCCCTACTGGGGATGTGCCTGCAACCAAGGTACATGCCCTTGACCGGAATCGAACCTGGGACCTTTCAGTCTGCAGGCTGACCCTCTATCCACTGAGCCAAACTGGTTTTGGCGATTTTTTTCTTTTTTTTTTCATATGTTTTTATTGATTTCAGAGATGGGGAGAGAGAGCTAGAAACATCGTGATGAGAGAGAATCATTGATTAGGCCTCCTGCATGCCCCCTACCCACCACCCACCCCACCCCTGGGAATCTCAAGCCTGCAACTGGGCATATGCCCTGACCAGGAATCAAACCGTGACCTCCTGGCTCATAGGTCGACGCTCAACCAGGCCCCGCTGCAGAAGGACCTTAAAAGAACTTAGCCATGGAATTCCTGGCAGGACAGGTGATGGGCAGGTGCGGGAAGATTGCAAGTGGAGCGGCTGGTGAGGAGGCTGATGTAAGCATTCAGGTGACACTGGGTCTGACTTGGGTCTGGAAATGGTGGTGGAGAAAAATGCTCCTGATTGGTATATTTACATTTACTAGTATTCTTTACTGATACAGTGAGCCAATAAGCCCAACACGATTGAATGACAAGACTAAGTCTAAATGCACTCTACTCACCTTTTTTGAGAGTTCATTGTGTTAGCATTTGCCCTTTTGTGTATCCTTACGGACTCAAGACTTTTCCAGTTTATTGTCAGTTGATGTCAGCCAAGATTCTCCTTTGGGATGCTCCTTTTAGGTTCTCCTTTTAGGGTTTTTGTTCATTTGACCCTGAAGGCAGGACTAAGAAAGCTGGGCTTGATTCTGGGTTTAGGCCCACTCTGCTGGACTGAGCAATAGCAAGGACTGCAACCCCTGGTCAGTCTTCATCGCCATCCTAGTGGAGTCACTACTTGTGCCCCGTTTCACTGTGAACGTGCCCCAGAAGGGAGGAAAGGAGGCCTGGGGTGTCAGGACACAGTGCTCCAGGAGAGAGAAGGACGTAACCAGCTACGGAGCAGGCAGCCCCTCTGGGGACTAGCTTAATGTCCGGTGTGTTTGGGCTTCAATGAATGTATTTTGGGGACCTGAGAAAACAACAGAATAATCAAGAGAACTTTTGCCAGCAAGAATGAATGGGCCGCCGAAGCCGGTTTGGCTCAGTGGTAGAGCGTCGGTTTTCAGACTGAAAGGTCCTGGGTTCGATTCCGGTCAAGGGCATGTACAGTGGCTGCGGGCACATCCCCAGTAGGGGGTGTGCAAGAGGCAGCTGGTCAATGTTTCTCTCTCATTGACGTTTCTAGCTCTCTATCTCTCTCCCTTCCTCTCTGTAAAATATCAATAAAATATATTTTTAAAAAAAAAAAAAAAAAGAAAAGAAACAAGAAAGAATGGGCCCTGCCGAAACCGGTTTGGCTCAGTGGATAGAGCATCAGCCTGCGGACTGAAAGGTCCAACGTTCTATTCCAGTCAAGGGCATGTACCTTGGTTTCGGGCCCATCCCCAGTAGGGGTGTGCAAGAGGCAGCTGATCAATGTTTTTCTTTCATTGATGTTTCTAACTCTCTATTCCTCTCCCTTCCTCTCTGTGAAAAATCTATAAAATATATTTTTTTTAAAAAAAGAAAGAAAAAGAATGAATGAATGGATGGGCCCTGGGACAACTGTGAGAGAGACTCAAGCAAAGAGAGGTCATGGGTCATTTCTGGGCTCTGGACGTGGACAGGTACAGAGGGACAGCAGCCAGAGAGGAGAGGTTGGGAAGAGGGAAGAGGGAAGAAGGAATGGGGTGATCAGTGAAGTGGAATAGTTTTTATTTTTTGCAAACCGAAAATATGTTTCCAGGGTACGCCAAATATAAAATTAACAAGTACTCTTCATGAAAGAGTCGAACAACACAACAGCATACAAAACAGAACAAAGGAAAAGATCTTCAAGTACCTCATCTTCCTAGAGCGATCCCATCCTTTGATCACTTGAAACCCCACCAGGTGGAGGGAGGGCTGTAGGCCTCTGTCTTGTAGGGGAAACACCTGGCTGAGGCAGTCAGATGGTGCCCACTGGGCCGGCTGGAAGGGGACGAGGAGGTGGGCATGGAGACAAGCCACTCAGAAGCTCTGGAGCTGTCAGGGGCTAAGAAGGGAGAGGCACGGGTCTTGCCCATCCGTCACTTTGCCAAAAACAAGCTTCCCCTCTCCACTCGTTCTCTGACCCTCTTTTCCTCTCCTAGGGGAGGAAACGGGCCTGTTAGGGAAAAGAGGTCCCCAAAGGGATTTCCTGTGGGTGAGGCTCCCAGGAAGACCCAGGAGCACCCCGACCAGGGGAGGCTTTGGCCAGCTGCCTCAGCTGGAGTTCTCACGTGACCAGAGCTGCCCCCTCATTCTTCTGCCCCATCCCCGACCTAGGGTGGCCTCCGTGCCTCCTGACCTAAGGTGGCCGTCAGTGGCCTCTCTGGACTCAAGGTCCTTGATGTAACTAGAAACCCTAAAATCACTTTTTTAGAAGAAAGAAACCCAACGTGATTACCCAGGGGGACCCTTTTCTACTTTTAGTTCTACACTTTAACAACTCTACAGGAAAAAGGAACATAGCACCTATCACACTTACTGACGTCCTTCTGCGTTGTCATCTCATCATACACACGCACGTTAGCTGCTGGCCTCAGTGTACACACACTGTTTACCGTTTAGAGTATTTCGTGTGCTCACAGCATTCCTGCACGCCCCAGTTTCACTGTAGGGCAGGCTGAGCCATTCACCTCTGCACCGGCCTTGGCTTGAAGTGAAGCCAGCACCGTGGTACCCATCCTCCCTCTCCTTTTCAAGGTTTCCTCTAGGAAAGTGGGATCTCCGAACCCACCTGGTGCATCGAGTCTCTCTGATCATGCCTGTTACACTTTTACATACTGCTCTTCAGGAGAGCGGAACCAAATGCAATGTACAGCGTCACCAATGTCCCCTATAGCTCTGCCAGTGCTGGATATATGCATATATGGTATAACAGCGGTATAGTTAGTCCACCCATCCCATAGATGAGAAAACCGAGAGCCAGAGAGACCCAGTCGCTTTCCCAGGGGTCATTCAGCTGGTGGAGGGCAGGGAGATCCAATTCCGCAGGCACGTCTGCCCCCACGCAGTGCTTTGTCGGTCACTCCACTCTGCCGCTGACAGTTGCTTCTAGCAATGGACACAGAAGGCTTGTCTGACCTCTCTTGTCCTCGGAGGAGAACAAAAGCACAGAAGCACAGCCTTGCCCCCTGCGTCGTGCAGACCAGGTTTCTTAGCTTCAGCTGGGCCCCTCCCCACGCTCCTCCGTCAGGTCCCGAAGCGTTCCTCAGGAGGCAGCACGGCCGTGGCGCAGGCTTCCACCTCTTCCCTCCGGCAGCTGATCAGCTTCTGCGGTGAGTTGGTGATTTTCTGAAACGCAATTCCCATGAATATTTATTAGATGAAGAGTAGTACTAACGTGGTAGTTGTAACACAATCACAAAAAAATCCCAATTACTTGGTGAATTAACTTTCAAGTAGCAAAAGGCCCCCAAAACAATTCTAACTCCTAGGTCAGGGCCTTCCAGCATTTACGGAGATGCCTCCCAGTCCTCGGAACAGCAGATCTGCTGGGATCCAGCTTCATCAGCGCTCCTTTCTCTGGGACCCTGCCTTATAAAAGCCCAGAATGTAATTCTGGTTAAAAAATAAATAAATAAATAAATAAATAAATAAATAAATAAATAAATAAAAATAAATAAAAGTCTAATTTTATTCTACCAGAGAGCTCTGAAAATAACGACCTGGTCTGAGATGCTCTGCACACAGCACCTAGCAGGGTGCCCCATCCAGAGATGGCACTCCTGAAACACAAGTCCTTTTCCTACTCATATTTCATGGTCCCGCCATCTTCTCCCAGGGACCCCGATACCTAATCAAAACCAGCTGTAAAAATGCAGGCACCAACTCTTCAGAGGGGCACTCCCCAGCCACTGCTAACCTGCTCACCCCACCAAGTTCACAAGGCCCCTCTGTGGTCATCTCCCTCACGCCTCCCCCCCCCCCCCATCACTCCGAAGAGTGGCTTGTGAGCCCAGACAAACAGGCACAGTGGTTCCCTCTGCCTCGTCCCCAGGAGACAGTCCGTTGGCCTTGATCCTTGTCTGTAAAGAGGCAACGTCAGGGGGTCTCACTCTTGGTGTCTTGGGCAGATCCTGGGAAAGGACAATGCCCTCACGGGGCTCACTGAGTGAGCAGGGCTTCCTCTGTGGGGCCCACCACCAGCTCACAGCTGCTGGCCCAGTTAGGTTCCCAGGACACTGGCTACCTAGATCTGCAGTGTTATACTTGATTATTTTTTTAAATTCTGGAGCAGCACTGTCCAATAGGAATATAATGTGAGCTACAAATGCAATTTAAAATTCTGTAGTTGCACCTTTTTAAAAAGTAAAAAGAGCCGAAACCGGTTTGGCTCAATGGATAGAGCGTCGGCCTGCGGACTGAGGGGGTCCCAGGTTCGATTCCGGTCAGGGGCATGTACCTTGGTTGCGGGCACATCCCCAGTAGGGGGTGTGCAGGAGGCAGCGGATCGATGTTTCTCTCTCATCGATGTTTCTAGCTCTCTATCCCTCTCTCTTCCTCTCTGTGAAAAATCAATAATATATATATATTTTTTAAAGTAAAAAGAAACAGGTAAAGTTAAAAGTAATAATATATTTTATTTAAAATAAATATCATTTAAATGTGCAACTAATATGAAAATTATCAATAAACTACTTTTAATGACTCTTCAAAATCCATTGTGTTTAATATTTACAGCACATCTCACTTGAGACTCCCCACATTTCAGGTGCCTAACAGTCACATATGGCGAGTGGCTACTGTGCTGGAGAGTGCAGTTCTAGAATGTTACAGTAAAACAGCACAGCCCCAGAATTTCAGAAGGCGCACACTGTTGTCCCACAGGTTAGAACAAACTTTCAAACAAGGTTCCGCGGACATCAGTTTGAATTCGTTTTCAAAGTTTAGAAACCAGAAGGTTTCTCATTAAAAGTCTAGATTTTTGTTTCTTTCTCCCTTAAACCTTTGAAGATCTTGTAACACTGGCTCATGTGCATGCCCTTTTGGCAACAACCTGCGGGAACTGAGGAGCAGCTGTCTTGTGCAGTCGGAACGTGTTTGCCATGGTCCCCACCATCTGACCCTATTGAATTACAGTCACTGCACCGCACACTGTGTGTGTGTGTGTGTGTGTGTGTGTGTGTGTGTGTGTACCTATCGGGGCCCCAGAGGCGTCCGATCTCAGAAACTCCATTTCCTATGAAGCACACAAAGTCAGACTTGGGATGCTGAAGAATGAAGAATGCCTAACTTGGGGCCATCTTTATGGGGCCACCCACATTTCAGTGGAATGCGACAGCAAGAAGAGACAGAATAAAGTGAGTCCTTCTCGCTCTGGCACCAAAGCCTCCATATTCATGAAGCAATTATGGATGAAAGACGAGGAAAAGAAATTGTATTTTTAGATATGAATATATACTTAGAAGTCTTGATATAATTTCCCTTGCATATGTGTTTCTGCTTTAGAATGTTACTTGGTGATATCAACTAGAATGCAAAGACATTCTTAGTGGTGTATTTCAGAGTGCAGTCATCACCAACTATAAAATTATAGATGTGGACATGAAATATTTAGTCCAAACAGATAAATAAACATTCAAAAGGGCTTCCCACCCCACCCCCTTTTTTTTAGTGTCATTCTTTTTTTTTTAATAGGGCTCTTTAAAGAGTTGTCAAGGATTTCTACTTGGTAATTTTCCATGGTTTAATTGGAAAGATGTGTGGATTTTGCAAAGATGGCTGGAAGTTGCTTTTTTTTTTTTTTTAATAGTTTGGAAGATGATCTATAATTAATGCAAATGCTGAAGTGCAGCTAGACTTTGCCAAAGTCAAGGCTGAGAGACAGGGAGCTGGCGGCGGTGATGGGCAGCTCCAAACTCTGTTTGGGATTTAATGGATGCTAGTGACCTACTTCTCACACAGCGCTATGGGAAATGCATATACTCAGGTAAATTTTCCACTTAAAAACCCTAGGGAGAAACAGTAAAAATTAAAAGCCTCGTGGAACGGAATGCATGTAGCAACAGACACTGAAACAATGTAGAAAGAATGATGAGACCAGAGAAGCAAAAGTTAGTCCAAGGTAGTGATATCCCCCCCCACGAGGGTGAAAGTGGTCTTACTCTCATAGACTGTCCTTGTCTCTGGTTTCATCTAAGTTGTTTGGGTTTCTCCAAAAGCTATTTGTAGGGTGTGGCTCATAATGCATTAGGATTCTTAGGACCTCTGGTCATTTGAGGGCTCTTCATGTGCATCTGAAACTCTATAAGGAACTGACCCTTTGCATGGTTCTTCCCCCTGACTCTTTACTCTGTGCTCACTAACAAGACACTGGGTCCTGCCGAAACCAGTTTGGCTCAGTGGTAGAGCGTCAGTCTGTGGACTGAAAGGTCCCGGGTTCGATTCCGGTCAAGGGCATGTACATTGGTTGCGGGCACATCCCCGGTGGGGGGTGTGCAAGAGGCAGCTGGTCGATGTTTCTCTCTCATCGACGTTTCTAGCTCTCTATCTCTCTCCTTCCTCTCTGTAAAATATCAATAAAATATATTTTTTTTTAAAAAGACACTGGGTCCTGGAAGGATTCTAGTGCCCCTGATCCTAGGGAGGAAACCGCTGGGCTGATGAATGTAGGACCAGAAGAGAAATAATGAGAGAGGGTGTTAGAAATAGAATGGCCTGTGAGTAGAGGGTAAGCGTGGGCAACAGAGTTGAAAGGAACACCATCAATGGTGACTGCTTGATGGAATCCAACGGAGAAAGGCTGAACTGTTCACCACGTCTGCGGAAGAAGAGCTAGTGGGCCTCCCCGAGCCAGCAACGTCCCCTTCCATTATCACCATTTTGGATTGGTTCAGGCTTGCCGCTTTCACTGCAGGGAACCGCTTCTACTTATGCCAGAGGAGCACCAAGCAAGCCAATCTCCTACAGATAACACCTTCAAAAACTGATCAAAATAGAAATCTAGCTTCCTGAGTCACTGGAGAGCAACAGTAAGTTGACACTTGAAAGAAGGGAATGTCACTGGGCGAGTTTCCCTTTTATTTCAGTTCCTTGTCCGGGGGCAGGTCTCTCTTGGCGCCATGAACAAGGACAGTCTTACTGGCTTGAAGAACCAGAAAACAGGTATTGGGTGCAAACACAAAAGTCAGAAAGTGACAGGACCAGAGTTAAGTGTTAATGGACTAAACATTCCAATTTAAATGGCAGAGCTTGTTGGGGTGTTTTGTTTTGGGGGTTTTGTTTGTTTGTTTGTATAAAGACTAACTATATGCTGCTCTAAGAGACACATTTTATATGTGAGAACAGAGATAAGTTTAAAGTAGAATCTGAAAAGAAGATAAACCGTACAAACAATAAGCCAAAATAAAGGCTATATTGATAACAAGATAATGAGTGTTGCCAGAGAAAAAGAGGGACATTTCATGACGACAAAAGGCCCAATTACTCAGGAAGATACATCAACCATAAATATCCAAGCTCCTAAAACAGGGCTTCAAAATACATGAAGGAAAAACTGACGCAAAAGGACAGACACCACCACACTCATAGTTGGAGATTTTGTGTATCCCTCTCAATTACTAGTAGAACTACACAAAAGTGTGAAGAGTATCATCCAACATTTTGCCCAACTGATATTTATAAAACACTACACCAACCACTGCAGAATACACATCCTTTTACATTCCAGGAAACCATGAGCCGACCCCCCCCCCCCAACTTACCCTCCCCCCACTGCCCGCCCCAAGTTCTTCCTGAAGGGATCGAAGCCGGCCCAGCCTCCTGTGTTTGATATACCACTTTGCCTTTACCTCCATGATTAGCAGTAAACCATTTAGCAAACCATTCGGCCTGGGCTGGAGGGGGCCTGGTGCAAAGCACGTTGCTAAGCTTTATGGAAAGGGGGAAATGAAAGGACTCAATACTCTATATATGTGCAGCCTTAGAACAGGGCCTGGTGCTTAACCCCGTGCTCACCTCCGCTCAAGTGACACCTGCCTGCAAGTGCTGGAGAGAGAAGGAGAATGGGCTTCAGGCAGCAGGGTGGGTGGCGTCCTGAAGACCGCATCAGGGAGGACCGTTCCTCCCGCGTGGGGAGAGTATGGCCCTCCCTCTCAGGGCCATGCAGCTGCCACAGAAGTGACTCCTGCCAGAGCGGCTCCGGGCTGAAGCAGATCTACAGGAATGTGTAGCTGGAAGGCAGTCCCAGCTCCAGTTGCTTCTGAGGAGCCGGCTGCTAACCCTCCTCCCAGAGAGAGCTGTGAGAAGAACGCTCTGAGGTGATAGGATGGGTTTGATTTTGCTGTTTCGTTTTGGCTCTGTGTTGCTTTGCGTGTTGAGGTCTGGCGGATGGGCCCAGAGAGGTCAGCCAAATGGAACATGGGAGTTGGGGGAAGGGGGTTGAAGGAAGGGGGTTGGGGAAGAAGGCTGCTGGAGGCCTGCTTTTGCTTCTCCCAATCCTGGCATGGGCACACAGGACTGCCCACCCTGGAGAGCTTTAGACCTGTGGGCCAGCGTCCCCAGGAGCGAGATAAGAATCTGGGCTGGCAAGGAGCTGAGAAAACAGATGGAGATCCCAACCTTTGGGGCAGGTCCAGCTTGTCCCTGGCCCCCAGCCAAAGCAAAGCACAATCTATGCCTCCCACATCCACACCCACGCACTTCACCCTGAGAACCAACGAGGCTCTTGGCAGGTGAACTGAAAATGTTGTGTTGGAACAAGTCACTGGATGCAGCTGCTGTTGTAATCACGGGAAGGGGCCAAGAACCCTCGGCGGACCAGTCTGGAAGAGTTAGACTGTGCGTGACTCCTGCGCCGCTGAGCATCCATAGCTGTGCTGCACCCCTGCTCGCTGGACCATGCCAGGTCCTGGGGGTAAGCAGGGGTGGCCTGACTGAGGAGGGTCCCCACTCCCTGGAGAAGGGAGGGATCCTCTAGCCCCTCTGATCAGAAGTGAAGTCCTGTGCACGCTCTGCTGCCCTCTTGGCGCGAATTCTTGCCAACCAGGAAACGGGTGCCCATACCCAACTACAGCCCAACCTACATCTGGTCAGGATCGTGCGGAGGGGAAAACAGAACACTTACCAAAGTGTCGGGGAGCACCACCACGGGGCAACAGGAGTACCGGAGCAGCCGGCCCATCTTCCAGATGGAGAGCGGCACAACCACAAGGATCAGCGTGAAGCCAACAAATGCAAACAGGGCCAGCGCCAGGGGGAGGGTCTCTTCTGGAAATGCAAAGACAAGAACAGGCTTAGGAGACACGGCGGCGAGGATGAAATCTCCAATCCCGGGCCTCCCTCACGTTCCCGGAGCTGGCTCTCCACGCGTGGCCAAGGTAGCAGATGCCAACATCCCGAGATTGCTTGTATGCCCTCACGACTGAGATTACCACCGCTAAAACCACTGTTCTAGAATCCAGATCGAGGCTTGGTTTCCAGAAAGCCTCGGGGAAGATTAAAATAATTTTCTTGGGGAAATGGAGGAGCATCAACTGTTAAACCACTGGCGGTGCTAGCGTGTACAGGACCGTGGGGCCATGGCCAGGAGGACCGGCAGAGTGCCAGCCCCCCCCTCCCCCCCGGCAGGAGGAGGGGGTGGGGGTGCTGAAAAAGAACAGCACACAGAAAGGAACTAGGCAGTAGGTGGTCAAGTGTTTCACAATTTGCTCTTGGCACGGATTCATCGTTGGGAGGAAAATACTGAGTTCAGAAAACAGTCACGTGATAACTATGATACATCAAGCCCCGACTAGGGTTAAGTGACTTACCCCAGGTCACATAGGTAGGGCTGGCTCCAAAGCCTGCTTTCATCCTAACTAAGTAAATGGGTAAGAAAGGACCAAGTGGGAGATCTGAAGATGCAGAAGGGGACATGCATAATTTTCCCATCATGTCACTGGAAGCAACTCAGGTAGCCCCTCTGGGCTGCACTGCTCACCTGCAGTGGGAAAGATGACACAGCCAAAGAGGCTGCAGAGAAGCTGGTGGCCTCACATGGGTGGCTAGGGGCACTGGACTTTGTTTCAGGGCTTTTGGAAAACATTTTTGGCAGCATACATCAAGAGATACACAAATATTCACACGCTTTCATCTACTCCTCTGAGTACATTCCAAAACCATGATCCCAAGAAAGGAAACAATGATATGCATAAAGCAGTTCACAGCAACATCTGGACTAGAGCATCAGCCTCAGAACCCGTCTCCCTCGGCCCACCACTTCCAGGCATGCTCTGTGCACTTTCTTCGTTGCTCACAAGGGAAGCTATCTCATTTGTTTACTTGTCTGTAGCCATCTCTCTAGATGGTAACTAGAAGGTAATATCCCTGCTGTATCCCAGGGACTAGGCCAGCAAGTGGCACCTTGTCAGTGCCCAATAAATAGTCATTGAATGAATCAATCAATCACTCAATAACTATCATCTTCAAAAGCAAATGGAAATGACTTAGATATCCAAATAGGATATTATTTAATTTATTACGGGACATTAGCATGGTAGGTTAGGAATTCCGCTATTAAAATGAGAATTAATAGCCTTAGCCGATTTGTCTCAGTGGGTAGAGCACTGGCCTACAGACTGAAGTGTCCTGGGTTCAATTCCAGTCAAGGGCACATGCCCTGGTTGCAGGCTTGATCCCCAGTAGAGGGTGAGCAGGAGGCAGCCAATTACTGACTCCTACTCATCAATGATGTTTCTATCTCTCTCCCCCTCTCTCTCTTCCTCTCTGAAATCAATAAAAATATTTTTAAATGAGAATTAGGATATATACAAGCTTGTTCACTACAGCATGGTTTGTGGTGGCAAAGACTGGAAGCACAGAATATACCTATTACCAGAGGGATAAGTACACATATTTTGGCACATAAATATTGTCTTATTCTGCATCTTCTTTGCCAATGAGGTAGAAACATGTGTACTGATATGAAAAGATGCTCACAATATACTGCAGCGAAGAAGCAAGAAACAGAACCATGCGCACAATAGTGCCATTAGTGCCTGTGAGAACCAATATCATGCAATAGCTCGCAGATTAAATGCTAAGCTTGCCAAACTAAACATTCTCAGTGGGAAACATGTACCTCTTACTTTATGTACTTCTGTGTCGTTTCAATTTGTAACAAGCTTGACTTACATGGCTTTAAAAAGTAGTATAAAATGGCAATCAGAAAATCCATTTGGGACATGTGATGGATGTTTGTGAGAAAGCAGGCACAAAGCCTATGTGCGATCCAACATGTGTCCACGTGTGGACAATGGTGGAAGGATGACACCCCTCTGGAGGGCAATTTGGGAACAGCAGTTAAAATCCAATGTGTATGCCTCCGACCAAGCAACTCCACCTCCAGGAATGTATCCTTCAAGTCGACCAGCAAGATGATCTATGTGCAAGGTTAACTAATTAAAGCATCGCCAGCAATAGCAAAATATTGCAGGGGGCGGGGGGGGGGGGGAATGAAACACCATTCAATATGGAGCTGGTTAAATTAGTTATATATACACAAAATGGACTACTACACGGCCATAAAGAAAGATGGAGTTCTATGTAGATATGGAAAATCTGTAAGATATATAAAGTGGACAAGACAAGTTTCAGAATAACAAATAGAGTATGCTCCCATTTGTGCTAAAAGGAAAGGACGAAAGGGGAGCCTCCATGTGTATCTCACATTTTTTTTTTAACTAAATGTGCAAAATATTTTTTAAAGACTAAAACGTTATATACAAATATGTCACAAGTGGTGTTTTAGTGGCAGAATTGTGGGATGTGGGGTTTTGTTTCTTTTCAAAGGGTTTTTTAAACAGTGAGCGGTTTTAGACCATAAAAAAAATGTCAAGGGGAAAAAATGTATGCCAAACATGGAGTCTATAGACTTCCCATAGACCCCCTCCTAGCTGAAAGCAGCTGTGATGAGCTGTCTCCTCCTAAGACTGACTCTCAGCCCCTGACGGCCTCTCCTGCCACCCGCCTCTGATTCAGCAGTCATCAGCCTTGCAACATCTGGCCTCAGGCCTAGGGACCTTTCAGGGGAAAGAAAGTTCCAGGCAATGGCTCAAGGGACCGCCACCCAGCCCCAGAGTGGACTCTCGCCCACAGGGGAAATGGAGTGAAGCACACCTTTACCACAGGAACCCATCCAGCCTCAGAAGGCAGGTCAGGAGGCCACGGGAGACTGAGAACCAAAGAAACGCAGTAGGCAGCCGAGCATCCTCCAGGGGGCATTGGGGAGGGGGGCTGTCACTTGTGCAGGACCCCAGGGGACACACAGGCCATCCTTACCTTGCACCTTGACGCACTCTGCCTGGCTGAAGGCGCTGTGCCTCCCGATGGCCCTCACGAGCGACTGGGCCTTCACACAGTACACGGCCGCTGGCTCCATGGTTTCCAGGTGCACCGGAATGCCCCTGCTCCTCACCGCTTTGACGTGTTCCTGTAGGACAGGGGTTGGCAAACTCGTTAGTCAACAGAGCCAAGTATCAACAGTAAAAACGATTGACATTTCTTTTTTAAGAGCCAAAATTTTTTTTAAAAATATTTTTAATTGATATTTTACAGGGAGGAAGGGAGAGAGATAGAGAGCCAGAAACATCGATGAGAGAGAAACATCGACCAGCCGCCTCTTGCACACCCCCTACCGGGGATGTGCCTGCAACCAACGTACATGCCCTTGGCCGGAATCGAACTCGGGACCTTTCAGCTCGCAGGCCGATGCTCTACCACTGAGCCAAACCGGTTTCGGCAAGAGCCAAAATTTTTAAACTTCTTTTAAATGACCACTTCTTCAAAATAGACTCGCCTAGGCCGTGGTATTTTGTGGAAGAGCCACACTCAAGGGGCCAAAGAGCCGCAAGTGGTTCGCGAGCCGCAGTTTGCTGACCACGGCTTTGGGAGACCAGAAACCAGTTGCACACGGAGGGAAGCAAGACAAGAAAGAGAGAGAAGAGCCAGGGAAGGAAAACTGCAGCTATCTCCTTTCCAGGCTGCACACAGAATGTTCTGCCATTCATTCATTCATTCATTCATTCATACATATCTGTTTATTATACAGGGAATATGTACCAAACACTGTTGTAGGCACTGGAACAGAGCATCGAACAAAACGAAGTCCCTGCTGCCCTGGAGCTTACATGGGAAAAGACAGACAATATGTAATATTTATCAGTGGTGATAAGAAAAAAAATGAGCCGAAACTGGTTTGGCTCAGTGGTAGAGCATCGGTCTGCGGACTGAGGGGTCCTGGCTTCGATTCCGGTCAAGGGCATGTACATTGGTTGCAGGCACATCCCCAGTGGGAGGTGTGCAAGAGGCAGCTGGTCGACGTTTCTAGCTCTCTAGCTCTCTCCCTTTCTCTCTGTAAAATATCAATAAAATATATATTTTTTTAAATGAAGCAGGGCAAGAAGGTAGAGTGATAAGGAGGCACCAGAAAGAATGGTTGGGGAAGATCTCTCCAATAGGATAAACGTGGACAGAGAAGTGGAAGTCAGGAAATACTAGTAGGACGGAGTTGGGGGGATAAGTGCGCAGAAGCAATGGAACCAACGGGCAGTGCCTCCTCACCCATCCACCCATCCACCCGTCTGTTAATTCATCTATACACCCTTTCACCTCTACCCACCCCTTGTGGCCTGTGCTCCACGTCTGATCCTGTGGAGGCTTGTTTGGAGCGCGCTTAGATGACTCAGGGTACATAATCCTCTCTCAGCATGGCCCTTCCAGTTACTATGGGTGGAAAGAGGCTCCGTCCAAAGAATCTGAGGGAGGAGCCGCGTGCGCCCTCCTGCCCAGGCCCCGATCTGTCCCTCTTCCCCCCCCACTCCATCTGCTTGGCTGGCAATGCAATGTCCAACCATTGTCAATGCCCATTCTACCCACCCATACCTTCCAGGGGAAGCTATCCAAACTATAGTCCCTGTGGAGTGGATACAGAGGCATATGCCCTTCTTCCCCAGACACTGTTATGTGGTCAGAGGCAGCCCTAGACTAAGAAGGGTCCTCCCTCAAAGGCCAGGCAGCAACCTGCGACTCCTAAGCTTGGCCTGATAAGATAAGCGGGACCAGTCAGATCTCCTCTCTTGGGAATTGGTTTTGAGAATAACTGGAGATAGAAACGGGGACTAAGGGGAGAGCACACAGTGATGGGGAGGCATTAGGAGTAAGAGGCCTTGAGGGCTGGTGAGGCACAGCCACAGGAGTGTGTAGGAAGGACTGACAAGGAATCAGAGTCTGGGAGTAAGCTGGAGAGAAGACCACAGAAAGAGTGCAATGGAGAGGACCCACCAGAGGGAAGCAGGGACTCCACAGGCAAGGGGCCTTGGGTAAGGGAGGCTGTGCTGCCACCCAGCTCGGGGCCAGCCCTGTCCATAGATTCTATCAGAACCCCTTATTGCACCATATCAATCCTTAAGATAAAGTCTACCTTTGTCTGTGCTGACTGCAGTGGGCCCTGTCACCATATCAGCTTGGACAAAACTTCCACAGGTCTGACCGTCCTCTAGTTCCTTCTCAAGTTCAACCCCTTCTGTTGCTGTGGCTGCTGCTGTTTGACCACTCCCTCTGAGAGAGCTGGCCTTCCGCCTATCCCAGCCTGCAGCCGCTGCCCCACAGGGAAGGGGCAGCACCCCATTTAGGCATCCTGTGTGACCCACTGGCTCATAGTTAGGCAGGGTTATCCAGGAGCCAGTTCCCGGCTCTCTGCCCTGGCGTATGCACACTGCCCAGGTACACACCCTCAAGAGGCTTGTGCCAGCCTCGTGCATTTTTGAAATCTCCTGGCTGATCTGGAACTCCCTGTTCTGCGGTCCCTAAGCATGCCAGGGAGAATGGCTGAGAAGACAAGCTGATGAGGGGGCGCCAGGGGAGAAAATGTATTGAAAAAAAAGTACTGTGGATCCAACTATGTTAGCATTGGAACGAGGAGGCAGCCCCCAGACTTCAGTAAAGCTGGCCTGAGAAGGCTCCCAAGGCCTGGGTTGGAACCAAGGCAGTTCTTTGAGGAGGAGGAGGCAATTGGGATTGTCAGCCTACGCCCGTCTCCCTTTTTTCCCACGCTTCCCTCAGCCTGGCCACCCCGTACAATGAGCACTTGCAGGGCCAGCTTTTCTCCACTGCCTCTCAGAGGTCTGTGATGCCTTCCCCAAAGTCTGGCTCAAAGGCCACGGCCAGACATCTTACCTTAGCACCAGGCTCCCTCCTCCAGTAGGCCACGAGGAACTCAAACTGGGGTCCCAGGTCTTCCAGCTTAACCACCAAGTGGAAGCCATCCTTGGTGACCTCCATGCCAGGTGGGGTTAGAATGGCTGTTGGCAAGAAAAGAGAAGAATCAAAGCCAGTCCTAGACAGCACTGACTTCCGTCCTGGAAAACCATGACCCGTCATTGGTAGAAACATGCTAGGCTCCTGGGATGGGAAGGGGTTGGCTGTACCTTCACAGCCCGCAGAAGCATGGCTAGCCAATATCCTCCTGTACTCAGCAGGTGCTCAGTAAATGCTTTTTGAATTATGATCAAGTTTTTTTTTATTTTTTTTATTTTTAAATATATCTTATTGATATTTTACAGAGAGGAAGGGAGAGAGATAAAGAACTAGAAACGTCGATGAGAGAGAAACATCGACCAGCTGCCTCTTGTACACCCCCTACTGGGGATGTGCCGAAACCAATGTACATGCCCTTGACCGGAATTGAACCCGGGACCTTTCAGTCCGCAGACCAACGCTCTACCATTGAGCCAAACCGGTTTCGGCCAAGTTTTTTTTTTGAAATGACAAAGATTACTACAATTCCCATGGATCAGTAATATGTTTTATATTTCAAACATCAGCAAATCAGCAGCCTGTGAATGGGTTGGCCATTCGGTCCTCAGCCCAAATATTCTTCATCTCATATCCTTGACTGAGGATGTCAGAAAACCAGAGGGTTTTTACAAATTCCAATAACCAACCCTAGAAATTGATGGACCCCAAACAGACTGGCCAGCAGTCCCCATGGATATTTTCCCATCGGCAGACTGAGAACAGAAGGGCCTACCAGGCAGTCTCTGTCCCTGGCTAGTGCTGATGGAGCCATACTTGCCTCCCAGATCCAGGCACTGCAGGAACAGAAGGGCACCCTGATGGTTGGCCTCGCCCCGAGAACTAGAGTGTAGTCTGAGCTAAATCCCCCCCGCACTAGGGTCAGTGGACACTCAAAAGAAAGTCATTTCCTGCAGAGGGTTTTCAGAGAGCAAAGCATTTCCTGGCATTTGAAGAGCTGCCTGGATAGGGGACAGAAGGACTTGGGAAGTCCGGGACCAACTATGCAAAACATACCCAGTTCAGAGGCTTCAGATGAGCACACAGCACCACCAGAGCTACCTCTGAAACACCTCCAGGAGGAAGAGAGATGTTTGACTGCTTCGGTTTTAGGTCAAGCATGATTAGAATCCCCTGACCTCCATCTTTCTTGAGAACAGAATTAGAGAAATTCTCATTTCAGTGCAGAGAATATTTTTGACAGGGTTGGAGCAGGAACCTTTGTCCTGTGCACTCTACAAACTCATTTAATCCATCCAGCGAACTTAAGAAAGCGAATACTATTCGTGTCCTGCAGATAACGGAACTGGACCTCAGAGATGTTAAGTGACTTGCCCAAAGTCACACAGTTAGCAGCCAGAATGTGAGGCTGTGTCTTTCCCAGGTTTCTAGACTCTGCAGTGTGAGTGTGTAGCCTCTGTACTCATGGATCTCAGCTCTGGCTGTGCATGAGAACAACCTGGGGGAAATGTTAAACTCCCATGAACAGGATGCACATAGATGATCTAAATCAGACTCTGGGGATGGCCCCAGACATAGTGGTTCTAAAGCTCCCCTGCGACTAGAATGTGCAATCAAGGTTAAGAACCTCTGCTCTCAAAAAGGCTTCCCTGTAAGAGTAGGAGATCTTGGTCAGGGCAGCCTTAAACACAAGACCTTTCATATGTTTGGGGAGAAGTTAGGGTGGCATTTTGCAGAGACAAAGGAACAGACTTACTGCCCTTAAGTGCCACAATTTCATGCCAGCTCTGTAGCTAACTCCACCTGCCCAGAGGTCACACAGGATCACATCTTTCACCTTCTGGTGCAGGTACACCGACTCCTGTTCCTCCTCCTCCTGCAACAAAACTTATTCCTATTTATAAGGCTCTTCTCAAGCAAAGTTGTTACTGTGTAAACCCCCACCCACATAGTTTTATAGCTACTTCTTTATCTCCCTCTGGCCCATGCCTTCCCTTCCAACAACAGCTGCCAGCCCCAGCAGTGGTCTTGGCTGGAGCCCCTTGCTCCCAGGAACCAGAGAGCGGTGGTTTGGGTGATACCGGGCACTGTGGACAGAGGCAAAGCTGCTGCACCCTCCAGATCCCCCAGCCTCTCACATGGCTTGGCACTGGGGTCCCATTGCTTCCACTATATCCTCCTTGTGCCTGGGCAAAAGAGCTCACATTCTGCATCAAAATTCCTATTGATAGCATATTCCTGTGGTTCCACTTCTGCCCCCACCTTTTCCTTCCTCTACTCTATAGCTCTCAAGTGGGGCATGTCTAGGACAATGATAATACTTAACAATAGCTGAGTACTATAACAGGACAGCACTGCAATGAGCATTTATGTATTTCATTTTGTATAGTGCCCACAACTATGCTTTGAGGCAAACTGTTGCTCTTCTTATAGATGAGGAGGTAGGGAGGGACCCAACTATCAATGGTTGAGATGGAACTCGATCCACATCCATCTGACTCAAGAGGGCCATTTCCCCTTCAAATCAATCTTCACCTTCTCAGCAGGCTTGGGCTTCCCCCACCATCATCCCCACCTTCTAAACCCTCCTGACTTCTCCCCAATCTCATACACTCCCCAGGAACCTTTGACTCATCCACTACTGTCCAAGACTTAACCTTCTTTGTCCTTACTCACAGCAGAGGATCTGCCACATAAAAAACAAACAAACAACAACAACAAAAAACAAACAGTTAACCAAAGGCCTTTCGCTGCCTCTCCTGCAGCTCTAAGCAGGACACATTATCACCCTACTTGTCTCAGAGGAGGATCTGCCTGGCTCCTTCCTACCTACACTCAACCCTCCACCCAGCAGCCTAACCACACCCCCACCATCCCATAAAGCCGCTTTCTCAGGGACCCATGTAGGGGCCTCCTTCAGGCCTATCAGCAGTTCTTCTGTTCTCCCATCCATTACCCTCTACCTGCCCAGCCACCTACTGGTGCTCTCCCTTCACCTTCTTTTTAAACCCTGAGGTTTCCCAGGATCCTGTCCTGAGTTGGCTTTGTCCTCAAACCATGTCCCTGGACAATTCTGCCCCCAAGACATGAGCTATGAATGTTGTGCTACGTGTCTGTCCTTAACCTGTCACAGCCCAGAGCCTGATTTCCAGCTGCCAATCAGATATCTTGGCGTGCTATCTTGTAGGAATCTCTATCACAAAGATCCCAAAGCCAGAAGTATCACCTATTTCTCAAAAGTAGTTTTCCCTCCTGGGTTCTCTGACTTGGATGACATTCTCACCAACCCCAATTGGAAGCTGGACACCATTGTTGTCTCTCCCAATGATTGGTCCCCAAGCTCTGTCCTAACTCAGCCATGTCTCAAATTTGTTCTCTCTTCCCCACCCCTTTCCCCACTCCTGGCTCAGCTCAAGTGTTACTATCCCTCCTGACTCTTGCCCTGCCCTGAATGCTTGTCCTACTCCAATTCCCTTTCATACAGCAGCCAGTAACTGTGAGACAAACAAGGCCTAGACCAGCCATGGGCAAACTACGGCCTGTGGGCCAGATCCGGCCCATTCAGCTATTCTATCCGGCCCTCAGAGCTGAAAGAGCGGAGGGTTCTCTTGCTCTCCCCTCCGCTCCTTCACCAGCAGCCCAAGATGAGAGTGCCAGCATGGTCAGGTTGCTTTTGTTCTGGCCCTCCAGTCCAGTTTAAGAACCCATTGTGGCCCTCGAGTCAAAAAGTTTGCCCACCCTTGGCCTAGACTATCTCCTCCCGACCCTCCACTGATTTGATCAACTTTGTCAAAATCCTTCACCATGTGACAAGCTGCTTCTTTACCCACTGGCTATTCAGTCCTTGCTCTTGCTGCTTCTAAACACACACACCGTTCACACATTGGCTATTGTTTGTGCTCTGTCATATTTGGACACCTATCTATATTCTTCCCTTACTTCTTTCTCAATTATTTGCCAAGTACTGCTATTTCCCAGTGACCATAGAAGGGCAACTATTTCTGGTGGCTCTGCTAAATATATAGATCCTATTGTGCAAGGAAAAGCTGCTCACACAGGCAACATGGGGTTAATGAGGCACCAGATGGGAGTCACTAGATGATTTCTTGAGGCACTGTCAGCATGGAAAGAAGCAATCCTAACCCCATCTCCCCACTTCTAGAGCAGCTAGCTCTCCTTCCAGCTTTGCAATGCCAGTGTTCCCAACACCTGCAGATCCTGACAGAGACAGAGAATGCTTTCCAAAGCCTCTTTCAAAATAAGAAAGAGGGCATGTGGGAAGCAGTTGGCCTATTTTTAAATGAACCATTTAAGTTGTTTGTGCTCACAGTACTCTGGCTTTGCAAGACTAATTTGATGCTAAAAACAATCCTGAAAAACTCAGAGAACATGGTTTCTGAAGGGGAAGGCTGGTGGTGGTGGGGGAGTAGAGAGAGAAGTATCTTACTTGAGTTTCGATTAAAGGGCGGCTTCAGGATGCTCCAGGCTGAAGTGCGTGAGCTTAGGTTGGCCCTGACACGGAGGTTATAAGGCACGGTGGCAGTGATGTCATCGGTGATGTCACATTCAGGAACTGTGGTAGGTGAGCACCTGCTGCTGGGGATCCAGATGTGGCTCATGTACAGGCTCTCATACTCTCTAGCCAAAGAGAGGAAGGCACAGGGTCACACCAGCTTCGCCCACCCAGGCTCAACGATGGTTGCAAGTAACTGCCTCATTCACCTGCTTTTCATGGGCCAGCAAAACAGGCATTTGCTCCAAATTCCAGTTCCTTCACCCTCCTCCCTGACCAACCAACCATTCTTCCTTACTCCTTTTATGACCAGACAAAGGAAACTTAGGCACAAATCCCAATGTGTCTAGGTCTCGCCATCTCCACGGGTCACCACCCCAATCACAGCCATTGTCATCCTTTGCCTTGCTATGGTCTCCTGATTTTCCAGCTTCCACTCCCACTATTCTCCAAACCATTTATCACTCAGCAAATCATGATATGTCTATCCTCAATGGCTTCCAAAACAGTTGGAATGGAATCTAAACTCTTTCCCATGGCTTCCAAGACTCTCTGGCCTCTCTTCCACTTTGCCCCTACACATGCTCTCTGCTCTACACTGGCCTCCTTGCTGAGCTCTTTTAACCTTAGGACCTCTAACCAGCTGTTTGTTGGGTCCCAAATACTCTGTCTCTGCTGTTCACGTTGGCTGGCTCCTCCTAACCTCCAGAAATAGACTTAAATATCACTCCCCAGACAGGCCTTCCCTGACCACCCACTGAAAAGGAGCCACGGAGTTGACTGTCTTTTGCATCAGCCTTTTAGCTTCCTCCCAGCACGGATTGCTATCTGAAGTTACCTGGAGCAGTGCTGCCCAGCAGAACTTTCTGTGATGATGGAAAGGTTCTATATTGGTGTCATTCAATATGGTAGCCACTACCACATGTGGCTATTAGGAATTTGAAATGTGACTAGTGTGTCTTGGAAACAGACATTGTTAGTCAATTTAAATAGCGCTCTGTGTATCTAGTGGCTTCCACACTGGACAGTGCAGACCTAGGCATTTGTTTTCTTTACCTTTTTACTGGCTGCCTCCTCCTTTCTTTACATCCAGAAACCTGGTCAACTGTGCCCTGACCAGTACTTATTGTTAATGAAATACATTGAGTACCTCTGTGTCCCTGTCACTCCTCAATGGCTCCAAGGGCCTGAACACCTGCAGAGGAGCACAGCCTGCTTGGCCCCTGGGTAGCTGACCTTTAGGGGTCACAATTTCTTTTGGCTCATTGACAGGAAAACTGAGATCTCTCCCGCACCCCCGCCCACCCCCCGAAAAGGATCTGAGTCTCCAGGGACCTATCCAGCTGAAGTCAGAGTCAAACTCTCAACATTTTCTACAGCGATAGACAGTTGACTCACCATTGAAAAGAAGCTCCACCAAAATGTTCAAGAGTTCATGATCAAATCCACAGAACAATTTCCCTTGTTTCTTCAACTCTCCCAATGCCTGTGCGCACAGAGGCAGCAGGTCACTGGAGATGATCTATCTCTGGGCCCACAAAGCTTTCTTGGGCTCTGGAATGAGGGCTGTGCCTCCAGCAATCAACCACTGTCCAAGGGAGAACAACTAAGAAAAACTACACACAACACAATTGGAAAAAAAAACTCACCCCTGGTACTCAACAGAATAGTGAATCGTTTCTCCAGCCATGATCACTGGGCTCCATGTCAAGAGATGCTTCATGTTGGTTGACTGTATAGAGAGGTTCTGAGGGGCAGGCAGAAGGGCAACTTCATCTAGAACCAAGGCAGACAGACATGCTGACAGGCGGACTCATATTGGGGGAATGTCACAGCTTTAAATTAGTTCCTAATGAGACTTCATACATCTATGAACCAGAAACACCTCTAATTTCATCACACTTGTATAAATGCTAAATTAATAGTCATAATGGCGAATATTATTGAGCACTTACCATATTATATCTAGACAATGTGCTAGATTATTACGTGGTTATCTTATTTAATCCTCATGACCATACTGGGAGGTAAGGACTATTCGTTTCTCCACTATACAAGTGGCAAAATTAAGGTACATTGCTTACAACTTTTATGCCAGATTGACCTAGATGCAGGCTTTGACTCTGTCACTTGGCACATGACTTTAAGCAAGGCAAATAAACCTGAGCCCTCCATCTCTACATGGCAAACCCATGCAGGCTCCTGCCAGCTCCTCAGCACCTCCCTCTCCTGCTACTGCCATCCACGGGACATGCTTAAGCCTCCTCCCAACAAGACTTAGTGGGGCCTCAGCTCCCAGCTGGAAAGTGCAGGCTGGTCTGCTGTAGAAGGAGTCCAATCCAGATAGGCACCCAGCCAGCTCTGAGACTCCACCTCAGGCAGACTACAGACCTCTGAGCCAGCCTGGGACACAAGCGTCTGCTTGCACAGGTGTGTGTGGTGTGCCCAAGAACGCATACACTTTGCACACAGGCTGAAACACGCCTATGACGCTGCACATGCACTCCTAAGAACTTTGGGCAGCCCTGGGGCTCATCCTGTGTGAACCCAGGGTGCAGTGTGGCTTCTCTGCTGTGGTCCTTCTCTTCCCAGTTTCAAACGTTCTTCTTTTAATGCTGACACCTGCCTCCCCTTGCTGTTACAGTTGCGGTGATAACATCGAGAACACGGTAGGGCCTAGGGCCCTTGCACGGGACTTTTCATCTCGGTGTCTGTCTCGAGATTGGCACCTGTTGTTACCAAGCCCCATGACCACGAGGGGAGGAGGGTTGCTAGGGACACCCCGCCTGGTTTCCCTGCTTCTTTTGTAATGTAGGGCCCTGGTGGTGCACCTCCAACCCACCCTCAGCTTCCATGGCCTGCCCTGTGAGGAAACACCTGGGGTGTCCACAAGGGAGGCTTCCTGTCCTCCCCACCCCTAACCTTGGAATCACCCAGGGGGTGAAAAGCAAAGGGCCAGCTGCAGTGAGGTGGCACGGGAGGGCGGGGCTTGGTCCTTTCTGACATCCTTCCTCTGGTAAAGTAACAAAACATTTTTCTAGTCAGCTATGTGGGGAATGTGAGGCTATAGCTCATAACTTAATAGCTCTGAAACTGAAATCTCCGGGTCCAGATGGTTTCACTGGAAAATACTACTAACTATGTTTTTAAATTAACACTGATTTTAAACAATCTCTCCCATGAAGTAAAAAGAGGAAAGAACACTTTCCAATTTATTTTGGTATCAGGATAATATTTATCAGTACTATCCTGATACCAAAATCAGACAAAGATAACAGTATGTATTTTAAAAATCACACACACACAAAAAACTACAGATCGATATATCTCATGCACTTAAATGCAAAAGTTGTCAACAAAATATTAGCAACCTAAATCCAAGAATTCATCAAAAGGATTAGATACCGACCGTGACCAAGTGAGATTTATTCCAGGTATGCAAGACTGGTTCAACATTTGAAAATCAATTAATATAATCCACCATATCAACAAGCTGAAGAAGAAAACTCATCCAGTCATGTCAATTGACACATGAAAAGCATTTATAAAATCCAACATCCATTCGTGATCCAAAGATAAATCTCTTCAGCCGAAACCGGTTTGGCTCAGTGGTAGAGCGTCGGTCTGCGGACTTAAGGGTCCCGGGTTCAATTCTGGTCAGGGGCATGTACATTGGTTGCGGGCACATCCCCGGTAGGGGGTGTGCAGGAGGCGGCTGGTCGATGTTTCTCTCTCATCGATGTTTCTAGCTCTCTATCTCTCTCCCTTCCTCTCTGTGAAATATCAATAAAATATATATTTTTAAAAACAAACAAAGATAAATCTCTTCAAGCTAAGAATAACAGGGGATTATCATCCCTGTGGTGAAATGAAAACCGCTGCTTCTTTCCGAGCACTGCAGGCAACATCCTCAGTATCCTTATGCTATTTGTGAAGAGTTATCCGAATTTCATTGCTGTAAAGCTCGTGTTCACAGCACACACACATGGGGTGTGAGATGGGAAAACTGCAGTGCCCATGAACTACTACTGATTCCAAGGAGACATTTGACAGGGTAATGCAGAAAGTGCCATGGCATCGCTAGAACACTAACCAGGAAATGAAGTCCAAGGAACCATATTTCAGCTTAGACTCCAAGCTGAAAGTGACTCTTTCCACCTACAAAAAGCTTTAAAATGCCCTTTAATTGTTAGAGAAGGCTGAGTGTGGACTTGGGAACACAGAGGGAAAAAGAGAAAACTGTTGTCCATACAGCATTCTCATTAACGTGAAATGTCATCAATCAGCCAGGACCAATATCTATTGAAGTCAAATAATTTAACTATGTTTTTAAATTAACATAATTTAAAAGAAACCAGTTAATGAAGACTACCGAATGTAAATGTCAAATGCAAAAATAAAAAAATATATACTCAAGAGGAACGAGAAACTTTGAAGCAGACAGGAAAAACACATTGGCCACAATGAAGAGTGTGAAAAATCTAAATTTCCTCAGCCACACTGGATGAGGGTTCTCACCAGAGCGGGAGAGCAATTCTAAAACCCCCTGTATAATATTTTTGTTCCTTGTGAATGTTTGTGGTTTTGTTACTATAGAGAATTGTATTTTTCTCATTCTAGTAGGTATCTCAAGAAGGTCCACTGGATGGAGGCTCTATTTCCAACAGAGACTTGAACTGGGTGGCTGTGACCTGACTTAAGATTCTGGTGCTCAGAAACTTTGATTTGTCCATGCAAAACTAGCTAAGCAACATCTTTCTCATAGTGCTGCATTCACAACACTGATATATATATATATATATATATATATATATATATAGATAGATAGATAGATATAGATATAGATATAGATATAGATATAGATATAGATATAGATATAGATATAGATATGTATATATCTTATATATAGATATAGATATAGATATAGATATAGATATATCTTCTCTCTCTCTCTCTCTATATATATATATCTTCTCTCTCTCTCTCTCTATATATATATATATCTTCTCTCTCTCTCTCTCTCTCTCTATATATATATATATATATATATTCTCTCTCTCTCTCTCTCTCTCTCTCTCTCTATATATATATATATATATATATATATCTTCTCTCTCTCTCTCTCTCTCTCTCTCTCTCTCTCTTGCTATTGTAACAAATTCCCACAAATTTAACATATTAAAACAACACATTTATTATCTTACATTTCTATAGGTGTGAAGTTTGACACTGGTCTCACTGGGCTAAAATAGGTATTGATAGGACTGTGTTCCTTCTGGATGCTCCAGGAAAGAATCTGTCTCCTGTTTCCTTGCCATCCTGTTTCTAGTGGCCACCTGCATTCCTTGCTCATGGCTCCTTCCTCAATCTTCAAAGACAACAATGGCTGGTTGATTCTATTTCATACTTCAAATTTCTCCTGCCTCTTCTTCTGTCCTCCCATCTCTCTCTGTCACTGCAGCTAGGAAAGATTCTCAGCCATCATCTTTTAAAACATATTTTTATTGATTTCAGAGAGGAAGGAGAGAGGGATAGAAACATGGGTGATGAGAGAGAATCACTGATTGGCTGCCTTTTGCATGCCCCTGATTAGGATTAAGCCCACAACTGAGGCATGTGCCCTGACCAGAATCGAAACATGGCCTCCTGATTCATAGGTCAATGCTCAAACCATCAGGTAAGATTTAAGGTAAGATTTAAAAGATTAGTGTGGGCCCACCTTGATAATCCATGACAATCTCCCAATCTCAAGGTCCCATAACATTAATCACAATCTTTTATTTTCCAAGGGATTGGTGTGTGGACATCTTTAGGGGACCATTATTCTGCCCACTGAATGGCCCTCGCACAGTGGGGGTATTGGATCTATGAACTGACACTATGCCCTAAAATTTCTCCCTCAAATATATTGAATTATTTCAAGAGAATTACCTTGTACATCACCAGAAAAAGAAAAGAGCAAGACTGACCTAGAACTTGGCTGATAAACCAGCTGCTGGCATCATATCCCAGCTTCAAAAGTACACAAACAAATTCATGCCCAGAAAAGTAGTAGATTGCTTCATGCTTTTCAAGTATAGTCATCAGATCAGCAGCACCACATTCCCCAGGAGTTTATTAGAAAGGCAGGCTCTGAAGCTGACCCCCCCTACATCCAATTGAACCAGAATTTGCATTTTAACAAGAGTTCCCAGGAAATTCGTATGCATATTAAACCTGGTCTTTCCCCTTCTCCTTTGGCCTCCTCATCTTCTCCTTTGGGCTTGTGGAGGAATGTTTCCCTGACAACTGGTTTGTCCCACCAGCTAATCAACCGATCTACTAACTAACCAATCAGCCAATACACTTAGCCTATGCTACAGACTGGGGACACACGGAAAGATGCCCAGGCCCTGCCCTCAGATCAATGCAGAAAACAGACACACCAAAGCAGAGTAAAAGAGGTCAGGTCAAGGGAGAGAGAAGTTTAGGAGGAGTCTGTAGGAAGAGGGAGCCATTTGGAATGATGCTAGGAGAATGGGATAGGGATGGGGAAAGGAAAGAGAGATGGTGCTTCTAGTGGAAAACTACACCAGTAAAGGCTAGGAGGAGGAAATGGGGGTGTAATATGCCAACTATGAAGACAGCAGCCACCTGTGGTCCATATTTGTTTTCAAGGAGATGTGAGCAATAGGATCAGGGCATGAATATGCTGGATCATAAGACAAACAGCAGATTTGAACACCATGTGCTGAGCAATTGGGAACTTTGAAGGTTTTTGAACTAAGAAGGGACACCATAAACTTGATGTCTAAACCCGTTCTAAACATTTGCAAATCACCTTAGCACTGATTTGTTGCCTGGTTTAAACTAAATAGAATAAGTACTTCTCAGTGTTAAAATAATAAAAAATGAAAAATACAGAAAGTACGAAAGGTTCCCCCTGATACTACAAAGTGTCCAGTACCTTAGAGTATTAAAATTAGACAATTTTTCTCAAATGCAACTTGACATGATGACACATCAAAGACTGCAGAGCTGTGATTTTGGAACAATAAAGCATGTAGGTACAAGTATCCAGGAGTGGAGCAGAGAAAATTATGTAATGTTACTGGAAGTGAAAGTGCCTCAAACCAATTTTTTTTTAATGCTATGGAGTACCTACCTGCTATCTTTTCGGCAGTGACCAGGACAGATCCAACTTTAACAAGTTTTGTACTCATAATTAAGGTTGAAAATTGTGTCTTTTTATTCATGTGTATTTTGTTAGAATCTTTACTCTATCTTTTATCCCTACAGTTAACATCTCCGAGGTACACATAAAGACTGAGATAACTATGCTGCACCTTTCAAAACCAGAAAATGAGATAAATAATAAAATGCATGGAGCTCTGCTAACCTTAAGACTATTTGTTTTGATGCTTTATCGTTCTAGATTATTCTGTGGACATTAAGAGAGAGATTTCCAAACAGAATGCAGGATTTTTCTTTCATTCAGGATGTGGGGATGAAGGTTTAGGAGATGAGCAACCTTATTGAAAACAGACTTAAGATGTTAGATGTATACAATGCAACCCAAACCCTGGGAAAGTATTTTCTACCTTCTTAACCTACATTCAATTCCCAGTCTATTAGCTGTATTCTAGTTCATACTTACCTATGAGCAAACATGGAATCAAGGTGTAGAAAAGCCACATGATAAGACTTGCCGAGATTTCTTCTAGAATCTTCGCGAGGGTCCGTGTTTGGCAGACTCAGTTTGACCTGGAACATTGTTCCCTTTCACAATGCGACATCCTGTCCATCCCAGCCATCCTTGCTTCAGAAATCAGATGCTGGAGCTGAGGTCTCAGTTGTTGTGCAGCCTGAACTGTTCCGGAGAGTGGAGCTGGCCCAGACAGCTCAGAAGGGGCGGGCTGAATTGCACCCTCCTTTCTGCCCAAACCCAGATATTGATTGCATCAGGGGGAGTGGCTTGCATAGCTCCAGAGAAAAAGTAACTCTGGGAGCCTAAGAACCTGCCTGGGGAAGATACCTGGACAATAGGCTCCGTCCTGGGGGACCCTGGATGGCCCTAGAAACCCCATTGGAGTGAGCAGGCAGGGTTACCTTACCCTCTCCTCAATTAGCTGTTCTCTTCCACGTCTTCATCTTGAGTTCATTCAAGCTGGGTATTGATTCGGGGTGTTTTTTTTTTTTTTGCTAATACATATCCACTTCAGAAAAAAAGTAAAGGCTTTTGAAAAAAATGTTTTAATACCTTTTAAAAAGTCAGAAGTGAAAAAGAATATAGTTTCATATTCACTCACATTTTTAAAAAGAAAACCTGGAAGGAGATACAAAAACTAACAAGATTGATTACCTTGGGGCAGAGGAAGTGGGGGCTGGGAAGATGGAGAAAAATGGGATTGAGACTCTGCAAAGTATCTTTTTGTTTGTTTGTTTTGGGCTTTAATTTTTTTTTAATTGTGGTAAAATATACACAACATAAAATTTACCACCTGAACCATTTTTAAACATACAGGTCAGTGGTATTAAATGCATTCACATTGTTGTACAACCATCAGCACCATTCACCCTCACAGCTCTCTTTAGCTTGTGAAACAAACTCTATGGCCATTAAACAATAACTCCCCATTCTCTCCTTCCCTCTGCCCCTAGCAACCACCATTCTTTTTGTTGCTGGGAACTTGACTACTCTAAGCACCTCACAGAAGTGGAGTTATACAGTATTTGCCTTCTGTGACCCGCTTATTTCACTTAGCACGTCCTAAAGGTGTAACCATGTTCCTTTTTAAAGGCTAAATAATATTTCAGTGGTGTATACACCACTCTTTGCTCACCTACACATCCACCAATGAACAGTTGGGTTGTTTCCATGATTTAGCTATTGTGACCAAGGCTGCTATGAACATGGATGTTCAAATATCTCTTCGGGACCCTGCTTTCAATTGTCTTGGGTGCTATTTATTTTTATACTATCTGATTACTGAACCATGTGAATGTGTTATTGGAAAAATGAAAAACAATTTTAAATATTGGAAGAAAACCTTATTACAGGATTTGGCTCCCTAAAATGCCAGCTTTTAAAGGACTCTAAACACTTTATATGTGCCAATTAATTAGTGAAAAGAACATGAGCTTTAGAGGACAACAGATTGTGGTTCCAGTTTAAGGACTGATTTGCAATATCCCCTTGAGAAATTAATAATTTATCCATTCAACAAACATTTACTAAGGGCCTACTATGCGCTAGATTCTGAGAATTCAATAGTTCCTGGCCTCAACTAAGAACTTCCCAACTAGTGAAGAAGATAAACATGGGAATAATCATAAATTGGCATTGAAAAAAAGTGACAGAAATATTCACAAGGGAATAAGGGAGCATTAAGGAGAAACATCTAACCCAGCATGGGAGATCAGAGAAGGCTTCATGGAGGAGGTGACTTGGGGGGCTATTAAGTGCTGAAAACAATTAGCCAGAGCTGGTGTGTTTAGGAAACAAGAAAGTTTGGTGCAACTGGAGGTTGGAGTGGCAAGACATGGGGTCCAAAGGCAGAACGAGACAGGATTCCAGAGAGCTTTGGATGCCTTATTGAGCTTAGAGTTTATCCTTAGAGAGCAATGAAGCTTGGAAAGCAATGAAGGTCAAAAAAGGGGTTAAAAGCTCATTTCATTTTCTGCATTAGAGCTTTAAAGAGTGTATGACTAGGAAAGATAAAACAGTAGAAGAGGTCAGACTGGAGGGAGCTGTGTTATTGGCTTCTACTAGATTTCCCCTCGTTGGTAGAGCGAAGTAAGCTTATCCAAAAGATGGAGGTAGAATTGACAGCTCCTAAATATTGAATAAATTGTAAGGGTGGAGGAAGAGGCAAACAAGACTTTCAGGTTCTAGGTTTGAGTAACTGGGTGGATGGCAGCACCTCAACCAGAAAAAATGAAGAGGAGGAGGAGAGTGGGGTGGGGCAGGTCAGGCAGTGTTGGGGAGGGTACAGAAAACAGTTGCATGTGTTCCAACTTGATACAGGTGGGGGGCAAAGGGGGGTTGTGGTGGGATGCTCCAGTATGTAAAGAATCTTTGCCTCAACTTTATAGGTGTCTGGCACCATCTCCTCTACCTTTAGCATTTCAGTGGTAGCTGAGATCAGGAAGTGGGTGGAACATTCAAGGAGAGTATGTAATTAAGGAAGCATGTGGATGTGCTTTTGGAGAAGACCCACATTTAAGGGCCGGCATTAAGAAAAAAGAAATATAAACATATGGGAGGGGGGCGGTGTGTGTGTAAAAATAGGTCAGGGAGGCAGACAGTCCTGGAACAAACTGGCCCTGGACATGATGAAAGATGGAGTGGTCATCAAGCAGGAGTGCAGAACAGTGAGTCACAGAGTTAATCATTGAAAAATGTCCCCTGGATGATCATTTGTAATCTCCACATTTCAAGTGGAGAACTTGAATCAGAAGCTAAACAGTTGTAGGGTGAAGAATGGATGGGATAAGGAGTACATTTTCAATGTGAAGAGCAAAGAAAGCAACTTGAAGAGCCTCATTTTTTCATTTATTAAACAGAGATGACGATGTCTTGCATATTAGTTAAGGGAATTAGAGAATACAGACAAAGCACATTAACACAATGCCAGGAACACAGTAGATCTTCACAAATGCTGTTTTAACCATGTTTTATGCTAATAACATTAGCAATAAGTACATTAGGGGCAATCTGCTCTGACTGGCTGGCTCTTTGCATCAGGATGCTCATCTTTCCGTTTGGCCCCTGGAGAAACAAAGAAACACTTCCAGTAGGAGATGCCGATTGGAGCGTAGTAGTTAAAATCCTGGGCTCTGGAGCCACATTGTCTGGGTTGGCATCCAGGCTCTGCCACACTTACTAGTTGTCTGTTTTTTTTCAGGCAACTCATTTACAGTCTGCTTCTGCGTTCTCTTCTATAAATTGGAGACCGTTATAATAGTACTTAATTCACGGGGCTGCTGTGGGAACTACCAGTAAATGAATGGTACACTTAGAACAGGATCTGGCAAAGTAAGTGTACAGTAAATGTTAGCTGTATGCCTCTTTATTACACCATAGTCAAGAATGTTTGTTGCACGCTCTTTCTGATTCCAGCACCGTGAGTCAGTGGCCACATCTGTGCCATGACCTCTGGTCACAGCTGCTTGTATCGCTTCTCACTGCTCCCCTGGTGTCTGATCCTGGCTCCCCTGGCCTTTGGATCTGGATACATCCCAACTTGAAGTGCTTCATACATGCTGGCCTCAACATCTGTCCCCCATCTTACTTTTGTTCTCCTAGTCCTGGCTTCCAGAGTCCTCTCTCCTAAATGTACTTCTGCCCAGTTTTCCACATGTTAACAATAAAAGCCGATTTGTAACTGGGAATCTATTATGTGCCAAGAATTGTCCTAAAGGCTTTCCATGATTATATACATTTCCATATTTTAGACAACAGACTTGCAAGGTAAGATTTGATTCCCAACTTTTCGGATGAGGACGCAGGACTCAGAAATTTGCTGTATATAAGAGCTAATCAGGGATGGAGACAAGAATTCCAGATAAGGTCTGCCCAATTCCAAGTTCTTTTTACTCACCTTACTGCCTCCTAATTAGCACCAAAGGAGGACTCACAGTGTGTCTCAGGGCAGAGAGGAGTGATTCGAGTGATTAGTAAAGACTTTAGAGAACAGACAGACCTTGATATGGTGTTGCAAGGATGTACCTGTTTAGATTTGGGTAGGAAAGATGCATTCACAGTTCAGCATTCCAACTGGGAGAATAACATGAGCAAGGCTCAAGGATGGGAAAGTTGAAGGGAATTCCAACTGAGGAAGAAAAGGAAAAGGAAAGGAAACAGAATGGGAGAGCAAGAATGGGGGAAGAGCCGAAACCGGTTTGGCTCAGAGGTAGAGCGTCCGTCTGCAGACTGAAAGGTCCCGGGTTCGATTCCAGTCAAGGGCATGTACCTTGGTTGCGGGCACATCACCGGTAGGGGGTGTGCAAGAGGCAGCTGGTCGATGTTACTCTCTCATCGATGTTTCTAGCTCTCTCTCTCCCTTCCTCTCTGTAAAATATCAATAAAATATATTTTAAAAATTAAAAAAAAAATGGGGGAAGAAGTCTTATTCACCAAAACCTTGAGGTCTCAATGACAGCTGACTCTACCTGGGCCTGGTTCCCTGTCAAGATGCCCCCACCCAGCTCTGCCATACTCTCCCCAGGCAGTACTGCCTGACAATCCTTCACAAGCCACTGCAAGGAAAGTCTCTGTCCTGGGCTCTGCACCCCTGAGGGGCACTGAGGGGTAAGGCTATCTGCCTGACCCTTTTGAATGACAGTCCCTCTCAGGACTGGCTCATGACAAGGCACTCAGACCAACCAACTCTCTACGGACCATGTCATGGGGTGAGGACTTCGGGAGCGCTGTGCCTCACCTGCTAGCCTGTGCTCTTGCCAGGAATCCCTGACTCTGACCTCACATTTCTCTTGTCTCTGAGGTACTTCTCTTTCTATACCTCCTCATCAGCTCGTTGAGATTTACAGTTGTCTATGCAACATGCCAGAACCAAGCTATCCTCTAACCTGTTGCTTGCACTTCTGTTAATTTTCACTGCCATCCAGAGTTGAAAGATCATCTGTTCTGAAGATGAACTCCTGAAGAAAAAAAAAAAAAGAGGAAATTATTTTATATTATAAGCAGGTACAGTCTAGAAATAGGAATTTTTTTCCTTATTACACCATTAGCCACTTCAATATTTTATATTTAATTATGGAAGGAAATGCAGGTGATATAGGTCTGTATGTAATGATAGAGGCAGTGGGAGAGATAGGGAGGCTGATGCAAGAAAGAGCCTTGTGAGGCCTGTAGGGCTGGGACGAGAATGAAGCAAGAGGAAACACAAGGATGCAAATTTGAGGCACTCACTCCAATTTGTGCAGGTGCAGGACAGGTCCTGGTGTCCTGGCATATATGTCCATACATATATGGCCATACGTATGTGGCCAATCAGTGCATTCCAACTCTTCCTTTCCCTACTTAGCACAGAACAGTTCTGGATCCTTTACCAAGATTCCCAAACATGTCCTGGGTTTTAGAACATCTCACATTTAGTTGTAACCCACTGTCTCAATTATATATATTTTTTGTTACACAGGGTACTTAAGCAGTGGAATTTTGTGTCTCAGGTTTTTCTAACTCCTGCTTCCACTGAGTCTGTTCAGATATAATTTCTACACACTGTCAAGCTTTCATTCTCAGCCCTTTTACACCTCCTTGAAATACTTTAGTTTTTCAACTTTCTCCCTGTTGTCTGGCCCTCAGTGCAGAGCATCAGGAATTTAACCTAATTCTTTCAAATAAAACCCATAAGTCTGTCAAACTGTCCTCCTTCCTGCAGTCCTGATTTTTTTCTATGTGACACTCCTCAACAACTCTCCTTCTACTCTTCTTCCTCCTCCTCCCCCTGCTCCTCTCCCTCCTTTGTTAATCCTCACCTGAGGATATTTTTTCATTGATTTTTAGGGAGAATAAATGGAAGGGAGAGGGAAAGATAGAGAAACATCAATGTGAGAGAAACATCAATTGGTTGCCTCCTGCACGAGCCCTGACCAGAGCCCAGGCCAGGAAGGAGCTTGCAACCAAGATACATGCCCTTGACTGGAATTGAACCCGGGACCCTTTGGTTCACAGGCCTATGCTCTATCCCGAGCCAAACTGGCTAGGGCCCCAACACCTCTTCTTAAGATGGAGATCAGGCTTTATTTGAAATTGCTCTCTGTAGTTAACGGTTCCACATTTATTTATTTTTTAAATATATTTTATTGATATTTTACAGAGAGGAAGTGAGAGAGATAGAGAGCTAGAAATGTTGATGAGAGAGAAACATCAACCAGCTGCCTCTTGCACACCCCCTACTGGGGATGTGCCCGCAACCAGTGTACATGCCCTTGACCGGAATCGAACCCGGGACCTTTCAGTCAGCAGGCCAACGCTCTACCACTGAGCCAAACCAGTTTCGGCCAACGGTTCCACATTTAAATAAAACAAACACCATTTTATTCAATTTTAAAATGAAATTCAGAAATGCTCTGTAATAGTGAAGACCTTAACATAATTTCCAAATGATTTTGGTTGCTGTATTTTCACTCAACCAGTTTAATCCTCGTCATCAGTGATTCTATTATGTGGAACACACAATATGCTCAAAGGTCAATTTTATAGGAGGCCTCCTTTGATCATTTTACATAATTAACCCCCCAATTCTCACACTCCAACCCCCTCAACCTGCTCTAGTTTTTCTTCAAAGCACTTCTCCATTAGGTATTATATCACCAGAAATGTAAGTTTTACGACAGCTTTTGGACAACTTTGTCCATTTTCATTATCATATTTGCTAAGTTAGAAGAGTCTAGCACCTGAACATCAAATATTTGGAGTTGGCTGGATGCTGAACAAATATCTTCAAAAACTGTTTAAATATAGACACACAACAATACACACAGATATAACAGTGCAAAACATATTTTTTCATCGTGACGCCAAGTGATTAGCATATACCCTGATGAAACATGTTTTCTGTAACCTATATTCCAGAAAACACATCAAGTTGGCATTACTTGCTCCTAGAAAAAAACACGTGTATTCAAGAATTACTAATTTCTTCCATAAGTGCTCAAAAAGTATCAATTTAATAATCATTCCCGTGTTCAGCGTAAATTAAACACTTTAGTCTCATCCTGGAATCCACCTACCTCTGTAATTTCCCAAAGGCTATCTGCAAATTTTCTACATAGCCTAAGATATAAATTATTTGAGCCGAGATTTAAAGCAACTAAATATCTTACAACCTTAGATGTCTATTTTCAATTGCTATTTTTATGTTTGTCTTCCTGTTTGAAAGTCATTATCATTCTATGAAGTATAGAAAAACAAAGAAAAATTGAGTATTGCCTTGTCTTCTGTAGTTATAAATACAAATAAAATTTGCAGCATTATTCCAAAACAGAGACCAGTTTTCCTTTGAGCTTTAAAAACAGCTTAAAAAGTAATTGGAGTTGAAACATTTAAAAACTAGCCAGCCCAGTAAGTCAATTAAATGTGGTAAGCCATTACAGGCATCAGGCCAATGCTGAAATACTTTCTATAAGTGCTCCAGCTGGCAAACAGTCTCAAAAAGACACATCTACCTCCGTGAACATGGCCAATGATAACTGAAAAAGGCCTGTTCTTCAAAACCTTACCAAACCGTTTAGGTCCTACTCATTAAACAAATCTTAGCAAACTGTATACTCAGATCAAAAGATAGCTTGTTAGTAAACTAGAAAAATATATTTTGGTCTGTCACTTGGTTTAGCATGTAACAGCAAGAAATTTGGGTGTGTAGCATGCATAGTATGCTAGCCTCCCAGTGTTTAGATGATACAGTTGAGTCATAAAAACTTGCGAAACCAATAGAACCAGCTTCTCAGAAGAGAGCAGCTTCCTATCTTGCTTTGCAATCGTATCAGACAAATAATGGTCTCCCCTAGGAGCAGTAATGTGGCTTTTTTTTTTTTAGAATTCACTGTATACTGTTCAGAATATTAAGTTAGGATGTCATCTAATATATCAAATGTCCTTTAAGAAAGAAGTGACTACTGTAAAACTGGAAACAGTCAAAAACATCTACAAGATTACAAAGAACCCCATATCTTCTAGCAAATAATTAATGTGGAAAAGTTAAAGCATGTTGTAATACTACATCCTTAATTTATTAATTTGGACATTGCATTTAAAGTGTTTCTGATAATCGTTTCCAGAATCCAAACCAAAAATTCTCCATGTTACAGGTAAAAAAGGAAGCAACAGTAACTGCATTTGGAGCTGTGAAGTAGGATACGGGTTGGGAAGACTTTTTTTCCCCTTAAAATTAAGGGAACCATCTTTACCACGTTCTGTATGATAGTCACCTTGTGGGAATTCATCTCTAGTATTGTCAGCTACTCATCCTTCAAAGGAAACCAGAACTCTGAATTTTATGTGAAATCCCTCAATTTTCAAATGTAAACACTTTAAGGATTGTGTGGGTGTAACTAGATGGTTATTACTCTGAGCAGGGCACCCTAGTCAAGATGGAGTGGGGGAGGACTGTGCATGTAGTATAAATTCAGACTCCTCAGTAAGGAAGCGGGTTGGGCTTGCCTAGGAGGGAGAGGTGCCTTTTTTCTTCTCACAAAGGTACCTGCTTCTTTGCAATCTCTCAATCAGACAGAATTAGAGCATTAAAGCTGGAGATATTTGATGTAACATATAAGGATGACTTAATTTTTTTTATTTTTGGGATATCCTTATAAAAATTTGTAGACCAGCATACTACATACCCAAATTTCAACAACCCAAGTTGCTCATCTGCCAGGCCTTATTTTGCCAGCAATGGCATGGATTGCACTTGGCTTTCCTATTCTGTTTAGTGGTAAATCTGTGACACACTGTCATTAATAGTGCTAGGTGCCTAAATTATGACCAACTAAGAGACACAGCAGCAACAACTTTTACTTATTGAGTTTACACAGTTTTGAAGAACCTCCTTTCAATATTTTGGAGAAGTTATTTGTGGAAGTAGGCTGGGCAGGGTTATCTGTGCTGTGTATTTAACTAATAGCTAAGCATCTCATCACAGAAAACAAAGCATCATCAAATGTCTGAATTAAAAAGATGTTTCCTATCTAGTCATTTCAAAAGCACTTTATAACTGTTTTCTTCAATTTATGTTCAAGTGATTTTACAGCAAAAAGATAAGCATACATAACTTATTTTCATTAAACTTATCTAAAATAATCATTTCAACAAAGAGGGACTGATGTCTAACCACTATGCTGTACATCAGAAACTAATACAAAATAATACTGAATATAAACTGTACTTTTAAGGGGGGGGGGGCTGAGAAAGATAATGAAATATAAATATAAACTAAAAAGCTTTAAAAGCAGATGTAATGAAGATGAAAGCTTGTACATCAATGTCTTATTTATATTTGCTGACTCCTGTTGCTTAGTGGGAGAAGCCAGGCCTGCCACCCAGTGGCAACGTCCTTTAAAATGATTTTAAAATAATTTTAAGATTTAAAGGGAAAAAATTTTAATAAACAAATTAAAACACCACAACAGCCGAAACCGGTTTGACTCAGTGGATAGAGCGTCGGCCTGAGGACTGAAGGATCCCGGGTTTGATTCTGATCAAGGGCATGTACCTTCCTTGCGGGCACATCCCCAGTAGGGGGTGTGAAGGAGGCAGCTGATGGATGTTTCTCTGTCATTGATGTTTCTAACTCTCTCTCCCTTTCCCTTCCTCTCTGTAAAAAATCAATAAAATATATTTTAAAAAAACACACCACCACACACACAAAAACAACTCAGCGCTAACCAGTGTGGCTCAGTGGATAGAGTATCGGATTTGATTCCAGTCAGGGGCACATGCCTGGGTTTCAGGCTTGATCCTTTGTAGGATTGTGTAGAAGGCAGCTGATCAATGATTCTCTCTCATCATTGAGGTTTCTCTCTCTCCCTCTTTTTTTTTTTTTTAAATCAATAAAGAAGATTTTATATATATATATATATATATATATATATATATATATATATATATATATAGGCTGCACTGGGAAGCTTTTCAAAATATATGACTTCTGTTTACAAGTTTTGTGATTTTAGTAAGAACTTTCAATTAAAATACTGAAGGTTGCTTTGCTTAAATTTCAATCTACAGAATAATGGAGGGACAAGCTATGGCCACAAAATACAACTGGTTTTCTTTTGTGGCCTATAGAATAAATTTAATACTCTACAGTAGCCTCTCATCCATACACCCAAACTTCTGCTTGGTAAACAAAAACATAATAGAAGCACTTGCAAAAATAAGATTTTAAAAATACTTTTCTCTATCAGTTCATCCCAGGTATAAATCAATTTTAGTGTCACAGTCAACAACTCAAGCTGAAAGGCAGAAATGGAAATAGTAGAAATACTATGCCTGATAATTATTGGTATTAAGGAATTGGGATGGGAGGAGACCAAGTATCTCATTGCCTCTTAACTTCCCCCAAATTTGGCCATAGTTTTTTTTTTACACTGGCACAGATATATCCTAACACAAGATGCTTTGGGGAAAAAATAACACTAGAGCCTCCATTTACAGTTTGAAAAACAGCTTTGTTCTCTTGAATAACCAGATGAGAAAGAAGCACCCAAAAAGTCTTAGAAATTTAGAGATTTTTGTTTCTAACAATTGTAAATTAAAATTGTACAAGTGTTTTCTAACCTATGTTCCATTTACAGTGAAGACAATAAATGAATTTTTAAAAATAAAGGCAGATAAAACATACTTGATTGATATTTACAATGGCTTATGACAAATACAATACCTAAAAATAATTTCTAATTTTTCATTTATTATTGCTATTTAGTCACAGAAATGATTAACACTCTCCAAGAAATTTATTTTAGCTTATGTCATATATTGATATAATTTTGTATGAAGAGAAACCATTGAGAAAGTGACTAATATGGCGCCCTTACAAGAAAATAAAGGAGACAATAAGGAAATTCTTCCATAGAAAGACTTTTGATTTGCATAATTTTTTCAAAATATAAAACCTTAATATTAGAAACAAAGAAAAAACCAACAAAGGAAACAATAAAACAGAAGACAAAGGAAAAAATCGCTTATGCAGATGCTTTGCATACGTAGTATATATGTATGGGCTGAGTTATAATAAAAATACTTATGTATTATAGTCAATTCTCATATAGAGTTAGAAAGCAATATCCAATCAAGTATGATTGGACTGACAGTTTCTCAGTCTTCAATTACATGACGGATTAGAGCTGTGCAGCAATCGTTTCTGGTCAGCAGTATCATGATAAATGCTTGATAAGATATAATTTTTCTCCTTGTTCACTTGTAAAAATTGGTGCCTTTTTGTAATGTTCTACAAGTTCTTCCATGGTGCTGAATTTACGCTGCCCAATGCAGTAGACAGTTTCTTTTAGCTGGACTTTAAAATGCTTGTTTTTTCCTTGTGCTTTGAGTGATACTGAGAAATCATTTGGCTAAAAGAGAAAAAACATGTAGGGTAAACATTTTGAAAGGCATCTGTTAGTATTTTTATATTAAACTAATAACAATTAAAATGTGAACACTTATTAGGTGCTAGGCACTATGTTAAATTATGCCTCAAAACAAACCTATTTTACTGATGAGAAAATTGAGACTGAGAGAAGCTAAATAATCCACGATTATCCATCTAGTTAACAATAGTCAGGATTCAAACCCAAGCAGTAAGACTCCAAAGTCTCAACATGTTCTGCCTAACACCACAAGCAAATCCTTTAAGTATCTGAAGCACATCTAGAGCTATCTTCTCTCCAGTCAGACTACTAGAGAAACACATGAGAAAATCCAAGACATCTACCCCTTTTCAACTAGTAACTAATAGTAGCTGTCTTACAAAGTAGCTGATACAATATTCTGAATTCTCAAAGAAGGAATAATGTAAACTTATGAGAGGTCATAAACGCAAATGCCTACAAGAGGAAAAGTGACAGGTTGGACAGACAGAGAAAGCTCTAGCGTTACCCTTCCCTATCAAGCACCTGCTCTTCCAGTTATGCAACGACCCCAGTCTAAGGGAGGTGGCCACTTAGCTGTGATTATTGCCTTTTAGGAATATGGTCTTAATGATGACAGGCCTTCCAATTTTTAAAGGGATGTCTACTATCTGAATTTTTATAATTAATCTCCCAATATTTAAATGCTGACAATATATTCAAATGTTTTTTTAAAACATAGTGTAGGTCAAACAAAATATGCCTAAGACCTCTACTTCAAAAACTCAACTGCTAGAAACAATGGTATATTTTGGTTAATATCTATCCTCAATTAGCCACAAGAAAATACACAGTATTCTACAATTAAGCTACTTATTTAAACCTCCTTAATTAGACTTTTTAATTTAACCTAACACTCTTCTGAGTAGTCTGTATCAACCCCAGAATCCTCTTTTTTATCCAATTACTGCCAAAGCTTCAAACAGTGGGCTACTTGGAAACATCCCACACTTTACCACTCACTCCCAGGTCACTCCTTCCTAACCCACTCATTTCCTTGTCCTGGAAAGCAGGGCCAGGTCAGGCATCCAAACACTCTTTCCCACCATCAATCACCTGCTCTTCCTGGGGGGTTGGTTATGCATGTTATAGGCCCCATTTCCTGAACTTTAGACTTTGGCAGTTCAATCATTATCTTTCCTCCCTCTACCTCTCCCTTCCTCTTGTGCATATGCGTGCATGTGCATACAAACACACAAACACATACACACACACAAACTTGCCACCAGATAGCTTTTCTTCTGCCTTTCAACCTTTTGTACAATCACACATTCACTTTTGTACAACTACATACAAACAAAGCCAATACTAATCATGATTTGAAAAGTGAAAACAGTGGTATCCTTTATTTTTTTAAAAAAAAGGCCATTTTAAGTGAAATGACTATTATCAAATTCTAATTATCCTAGACAGTGACCAAGAATCCACATAACTATTTTTATGGTTTTATAGTTCTACTAGTATTATAATAAAATTTAACTTTTATCACAAGTGCATTTTAAATACCATAACCACTTTAAAAGAAAAAAATTAAATATCAAAATTTTAAATTTAGGAATTCCCTTTATTACATGGACAACAGTGCATCCAATATGCAACTTAAGAAATGTTTTCAAAAGGAAAGAATTGTTTTTCCAGTTTAGTCTACTGCATATTAGTTCTACTCTCAATGAAGAAGCCAATGTTAAATTTTCTCCACTTTTCAGTTTAATGCAACAGAAAATATTTCAGAAATGCAAAACTAACAGTATTAGACTAGGCCAAATAATCCAGTAGAGTATCACTACTAGGGGTATATTTTATTCAAAACAAAGTTGGAAAAAAGCTTCAGAACATTTATAGGAAAGCCAATTATCCTCTCCAATTTTTTTTTTTTTAATACCCAATGCTCTATTTCCATTTACCTTTGAAAACCAACTTACCGAAGACTCACTATCACGAATGAGAAAATCACCTTCATGCCCTCTTTCATTTAATGCCATTTCTGCTTGATGCCTGGTGACTTTTCCATAATACCATGGATTGCCAGCAAACTTTCCAGTGAGTGAAGGCCTAATGTAATCACACTGTGGAGGTGATGGCTCCAACCCTGAGGTTAATGGATTATTCTGCATAATGGTAACGTAGTTTTTTGGCACCAAACCAACCATTCCATTGATCTTCCTGCATTTCCACCACTCGGGGTCATTTTCAGGTTTTTCAAGAACATCCATTACATCTCCTTTCTCAAAATTAAGTTCTTCATCATTGGATGAGCTGAATGGGTAAAGAGCCTGTACCACATGCAACACTTGCCCAGTATTTAGGTTATTGACGACTGCTGCTAATTTTTCTGACAGAGAACCCACATGGTCACCCAAAGGACTGTCACCTTCCTCAGTTACGTAGTTTGAAGGGAACCATCCAACTTGTCCATTGTAGCTACCTCGCCACCACCCATCACTGCACTTCTCCATGACGATCACCTTCGTCCCTTTTATCAATGATAATTCATCCTCTCTCTCTGCCATGTAGTTAAATTTCACATATGCAGGCATGTTGAGGTCATAGAGACGTTCCCCTGGGTCAACAAAGGTATCATCAGCAGGAGCTGCAGAATCTGGTACACTAGGTTTTCTTTTCACTTTTCCAATGCCTGTTTAAATTAGGAAAAAAAGGTAATGAGAATACAAAACAATGATAACCTAAAAAACCAACTTGCTCATTATTTTAAGAAATCTTTGACTAGTTTTGTAAGCCTTTAAGCTTAAATTCCTTCCTTTTCTTCCTTCCCTTCCCTCCCTCTCTCCCTTTCCATCCACCTTCTTCTCCCTTCCTTCCTTCCTTCCTTCCTTCCTTCCTTCCTTCCTTCCTTCCTTCCTTCCCTTCCCTTCCCTTCTTTCCTTCCCTTCCTTCCTTCCCTTCCTTCCTTCCCTCCTTCTTTCCTTCCTTCCATCTCCATGACTTATAACTAGAAATTTGTGCTTTTTGACCACCTCCTTTACAAATTCTCTTTTCATAACCACTTAACTGTAGTTATATGACAATTTACCTTTTCATCTTTTTTCTTGTCAAAGACCCTAAAATAACTGCACAATTATAAAATTGTCCTAAATTAATGCATTTTCTCTGAAATGTAAATACAGATTATTTCTTATACCTACAATCTAAGTACATACATAAAAGACCCACCAAACCCATCTTTTTCTTGTCTTATTTTTAAAACTTAGATTTTTATAACTGAAATAGACAATAACTTAACTTACAACTTGATGTATACAATATAAAATAAGTTATGTCTGGGTAATACTCTCATTTGCTTTCTTAGTTCCAAGACCCAAGTTGCTCCTATTTGTTTTCTATGTTTATTTTAAAATAATATATTATTTGTTTGCCTCCTCTCATTCCATTCATATGTAAGCTTCACAAGGGTAGGGATTTTATTTACTTTGTTCATGGATATAATCTCAAGGATCTCACAAAAGGTGATTAATATGAACTTGTTGAAAGGTATGAGAAAACCATCAAATGATGCCATCATCACAAATGTATGCTACATCAATTCTAATCAGGCATTTTCACCAGTGCTCATTTCTTATCACATGATTTTATATTCTATTTTTAGCAAGAAAACTAAGGCATTCCTAGGTAAAATTTTTCAAACACATTCTCACTCTCTCAAAACTTTCTCATTACTCTTACTCCTCTTCTTCATCCAAGTTTCTAACTATAGATCCTTTTGGGTTCTTGCCATCTTTACTGCCTTCTTTTATGACTCTTGACCATCCTTGTTTCCTTTCTACATTGTTGTCTAAAATCACACTCAGATCACTTCTATTCTTAAATAATTTTACTTCAACTCTGCTACTCCCTTTAAACTATGCATTATTTAAAAAGTTGTCTTCCCTTTTGCCTTCAATTTTTCACCATTCACTCCTAACTCCTTATAATATTAATTTTTTTCTTCTAAACCTTGTTATAAAATTGCATTCTATTTGTTTAATAGTCTGTCTCCTTAATAAGAGAATGAAATTCCCTAGGGTAGAAAATGATTTTATTACCTTATGTGTCCAGTGCTTAGCAGTACAGTACCTACACTAGTGGTAGAAATAAAGTCAATTTTTGTGGATAAACCCAAAGTGAATAATTCCTTAGTTGAAAGTGTTTCGTAAGATGTCATGCTTGTACTTCCCTTCTAATTCAAAGAAATCATACATTTTCATTTTCTATAACTTCTGTATAGAAGGTTCCAAGATCTCTTTGCAGCTCTAAGTTTTTTCTGGAATTCAAGCACTACAATTCCAATTGTCACTAGATATCTACAGATTGTACCACAGCACCTCAAATACAAACACCCATGTCCAAATAAAATATCCATAGATCAACTCCCTTCCTCCCAATTTTCTTACTTCTGATTAATGATACCATCATCCTTTAAAATCCTCACATTATAATTCCTAAGGAGTAGAAAACTCTAGGCCTTCACCCATCCACCAAAAAATAATTGAGCTGACAAATACTGTCAGAATAAACTTTTGCAAAATTCTGGAATATAGTAAAAAAAAACTTACAAAAACTAGGGCCAGACTTAGGGAAGAAAGAAGCTGCTGCTTTGTAGCCCAGAGAAAGCGGTGGCATTTTAAGGTGCTTGCCAACAATCATTTATATCCCCAATCAGCAGCGGCTGTGAGAACAGTAATCTGCACTCCTAATGCCAGAAGGAGCACCAAAGATCTTATTCTCAAAGAACTGTGGTTGTGGGTTTCAATCTATCTCAGCTACCTGAAGGACCAGGACTTGCCTTGGTTTCACCTGACCTGGAGCATTCCCAGGGCAAGTGTCTTTTGCTGAAATTATTAATTGATACAGTAGTATGGGGAAAGGGACAACAATTGGACAAGAAAAAGAGATTAAAAACCTGAGAAAGAAGCATTTGGATAAGGCTATACATGGGGTAATAAGGGTTTTTAAAAGTTCCTGTGTACACCAGATAATCAAGTTTTCTGAAATACATCCATACATATATGCGTCAAGTGATTTTCAAAAAGAAGGCAAACATCATTTAATGGGAAAAAGAATAATCTCTTCAACAAATGGTGCTGGGACAACTGGATATCCACACGCAGAAGAATAAAGTTAGACTCCTACACTTCACAACACACACAAAATTTAACTCAAAATGGATCAATAACACAAGTATAATAGTTAAAACTTTTTAAAATATATATATATATTTTATTGATTTTTTTACAGAGAGGAAAGGAGAGGGATGGAGAGTTAGAAACATCAATGAGAAACATCAATCAGCTCCTTCCTGCACGCCCCCTACTGGGGATGTGCTCACAACCAAGGTACATGCCCTTGACGGGAACTGAGCCTGGTACCTTTCAGTCCGCAGACAGACGCTCTACCACTGAGCCAAACCGGTTTCCGCTAATAGTTAAAATTTTAAAACTTTCAGAAGAGAACATAGGGTAAAGTTTTCATGAGCCTGGATATAGCAAATGAATTCTTAAGATTTGAAACAAAAAAGCACACAAAAAAAGATAAATTGTACTTCATTAAAATAAATATTTGTGTAAAAGCTATCAAGAAAATGAAAAGACAACCTACAGAAATAGAAGACTATTTTCAAATCATATTCTATTAATTAAGGGTATATAACATATTTTATGCTAGAACCAACAACAAAAGAAAAATCCTATTTTTAAAAATTTTGAATGGTTCTCCAATGATATATACAAATGGCCAAAAAGTACATGAAAAGATGCTCAATATCATTAGACATTAGGGAAATATAAATCAAAATCACAATGAAATACCACTTCAAACCTACTGGGATGGTGATAATAAAACCAAACTAAACTAAATTAAAAAAAGATAAGTACGGTAAGTGTTGGTGAGGATATGGAGAAACTGGAGATCTTGTATTGCTGGGCAAAGTGTAAAAAGGTGTAAGTGCTATGGAAAACAGCTTGATGATTCTTCAAAATGTTAAACACAGAATTACCATATGATCCAGTAATTCCATGCCAGGTGTGTGCACAAAAGAATAAAAAAAGGTATTCAAATACTTGTACACAAATGTTCATAGCTTCACTTATTCTCAATAAGCAAAAAGTAGAAACAAACTAAATGTCCATCAAAAAATGGATAAAGTGATATATTCATATAATGTAACATAATTTGACCATAAAAGGTTTGAAATAGTGATACATACTACAACATGAATGCACCTTAAAAACTGTGCTAAATGAAAGAAATGGGACACAAAAGGTCATATATTATACATATTTATATTAAACTAGTGGCCCAGTGCACAAAATTCATGCATGGGGGGGCGTGTCTCTCCATCTGGCCCGCACCCTCTCCAATCTGGGACTGCTGGCTCCTAACCACTCACCTGCCTGCCTGCCTGATTGCCCCTAACAACTCTGCCTGCCAGCCTGCTCACCCCAACTACCTCCCCCAATGCCTTCTCACCCCCAACCTGCACCCCCCCCCGCCCCCTGGCAGCCTAATTACCCCCAAATGCCTTCCACTCCTGGCCTGATCACCCCTAACTGCCTCTGCCTCAGCCCCGCCACCATGGCTTTGTCCAGAAGGATGTCCAGAAAATCTCCCAGTCTAATCAGTATATTACCCTTTTATTAGTATAGATAGCCAGAATAGGTAAATCCATATAAACAGAAAGCAGATTAGTGCTTGCTAGAGGCTGAAGGAAAGGGGTAACAGGGAGTGACTGCTTAACAGGGATGGGTTTTCTTTTGAAGTGATAAAAATGGTTTGCAATTAGATAGATGTGATAGTTACACATCATTGTTCATGTACTGTACTAAACAGCACTGAATTGTACACCTTAAAAAGGTTAATTTTATGTTACAGATGTTTTACCTCATACATTTTTTTCTTAAAAGATCCCCACATCAGAATCTAAAAAACAAAATAAACAAGCAAAACAGAAATAGACTAATAGATAGAGAACATTTTTTTTCTTGATACTCCTCTCCCGAGGATATTTTTTCCACCGATTTTTTAAAAAAGAGAGTGGCCCCTTAAATCAATTCCCTGAATAGATATTTCCACCTTAATGATGTAGTTTACCTTGTTGGCTAGTTGCTTACCCAAATCTTATTAAAACTTCTACCTTACAGAAATCTATTCAAAGACCATTTCAAATTAATAACTTTACTATTTTATTCATCTTTCCACTCTATGTTTCTCAACATATTTCCCCCCCACCTTCACTCTCAGTAGTATGTACCCTTTCCTTTTTTAACTACTCTAGCACCTTATATTTCTGGAATCCTTGTATGATACTGTTTCCTATGTCTGTCTTTTAAGCTTTTTTTCTTCTTTTTAGCATAAGCTTCTGGAGAAGAGCATTCTGTCTCACTGTCCCTATACTTTAGAACTGTGTTATAGCAGATGTTCAATAACTGTTTTGTTCATTGATTAAAACTGAATACTGATAAAAGAAAATACAAAATTTTAAACCTAAAAATAAAGGCAAGTTACAAAATGATTTTTTTAAAATTAAATGTATTGGGGTGACTTTTAATAAGATACAGGTTTCAAGCATACTTTTATATAATACATGATCTGTATATTGTATTGTGTGCCCATTTAAAAATTTCTCAATAAGATAAACTTTAAGACTAATTATACAGTGTCAAAAAGAAAAAAAATTTTTTGACAGACCCAAAAATGAAAGTCCCCCCCAAAATAACCTATTTTAATCTTAGAGGCCAGAAATATTTTAGGGAAAGAACGTAAGTTTAGAATATTCATTTTTCTATGCAATACAAAGCCTCCTGTGGTCTCTCTTTTGAGCATGTCTTTAATCTCCTACCTGTTCAACTAATGCTATAGCTACACAAGCTCCTCAGTTACCAAAATACACATTCTATTTCAAGGATATGAGCCTTTGCACATGATGTTTTTCTGCCCTATGACATTCACCACCTTCAGTCTTCAAGACTCAGTCATGCAACTTCTCACTAAAGATTTCCCTATTTCTCCCCCAAAACAGTTAATATATTTCCTCTATGCCACTACTACTCTTTGTAAATATTTTTACTCTAATCCTCAATACTTTGTACACCAATATTTGCTTCCTTGAGATCAAACACCATGTTTTTAATCACCTATCTATTCCCAGGAACTTAGCCTAATACTAAGTTCCATTACCATTTATCATGTGAATGACAGACAAATGTATGCATAATCAATAACTTACACTTTTTCTTTTAATATATTTTATTGATCTTTTACAGAGAGGAAGAGAGAGGGAGAGTTAGAAACATCGATGAGAGAGAATCATCGATCAGCTGCCTCCTGCACCCCCCCCCCCCTACCGGGGATGTGCCTGCAACCAAGGTACATGCCCTTGACTGGAATCGAACCCGGGACCTTTCAGTGCGCAGGCCAACGCTCTATCCACTGGGCCAAACCGGTTTGGGCAATAACTTACACTTTTTTACCCTGCTTCTACAATTCTTTGGGAAGGGCCTGTTTACTGCCCTTTGTTTCTATTGCTAAAAAAAGTAGTCTTTTAAGTCTTTCAGCAATGAGAGTAGATGTGAAATTACTTTATTAAATTATACAAATATAAAGTATTAATACCTCTTAATTTCTAAATTATGTTATAATCAACAATAATTATATCACTTTATAAGCAGACTTGAGCAGGTGTTGTTTTCTTTTGTTAATCCTCATCTAAGGATATTTTTTCCATTGATTTTCAGAGAGTGGGAGAGATGGAGTAGGGCGTGAGAGAAATATGGATGTGAGAGGGACACATCAATTTGTTGCCTCCCAACCGCCCACTTGCAACACAGATATATATCCTTGAGTTGGAATCAAACCATCAACCTTTAGTGCAAGGGGGATTAGGGGACAGGAGGGTGGGAGTGTTTTAACTGCTGAGCCACACTAGCCAGGGCCTCCTCCCTCAGGTATGTTTTTCCTAAATTCTTCCCAACTTCACAGTTAGTACAACTCCTAATCTCAATTGGTCCCTTTTGCATTAAACCTTTCTAATCCATTGCTTGACTCTAACCTTTGGTGTATATGGGTGCAAAAGAGACCCTAAGTATAAATTTTGTCCTATTATTTACTAGTTAATATGATCTTGGTCGAGTTATTTAATCTTTAAACTCCAGTTGCCTTGCTTGTGAAATGATGGTATGGTATTAAGTACCTAACTCATAAAATATTTGTAAAGAATTTTTAAAAGTTTGCTGAAACAGGTTTGGCTCAGTGGTAGAGCGTCGGTCTGCGGATTGATAGGTCCTGGGTTCGATTCCGGTCAAGGGCATGTACATTGGTTGCGGGCACATCCCCGGTAGGGGGTGTGCAGGAGGCAGCTGGTCAATGTTTCTCTCTCATCGACGTTTCTAGCTCTCTATCTCTCTCCCTTCCTCTCTGTGAAATATCAATAAAATATATTTTTTAAAAGAATTTTTACAAGTTTATATGTTAAGTACTCAGCACAGTGCAAAGCACATAGCAAGCAATGGTAGTTACTACTTTTCAACTCCCTCATATTGGTATTTACTTTTTTAAAATAGTTAAAACTTTAATATAGCAGGCCCTGGCCAGGACTGGGAGGGAAATGCTCAGGTATAAACATTGAGGATCTGCATAACTCTGAGGCACTCGTTTTTATTGTTAGCTTTCTTTTCTTTTTTTTTTTTTCGGGGGGGGGTGTGTGTTAGTATACTTTCCAATCCTCCCCTTACTTCTAACCACTGGTCTAACTTCTCTCTTCCTACAACACTGTTTCTTAACCAAAACAATATATTGTTAAGACCTCAAAAGTTTTTAAGAACTTTGGTTAAGTATTGTGAATATTGCATCTTCACATGATAGTTGTCCTCTTCCTAAGGTCATTCTTTGTACCCACAACTATTCTTTAGGCAACCTGGCTTTCAAATCTTTAATATACTGGATGCCAGGATTTGGAAGCATCTGAATTTCTCGATACCACTGGTTAAAGTATTGTTTTAGTAATATATAGAAATGTTTAAAAATACTTTAAAGTATTTGTTAACTTTCTTAAAACTTAAAATGTGGTATTAAGAACACATTCCCCACTGCCCTGAAGCGTGTGTACCTCATAGATAAGGACTTGAAACTTTAGTTACTGACTCAGAATGACTTGCTAAAATAACCATTTGTGTGAATAATGTAGTCTCCCCAGATAACCACATGTAGCCCCTCACCCTGTTTGAGATTAACATGTGTGCATTGACGTAATTCACTGATAGCCACCTGAACTGCTATGGGAACGAAACAGGCTTTAAAAAGGGGTCCTGGCCGGCTAACAATGCTCGCCTGTTGAAAACAACCACAAAGGCACATCCTTTTGTCAGCAAGCAACACCACTCCTTGCTCCTCTTTCCAGCAGACCACAGAAGGACAGCTAACACCTCCCAATCGAGAGGTGAGCAAGCTCTCGGGTGAGGAATGCATCCGGACCAAACCAACCCAACTGCCGGACCCCAGAGGATAGCACCACTGGGATCCCATCAAACCTCTATCCACAGCACCAGGAACTTTTGTAAATAATAAAATACTATATGATTTGCAACTGCATATGTTTCATGTGGTGTAATTCCTCTAACAGTTAAATCATTTTGTGTACGCTTGAAATTGAAATTAAAGCTTCTGGTCTTTTTGGTCCTAAGCCTGACCTTGGTCCTGCTTGCATTGAGCAGCCTCTTCGCTAGCAACTACTTGAATGTCCCAACACCTGCCCGGTTAATACGTGTGTGTGTGTGTGTGTGTGTGTGTGTGTGTGTGTGTGTGTGTGTGTGTGTGTAAAAGGAACGTCTAAGATAAACACCCCAGATCCTTTCCCGGGATCTACTTGGGACAAGTATGTCTATCCAAAGTATATAAACTAAGCCATACTTTATTTGGCCAACATACACAGAAAGAAGCTATAGCATCCCTTCACCAGAGCACCTCATAGACTAGAATCAATGCCATTATGAACTGTGTTGAGATCTTTATCATCTACATTATCACAGTAGCTCTAAGTCTTTTATACTCATGCAAACTGCTGCCAGGCTAGATTCTCAACATTTTCAAATTCTTTCAAAAACTTAAATTTAGCCGAAACTGGTTTGGCTCAGTGGTAGAGCGTCTGTCTGCAGACTGAAAGGTCCCAGGTTCGATTCCGGTCAAGGGCATGTACATTGGCTGCGGGCACATCCCCAGTAGGGGGTGTGCAAGAGGCAGCTGGTCTATGTTTCTCTCTCATCGACGTTTGTAGCTCTCTCTCTCCCTTCCTCTCTGTAAAATATCAATAAAAATATATATTTTTAAAAACCCTTAAATTTATGTTAATGTCTGTTCCTAATTATCTTGTTTATTTCTGTTGCAGCTTTCAAATATATTTCTGTACAAAATGTATTTGTCATTCTTCTAGCATTAGGTCTTTACATTAAGCATGTTATTTTCCCTCCATCTAAATGACTGAGTAAATAAATGTCCAATAGAATGAGGCCAAAAAAAGTATTCTTTTTTTTTAGGGAACTATAATTCTGTTATGTTCATACTTCAAAACCAGTTTTCTCACTCCTGGGTATACCCCAAGTTTTTATAGTGCATCTAAGATTGGTCAGCTGTTTACCAGGACTATAAGACTTCTAGAGTTGCTGAAACTGGTTTGGCTCAATGGATAGAGTGTCGGCCTGCAGACTCAAGGGTCCCGGGTTCAATTCCGGTCAAGGGCATGTACCTTGGTTGTGGGCACATCCCCAGGAGGGGGTGTGCAGGAGGCAGCTGATCGATGTTACTCTTTCATTGATCTTTCTAACTTTCTATCCCTCTCCCTTCCTCTCTGTAAAAAAAAAAAAAAAAAAAAAAATCAATAAAATATATTTTATTTTTTTAAAAAAAGACTTCTAGAGTTCAAAGGGACTTTCCAGGGTCATAGTCTTGCACAATTCTCTCATTTACAAATAAAGAAGTTCAGTTATATACCCTTGGCCACATGATTAATAACTGGTTTTTCTGGAAGCAGAACTAAGGAATTCTAACTACAAAAATATAGTGTTCTTTCCATTACAGATTTTCACTTATATTTTGTATTTCTGTTCATTTTTATCTACATAAAATAGAGAAATTAGTGTTTATTATTCTGTTTGATCTAAAATATTGTGCACTTTTTGTTTTCAAGGGTATTTTCGCTGCCATACAATAAGCACACATTGTATTTCCTCAAATTTTAAGTCCATTCAGGGAATAGGTGAGTGAATAGCCTGTATCTACTCTGACAAGCTGGAAAGCAAAATAAATGTAAATTCTGACTTGCTGCTAGTGGAAAAAGGGGTATTTTGGTTACAAATATCAAATCCTGACCCTACAAATACATTTAGGATTAACTATCAACTTTCTAAGACTCAAAGAGAGAATGATGATTTTATCATTGTACTGATAGTATGTACCAAATCATTATATAAATGATACAATATATTCATTTTATAGTATTTCTGGTTGATCTATAGTCAACATCAATTATGACCAGACTTAGATACAAAATCCACTATATAATTAATAAATAACGACCACTATCTACCTCCCTACTAGAATGTAAATTCTGTGAGAGTATTAGTTTTATATTCTATGATTTTTGCCTTGCTTGCAGTAGGCTCTTAATAAAAATATGCTGAAAAACAAATAAATGAATAAGTTAAAGAATAAACTGTAAAAGGAACACTGACCCAAAAAAGCTGACCTAAATTTTTTTATAACTCCCCCAAAGCAAACAAAAGAGATATATCTCTTGGCTATAATAAAGGGAGTCTTAATATTACAATTACAACATTCATTTTCAGCAAAGTGCTTGCTCTTTTTCCATTTTGCCCCTTACCTTGAAATTTCGACAGGTTACACTTTGTTTCCTTATATTCCCTATATATGAGACTTCTATAACAATTCTCTGTTCATTTTTCTAGAAATATCAAGTAATATTCAGAGACCAAATCAACTTCATTGTCATAAAAAGATTATAAAAAGACCATCACTAAATAGAAAGATTAGGCTCTTGTGAGTATTACTATTACTTTATGATCAGAACTCAAAAAACAGCCAAATAATTTACTATTTTTCTCACTGTTTATATTTTCTTTGCAAGCAGTTAACTCTCAGAAGTCATTTCAAACTATAAAATTTCACATTTACTGAAACAGTAATTTCAAGCAATCTTACATGTATTAAAACAAAACATTCCATTTACTGGTGCTTTTATTAAATGTTCTCTTCTACATTGTTCCTCTAAAATCTAAGTAAAAAGTACTAAACTAATACTGTGTTAATTCAAATGTTGAAAATCATGTTGACAATAAAGGAACTTGCTTACCTAATCCTTTTCCCTCATGGTTTTATATATTTACAATTTATTTAAATCATTTCAAATGTCTATGCTAAGTTCAAAGTTACTGAATTAGAACTAACTACATCAAACTCAAATCGTTTATTTATATCCTTTTGCTCTCTGTTAAGCAGTGATACAATATTTTAAAACTAAGTTACTTATAAAGTCAAAACTAATATTATTTGATATCACCAATCATTTAGCTTATGTTTAATAAACCACAGAAGCACCAGCCTATATAACCCCCTCCCATAGGTTCTCTCCATATAATTTTCCTTTAAATTACTAAAATGAAAAATCTAATTTGAAAACTATGAATTTAATAAACAGATTAACTTACTGAAAAAATCTTTAAAGGCGTTTAACCAATCCATTTAGAATAAAAATTCCGTGTTTTCTTTTGTCAGCTACAGCTCAGGATAATTCTGAGTGAGCTTCCTGGTCTGTTCTGTAACACTGAAACTTCCCACACCCAACCCACGTGACTTGGCCCACACCCAGGCAATAGAAAGTTTTTCTGAGGCTCCTCTCTTTCCAAACATTTCCCCCCTGAATTATAACAGAACCTGTAAAGCAAGTATATCACGATGGCCATAAATGTGATCTTATTATTCAGAGTTATTTTAGAAGAAGCTTTAAGTCATATATATTTTCAACAGTTGAAAACATATTCACGTATTCATTTTTTCCCTGTGTTTTCTTAACTTTCAAACAATGTCTCTCTATGAGCACAATCAGTGAAACAAATTAATTATATGGGACATTTAAGTTACCAAAAAGGAGTTCAGAAATTCTGTGGAGAGAAGGTTGTCTGATGCAAATGCTGAACTTACATCACTATACAAGGCTAACTACAGATCACTAACTTAAAATGAATAATTAAAAAATGTTTTGGGCCGAAACTGGTTTGGCTCAGTGGTAGAGCGTTGGTCTGCAGACTGAAAGGTCCCGGGTTCGATTCTGGTCAAGGGCATGTACCTTGGTTGCGGCACATCCCCAGTAGGGGGTGTGCAAGAGGCAGCTGGTCAATGTTTCTCTCTTATCGATGTTTCTAGCTCTCTCTCTCCCTTCCTTTCTGTAAAATATCAATAAAATATACTTTTTTTTTAAATAAAAAAAAAGAGTGCGGGCCTGCTGCGCACTTAACTCTTAAAAAATTTTTAAAAAGAACACTCAAAAATATATCTATTTAGATGTGGTTCTAGTCCTTTTCTTGCCTTCATCATTGTAAGGCACACTTTCTTCACAGAAGTTACCTCAATTATTCCCAGTATCTCTATAAATGTCCAGTATTCACAAAATAATAAACATTCCTGGTTCTAATTCTTTTAGCTACACAAGGAAAATCTCTTTCTGGTTTCTTTCAATAAAAAACTAACAATGGTCTTATACGCAAAACCTTAAAATCTCAAAAAAGGTAACCTCACCATGGTAGTTCAATGTCACGGTAAAAATTCAGATTAATAACTTCATTTATTAAATTATTTAGAATACTGGATTTTTAGTTTAGAAATCAATATTCTAATACTTTATATCTTACTTTGAATTGTGCAATAAATTTTTGCTACTTTATAATGGTTAAAAACAAAAAAGATTTGTTTTCTATTGCTGATTTAGTCTAGAATTAACAATATTGAATAAGAAATAAAAAATAGTACAAAGTAGTTAATCAATAATATTTTCTATTTGTCAGTCATGCATGCCACATTACTCCCAAACTATCTTCACAAGGAGAAATTTTACTTTCTCTTCTAGATATATACAATGAACTCTTAATAGAATGTTTGCATGCTTGCTTGAATACAAAAAATGAAATTCTGTCCCTCCTAATTCCTTCCTGTCAGCCAAGGAGATTTTAATAATAATAATAAAAAAGAGGCCACTCCTCATCTGGGCATATTTCCTTCCTATCAGCTCAGCCAAGGCAAGTGGGAAGCAGGTTCCACTATCTCTGGCCCTAATGAGGCCAGTAAAAACAAACAAACTTTACAGCTAGCAGTGTTTCCCAAAGTGTGGTACGCATACACAGGAAGAGTTTGGTGGGGGTACACGTTGCACCAGAGTTTGGTGGGGATATGCACTGCACTGTGCTTAGCTGCGCCTAACTCTACATCCTCATGAGTCAAGTCAAGACAGTCTTGTGAGGCGCGAGATGGTACGGTGTGCAAATAAATGTTATTTATAATATAACTTTATTTATATTTTATTATGAATAATTTTATTTTTCATTTATTATTTTGTGTATGTACCAAAAAAAGAAAAAATATATTTTGATTGTTATTAAAATATATCCTTTTTTTTTTTGACGAGGGGTACTCAGCGTTACGAAAATTATAGAAGGGGTACACATATGTCAAAAGTTTGGGAAACACTGATAGAGGAAGAAAGACTGAGAAGAGAAGAGAAACAAAATTAAAAAGATCAGCCTTATAGAAGCTAATGTACAGTAATGAATCTAATTGACTTTTACACAGTAATGAATTCACAATTTAAAATTCTTTCACCAACTATAATAAAATAATGGTTTGCTTTTAAAAGTGAAGTTCAAAGTGTAAATCATTAGATGTTAAAATATAACAATGTGCTTTGCAAAATAAACTGCCTTAATTTCAAGGCGGCAATTCTGCATCTTACTCATTTATCCCTGTTTATTTAGATGCAGAATTTGCCTAACTTCATCAGGCACTCAGTTCAAAGAGCCCCTGATGTCAGTCAGTTCTGCTGCTTAGCACCACCCTGGATGGACTTTTTTAACTCCAGCCAGACCCACCAGAGCTAGATTCATAGAAACTCCCAACAAACACTTATGACGTCCACTAGTCTCTGATGTGAACAGCTACTATAAGCCAAACTTACCTTGTCTAGCTGAAATTCCAGTCCAGGACTTTTCTAGTCAGATCTCCCCACTACTGCCAAAATTATGTACAAAGAACCAAGCTCTAACATCTACTTAAAAGAAAGTATTGTTGCCTTTTTAATACAAAAATAACTTACCTAATGTATCCTTTAGGTTTTTTACAATAGATGCTTTCCGAGCACTGTTTTTCCTTTCCACATAGTTAGAAGGCACAAAACCTGTTTTATTCATAGAATTTCGAACTCGCCACCAAGACTTAGAATCATCTAGAAGCCATAATCTCTCATTCTTCTTGATGTCCAGCTCTTGTTCTTGTTGGGCCACATAATCAAATTTGGCTACTACAACCACTTCTTCTGCCATCTTTCAGCAGCTTCAGCACTGTAACCACATAGAAAATATTTTTAAGGTGTAAATAACAGTAGTCTACATACTTTTCAAAAGAGATACACCTAAAAAACCTAAGAGCACTGAAAGGTTAAAAGTAAAAATATGAAAAATAATAGACCAAGCAAATAAAAATCAAAACACAACTGGTATAGCTATATTAATAACACACTAAAATACGTTGAGGCAAAACCACTACTAATGATAAAGAAATTTACAGTGGTAAAAGTCTGTAATATCTATGCTTATGTACTGATTAACATAGTTCCAAAATAGATGATAAGAACCACACACACACTCACAAAAAAGACATCTATAGTCACAGAGGACAATTTTTAACAACATACTTATCTCAGTAATAAATCAAGGAGATAAAAAAATTAGTGAAGAACTGACATCACAACCATGTAGTTTGAAATAATCTATAATAATAAAATAATAAAATGCAAATTGCCTGAAGGCCAAACAGCGGGACAACCATCCAAATGAAGTCAGGGCTGCGAGGGCCAAGGCAGTAAAGGGCTGTGAAGACCTACTCTTCCACGAATTCCATGCCTCGGGACTCTAGTCCTATATAATAAAAGCATAATATGCAAATCGATTGAACAGCTGAACAGCGAATGGCCTTCTGGACAAAGCTAGGGCTGCAAGGGCCAAGGCCCACTTTTGCATGAGTTTTGTGCATTGTCCTCTATATCCTATATAATAAACGTATAATATGCAAAAACAGCAGGACTGGTTGCTATGGCGCACTGACCACCAAGGGGCAGACACTCAACACAGGAGCTGGCCCCTGGTGGTCAGTGCGCTCCCACACGGGGAGCACCGCTCAGCCAGAAGCCCAGTTGATAGCTGGCAAGCACAGCGGCAGTGGTGGGAGCCTTTCTCGCCTCTGCTGCAAGAAAGCAGTAAGGAGAGAGGGGTCGAGGACTGCAAGAATCCCAGACTGTGAGAGGATGTCTGCCTGCTTCTGTGGAGGAGTGTCCTCTGGCTCTTTGTGTTCCAAATCTTTGACTTGATTCTTGCAATCTTTCATTCTGCTTTTAGGACTCTGTATAATATTTTTTCTTTCAGAGAATGTATTCTTTATTTCTAGCTGATCCTTTATCATTTCTTGTTGATCCTTTATTATTTCTAGTTGATCCCTTTTCATATCCTCATAGGTCTCATTTATTTTATCGGCCTTTTCTAGGAGATTCTTGAACAACCTTATAAGCGTGGTTTTGAACTCTATATCCAGTTGCTTTTTGTCCTCAATTTCTTTCGTTTGTGATCTATTTCCTGGTCTCTGCATTTTCGCTGCTTCCCTGAGTTGGTAGGTTGGGAGGATCAGCTGTGTCTATGCCAGGAGACAACCTTATTCCACTAGACTTGGAAACCAGCAAAAGCCTCTGGGTTCAGCTTGGATGGGGGGGGGAGTTTCAGGGTGGAGCCTACAGCCTTGGCTTCCGGTTAGCCCCGCCCTCTGAGGTTCCTGAGTCTCAGTGTTCCTCAGTGTCCTTTGGTGTTCGCAGCAAGCACACATCCTCTCACAGTCTGGGATTCTTGAAATAAATTTCCTTCCAAGCATCAATAACATAAGCTTTCACCTTTTGAAACTAAAAAAGAGCACATTAAACCCAAAGGAAACAGAGGAAGGATATAAAGATTAAGACCAGAAACAGGAGACAGAAAGAGAATACTTGAAAAATCATTGAAACTGAAAGGGTTGAGAACAGGTCTCCCCGAAATGTACCACTTTGGCATGTTAATTTTGATCTGAAGGTAAATCAAGACCAGCAAGCTCATGAGAACTTTCACCTATCTCTTAAAGAATCTAAATTTGGAGCCTTTCCCACAATGAGAATCATTACAAGAAATAATTTTTTATGACCTATCTATAGGGCAGGGCAAACTTTTAATTACTGAACATCTGCTCTTCTTATGGTCCTGTGAATCCCCAACCTATCTTCCCTCATCCTTAGCCCAGAATGCCATATATACCTCATTTTAACTTTCTGTATTAGAACCCCTGATATATGCGCAGTCTCTGAAATATAAGTGGGTTTCCTATACAGATATATGTACATAAATGTTGATTATTTCTCATTACTCTATCTCATGGTGACTTAATTATTAGACTAGTGGAAAAACCTAGAAGGGTAGAGTAGACATATCTTCCTCCTCAATAAAACCAAAAGATGTTCCTTGAAAAGATCAACGAAATTGCTAAATCTCTAGCAAATATGATCAAGAAAACAAAATTACCAATGTCTAAAATAAGAGAACATCATCAAAGACCCAAAGATATTAAAAACACAAGAGAATACTATTGCTGGTTTCAATGTCTGTGTCCCTACAAATTCATGTAATCTTAACCCCCATAAGGATGGAATGCTCATGAATGGGATCAGTGCTCTTATAAAAGAGATCCTAGAGCCCAGGCTGGGTGGCGGGCTGGCTAAGGGGTGTCTAGTACACCAAAAAGGTTTCAGGTTCAATTCCCAGTCAGGGGCATACAGGAGAAAACTGATGTTTCTCTCTCTCTACAAAACCAATAAACATTTCTTTGGGTTAGGATGAGAGGGAGAGAGAGAGAGATTCCAGAGTTTTCTAGCCCCTTCCACTCTGTGACGGATACAACATAAAGGAGGGACCTCACCAGACCCCTGATCTCAGACTTCCAGTTTCCATACACCTATGGATGAGGACAGTGGGGGTGAGGGGATAAGGATAGAGGGTGAGGTGGGAACCAGGTGGAGGAGAACTGGGGGGGGGGGGGGGGGGGAAGACGACAACTGTAATAATCTGAACAATAAAGATTTATTAAATTAAAAAAAAAAACGTGGAGAATTTTTATAAAAATTTAAGCCAAATAGAGGATTGCCTAGATGCAATATTATAAAAGATTGAGCAAAATGTTTCCTCAAAGGACAGTGCAGTTTCTTTCACAAATTTGGAATTAAGGAGGGAACAAGGAAAATTAAATAAAGGTGGGTGAATGCAAGGTTGAGATTAGATTACAGAATAGTTAGCAAGGTTATATGCTTTCTAGAGGATGGTTATACCTTGAGGGGGTCTCAAAAAGAGCATTACTCTGGCATTTAAAAGGTGATAATTTAGATCCAAGAACAATGGACAGGGTTGCTTAAGGCAAAAATAAATCTTTTATTAAAGAAGTCATATGCCTGAGGTGGATTATCCACCATGACCTCCTCCAGTTGGAAATTTATGATCCTCAACTGAGGTTACTTTCTTCATCCTTAGATCTGTTAAGGGCAATTTCTCCTGAGGGCTCAGAAGGAGAAGAGGAGAAAAAAGCCTCAATCTTCTTACAAAATACCTAAGTGGTCATGAACAGAATGTTGGTTGAAATATGAATGGTAAAAGCCATTCTGATAGTCTCAGACAAAAATGAGAAACAGCTTATCAGAAACTGTACGAAAAGGTTATCCTTTTATAAAGGGACAAAGAGCCTCAGCCAGTTTAGCTCAGTGAAGAGAGCATTGGTCTGTGGACCAAAGGGTCCCGGGTTCGATTTCGGTCAAGAGCACATAAATTGGTGGCAGGCTCCTCCTCTGCAAGGGCTCAGGCCCTGGTTGGGTGTGTGGGGGAGGCAACTGATCAATGTGTTTGATGTTTCTCTTTGTCTTGCCCTCTCTTTCCCACTTGCCCTTAAAAAAAAAAAGAAAAAAAGAAAGAAAAATATTCTCAGGAGAGTATTAACAAAACAAACAAACAAACAACAAAGAGTGTGGATAAATTGTGTTCATGTCCGAGGGTTTTGTGGAAGGTAGAACTGTGAGGATGAAATTGGCTATTTGGTTACAGCTATTACTAAGCAAAGTATTGAAAGTGCAATTTTGCTTCTCTTGGATGCTTAGAGTAAAATTTGAGAAGAGAAACAATTTAAAGATGAACTGTTAATCAAAAGGGAAGCAGAAATTTAATTTAAATTTTAAAAGTTGGAAAATTCTCAGACTATCCATATTGCAAAAAATGAGAAAATATGTTATGAGTTCTAAGGATACGGCCAAGGGATGGGACCCTTTGATAGATTAGTTTGGGTGTGAACATTAGATTCAATCAGCCATCATAATCATGGAGAAATTAAAAATTACATGCTAATCTGAAACAAATGCTAATTAAAATAAAGGCCTTTATTTTAAATGATAGGTCAAATAAAATGCCACCCCATACTATTCACTTTTGGAAATACCACTTTGGAAACATCCACAATATGAAAAAGCACAAAATAATGGCAAAGGCAATCTGAACTAGCAGAAACTTGGCCAGTCTTCCTAGATTTTACAAGATAAGACCACAGATATCATTCAAGACAAGGAAAGAAGAACCACAAAGGCTGCCTCCTTCATTTCGAAAGGGGCCATTGCCTGGGTTTCAATCCAAAGATGTGTGGGCAGGCCAGGAGAGCCACTGGCATGTGATTGTAGCACAGCAAGAGCTGCCTTGAGCTGCACTCAGAAAAGCCATTGGGGAAACACAGTTAAGTATTTAATATTTTTAAATAGAGAACATATTTGAACAGATATTTCACACACAAAAAAAGATATCTGAGTGGCATATAAGCACATGGAAAAGATTCTCAAACTCTTTAGTCATTATAGGAATGAAAATTAAAACCACCAAGTGATATCACTACAAAGCTATTAAATGGCTTAAAGAAGAGAAGGGAGGTGGAGAAGAATGAAAGGGGGAAAGAGAAGGGAGAAGAAAGATAAGAGAAATAGAGAGAGCTAGAGCTAGAGCTAGAGCTAGAGCTAGAGCCAGAGCCAGAGACAGAGACAGAGACAGAGACAGAGACAGAGATAGAGATAAAGGAAACAAAAAGAGGAAAAGGGCCACATGCTGACCTGACAAGCTCCGGGGAGGCCTGCCTAGCAGTCTTGCAAACTCAGAGACCTAAAGTAACCACAAAGGATGGTATGAAATGAAACTTTAACTAAAATAAGGCAGTTACATTCTAGGCCAGTATCTTCACTGACAAGGTCAACCTTTACCTTAACTGAGCCTATTTGTCTTTTTGCATCTATGATAACATACCCTTGAAATGTCTGGGTAACTTGTAACTTCCCTTTTTCTGGAGCCCCTGGGACACAAACAAATGTGCTGGGCTCCAGGACAGATACCACAAATTATCATGTTAATTGTTCCTGCACCCATCTAAGTATGTGTCCATAATTTTACTTTTTATCCAATCCCAGGGGGGGGGGCGCCCCCTTTGCTTTATCCCACCTCCTTAATCTATCACCAATGAATTTCATGTAATCCACCTACATTCCTCCTTTGATTGCAATGTATAAATAGAAATGTAGCCCGCCATTCTCCAGAGCATTATCTCAATTCATTGAGGTTCTGCTACCTGGCAGGTAGACAGTTTGGCTCAAATAAAACTCACAAAAATTCTTTACAGGTTTCAATCGTTTTTGGTTTTTTTTTATGTTAATAGAAGGTGGAGAAAAGAATTTAAGGGGGAAAGAAAGAGGGGAGAGGAAAGATAGCAATAGAGATAAGGAAGGAAACAAAAAGTACCAAGTTGCCAATAAGGATGCTAACCAACTGGAAATAATGCATTGCTTGTGGGAATGCAAAAGTAGTACAGCCATTACGGGTAACAGTTTGACAGCTTCTTCAAGTTCAACATACACTTACCCATATGACACAGCAATCTCACTGAGTTAGACTCAAAAGGCTATGTATGACATTCTAGCAAAGGCAAAACTACAAAGATTGGTGGTTTTCATAGGTGAATGACTATAAAGCATGAGAACAATTTATTTTCTTGAGAGGAGGTGAAGGAACTGTTCTGCATTCAGGTTGTGGTAGTTATTAACTTAGATGCACAAGGTATGTTAACTTAGATATACAAGAACAATGGGCAGGGTTGCTAAAGGCAAAAACAAATCTTTTACTAAAGAAGTCATTTGCTTCTCTATGTATCTAATCTCCTCCACACTCAAAACCGTACTTACTATATTTAAACTAAATATATAGCAGAAATATTCATTGCACTGTTTTATACTTTAAATGGACCTGTTTTGACTAGTTTGATTTTATATCATCATGCAATATAAGTTCACTAAGTTATGCAGATCTTCCAAATGTTGACATCTTATAAAATATCACTGCATTTCATGCAGTCTCTGGAACTTGAGTGAAAATGAAAATTAACATTCCAGTATATGAGAATAGTTTTGGCCTTATAGACTTCCTAAAAAGGTCTACTTTAGGAACCCTGCTAATCTAAATATGGGAAAGCATCAGGACAAACACCTAAAAACATGTTCTTCCCTAACCTACTTTTACAAATGTATTAGGTGTATCTACAGATTAATGGCACTAAGTTTGTCAAATCATTTTACCAATCATATTGTGTATGACATGTAAACTGTATGTATGATAAACATCACCATTTTTGGCAAGTCAGTTGTTATATTCTGAGGAAAAAGGAACCAGCTAGTGATAGAAAAAAATTCTAAAGGGAAATCTCTCAGGCAAGTACAAATGCAATTTTAGAGTCTGCTGTACTTTGACATATAACTTGACAATTTCCTGTTTCTGATAAAAATCAGCAGAGTGACAATACCCAAGTGACTAACTCCGGAAGTTTGGTTGGGCTATAGATCTCTCAGTAAACAATTAAGAGGGAAAAATCCCCAAATAACTAACTTCAATATTCTATAAGTAATGCAAAAAGACAAGGCAATTCAAATGTGATTTTACTCTATCCAATGTATTATACTTGGCCATTTTGTCAAGCTATTTTAATTGTTAAACACTCTGATTAATGAAACAACATAGACAAGAATGCCATCGTGGGGAAATTAAAAATTACATGCTAGTCTGAAACAAAGACATTTATTTTAAACGATGGGTCAAATAAAATGCTACCCTATAATATTCACTTTTGGAAATATCACTTTGGAAACATCCCCAATATGAAAAAGCACAAAATAATGACAAAGGTAAAAGTTATTAAATAGTTATTACAGCCAGAACTGGTTTGGCTCAGTGGTAGAGCGTCGGTCTGCGGACTGAAAGGTCCCGAGTTCGATTCCAGTCAAGGGCATGTACATTGGTTGCGGGCACATCCCCGGTAGGGGGTGTGCAAGAGGCAGCTGGTCGATGTTTCTCTCTCATCGACGTTTCTAGCTTTCTATCTCTCTCCCTTCCTTTCTGTAAAATATCAATAAAATATATTTTAAAAAAATAGTTATTACAGATGAAGAACACACTGAGCTAAGGCCTGAGAATAACTATAGGCTTATCAAGCAAAAATCCTGCTCTCAAAAAATATCAACTATAATTCTATTTCAACAACTTATTTCATGCCTTAGGTATTACTCCCTATATGATTACTTTGTCAGGCATCACAAAATTTTACTTATTACCCTCTCTGAATTAAAATGTCACGCAGTGCTAGTACCAATCTGACGCCATATAGTTATTAGTGTTATTGATTATATTCCCTTACATATAATTTTAAAATTGTGATAAAATACTTATTATGTGCTGAATTCCATCCCAACTCCCACCTCCAAAATTTAGATGCTAAAGTCCCATCCTCTAGTACCTCAGACTGTAACAACATTCTTTAAAGAAGTAATTAAGATAAAATAGGTGGACCCTAATCAAGTATGACTAGTGTCATCATAGTAACAGCTAATTTGGTTTGGCCAGAGTGGCTCAATTGGTTGAACATAGCCCTATGCACCAAAAGACTGCCACAGTTCAATTCCCAGTCAGGGTACACAGCTAGATTGTGGGTTTGATCCCCAGTAGGGGCATGTATGGAAGGCAACCTATAAGTCTCTCAGTGTCTCTCCCTTCCCCTTCCCCTCCTCTAAGCATGTCCTCAGGTGAGGTTTAAAAACCATCTATATATACTAAGTGTCCCACTGTCCAACCGGTTGCTATGATGCACACTTACCACCAGGGGGCAGACACTCAACACAGGAGCTGCCATGACGCACACTGGCCAATTAAAGAGAAAGGGCACTGCGGACCTGGCACCCACAAAGAAACACTTGGCTTCCCCCAAGTGGGACACAGGCACCACAACCACACTGGAGTGACACCCCACCAAATCGCAGCCAACACTGCCAAGACCCAAATGGAGCAAAATGTGGCCAACAGTCCAGCCCATCCAGTTCAGCACAGCCCAGAAACGGTTGCTGTGGGCACCAGATAATTATGTCACATAGCAAACGCCTGGCTTCCTCTCCCGAGTAACTAGCCTCCTTGGACTTTCTTCAGCCCAGGTACCTGACTTGCTTTATAGTCAGGTGCAAACATTGTACATTTTAACCAAATGTCTGTGAAGTGTTTTCCTGTACCTCATCTCATTTGTTCCTCACGGAGTAGGTAGATGGGAGACTCAGTGGAATCCTGTTTTCTTTTAGGATTATTTTATATTAGCCAGAAAACAAAGATTTAGAAAGCTTAGAAACTTGACCCAACTGAAAAGAAGAAATGGTGAAACTTGAAAATGACTTCAGGTTTTCTCACTGCACAGAATATAATCAGACACTGCTACAGTTAAATATTTTACCCTTTGTTTTCCCTGCATGATCTACAATAATAATCTTCTTCATGTTGATATTTACTGCTGTGCTGCTGACAATTACCTGAAAGAGAAGTTGGAGTGCTTCACTGGGCTGGAAAAGTTTTAGCTAAACCAGAAAGCAAGTGTAATTAAGCCAGTTTCTTCTATATATAAAAAGACCAAGTTGACTGGCATATGTGCAATGCATATAAAGCTCTCACTGGCACCAATCGCATGTGTGTGTTTCGATCTGTCATTGTCAATAATGAATTTGGTTGACACTTCTATTATAGAAAAAGGGCGAATAGTGCCAGAAGCCAGTTCTAACATGTCATAATTGCAAGAGTTTCATCAAAAGGTTGATGGAATTTGGGGACTCAATAAGAGCTGAGTCACATATGTTATTACCTGTTGGGAATGGCTGAAGGGATTTCCCCAAACCTGTATAGGATGATTGTTTGCTGCCAGACAGCTCAGGGTATCTTAATCTACATGTTATTGCCTCCTGTTGGCCAAACACCTGAACAGCCATAGGCTATTCACCGATGTGGCAATGCTTCTGTACAAAAACCTACCCTTTGAAGTGTGTATCTCCACCTTGCCTTAGGACAATTTGTGTTAAAAAACAAAAAACAAAAACAAAAACAAAAAAAAACAAGGGGTCCTGAGACAAGGAGAACTTGGTTTTCTTCAGCCAGGCTCCTCTGACCCCAATGCCTTTCAAAATTATCTTTCCTCTTTGGACTCTTACTTAATCTACGCACAGCCTTCTTCAGGTTCCAGAACCCTTCTAGATGGCGGATCAAGATCCACCCCAACGTTCGGCAGAATAGTGATAATTTAATATTTCTTCTAATTAATTTCCTTTCAATGTCCATGCACTGGGACACCACAGACATGGTCCATTTGAAAACTATATGAAGACAGTTATATAGTTGTTGGGAGAAGAAAAACCATCTACAAGCCAAGGAGAGGCCTCTGAAGAAACAACTGTGATAACTTGATCTTTCACAACTCTAGCCTCCAGAATTTTGAGACAATAAATTTCTGTTGTTTAAACCACCCAGTCTGTGATACTTTGCTATGACAGCCTTAGCTAAGTAATCCACATAAAATGTATCATCTAAACCATTTTTAAGTGTACAGTTAAGTGGCATCAAATATATTTACAATGTTGATCAACAAGTATAACCATCCATTGCCAGAACAATTTTGATCTTGCAAAACTTAAACTCTATACCCAGTAAAAATTACACCCTCATATACAGCCAAACTGGTACTGTTAGCTAGATATTAATGAGGGAAAGGAAGCAAAAGAGTCAGAAATTGGTGAGCATATTCCGCTGGGAAACAGAGGCTGTTGGCTTCACCAGGAAGTTACAGCTCAGGGAGCCATCAGTCCATTCGCAGCAGATCACTGGGGGAAGGGAAAGACCAAAAGGGCAGATAAATACATCTGCAGTAAAGTCAAAATGGTGCAGGAGGCACAGTTGACCCTGAAGACCTGTCAGTCTTACCTGGGAAAGGGATCATTCCTCAGTGGGTGGACCCTATCAGAAGCCCATGAAGATCTGAGAAGCTGACTGGCTATTTTGAACAAGCTCCTGGTTAAAACCCCGGGACAATAAAGCGCTCTCTCTCTCTCTCTCTCTCTCTCTCTCTCTCTCTCTCTCTCTCTCTCTCGGGACTGTAACTGCACTCGCACTGTGTGGTCTCTACTTCCTGGGAGCATGCGACCCTGTGGGTCTAGTGGCCACCTGGAGCCTGAGAAAGGCCATGCAGGCCCCAAATGAAGCAGAAACTCTGGACATTGGCCTCTGACTTTGCCCTAATAGACCCAGTTGGACTTTTTCCATGGTGGGGTGAAGGAAATGGGACATTGGAAACCAGAAGAACTCTTGATATTGCATCACAAATAAACCACCTTGCCACATCACAATCAAATCGCTTATTTTTACCAAGCTTATTTTACTTAGAAACATGTTTACCTGTTTTTTTTTGAAATCCTACTATATGCCAGGCACAGTATGAGCTATCCAACTCAAAGCTAAAGCTGTCATGAAAGAGCTTCCAGGCTAGTGGAAAAAGTTTTATTTCTTTGCTAATATTTTACTAGAGGCCCGGTGCAAAAAATTGGTGCATGGGGTGGGGGTGGAGGGATATGGTGGCGAGTGAACCTCAGCCAAGCCTGTACCCTTTCCAATCTGGGGCCCTCAGAGAATGTCTGTCAGTTTAGGCCCAATCCCAGAGGGATCAGGTAAACCGGCAGTTGGACATCCCTCTTACAATCCAGGACTGCTGGCTCCTAACTGCTCGCCTCCCTGATTGCCCCTAACTGCTTCTGCCTGCCAGCCTGCTCACCCTCTAACCCAGCCATGGGCAAACTACGGCCAGATCCGGCCCATTTGGCTGTTCTATCCGGCCCATAGAGCCAAAAGAGCAGAGGGTTCTCTTGCTCTCCCCTCCACTCCTTCACCACCAGCCCAAGATGAGAGTGTCAGCATGGTCAGGTTGCTTTTGTTCCGGCCCTCCGGTCCAGTTTAAGAATCCATTGTGGCCCTTGAGTCAAAAAGTTTGCCCACCCTGCTCTAACCATTCCCATGCTTGGCCTGATTAACACCTAAATGCTCCCCTGCTGCCCTGATCGCCATCAACTGCCCTCCCCTGCCGGGCTGATCTCACCCCCAACTGCCCTCTCCTGCAAGCCTGATCTCGCCCCCAACTGTCCTCCTCTGCTGGCCAATCTGGTTCTGATTGGTCAGTTTCTATGCCAATCAGCATCTCTAGGCCTATCAATGGGGCCGGATAAGAAAGGCGGGGGTGATCAGCAGCCCCAGTCGAGTCCTGGAGAGAGAGAGGCAAGTGCTGGTCAACAGCTGCCACAGAGACTAAGGATCAGACCCTGCTTCTTTCTTCAGGCCTCTCTCGGGGCCTGATTCGCAGCTCCCTCAGGAGTCAGTGCTGGGTCGCCACGGCAACCCAGTGCTGACTGCAGGACTGACTTCTGGTTGGTAGAGCCTTTAGTGGTTGTGGATGTGACATACTCAGTGTTTTTATGTATTAGGATCTTTAATGCTAACTTACTCTGCTCCCATTAACATCACAAACTATGCTAACTGGATCTATAAACTGAGTTAAATGTGATGCAACTATTTATATATTTAACTACCTCTGACTGGACTAATAAAACCTATCTTTCCACTTCATAAAGTCTTTCTTAGTCTTCATCCTTAATTGGTTTGGCTCAGTGGATAGAGCATCAGCCCAACATGCCCAGATTGCAGGCTGGATTCCCAGTAGGGGGCGTGCAGGTGACAGTCAATGATTCTCTCCCATCACTGAGATTTCTATCTTTCCCTCTCTCTCTTACTTCCTCTCTCTAAAATCAATAAAAACGTATTTTATTTAAAAAAGAGAATGGTAATCAGCCAAACCTGAGTTATTCTTTTTTTCTTTCTTTTTTTTATTAAGATATTATATGTGTACATATCTTACCAATCCCCCCCCCAACTCCCATACATGCCCTCCCTCCCCAGAGTTTTGCGTCCATTGGTTATGCTTATATGCATGAATACAAGTTCTTTGATTGATCTCTCATCTTCCCCATATCTCCCTACCCTCCCTGCTGTCATTTGACAGTCTGCTTGTTGTTTTACAGACACTGTATTTTTGGTCATCAGTTTATAATGTTCCTTATTATCCGTAAATGAGTGAGGTCATGTGGTGTTCCTCTTTCATTGACTGGCTTATTTCACTCAGTATGATGTTCTCCAATTCCACTCAGGTTGCTGCAAATGAGAACCCCTTCTTTTTTATGGCAGCATAGTATTCCATTGTGTAGATGTACCATAGTTTTCTGATACAATCATCTGCTGTTTCCAAATCCTAGCTATTGTAAATTGTGCTGATAGGGGTGCATATATCCTTTTTGATTGGTGTTTCTAGTTTCTTAGGAAATATTACTGGGTCAAATGGGAGTTCCATTTTCAGTTTTTTGAGGGAACTCCATACTGTTCTCCACAGTGGTCGCACCAGTCTGCATTCTCACCAGCAGTGCACGAGGGTTCCTTTTTCTCCGCATCCTCGCCAACACTTGTCCTTTGTTGATTTGTTGATGATAGCCATTCTGACAGGTGTGAGATGGTACCACATTGTCATTTTCATTTGCATCTCTCAGATAATTAGTGACTTTGAGCATGTTTTCATGTACCTCATGGCTGAGTTATTATTCTTAAAGTGAAGCAATGCTCCATAGGTTCTTGCAAACTTTGATTACTGCACACTGAGGGCTAGGTTTTAAATAATAGTAACTAGTGTCCTCCAGTTATCCCTAATCTGGAGGGCCGAGGGTTGCCTCTTAGTACTATTTGACTTTTTAAGTCATGTTCATATATTACTTGCAAGAGTTTGCACTTAGGAGTGAATGCCACCTTCAATTTTGTAACCTAAGCAACTTGTCTGTCTCACCCTGGTCCAAGTCATGCTTTAAATGCCCCTATAAATGAAATATGCTTATGATACATTCAATTTACTTTAACTTCATAATTCTGTACTAAACACTGTTCTTCCATTAGCTATGACTCTGGGAATGTTCTATCAACCTTCCAGAAACTCCATGTTCTTTTTTTTTTTTTTTAATATTTTTTATTGATTTTTTACAGAAAGGAAGAGAGAGGGATAGAGTTAGAAACATTGATGAGAGAGAATCATCAATCAGCTGCCTCTTGCACACCCCCTACTGGGGATGTGCCCGCAACCAATGTACATGCCCTTGACCGCAATTGAACCTGGAACCTTTCAGTCCGCAGGCTGACGCTCTACCCCTGAGCCAAACCAGTTTCGGCGAAACTCCATGTTCTTATCTGTAAAGCAAGGGAACTGAATCAGATACAATAAAAAGGTCTCTTTTGAGTGCCAAAACTATTATCTAAGTTCCTTCTTAAACTTTCTGGACTAAACAAAACCAGATTTGTATTGTATTATAAGTATTTTCATTACAAGAGATGGCAAAAAGTAGGTTTTCAGATACAATACAAATAGTCTTCTAAATATATAAAAGGCTAATATGCAAAGTGACTCCTCAGGAGTTTAACCGGGAGACCGGGAGTTCTACCCCTTGCTATAGAGTGCACTGAACACCAGGAGGCAGCACAGAATGAAGAAAGGCCCCGGCCGGCAGCTGGAAGGCCTCGATCAGCCTTGATTGCCAGCCAGCTCTAGGGACCCAACTCATGCACAATTTTTGTGCACTGGGCCTCTAGTTAATAAATAACAATATAAGGATAAACTTGTATTTTGTATATTAACAACTATAACTCTACTTTTTGCCAATCTCTGTATATTACCACTATTCCAATCATTTTTTAAAAATATATTTTTATTGATTTCAGAGAGGAAAAGAGATAGAAATACCAATGAGAGTCAATGATCAGCTGCCTGCTGCATGCTTCCTACTAGGAACTTTGCCTGCAACCCAGGCATGTGCCCTGACTGGAAATCAAACCATGACTATCTGGTTCATAGGTCAAAGCTCAACCTACTGGGCAATCCTTATTCTTTTACATTCTACCTTGTGTCCCAGTGCATGGATTCATGGACATTGAACGGAAATTAATTAGAGAAAATATTTCAGTATCGCTATTAGCCCTTTTTCTATAATAGAAGTGTCAACCAAATTCACTATTGACAATGACAGATCGAAACAAAGGCATGCGATTGGCGCCAGTGAGAGCTTTATATGCATCGCACATATGCCAGTCAACTTGGTCTTTTTATATATATAGACGAAACTTGCTTAATTACACTTCCTTTCTGGTTTATCTAAAACTTTTTCCAGCCCAGTGAAGCACTCCAACTTCTCTTTCAGGTAATTGTCAACAGCACAGCAGTAAATATCAACATGAAGAAGATTATTATTGTAGATCATGCAGGGAAAACAAAGGGTGAAATATTTAACTGTAGCAGTGTCTGATTATATTCTGTGCAGTGAGAAAACCTGAAGTCATTTTCAAGTTTCACCATTTCTTCTTTTCAGTTGGGTCAAGTTTCTAAGCTTTCTAAATCTTTGTTTTCTGGCTAATATAAAATAATCCTAAAAGAAAACAGGATTCCACTGAGTCTCCCATCTACCTACTCCAGGACTTCTATGAGGAACAAGTGAGATGAGGTACAGGAAAACACTTCACAGACATTTGGTTAAAATGTAAAATGTTTGCACCTGGTTATAAAGCAAGTCAGGTACCTGGGCTGAAGAAAGTCCAAGGAGGCTAGTTACTCGGGAGAGGAAGCCAGGTGTTTGCTATGTGACAATTATCTGGTGCCCACAGCAACCGTTTCTGAGCTGGGCTGTGGGCTACATTTTGAGCCATGGGGTCTTGGCAGTATTGTCTGTGATTTGGTGGGATGTCACTCCAGGGTGGTGGCAGGGCCTGTGTCCCACTTAGGGGAGGCTGAGTGTTTGCTTTTTGGTGTCAGGTCCATGGTGCTGTTTATTTTTAAATGGCCAGTGCACATCACGGCACCTCCTGCACTGAGCGTCTGCCCCCTGCTGGTCAGTGTGTATCATAGCTATTGGTGAGTCAGAAAAATGGACACTTAACTTTTTATATACATAGATTACTATGTCCCTCAAAAGTGTCACTCAAGTTGTACATATTCTCAAAAGAATACACATATCTCAAGAAACAATGGAACTACCATTTCCCCATACTGCACAGTATAAGGTTAAAATTATGACATCACTTTTAGCAACCATATTATCCTGATACATCAAACTGTGGCCACCTGAAATCCCAGACATACTTAACACTATAGGCCCGATGCATGAAATTCATGCAAGAGTAGGCCTTCCTTTCCCAGGCTGCTGGCACCAGCTTCCCTCTGGCTACTGGGACCCAGGCTTCCCTCTCAGCCTTGGCTTCATCTAGATTGAAGGTCATCCCAAAGGACATTTAGTCTAATTAGCTTATTAAGCTTTTATTATTATAGATGACTTTCACCCTAACATTTGAATATTTTTCACATTAAATGCTGTCCTTCATTCTTTTTTTAAAATCTTGACCCGAGGATATTTTTTCCATTAATTTTTTTAGAGTGTAAGAGAAAGAGAAAGACATAGAGAAATATCAATGTGAGAGAAACACATCAATTTGTTTGCCTCCTGCATGAGACCCAACCAGGGCCAGGTCCAGGGAAGAGCCTGCACCTGAGGTACAATGCCTTTGACTGGATTCGAACCCGGAATTATTTGGTCCGCTGGCTGCCGCTCTAGCCACTGAGTCAATCCAGCTGGGACTGCCCTTAATTCTAATACTTCATCTCATGCCCTCCATGTGCTTATATAATTTTTATTCAAAAACAGTTAAGGACATAACCACTTAGCCCTATTAAAGTTTATTGTGCCTCCCACTATCCTTTTGGCCTATGCATACAATAAGACCTATTGGAGTTACAGGAAACCAGTACACTAGTACTTAAAAACTTCTAAATATAAAAACGTGTTTTAAATTGTAAAGCATTGAGCTTGTCTACTCCATAAGTACCTCACACACTTAACTAACTTTCCCTGTAGTTTCTGCCTCTGTGTTTTATAACTCAGTAAACAGTACCACTATCAATCCAGTTATCTGAATTAATGAAATCTACTCAGTCAATCCCCACTCTCAAGGCATTTAGATGAAATATAAGAAATTTCTGGGAAAATCTACCTCTTGCTGTTGGCCTCTCCTCCGATTTTAGCTGTATTCATTTCCTACTGCTGTGTAACAAATTGCCACAAATTTAGTGGCTTAAAACACAAATTTAACTGCAATTGGAAAATAAATTAATTTTAAAAACCACAAATTTATTATCTTAAAGTACTAGCAAGAAGGTTGAAACAGGATTTATAGAGCTAAAATCAAAGTCTGTATTCCCTCGGGAGGTAGGGGAAAACCCATTCTATGCTAATTCCTTAGCTCCCAGCCATATCATCACAACCTCAGCTTCCATTGCCACTTCTCTTTCTTACATTCCTGCCTCTCTCTTATGAGATTCCTTGATTATACTGGGCCCAGGGATAGAAATCCAGGAAAATCCAGAGTTCTTTTTGCCATACAAGGTTAACTTATTCACACTTATAGAAGACTAGACTGGAGACATCTTTGGGAGACCATCATTCTATCTACCATGATAACTAATGGTTCCAGATAGATCTGACTAAATTTCCCCATACTACTCTCTGTGATTCTTTTGCTTTTTGCTCTGGGACTTCCCGAGGCAATGAAATGAGATACCACTGGGAACACAATTGGCAGGTTCTTTTGTGCAGCTGAAAGTGGGGGAGGGAAGGAGAAAGAATTTATACCACACTGAGGAAACTGTCAACTGATGGGAGAACAAGAGCAGATGAGTAGAAAATGTGAGACTATCTAGATCCTCAGAAATCCCCACTGGAATTGAGCCCTAGTTGCAACAGCAGTAACTCAGTAAGAGTCTTATATTGGCTTTTCTTCTTATATTCACTCTCGTCCTTCACTCTTGTTCCCTAAAATTACCCACAAATAAATTACCTGCACACAGTTCCATCCTGGCTTTTAGACTGTGCTTTAGGGGAGAGGATGAAGAGGATAACTGAGTAAGACAATCAGGTAAAGAGTTTTACAGACAGAAAAAACACAATGAGTTAACAAAATGAGAGCTATATACATAGTAGGGTATCTAGTCTTGATGCTATAACATATAACTTCAGGTCAAATCTCTTTAAGTTTTATCAACTATAAAAAGAACAGCTTGACTCCCATTATTATCTATAGTTCTTTTCAGCTATAAACTTTTATGTCATATAAACATCATTATGGATTGATGAAAAGGGACAGCAGAAAGACAAAGTAGTGAGATTATCACCAGCCAAGGAAATTGTTGAAATAAGCCAGTCAGAAAGTGGTAAGATCTGGATTTGAAAAGCCATGAAAAAATTAAAACCCTCATACACTGCTGGAGGGAATGTAAAATGGTACAGCCACTTTTGGAAAACAGTTCAGCAGTTCTTTCAAAAGGTCAAACATAGTTACCGTATAACCCAGGTATGTATTACCATTCCTAGTAATATGACAAGAGAAATTAAAACACATCTACATATATAAAAGGCTTATCTGCAAAGTGTCCCTTCAGGAGTTTGATGACTTGGTATGACATGCGCTGACCACCAGGGGGTAGTGCAGAACAAAGGAAGGCCCCAGCCAGCATCTGAAAGGCCCTGATTGGCCCTGATCACCGGCCAGGCCTAGGGACCATACCTGTATACAAATTTCATACACCAGGCCTCTAGTATAGGCAGTCCTCGGGTTGCATTAGACTGGATATACATTGTTCCATAATTATGTCGACATCTTCCATTTATATGTAAAAAAAAGGTTCCATTATTTTGATGTATGTACATATGTGTTTTATGTTTCTTATTATTTATTTACCACATTTATTTACCACTTATTATTTAGAAATTATTATCTTTCTTTTACTTTTTTTTTTAATGTTTCAATTCATTACTGCAATATACCCTGTTTCCTCGAAAATAAGATAGTGTCTTATATTAATTTTTGCTCCCAAAGATGCACTAGGTCTTATTTTCAGGGGATGTCTTATTTTTCCATGAAGAAGAATATGGTACACATTTATTGTTAAATGAAAATAAAGGAAATTTACTACCTGTATACGGTTCGGTAGTATGGTAGTTGTCAACACAAACCGGACACACTGTGAATCCCACAGTATCAAGAATTTACTCATTTATCCAATGACAATCATGTCATCATCTTCTGGAACATCATCATAACAGTCCAATTCTTGAATTTCCTGGTGAATTTCTTGTGAATCCATTTCTTTCAGAACCAGTGGACCAAATCTCTCATGTTTAGCAATAGCACTGTCTTTAAATGAGTACTTCTTGTCAAGGTAGCCTGCTCGCAGTGCATTTACAATGCAACTGTCAGTGATTTTCTCCCATGAATTCTTCACCCAAGTCACAACTTCTTGCAGTTTAGGTTTCACAAAGTTTCCATGCTGATTTCTCTCCATTCACACAGCAGTGACGTCAGGACTTCGTGTAATGTCACTGGTTGCTAGATGCCAGTCAGGGTGGCCCTAGCAACCAGTTTACAGTAAATTAATTTTTATTCTGAGACAGAGCCTGGGGGCCTTATTTTCGGGGAGATGCCTTATATTTCACTCAGAAGGAAAACTGTAAGTAGGTCTTATTTTAAGAGGATGTCTTATTTTCGGGGAAACGGTATGTGCTCCATTAGAGTTACGTAGGTGCTTATATAGGTAGGTTCCGACTTAAGGCGAAAATCGAGTTATGTCATGCCGTATGAATGGATCTCCAACGTAACCCAAGGACCTACTGTATTCACATAAAAACATAAAATGAAGTTGAACCTGTACACTATATGCTCCCCCCCAAAAAAAACCCCAAAATCCCTAAAATCAATTAAAGGCCTAAAATAAGAGCCAAAACTATAAAACTCTTAGAAGAAAACAAGGCAAGAGCTCCATGGCATTTCTTAGATCTGATACCGAAAGCATAAGCATCAAAACAAAACAAAAAAATAGATAAACTGTACTTCATCAAAATTTAACTCCTGTGCACCAAAGAACACAATCAGGAAATGTGAGATAATAGTTGCAATATATCTGATAAAGGATTGATATCCAGAATATATAAAGAATCTTACAACAAAACAACAAAAAACAAACAACCCAATTAAACAATGTGCAAAAGAGCTGAATAGACAATTCTCCAAATAAGATATACAAATGGCCAATAAACAGAAAATAACAAGTACTGAGGAAGATGTAGAGCAAGCAGAACCCTTGTGCAGTGCTGATAAATGTAAAGTGGTGCAGCCACCTTGGAAAACAGATAGTTCCTCAAAAATTTAAAAATAGAATTACGTACCACATGACTTAGCAATTCTACTTCTAGGTCCACACTCAAAAGAAATTAAAGCAGAATTTTGAATGGACATTTGTACACCCAAATTCAGAGTAACAATATTCACAAACGAAAAAATATTAGAAGCTACCAAAGTACCCACCAAAAGATACACAGGTAGCCAACATCGGTTTGGCTCAATGGATAGAGCGTCGGTCTGCGGATTGAAAGGTCCCAGGTTTGATTCTGGTCAAGGGCATGTACCTTGGTTGCCGGCACATCCCCAGTAGGGGGTGTGCAGGAGGCAGTTGATCAATGTTTCTCTCTCATCCATGTTTCTAACTATCTTCTCTGTAAAAAATCAATAAAATATACATATTTTAAAAAATACACAGGTAGCTCGGTTGGTGTGGCTCAGTGGTTGAGCATCAAGCTATGAACCAGGAAGTCACAATTCGATTCCCAGTCAGGGCATATGACAGGATTTCGGGCTCAATCCCCATTGAAGGGGGGAAGGGCGTGTGTAGGAGGCAGCCAATTCTCTCTCCTTGATGTTTCCCTTTCCCTTCCTCTCTGAAAACAGTTAAAAAGATATTAACTGGGTTCAACCTGCTTTAAAATTAACCACTGCTGACTTAAGCCCTTTATTTTACTTACTAAGTGGAGATTCATCTCTGACATTCCCACGCTGTTTGACCGAGGAAGCCCAGAGAGCCTTACATAAAGGTGAGGATGCCTTAACTTCGGTACAACTTACTAGAATTGATTACTCCCTTCCCTTAATTTGTCATAGGTTTTAATTTTCCCTATGACACATACACCCACTGGAGTCATTCTATTGATCGCCTCCTTGCTATAATGCAAAAGTCTACCCCATTTTCTCTTGCCCAGTCCTCCCATGCTCTGCATCATCAAAATGCTGGTGCAAACAATTCCGTCTTTCTCGGGAGCAGGCTTGTCAAATTTTCAAGCAGTGATCTCAAGGTGTAATTCATTGCCTTGAGCAATTGTTGGGGGTCAATCTTAGGGGTCTTAAGCCTAATCAAATCTGGCAAATGGATGTCACCCACATACTGGAATTTGGTAAGCACAGATGAGTATACGTTAATATAGAAACCTGCTGCCGCTTTATCTTTACAACTCCCCAAACGGGAGTGCCAAGCATGTAATTAGTCATTGCCTAGCTGCCTTTGCGGTACTAGGTCCTCCCTTAGAGCTAAAGACAGACAATGGACCCGCATACGCTAGTTCTGCTTTTCAACATTTATGTCAACAATACAGACATAAAATTTCAATTTTATTCTGTCATAAAACTTGTATCCCTTTCAACCCTCAAGGTCAAACAATAGTGGAAAGAGCAAATCGTACTCTTAAAATGCAATTACTAAAACAGAAAGGGGGAGATGGATGTTATGTGTCACCTCAAAACAAGCTCAGTCGTGTTCTCTATACCTTAAATTTTTGAATTGTGATGCAGAGGGTTGTACAGCGGCTGAAAGGCATCATGCCTCCTGTACAATAGCTTCTGCCAACTAAGCCCGGTGGCACAAACCAGACAAGAGTTTTACCAGATCTAATAATAATGTGGGGAAGAGGTTGTGTTTGTATCTTTCCAGAAGGGGCAGTGAAGCCAATTTGGGTGCTAGAGCATTATGTGTGTCACCACAATGGACCCAAAGAAGCTCCTTGTCCCATCATTCAAAAGACTGAGAGTTGCCCCGATGACAGCAAAGCACAAAAAGGAAGATGACAAAGGCTACGCAAGAGACTGAGGTGCCAACATGAGGTCAGCTGAAGAAGTTAATAACTGAGGCCCAGCAGATGCTAGAAAAGCAGGAAGTGGAAGCTACTCCCTCAATCATGTTTCTAGGTATGCTAGCATTTGTTAGCTGCAGCCAACTCCGAGGACTCTTGAGTAAATCAGCAAAAGAAACTTTCACTTAGTAGGAATGTTATTGTAGTTTGATTTCTCTATTATTGTAGTGTTGCATTGGCATTGTCTTATTAATAGCCATGTCTGGGTTTTGCATTGGCATTGTTTCATTATTGGGTTTTGCATTGGCATTGTTTTGTTAATATTTTAATAGTCGGAACTTTGTCCTTAATGTTTAAGTGTTACTTCCATTATTAGTAGCTTAAAAATAAAAGAAGGGTGAGATGTAGGGAGTGGTTATAGGGTTAAGCCTCGGACTGACCTGCTGGCAAAGTTGCAAACAAGTCCCAGCTTAGATGGCACAGCCCTCTTAGCATAATTAAGCTTGATCTTGTAACTGCTCCCTAGATCTTTTCTGGGTAGCTAATGGGCAGTGGGAGGTTTAGCAAATGCTGCCAAAACAAGTGAAACTTACAAGAATGTTGTAAATGACCTTGTTTACCTCTGACTATAAAATAAAGATTCAGCTTGCAGTCTGGATCTGTTCTGTTGTCTCAGTCAGGCACGGAAGATCTACCTAGACCCTTTGTCTTTTCTTCATCCTTCGTTGGCCCTCCCTCAGGCTCGCCAAACCCTTGGCTGCACTGGCGCAGCACAGGTAAATAAAATGTGAAATACATAATCAATCGATTGTTACCATTCTTAAAAAGGAAATACTTTTTGTTGTTGTTAATCAAACACCCGAGGATATCTTTCCAGTGATTTTTTAGATAGTGGATGGGAGGAGAGAGAAAGAGACACATTGATTGGCTGTCTCCTGCACTCGTCCCTGCAACTGAGGTACATGCCCTTGACTGGAATTGCACCTGGGACCCTTCAGTCCACTGGCCAGTGCTCTATCCACAGAAACAAACTGGCTAGAGCAAGGAATTCTGACAGATGTCACAAAAAAGATAAACCATATAGTATGCTAAGTAAAATAAGTCAATCACAAAAGGACAAATATTATATGATTCCACATATATAAGGATCCTACTAGAGTAGTCAAATACATAAGAGACTGAAAGTAGAATGGTGGTTGCCAGGGGTTTGGGGGATGGGAGAATGGGAAGTTAGTGTTTAATGAATATAGTTAAGGAAGATGAAAATATTCTAGAAATAGATGGTGATGGTTGTTCAATAATGTGAATGTACTTAAAGCCACAGAACAATACACTTACATAGGTAAATTTTGTTATATGTTATTGTGACAACAATAAGAAACTTGTACATGAATGTTCATTGCAGTATTACTCATAATAGTCAAAAGGGAGAAAATCCAAATGTCATCAACTGATGAATAATTGGTATATCCACATAATGGAATATTATTCAGCAATAAAAAGGAAGGAGTACTGATATACACTATAATATGAACCTTAAAAAAATTATGCCAAGGGAAAGAACCAACCACCAAGGACCACGTGTTGTATGATTCCATTTATATGAAATGTCCAGAATGAGCAAATCTATAGTGACAAAAAGCAGATTAATGGTTGACTAGGGTAGGGAATAGGGAATATTAAAGGGTGATGACTAACAGCAGTGGAGTTTCTTTTTGGGGTGATGTACATGTTCTAAATTGTGGTGATGGTTGCAACACTGTGAAAATACTAAAAACCACTGAATTATATATTTTAAATGGGAAAATTATATGCTATGTAGATTATATCTTAATAAAGCTTTTTTTTAAAGCCAACAAAACTCAGTGACTGAAAGAAATTATAAAATAAAGCAAAGGAATGAATTAAAGGATAGTTTGAAATCTTGCTCTGCCATTACGTGTGTGACATTGAGCAAGGTACTTAAACTTTCTGTGCTTCAGTAACACCTACCTACAGGGCTGTTATAAAGATTAAACAAAATAATATGTAAAACACTTAGTGTAGTGTCTTCTATACACCACTGTCCTTCTCTACCCTATCCTCCCACCTAATGCTAAAAATTCCATCATCAGTTGTATGGAAATATAAATTCAATGATAATTACCGTATTTGCCGGCGTATAAGACGATTTTTTGGCCCTGAAAAATACGTATTTGCCGGCGTATAAGACAACTGGGCGTATAAGACGACCCCCTAACATTTCCACTAAAAATACAGAGTTTGTTACATACTCGCCGTATAAGACTACCCCCCACTTGGAGGCATATTTTTCAGGGCCAAAAAATCGTCTTATACGCCGGCAAATATGGTATATCTAAATTTCATGATAAGGAAGTTATGTTTATTCCAGGTAGCAAATAACTTAAAAGTTGCCAATTATGCTACTGACAGCAATTTTCAAGCACTAATTCACTGCAAGTTGAAACCCAAGGCAAATGGAAATAAACTTTAGATAATTCTTTTCACCAATTATCTCAACAACAGTTCCCCCTTTTTCCTTCATTTCCAAACACTTCTTTCCTTACCTACCTGCCTTTTTACCTTTACTCAGGCTGTTATTAATAAATGAGAAAAACAACATTTACTTTTTTCCATTATAATACATGTTAGGATTTTTAAAATGACTTATGCCAGCTATGGAACAGCATCAAACTCTGCCCAGCTAACCCACCAAAGTTTCTTGAACAAAGTGAATAAACTTTAAAAGATGAAAATGAGAAGGAATACAATAAAGCTCTTGCTTTCTCTTATATAATAGCAGCTGTCTTACTCATCTGGAAACAGAATCGAGGCATCTACAGAGAGGAACTGGAATTTCTCCACATTGTCCATAACCAAGTTCCACTAACAAAAAAGTTAGATGCTCTAATAATTTGGTATTAGTACAACTTGGCATACAAAGCTATACATTTTAAATATACTCTTGTTTCATTTTAATATTAAATAACAATTTACTCTCTAATTATTTTAAAGAACAATGTCTTTCAAAGGAGCACCTGCATTATAAATGCTTCCGGAATAAGATGCAGTAAACGGTGGTAGTTAAGAAGCATAAACAAATGAATTGCCATTTTATTGTTATAATTCTGTATACTTTCAGATCAGAAAATTCCTACTAAAAACATTTCAAAGTAAATTCATAAATGTTATCTCTATGTAGGTTTTCAGTACAATTATAACTTACTAATGGCCTGGTGCATGAAATTCATGTGTGTGTGTGTGGGGGGGAGAATCCCTCAGCACAGCCTACACCCTCTCCAATCAGGGACATCCCTCTCACAATGTGGGACCGCTGGCTACTAACTGCTCACCTGCCTACCTGTCGGATTCCCCCTAACTGCCTCTGCCTCCACCACCATGGCTTTGTCTGGAAGGAAGTTGGATGTCCAGAAGATGGCCGGTCAACCAGGTCTAATTAGCATATTACCCTTTTATTAGTATAGATGGATTATATAGGATAAGACTGCTTAAATGGGGAGGGGGGGAGAAACTACTCTTTCAGCAGAAGATGCTCTTGGCAGACAAAAATGCATAATCCCTATACCTGGACTGATAGCCAGCCATATGTACTATACTGCCAAACCAGTCATTAAAAAATAGAACTGCTGTCAAAACTGGTTTGGCTCAGTGGACAGAGTGTCAGCCTATGGACTGAAAGATTTACTGGACACTTAGTACAGAGAGTAAGTATGCCAAGTACTTTTAGTACAATATGTTAATAATTCCCACAGCAACCTTATGAACAGGTATTAATATTACCATTTTATAACCTGCACAGAAGGTAACATTTTAGAACCTCCAATGTATATCACAAGGAATAGCTACAGTGGAAGCAGCCAAACTAACCACTCTCTATTCTAAACTCTGATGGTTTCCTTAGCCCTATAGTAAACTGATTCTCCTCCTCCCTTACCACCTACTCCTGGTTTCCATTTCTGGTTCCTCTTTTTCTCCCTTTCAGCCATCTACTCTTCTCAATATATACCCTCTCTCTAAATAAATCATCCATTTTTATGGTTTCATCTTATCACTTTTGGCCACTTGACTATCAAATCCGTAAGTTCAATTGTGTTCTCTAATAGAAGCTACCATTTCTCAACATTTCTACTTGAAAATCTTGCTATTACCTCAAACTCAACATGTATTATTCCCAATTCATCATTATCTCCAAAGAGCCAATTCTCCCATCCTCTTTACTAACTTCTGTTAGTTACAAACCACTATCATCCCACTTACCCTGTCACCTCCAGTAAGTCACACAGCAATCTGTATAAGCTTTGCCTTTGAAATGTATATGGTTCATCTTTTTCTGTTCCATTGACACTGTCACCACTAAACCCCAAGTCTAGCAATTCACCTAATTTATAAGAGCTCTTGGTTATAATTCATCCCAATCTATGCATTTTAGTCTTTTCTGTATAATAGTCATTCATCCATACAAAATATTCACTGAAAGATTAGTGTGTGCTAAATAAGCATCGGCTAGTTACTGCAGGGATAGAACAGTGAGAAAGATATCTCTTTCTAGCAGAGGATACAGATAATGCAAACAAAGGTTTTCTCAAATAATTATAAACTGTGATAAATGCTGTGACAGATATAAACACAGTGCTACAATAAGGACAGAGAATAGGATGCCTACTTTAGGTAGATTTCAATTAGAGTTAAGAAGAAAAGGAGGGAGTCATGTAAATATTTAGAGTGCTCCAAGCAAAGGAAACTACAAAACACGCAGGTGGTTCTAAGAGAAAAGTTTGGCATGTTAGGATATGACCGAGCCTCATGTGCCTTGAGAATAAGGGGGAAAGTGTTATAAGGTACAGTTGGGACAAACAGAGGCCAATTTCATCCTATGCACATAATTAATTAAAGGATTTTTTAACAATAGCTAGGATTTGGAAAGAGCCTAGGTGCCCATCAGATGATTGGATAAAAAACTATGTACATCTACCCAATGGAATACTATGCTGCCATAAAAAATGAACTCTTATCATTTGCAGCAACCTGGATGGAATTGGAGAACATCATGCTGAGTGAAATAAGCCAGTCAATGAAAGAAAAACACCACATGATCTCACTCACTTATGGATAATAAGAAACATTATAAGCTGATGACCAAAAAGATAGATACAGAGACAGTAAAGCAACAAACAGACTGTCAAATTACAGGGGGGAGGGTAGGGAGATAAGAGATCAAAGGAAGGACTTGTATGCATGCATATAAGCATAACCAATGGACACAAAACTCTGGGGAGGGAGGGCATGTATGAGAGTGGGGGGGAAGCAATGGTAAGATATGTATATATAAAATACCTTAATGAAAAAATGAAAAAAATTAAAAAAGGATTTTTTTAAAGCAGGGGAGTTCTAACTCAATATACACTGTTACAGAGACTATTCATTAATACCTGTGTTCTCCTCTCCTTCATTAGCACACTGCTTTACTACATTCCCAGACACTCCTGTAATTAGGTGGGATTATGTGACTCATTCTGACCAATAGAATGTGAGTAAAAGTGATATGTGCTTCTGTAGGGAGTGGCTATAGGGTTAAGCCTTGGACCCACCTGTTGGCAAAGCCTCAAACAAGTCCCAGTTTAGAGGGCACAGCCCTCTTAGCAAAATTAAGCTTGACCTTATGATGCTCCCTAGATCATTCCTGGGTAGCTAATGGGCTGTGGGAGGTACAGCAAGTGCTGCCAACACAAGTGAAACACACAAGAAAATTCTAACTATTTTGACCACTACTTTGCTTACCTCTGACTAAGGCTCAGCTTGCCATTTGGATCTCTTTCTGTGGCCTCAGCCAAGCACAGGAGATCCACCGGGACCCAGCATATTCTCCAGTGCTGTCTTTTCTTCATCCTTCACCGCCCCACCTCAGGTTCACCGAACCCTTGGATGAGCTGGCTTGGCACATGCTACATCCAGCCAAGGTCCTAAAATCTTCCTCTGTATTCTCTTCCTTTCTCAAGACAACCTCAAAAGATTCATGGTGGTGATAGTGATGACTAAAAGGATAAAGAAACCTGTGACCCTGAGTTACCGCATGGAGTAGAGGTGCCCCCCTACTCCTACTCCATCACACATATAAACCAGATAGTGATGTAAGAAAGTAATATAAACTTCCATTGTTTTAAGCCACTACAATTTGTTGCTCATTATAGAGTTGTTAGCAATACTAATACAGAAATCTAAAAACGTTTCTCTGACTGCTCTATGAAGAATGAGTTAAAAGGGGAAAAAATAATAAAATAAAAGAACATGTAAGTCTCAAAAACAAAAATTTAAAGCATAGGACTTATACAAGTGACCAATAAGCACATGAAGGATGGTCAATATCACAATTTACTAGGAAAAAGCAAATCAAAACCCCATTACAACAGCTTCTATTGTTACTGTTGTAATTAACCAGTTTTTAATAATAAGAAGAAGGCAAAAGGGAAGGCAAACATTATACGCACGGTCATCTGGGCAGCTTCACCAGGAAGTTGCAACTTTACACTCCCCAGGAAACCACTGGCCCATCCCCTACAAATCGTTGGGAATAAAGGAGAGGGACCCATGTGCCCTGAAGCTGGGGTGAGTAGAAGTGCTTGCCGGTCAGTCTAATCTGGGGAAAAGATCACTGGTTAGAGGGGATAGAGCTACCTCAAGCATGCAAAATCCTGAAGGATTCACTGGATAAGGTCCCAGCTAAATCCCTAAAACAAAAAGTTCTCTGTCTCTTGTTCCTTTTGCTTTGCTCCTGTTGCCTTGCACTCACTTGCTCTGCAACATGCAGCGCTTGCCCATCATGTGGCTGTAGAAATTGCATGGCCTATATGGTTATGGGGGCCCCACAAGCAATTGACTGCAACTGGGAATACAAACTAAGCTAACCAGATGATGGAATGGACTGTGCCTCAACATGGAATAGAAACTCTGGGCAATGGCTTTGGTTCTAGCTCTGAAGACAAAATGGATTTTTTTTCCATGGCAAGAAGATATCCCGGGACCTTGGAGGGAAACTCCCTTAATGTTATATCACCAAAAAAGTTTTCCACAATACCTCATCGTCCCATGGGGACCTCCAGAAATTCTTATTCCTATGGCACCTGAAGCAGCCCACTTCCACCAGTAATAGATGGGGACATGGAGGACACCCCATGAATAACACCATGAGTGAGGGAGTGGAAGGAGGGAGGAAAGGAAGAAAGGGAGGGAATAATTTGTGAGGATGTAGAGAAATTGAAACCTTTGTGTACATTGGTGGAAATGTAAAATGGTGCAGCTGCTATGGAAAACAGTATGGCAGTTACTAAAAAAATTAAACAGAGCCGAAACTGGTTTGGCTCAATGGATAGAGTGCTGACCTGCGGACTGAAAGGTCCCGGGTTCGATTCCGGTCAAGGGCATGTACCTTGGTTGCGGGCACATGCCCAGTAGGGGGTGTGCAAGAGGCAGCTGACCGGTGATCCTCTCTCATCGATGTTTCTAACTCTCTATCCCTCTCTCTTCCTCTCTGTAAAAATCAATAAAATATATTTATTTTTAAAAATGGAAGCCTAGCCAAAACAGGTTTGAATAAAAAAAAAAAAATTAAACAGCTATTTCTGAAAGTAGAAACTTGGACATGCATTTGTACATCCATGTTCATAGCATCATTATTCATAATAAGCTAAAAAGTGGAAGCAACCAAATATCCATCAAGAGATGAATGGTATATATATTCAGTGGGATAATACCAGCCTTAAAAGGGAAGGAAACTGACATGAGGCAACATGAATAAACCATGAGGACATTACAGTAAGTGAAATAAAGCAATCACTAAAAAGGCAAATACTACATGATTCCCCCTACTTGAGGTACCTAAAGCAATCAAATTCATAGAAAAGAAAGTAAAATAAAATGCTGGTTTCCAGGGACGGGAAGGATGGCAGAATGGGGAGTTGCTTAATATGTACAAAGTATCAGTCTTGCAAGATGAAAAGATTCTGAAGATTGGTTGCATAACAATATGAATATTAACAATATTGAAGTGTATACTAAATGGATGGTTAGATGATAAATTTTACCACAATTAAAAAATAGAGAGGGAGGGGTGTAGAGAATAAAAAGACCAGTGTGGATGAAAAAGGTCTACTAAACTTGACAATTTCAGGCATGGCAGGCCTTACAACTCCAGAGACCTTAAGTAACCTCATAGGATGTGGTTACTTAAAACTTCCTAACTAAAAGCAAGTCATGGCAGGTAGTCGTGTCCTAGGCCCATATCTTCCTTGACGAAAGTCAATCTTACCATAACTGACCCTATTGTCTCCTTGCATCTAGGATAACATAACTTTGGAATGTCAGGACACAATCTCCCACCAGAGCAGGAGACCATGGATCCCTTCATTGTTATCTTGTTCCCACATACTTAATTTCTATGTGTTATAAATATTAACTACACTGTACTCACCAATATAAAATAAATTTTCTATTTTACTCTTTATCCAATCTCAGATTTCTCTGCTTTGCTTTCTCCCTCCTCCATAATCTATCACCAAAGAATTTCATATAACTTTCCTTATGCCTCCTCTTTTGATTATAACATATAAAATAAACTGCAAAACTACCATTCTCCGGAGCATTTTCTCAACCTATTGATATGTTGCTTCCCAGCAATTGGCAGTTTGGCTCATATAAACTCATAAAATTCTCTAAAGATTTGGATGTTTCTTACAGTGACACTAATAAGTACAATCATTATAATGTGCACCTGAAACTAATACAGTATTACTAGAGACCCAGTGCATGAAATTCGTGCACTGGAGGGGCAGAGGGGTGTCCTTCAGCTCAGCCTGCACCCTCACCAATCTGGGACCCCTCAGGGGATGTCCAACAGCCGACATCCCTCTCACAATCTGGGACTGCTGGCTCGCAACTGCCCACCTGCCTGCTTGCCTGATTGCCCCTAGCTGCTTCTGCCTGCCACCCTGATCACCCTCTAACTCAGGCATGGGCAAATTATGGCCCACGGGCTGGCTGGCTGTTCTAAACTATTGAAATAAAAATTTAAAAAAAGACCGTACCCTTTTATGTAATGTTTACTTTGAATTTATATTAGTTCACACAAACACTCCGTCCTTGCTTTTGTTCCAGCCCTCCGGTCCAGTTTAAGAACCCATTGTGGCCCTTGAGTCAAAAAGTTTGCCCACTCATGCTCTAACCACTCCCCTGCCAGCTTGATTGACACCTAACTGCTCCCCTGCTGGCCTGATTGCCCCCAATTAACCTCCCCTGCCAGCCCAGTCGCCCCCAACTGTCCTCCCCCCTTGCAGGCCCAGTTGGCCTCAACTGCCTTCCCCTGCCAGCCCAGTCGCCCCCAACTGCCCTCCCCTGCCAGCCTGGTCGCCCCTAACTGCCTTCCATACTGACCCAGTTGCCCCTAACTGCCCTCCCCTGCAGGCCTGGTCCCCACCAACTACCCTCCCTCCCCTGCAGTCCCGATCACCCCCCAACTGCCTTCCCCTGCCATCCTGGTCAACCCCAAATGCCCTCCCCTGCTGGCCTGATCGCCCACAACTGTCCTCACCTGTCAACCATCTTGTGACCACATGAGAGAAGCCATCTTGTGCAAGGGCATGGCAGTTAACTTGCATATTACCTCTTATTATATAGGCTCTGTCAATTATCTATATATACAAAAGGCTAACATGCAGTGTCCCTTTGGGAGTTCAACTGCTCGCTATGGCATGTGCTGAACACCAAGGGGCAGCCCGGAATGAAGGCAGGCCCTGGCCTGCAACCGGAAGGCCCCAGTCAGCCCTGATCAGGGACCCTGCCCATGCACAAATTTCATGCACCGAGCCTCTAGTACTTCATAAAATAACAAGATGTTAAAATCACCAATTAAAAACTACCCCCACAGAAAACAAAAGCCCACAGTTCAAGTGAAGATAAGTTGGCAGCTTAGATTTGAGTGGTATATTGACCATGTAGATAGAGAACAAAAAATTCAAGTTGTATGTAGAGATAGAAGAGAGAAGACTTAATGACAAATTGAGGGGTGAAAAGGAATCAGATATGACATCTACCTGGCTTATATTGAGTGGATAACACCATTTAACAAAATGGTAAAGACTGAGGAGTGGACAAATAGGGATGGGGGTGCAGTTTAGGGTAAAGGAATGAAGACTTGTTTTTATTATCTTTAAGTTCAAAATACCTATGAGATATCCAAATGGCAATATCAAGGAAACAGCTTGATATGTAGCATATTGCATTTTCAAAGATGGCTGAGATAGAATCTCCCATCCTATTAGTTTTTCTTATTATGTGATTTAAACCACATCTCCAAATGGGAGGATAGCCAGTGAATCTGGGTATGCTTATTACTATGCAGAATTAAAGCTACTCAATTTCTAAGGCTGTCATAAATGTTATTACAGCTTCTTCCAAACACCCTAGAGATGCTTTTTTTGGAGCTATGATGAAGCACAAGCAGCCTATATAGAGATCCACATGGAGAGGATTCAAGGCCCCTAACCCACAGCCAGCCAAGCAGGTCCCAGCCAACTGTTAACACCAACTTGTCAACAATGTAAATAAGCTATTTTAAAAATAAATCTTTCCAGCCAGCCTAAATGATAGCACATGGAACTTAGAAACAAGCCATCTCCACCCAGACCTGTCCACATGCAAATCACAGAAACTTGGGGAGGGGGAGGGTAAGGAGGCTATTGTTTAGACCACTGAGTTTTGAAGTGATTTTTATACAGAAGATAATGGATACAACATGACTCTGGAGTTCAGGGAAGAGATCTTCCCTAGAGACATAAATTTATGAACCAGCCACATAAAAATACTATTTAAAATCATAGGACAAAATGAGATCATCTAAGGAAGAGTGATGATACTCTAAAATTTCAATATAAAAAGTTAAACAAGCCGAAACCAGTTTGGCTCAGTGGATGGAGCATCGGTCTGAGGACTGGGGGGTCCCAGGTTCGATTCCAGTCAGGGGCAAGTACATTGGTTGTGGGCACATCCCCGGTAGAGGATGTGCAGAGGGCAGCTGGTCAATGTTTCTCTCTCATTGATGTTTCTAGCTCTCTCTCTCTCTCCCTTCCTCTCTGTAACAAATCAATAAAAATGTATTTTTTTTAAAAAAAAGCTAAACAAAGACATTACTAATTCAACTTTAAACTCTTTGCCAACTGCCTAAATTATTGTCTAATACAGATATCAGGTATTCTATTAATTTCATTTTCAAAAAACTACCATCACCTTCTCACATGCTCAAATTTGGACTTACTGTTCTTTTATTGATAACTAGAGGCCCGGTGCACAACATTCGTGCACTAGGGAGGGAGGAGGGAGAGAGAGACATGGATTGGTTGCCTGGGGGGGAAGAAGGGGTTTGAGGGAGGCATGATTGACCCAAACTAGCCAGGGCCAAGCTGCTTTTTAAACAGTTTCAAGCAATCATATTTTAGCACCATTCTCACCCCTTCTTTGACAAAAATGCCCGGTGCTATCTACCTATTCCTGAGCCTGAGAATTATTTTCTATTAGGATTGAACACTTTTTTTAAAATGTATTTTATTGATTTTTTACAGAGAGAAAGGGAGAGGGAGAGTTAGAAACATCAATGAGAGAGAAACATCAAACAGTTGCCTCCTGCACACCCGTACTAGGGATGTGCCTGCAACCGAGGTACATGCCCTTGACTGGAATCAAATCTGGGACCCTTCAGTCTGTAGGCTGATGCTCTATCCACATAAACTGGTTATGGCAGGATTGAACACTTTTTTAAGTCTATTAAGAAGTTTCTATCAGTCTGCTTTCTTTCAGCTTGCAAGTTTTATTTCTTCTTGAATACTTTTTACCTGTGTAGTTCAAATCTTTTAAAAAATATCCTTTACTGTATCACCTTGGTGAGCTTTGTAGGAGAGTTAAAGCAAATGCATCTTTCACTTAATCCACTTTTACCCAAAAGTCCTCTTAATTACTTTTAGCCTTTATTCTTTCTACTATATGCATTTCTAGACTACAAACTTTCCTTTAAGCATGGCTTACCTCTCGCCCTTTTTTATTGTTAATCCTCACCCGAAGGTATTTTTCAGATTGATTTTTAGACAGAGTGGAAGGGAGGGCGAGACACAGAAACAGTGATGTGAGAGACAAATCAATTGGTTGCTTTCTGCACGCAACTGAGCCTGCAACCAAGGTACATGACTTTGAACAGAATCAAACCCAGGACCCTTTAGTCTACAGGCTGATGCTCTATCCACTGAGCTAAACTGGATAGGGCAGTATCTCATAAGTTAGCTGTAATAACAAAATGTATTATGTAATATGCTAATTAGAACAGCAGAATGACGGTCCAGACAACCATCCAGAAGCTGGGGATGCGAGGGCCTAGCACCTAGCACTAATTTTGTGCATCGGCCTCTAGTATGTCATATTTTCATCACTCTAGTATGTCATATTTTCATCACTCTAGTATGTCATATTTTCAAAACAATCTAATGTTATTTCTTCTTTACTCTCTGGGTTACCTAGGAATATATTCTTTAGTTTCCAAAACAACTGACAATTTTTCAGTTATTGTTTGTAATAAACTTCTAGCTTAATTCCAATATTTCAAAGTATACACTCTTAATTTTCATATTTTTTATGGCCCAGCATATGTCAATTTGGGTAAAATTTCCATAGGCAATTGAAAAAAATCTATATTCTGCAGGTGCTGGGTGAAATGTTCTATGTATGTCATTTAGACTCATTTGTTAATTATGTTGTTAAAAATCTTTTTCTTTTTAACTTATTGTTCTACTATTTCAGAGAATTATACTAAAATGTACCATATTGTACTTAGGAATTTGTCTAATACTATTCTGTCAGTTTTTGCCTACTAGATTAACAAAAATTAGAATGACACAGAGTTAAGGAACACTATTGGTTGGTAAGATGTTTGTTTGTTCATATGTTTTTTATGAATAGCAATTTGGCAACAGAAACATTTTGAACATCTATATCTTTGGACCCAGTTAGTTCACATCTAGAAATTAATTCTAAAGCTTTTAATGTGCACCAAACACTGGTTAGTAGTTAAAGGGATTAACAAATTCTCATTTAAACCTTATAGTATTCTTTTGATTAGGTATCATCCCCATTTTACAGATTAGAAAAATGAGGCTTACAGTGTCCTAAGCCCAGATATGAAGCCTATATCAGAATTTAAGCTGACTCCAGAATATTTAAATTTATATATACTGACATGGTAGAACATTTATTTATAAGGCCAAATCAGAAAACAATAGATAGCATATGATACTATTTTTTTTTAAGTGAGTATGAATTTGAATATTCATAGAAACAAATCTGGAATATACATATTAAAAAATAACAGTGACAAGATACCATTTAGAAGAAAGAATTATTTAAGAAAACTATAATGAGACTGCTCACACAATTAAGACTAAACATATTTGAGTTTGTCTGCAGACAGGACTTTTAAAGAAAAGATATCTCCTATAACAACATAATTCCTGTTTCTCCCACTCTGACATCTGACATGTGGCTCACATTAATACTCCTTCATTTCAGATAGGAAAATACAACCACACATATCTGTATAATAAAAACCCAGTGGTTGTGACACTGTAACAACCAAAGACTGGTCACCAGGAGGCTGTGTGCGCAGCAAAGCATGCATGGGCCACACCATTTTGCACCCCTGGTACATACACACACACACACACACACACACACACACACACACACACACACAGGCCTGGTGCACGAATTCATGCAAGGGTGGGGTCCCTAGGCCTGGCCAGTGATCAGGGCCAATCAGAGCCAGGCCGATCGGGAACTGCTGGCCAGGGGGAAGGAAGGGCATATCCACCTCCACCCAACCCTGGTTCTCCATTCCACGGGCAGGGTCAGGAGAGGAGGCAAAGGTCACCAGCTGGGTGCAGAAGGAACAAAAGCTGGCCAGCCAAAGGAGGTTGGCTGTGGGAATGCACTATCCACCAGGGGGCAGCTCCTGCATTGAGCGTCTGCCCCCTTGTGGTCAGTGCACCTCACAGTGACTGTTAGTAGTTAAACTTGTTTCACGGTTCAGTCAATTTGCATATTAGTCTTTTATTATATAGGATATGTATTGTCACTGCCTGGAACAGCTTCTTGCCCAGAGCAGATTTATTCTGCCAGTTATAGTTTTTCCAACTACAGAGAAGGCTAATGAAAATGACTCATTTAAAATATGGGCTGTTCTCAATATTATAACTGCCCCTTTTCCCTATGTACATGCACCTATGTTTTGCACTTAGATGACAAGACAAAGAACAATGCATACATACATATATTATGTGTTTTCTGACTCATTTCATCAACATTTTGCTTTTCCTACTCTTTGATATTTTACATTTTTTAAAATCTCACAGCTCTGATAATAGAGTATATCCTACCAATTCTTAGTCATAACTTCCATGACATGCACTAAACTAATTAAAACAAAAAGTTTCAGGAAGTTCCAAAATTGTAAAGCTTGAGTACAAGTAAAAATAGTAGTAGGCTAGAAACAGCTTTATTAAATGAAATGAGAAACTTTATAACAAGGACAGGATAGGCAAATATTTTCTGTGAAGAGCCACATAAATATTTCAGGCTTTTTGGGACACACACAGTTCTGTCATAAATTCGCTTTTTTTTAATACATAAATCATTCTCAACTGAGGCAGTACAAATAGCTTTTTTGAGGAGTTGTAGGTTAAAACAGTGGAATTAATACAGAAAAGTTTTTTTTTAAAGAAATTTACATGGGCAAACAATAGGCAACAAAATATCAGAAGCTAAAAGATAGATGGACAATGGCAACTACTAAGTGAATTCCGGAAAAGTGAAGCTAACCCCAACTCCTAAACAGGAGTTGAAAAATCCAATTTATACCTTGGAATTCTCAAAAGATTCAGGAACTGGTAGTACCTCATACTACTTAAATTGAGGCAAGAGTTAAATAAGGAAGACTGGGTAAAAGTTAAGCAGTTAAATCCTTAGAAGTTTCCTCCCCAAATCTACCTGATGGTTGGCTACCCCACTCTGAAAGAGGAGTAACCAGATGTAATTAAAGGTCTATATACCCTACTGAACGTGGGAGAATGAGAAATCCAGTCTCCCCAAACTGTCCCCCCCTCAAACACACACACACACACAATCCTGGTGGACAAACTTTCAGCCCTCAAGCAGACTGAGCTTTTCCCTCATAAACCTGACGTAAGAGGAAACACCTCTCATATATCACAGTTTTCTCAAAAAACTGACTCTCTCAAACCATCATGTAATAAATCCAGTATTTAAGTCACCATCAATTCAGGTTTACTATCACAAGATAATAGCCAAAGCCGAAACCGGTTTGGCTCAGTGGATAGAGCGTTGGTCTGCGGACTGAAGGGTCCCGGGTTCGATTCCGGTCAAGGGCGTGTACATTGGTTGCGGGCAAATCCCCAGTGTGTGTGTGTGGGGGGGGGGGGGGGTGCAAGAGGCAGCTGGTCGATGTCTCTCTCTCATCGATGTTTCTAACTCTGTCCCTCTACCTTCCTTTCTGTGAAAAATCAATAAAATATATATATATATTTTTAAAAGATAATAGCCAAAGTTTAATGGCTTCTAAAATAAGCCTCCAACATAAAAATTAGAGGCCAATATAGAAGAAATAGTCTGCAAAAAAGAAAAAAAATTTTAAAGGAATAATAATTTGTAGCCTCAAAAATTAGAAAAGTACAACAATGAAACAAGCACAGGATGCTCTCTATACTATATATATATATAGTATATGTATATATATTGTATATATGTTGTATATGTATATATATTATATATATAGAGAGAGAGAGAGAACAAAAAGAGCTCTTAGGAAATCAAAATATTTCCCCCCATTAGTTTACTGATTTTTAGAGAGGAAGGGAGAGGGGGAGAGAAACATCGATGTGAGAGCTTAACATCCACTGGCTGCCTCCTCATGCCCCCAACCAGGGATCAAGCCTGCAACCCAGCTGGGCATGTGCTCAGACCCCGATTCAACTAGCAACCTTTCAGTGCACAGGATAACGCCCAACCACCTGAGCCACACAGGCCAGGACAGGAAATTACCCTGACAGCAAAAATGAAATTTTCAACAGAAGGCTTAGAAAATAACATTAAAGAAGCCTTTCATATAAAATAGAGTAAAAAAGAATAAGATATGGAAAGAAAAAAAAACAGCAGAAAAAAAGACTAGAGGACTAGCCTAAGAGATTCAAGCAAATAAGAGAACTTTCAGAGAGAAACAGAAGGAAAAAGAGGAAACTACTGTAATGGACTAAATTGTGTCACCCAAAAATTCATGTTGAAACTCTAGATAAGGACTATAACAGACAACAGAGGGTAAATGAAGTCACAGGGTGGAGCCGTAAATAATCCAAAAGGACTGATGCCCCTAAAGGAGAGAGCAAGGGCGGTTTTGTGAAAAGGAGGCTGTCTATAAATCAGGAAGAAACCTCATCAGAAACCAACCCTGATGCCACAGTGATCTTGGACTTCCAGCCTCAAGAACTGTGAGACAATAAATTTCTGTTATTTGTACCACCCAGTCTGTGGTATTTTGTGATGGCAGCCCCAGAAAACTAATATAACCATCAATGAAATAATTAAAGATTTCCCAGAACTGATGAACATAATTTTGCAGATTTGGAGGACATGATATCCAGGAAAAGACAAAAAAATGGATGCATGCCAAGTCACGCACTCATGAAATTTCAGTACAAGAGATACAAAATTCCAGAAAAGCAGAAAATATTAGGATTAGGAATCAGAATGTCTTCAGAATTTTCAAAAGCTAGAAATAATAGATGCCTTCAGAATTTTGAAGAAAAATTATTTCCAATCTAGAATTCATTACTGAACCAAATCAAGTAGGAAGATAAAAAATTTTTATTAATGCAAGATTGCAACCTTTCATAGGAATCTATGGTGGGATATACTCCATCAAAAGGAGGCATCAAGCCCAGCCAGCATGGCTCAGTGGTTGAGTGTCAACCAATGAACCAGGAGGTCAAAGTTCGATTCAGAGTTGCAGGTTTGATCCCAGATGGAGTGTGTGCAGAAGGGAGCCAATAGATGAGTCTCTCTCATCATTGATATTTATATCTTTCCCTCTCCATTCCTCTCTGAAATCAATAAAAAATATTTATTTATTTATTTAGTTATTTATTTATTTATTTATTTATTTATTTATTTTAAAGGAGGGAGCCAAAACTGGTTTGGCTCAGTGGTAGAGTGTCGGTCTACGGACTGAAAGGTCCCAGGTTCGTTCTGATCAAGGGCATGTACCTTGGTTGTGGGCACGTCCCCAGTAGGGGATGTGCAAGAGGCAGCTGATCAATGACTCTCTCATCGATGTTTCTAACTCTCTATTCCTCTCTCTCTTCCTCTCTGTAAAAAAATCAATAAAATACATACATATACATATACATATATATATATAAAGAAGGCATTACATTAAAAGAACTGCTTAATTCACAGGCAATAGATTTAACATAAAGGAGAGTCACCAGTTTTATTGTAAAAGGAGAAAGCTGGATCAAGCGGGTTCAAAAACTGGTAGACAAAGATAGTACAATTCTACTCCCAGGTATTCATACCAAAAAGAAATGAGTTAGTCCATCTGGTGTGGCCCAGTGGTTGAGCATCAACTCGTGAAAGCAGATCACAGTTCGATTCCCAGTCCGGGCACATGCCTGGGTTTCGGGCTCAACTCCCAATAGGGGGCATGCAGGAGGCAGCTAATCAATGATTCTCATCATTGATGTTTATCTCTCTCTCTCTCCCCTTCTCCCTTCCTCTTAGAAATGAAAACATTAAAAAATAAAATATGGGAGAAACCAAGATGGTGGCATAGGTAAACACCTAACTGCAGCCTCACATAAAATTTCAAAAAATACAACTAAAATATAAAGTGTACATTATCCAGAACTACAGAAAAGTTGAATGACTGGAAATTCTACAACTAGAAGGAAAGAGAAAACCAGAAAGAAAATCAGAGGAGCTGTAAAAGCCTAAAGTACAGAGACACGGTGCACGCGTGGGGAGAGGACAGAGTCGGAGAGGAGGGGCGGCTGAGTGCCTGGCTGGCGTTCCCCAGCGGGAAGGAGATAAAAGCTCCGGACTGTGCTGAACCCCAACTCCGACTGCACTGAACCCCAGTTCTGGGCAAGACCCTCAGGTCCCAGGCTCATACAGAGGGAATCTGGGCTATAAGGCAGAAGCTCAGGGGAGCAACGAAAGGCAGAGCTGAGTCGCACACATTCACGCATAGAACAGACTGAGTCGCACACAGACTGTTGATTGAGCCGCTGGATTGCCCTAGCGGGAAGGAGACATAAGTTCCGGACTGCTCTTAACCCCACTTCCAACTGCACTGAACCCCAGTTCCGGGCTCATTGGGGGAGAGACTTGACCGTCTGGTAGCGGGCGAAACTCTAGGGCACCTTTCTCTCAGAGGTGCTTGCAGCGAGCACCAAAGGACACTGAGGAACACTGAGACTCAGGAACCTCAGAGGGCGGGGCTAACGGGAACCCAAGGCTGTAGGCTCCACCCAGAAACTCTGCCCCATCCAAGCTGAACCCAGAGGCTTTAGCAGTTTTCCAAGTCTAGTGGAATAAGGCTGACTCAGCAGGTCCTCACAGCCAATTGACCTGGAGGTCAGTTTCTCCCAGTGATACCAACAACAATCAAGACTTAACTACAATAAGGCTGTACACACAGTTCACAAAGGGGTGCACCAAGAGTGTCCACCTCAGATAACTGGGAGGCTGACCCAGTGAACCATATAGGACACCTTAACACACAAAGCCACTACCAACTCAGGGAAGCTGCAAAAATGCCGAGACAAGGAAACAGATCACAAACAAAGAAATGGAGGACAAAGAGCGACTGGATATAGAGTTCAAAACCACGGTTATAAACAGCCGATAAAATAAACGAGACCTATGAGGATATGAAAAGGGATCAACTAGAAATAATAAAGGATCAACTAGAAATAATGAATCCATTCTCTGAAATAAAAAATATTATACAGAGTCCTAAAAACAGAATGGAAGCTTGTAAGAATCAAATCAAAGATTTAGAACACAAAGAGCCAGAGGACACTCCTCCGCAGAAGCAAGAAGACAAGAGAATCCAGAAAGTTGAAGATAGTGTAAGAAACCTCTGGGACAACTTCAAGCAAACCAACATCAGAATTATGGGCGTCCCAGAAGATGACCGAGAGCAAGATACCAAAAACATATTGAAAGAAATAGTGACAGAAAAATTCCCCCACCTGGGGAAAGAAATAGACTTACATGTCCAGGAAGCACACAGAACCCCAAACAAAAGGAATCCAAAGAGGACCACACCAAGACACATCATAATTAAAATTCCAAGAGCAAAAGACAAAGAGAGAATATTAAAAGCAGCAAGACAAAAACAGGTAGTTACCTATAAAGGAGCACCCATATGACTGTCCGCTGATTTCTCAACAGAAACCATGCAGGCCAGACGGGAATGGCAAGAAATATTCAAGGTGATGAATATCAAGAACCTACAGCCAAAAATACTCTACCCAGCAAAGCTATCACTCAGAATCGAAGGCCAGATAAAGAACTTCACAAATAAAAAAAAGCTAAAGGAGTTCATCACCGCCAAGCCAGAAATTATATGAATTGCTAAAAGGGGTTCTTTAGGAAGAGCAAGAAAATAAAGATAAAAATTATGAACAACAAATAAGTAACTATCAACAAGTGAATCTAAAAACCAAGGGAAGTAAAAAACATGATGAACAATATTAACTGGTGAATATAACAGAATCAGAGGTATGGAAGGGGAATGAACTGCCGATTCTTGGGGAAAAGGGGAGTGGGGGGTGCGGGAAGAGACTGAACATAAACTGCACCTATGGATGAGGACAATGGGGGATGGGGAAAGGGCAGAGGGTGGGATAGGAACCTGGTGGAGGGGAGCAATGGAGGGGGGAAAAATGAGGAACATTTGTAATAATATGAACAATAAAGATTTATTTTAAAAATAAATATGTGTGCATGTCTACTAAAAGACTTCTAAGTAAATGTTTATAACAGCTTCATTCATAAGTAGTAGCCCTGCATACAAATCTGTGCGCCAGTAGCTCCTCAGTTGCTCACTGCCGCCCTCCAGTAGCTCTCCTCCCACTGCCCTCTCGTACCCCCCATAACTTCCTGCCCTGCTCCCTTCTATAGCTCTCCGCTGCCAGCTTGTAGTTCACAGCCCCACCCTCCTGCTGATCCGTGATCCAGTCGTTAACACGGTAGGTCATTACGTAGTTGATTGTTACGCTTCACGGAGTAACGGCCATTTGCATATTACATCTTTATTTTATAGGATAGTTAAAAAAGTGGGCAAAACCAAATATCCATTAATGGCTCATTTTTTAAAAACTGTATATTATTTCAATGGAATACTATCATCAGTGGGGGAAAAACACACAACTATTGCTGTACCCAACACCATGGATAAATCTCACAAACACAATGCTAAGCAAAACAGCCATCCACAAAAGAGCACATACTGTACGATCCCATTTCTATTAAGTTCAAGAATGGGCAAAAACAATCTATGATTATATAAGTCAGAATAGTGGTTACTTCTGAGGGTAGGAATATTGATTGAGAAGCATGACAGAGCATTCTGGAGCACTACAAATGTTCTCTATACCTTGATCTAGCTGGTGGGTTTATGTCTACAACTGCAAAAATAGTTTTTAAAGAATAAAAAAGAAAAACTTCCCCGGGAAGCAGAATTCTGGGAAGAAGGGGTTGTATACAAAGTATTCTAAATGTTTCCAAAAACAAAAATTGTTATCATTCAAGAACATGTAGTACCTTGAGGTGATAAAGCATTTCCAAAGAAACATTTCCAATGCCTTAAACATTTTCGTAATATAGCTGGAATACTTAAAAAGTACAAAACACATTAAATTATTTGCTATATCTATTATTTTAGTTGATCTAACTGCAAGATGATTTGGAAACATGTACTGAAATTTTTTGAAGGCTGATTCTTTAAAAATAAACAAAATCCTTTTCAGATGCATCTGTTTTTTAAAAAAATTTCCCCAAGCCATATTCTCATTGCTTTATTCAACTGATCTGTATGAACAAAAGTGGAAATTATTCATACCATATTATGTCCTTAAGTACAATTTCAGGAATAATAATAAAAAAAAAGAAACAAGAATCAGTGTTTCAACTGTTTTTTTTAGCAGATAATTTACTTAAACAAATAAAAACAAACCATTATAAACAACCAAAAGTTAAAAGAATAATAGCTTCTAACATGTGTCAGACCAAAAGAGTAAAACATCCTCTAGAGATATTTCTTCTGATAGTTTTCTGTGCTACCTACCTATCTTACATCATTCAACTCTTGCTATACAAATAAATGTAAAAAAAACACCACCACCAAGGCAGTCCTAGCTAGCTGGCTTGGCTGGGTAGATGGGGCATCAACATGTGGAGTGAAGGGTCCCAGGTTTGAGTCCGGTTAAGGGCACATGTCTGGGTTGCAGGGCTCCATCCGCAGCAGGGGGGGGACACACAGACGGACATGCAGGAGGCAACCAATCAATGATTCTCTCATCATTGATGTTTCTCTTTCTCTCTCTTCCTCTCTGAATTTTATATCTATCTATCTATCTCATGGCTGCTATTCAGAGAAACTTTAGAGTTTAAAAGGGGGGGGGGGGGAAATATGAAGAACAAATAATGTATAAAAGATGACTTCCAAAATAGAACAAATAATTTAAGTGGATTGCTCAATTATCTGGTTCTTCACAAATGACCAAAAGTGACAAAGTAACAAAATGTGGAAGTATTACTGTTCTAATAACGAGAACTTTTAGAAAAATCATTACATTTAATTAATTGATAAATCCTCAGACGTTTCCTTCAAACCATCACATTGTTCCCATCTACTTTCAAGGCCCCCAAATATTCAGTCTCTATCAAGAGATTCAAACAAACTCCAGCAGTTAAACTTCTAAAAGATTCATTCACTTTTTAGTGAGTCATAAGACACAACTGTAAAAATAACATTATTTTTGTTAGTGCTGCTGATACATCTAACACGCATAGAAAAAGACAGTAGTATACTTTTAAATCATTGTTTCAATTGATCATGAAGGTTCCCCTGTCCTCATAAAAAAAAGTTCTGAATTTATAGAAGGCATAAATACACAAAATGCCAAGTAATATGAAGTAAACAATAAAAAACATTACAAGAGATGAGCAGTATAGTTTCATAAAGAATATACAGAAAATTTGTAAACACACACAGTACCTGAGTTAGAAAATCAAAGGTTAAGTCTCACCTCTGACACCATCACTAGATGTATGCATTTTAATGCAGGTATTCTGTATGGATTGCATTTTCCTTATAAATGGAAGGTGGAATTCCAACTTTCCCCCACAATACTGTCCCGTGATATGATGATATAAGCCCACATCAGATTAAAAAACTAAAGGAATGATAAAGCAACAAAGGCTATTGGTTGAAAAGAAAACAACACAGAGAATGAAAAATCTGGAAGGCTGCACTGATGGAACAAAAATAAAGCTTAACAAAATTTGAATTCCTTTGCTATTTGGGTACTTTCGGAGGGAAATTTTCTTTTAAAAGAATAGGTAACTTTTAAAAAAATATATTTTATTGATTTTTTTGTAAAAAGGGAGAGGGATAGAGAGCTAGAAACATCGATCAGCTGCCTCTTGCACACTCCCTACTGGGGATGTGCCTGCAACCAAGGTACATGCCCTTGACCAGAATAGAATCTGGGACCTCTCAGTCTGCAGGTTGACGCTCTATCCACTGAGCCAAACCAGTCAGGGCAAGAATAGGCAACTTTTAAAAGTCTCAACAGATATAAAGGTAGAAAAAAACAAAGTCTAAATGAGAACAAGAGATTGGTTTGGTTAGGTGGGCAGTTGTTTCTATATAGAAATTGTGCTATTATTAAGAACAGGTTTTAGCAGATTGTTAAAAGGCTAATAATTTGAACTATAGTCTATAGGTAACAGGGAGCTACTGTTAACAATGAGAGATACGTTCAAAACATTATTTAAGATAAGGCCCGGCCAGTGTGGCTCAGCAGTTAAGTCTGAACCTAGGAACCAAGAGATCACTGGTTGGATTCTTCAGTTGCATCTCAATCCACAAGGCAGCTGATTGATGTTTCTCTCATCTCATGGATCTTTCTCTCTATCCCTCTCTCTTCCTTTCTCTCTAAAAATCAATTAAAAAATATATTTTTTAAAACAGATTAGGCAGAAGGCTGGATATACTGAGTAGGAAGAAAAGGCAGACAGAAAAACCTAGTTAAAAGCTAGAGGAAATAAATAGGTATCGGAAAAGAAATTTCAAAAAATGGCTGAAAAATTAGCCAATGATATGTGAGTTGAGGAAGTCAAAGGTAAAACCAAGATTTGTGTCAGGGCAATTGAAACCATAATATCATATGAAATCAATTTTGAAGGAAAGACGATAAATTCTGTCTCTGAAATAGTCTAGTGAGGATCATCCAGACAAAATTGTTGCCTTCATCTTTAAATGTCACTTTTGGCGCTGTCAGTTGTCTTCCTGAAACACCGCAGAGTACCGTATTTGCCGGCGTATAAGACGATGTTTTGGCCCTGAAAAATATGCCTCCAAGTGGGGGGTAGTCTTATACGGCGAGTATATAACAAACTCTGTATTTTTAGTGGAAATGTTAGGGGGTCGTCTTATACGCCCAGTCGTCTTATACGCCGGCAAATACGGTATGTATTAATGAAGAACTTTTAAGTGCTCAGTGACTTCCACAATTTCCTCTGATTTTATGTATCAACTAAATAATGATTTAATCTTCCGGTGTAAGTAGATAACACTTGGTATTTTTCTATGTTATAAAGGCGAGTAAATTGTAAAAGTTATAAAACTATGATAGGAAAAAAGGACTACATCTGTACTTATCAAATCAAGTCTTCCTGACAAGCAATTTATAACAATAACCACATCAAATCTACCTTGAGCTTTGGCAGGTCCAAAAGGTCCATAGGAAAAATAAATCCAGGGCACAAAGTATCTCTCAACAAACTAAGAAAGCATTCTATGTATGCTTCAAGTTTTATTTACGTGGACTAAAAGATAATGCTCAGAAAAATAAAGTACACGATTTAAAATTAAATACGTGAACCAGCACAGTTAAGGAGTCTTGAACACTTTGCAACGAGTGTTTACGGACACTATAGCTAATTCTCACAGATCACAATTTTCTCAAAGGAAAAAAAAATCTCAGTCTGGAATCAAGATGAAATGAAACTATTAATCAACCCATGCATATTTCTTGAGTTACTATATCAAACTGTGAACGGGATGCCTATTTTAAAAACTGAACATTATCCACAATTCTCAAACAAAACCTTCTTCTTGAATTATTCCCTCCCTTCCCTTTGGGACCTCGCTGAAAACTGAGCCTTCAGGCGCAGGGCTTAATAAACTGTATGGTTGAGTTTGCATAAATCTACCAAAAAACTTTAAAATAAAAAATTTAAAAAATGAGTTCAACTCCTGCAACACCCATTTTGACCGGACACTGGGCTTCTTTGCCCACCACCCAAGGTTCGGGATTTATAAAAAATTCTCCTTAGCTTCATCCTTTCCTACCTTGTGGAAAGCTTTCGCACAGAAATCCCAATGGGTAGAATCACTGTTAGCTGATCGGTTCATCGGGTCGGATCTAATTGCGCGCGTCTATAATGTCACCGTCCTCGGCCCCGAACAAAAAAAAAAAAACCCAGCTTCCTGAGCTCCCTTAACCGCCGGCTTAACTTTTATGGAAACACACACAAGAAAGGTTACAGAACCGGCCAGCCCGAGGTCGGCGGGGACCGCATCTACATTACAAGGCGGGTCAAACGCTCACAACCCAGGAATCGACCACCGGTCCGATTTCCCGATTTCCCGGGCACCGGGGGGACCGGCCGGGGCCGGGGCCGGGAACGGGGCTGGGGGAGGGGCCCGGGGAGCATCCCCAGGATGTCCGCCCGCCGCCCAGGGCTCGGGCCGGAGGCGAACGCCCCCTTCCCTCCTCCACCACGTCCCTACCGTCCCCACCTTCCCGGCTGCGTGAGGTCACCACAGGCCACGGGGTTGGTCGCGGGAGGCAAAGGAACAGCACAGGGAGGCACGCGCGCCGCGCACCCCGGACCTCCCACCCTCGCAGCGGGTGGCCGCCCGGGGGGCTCACCTCGACCCGGCGGCGCTCCGGAGGCGGACGGGGAAGCCGAGGGGGACCCCGCCTCCCTCCCCCGAGGTGAGTGGCCGGAGGGTCGCGCGAAACCTCGGTGCAAAAAAAAAAACACACAAAAAAAACGCCGAGGCCGGGCGGCCGGGCCTCCCCGCCCCCTTCAGCTCAGCTCAGCTCCGGGCCGGCAGACGGCGCCCGGGGCTCCCTTCGCCGGGGAAGAGGAAGCGACGCCACGCACAGCAGGCGGTGCGGACGCCAGGGACAAGGGAGAGGCTCCCCGTGCGTCTGCCGGCCGGCAAGGCCGTCTCTCCGCCCCCCGGCCGAGCCTCGGCGGCCCCAGCTCACCTGACGAGGGCACCCAGACGCCGGCGCGGCCGCCGCGATGGCCGTTACGGCACGAGGCCTCCGCTCCGCCGCCGCCGCCGCCGCCGCCGCCGCGTCGCTCTCGGGGGAAAGGGGCGGGGCGCGCGCGGCGGGAGGGCGGGCGGAGGTGCGGCGCCGACTGGCCGCGAGGCCGGGGGCGGGTCCGCGCGGGCAGGAAACCCCTCTCTGGACCTCGTCTGATAGGCTGCGTCTCCCCGTCCCCTACTACCCGCCGCGCCGGGATTGGGCGGCGCCGCCTGTCAGTCAAGCGCCGTGCTGGGGCGTGGACGGAGCTGAGGCTGCGCGGCCGAGGGCGAGCTGGAGAGGGAGAAGCTCTCTCTCCGGCCTGAGCTCAGCCTCCTGTCGCTTTTTTTTCTCTCCAGCTGCCTACGTTGGGCCCTCCTCCACAGCAGAAAAAAAAAAAATAAAAGACTGCTTCCCGAGGTCAGCCCCAACCGCTCTGGGATCTTCCTTGGGGTTTCTTGCACCTGAAAAGAGTCTTGGCAGATGAAGATTCTTAGGGGCAGACAGCAACAAAAAAAAAAAAAAAAAGAAAGAAAGAAAGAAAAAAAGAAAAGAAAACCCAAAAGGCCTGAAAATGGGAACTTGGGAGAAAAAATGTAAGACATAATGCTTCATGTGAGCCACAAACCGAAATAGGGTCTGAGGACTTTTTTTTTTTTTTTTTTTTTTTGCAGTGGCCATGCTGTGAAGAGAAAGGCCAGTGACTTTCGGTGACAGACCTGCCCGCTCCTGGGGGGCTCTGCCCCAGCCACCTGCCTGGCCACTCTCAGCATCCCCCATTCCTTCCTACACTAAACGTCGTGGCTTAGGATCAGGCTCGCCTTCTCAGTGAAGCCTGCTCGGTTAGGTACCTACCCTTCGTGGAGTGTTGGTATTTTCCCCATCCAGGCTGTCAAAGTAGTTCGCCTGGATCCCTGTTTAGGTTGTAAACTCCATGTAAGGTAGGAACCCTATTATCAGTTTCCCGTTTCCCCCCAGTGTCTGGCACGTCCATAAATACTGTAGAAGGCACGGATGCCTCGCCCTTGCCCAACTTTAATCCTGGCTCTTGACTTTGCGTCCCAAGAGTTCACACCTTTCTGCGTTTACCTTCAAAATTACTCCACTCGAATACTGGTAATTGTACGTGGTTTGCTTGCCATATACAGGATCACAAGGTTAACCTCAAATCACCATTGGCCGCTTCCTGGCTTCAAGTAGGCTGACGCAAGTCTATTACGAACCTCTGAACAACAGCTACTCCCACTGTGTACATCTTATTGTTGGCCCCTGCAGGGAATAATGGAAGTGAATTTTGAATTTACTGTTAGGATCTCAAGGCCGTATTTTGTCATGGCCGCCTTCCTAAAATGTATGTGTTGAACCCTAACCCCCAATCTGGCTATATTTGGAGGACGGGCTTTTAGGCAGGAATGAAGTTGACTGAGGTGGTTAAGAGTGGGGCCCTGATCTTATAGGATTAGTGTCTTTATACGAAGAGACACCAGAGAGCTTGCTTCACCATGAGAAGACAGTACAAGACAGGTCTCACCAGAAGCAGATCATGCTGGCACCCTGAATTGGAACTAAGCCTGCAGAACTGTGAGACATTTTTATTTATTGAACCACCCACTCTGTGGTATTTTGGTATGGCAGCCTGAGCTGACTAATACAACACTTTACTGGTACATCTTATAAAGTTTATGGACTGAGGTGTGTTTGTTACACTCATTTTTGAAGCTGGAGAAACCATTTTCCGGAAGTTAAAACTATTTATCCAAAATCACAGTGCGAACTGTTAGGAAAACCTAGCTCAAATACTAGTTACACATTTAACATGTGTTAGGGGCAGAGGAATGTGAATACAAACACAATAGGTAAAGTAATTCTTGCCATCGGGTTAGCTTATGCCACCTACCTTAAGTGGGGGAAATAAACCCAGAAAAAAATATGCTTAAGTCATGAGTTTAATTTTTATTTTGAAAAGGAATATGTAGTATGAATTGCCCAACAATCAGAACTAACCCTTCATAAGACTGCAGATTTCTTGACAACCATGTGCCACCTGTTTAAGCAATAGAAGAATTAAGGGATTTTGAAGTGTTTTAGTTCCTTGTAAACCTGGTGTTGTTTGTTTGTTTTTAATATATATATTTTATTGATTTCAAAAATAAACTAATCTCACTTACAGAAGCCTAAAAGAGCCCTGGTTGATTTGGCTCCGGGTTGGACCATCAGCCCGCAGACGGAAGGGTCTCAGGTCCCGTTGCCATCATGGGCAGGTACCTGGGTTACATGATTGATCCCAGCACAGTCGGCATCAGTCTGGGTGGGTGCGGGAGTCAACCAGTCGATGTGTCTCTCTCATCTTGATGTTTCTCATTCTGTCTTTCCCCTCCCTTCCACTCACTCTAAAACATCCATGGAAAAATATCCTCTAGTAAGGATTTGCAACAAAAAGTCTGAAAGACCAAAGAGTTATTTTATTTAAGATTTGTTAGAATAAAAAGTTATACCTAAGCCCAGCCGGCATGGCTCAGTGGTTGAGCATTGACCTATGAACCAGGAGGTCACTGTTCATTTCCCGGGCAGGGCACATGCTTGGGTTGCGGGCTCGATCCCCAGTGTGGAGCATGCTGGAGACAACCAATCAATGATTATCTCTCATCATGGATGTTTCTATCTCTCTCTCTCCCTGTCCCTTCCTCTCTGAAATCAATAAAAATATTTTTAAATGAAAAAGAGAAATTAAAAGTAAGGAAAGAGATGAAAGAGGAATGGTATATAGGCAAAAAGTAATGTATCAAATTGTAGTATGATGTAGTTAACAGGAATAGAGTCCATGTTCTTATGGGGTAGGAGTTATTCCAGAGGCTTCCTTTCTCAAGATGTCTCCCCAACTTCCAAACATAAACATGCATGTTACTTCTTTTAGCAGAACTCAGACCAAAAACAGTAATCACCCTTGCTAATTCGTGCTGAGTGGACCAGGGTCTAGGCCAGAGGTGGGCAAACTTTTTGTCTCGAGGGCCACAATGGGTTCTTAAACCGGACCGGAGGGCCGGAACAAAAGCAACCTGACCATGCTGGCACTCTCCTCTTGGGCTGCTGGTGAAGGAGCGGAGGGGAGAGCAAGAGAACCCTCCGCTCTTTCGGCTCCATGGGCCGGAGAGAACAGCCGAACGGGCCGGATCCAGCCTGCAGGCCGTAGTTTGCCCACCCCTGGTCTAGGCAAAATAAAATAACAAAATTTAAATTTAGAACTTAATGATCTGAGGACTGGAAACGGAGCTTTTGATGGGTAGCTAATCTGTCTAGGATAAAAACTTCCATTAACTCCAAAGGAAGGATATAGAAAGACAAGGAAGAGAAAAAATGAGCCTCCATGACTCAAGGCCTTTCTCAGAAAACTATTGATAGCTCAAATTGATTTGAGAGCATGATCTATTTTAGCATCATCAGCCAGGACTCTTTAAGACCAAAAAGACCTACTAATCAAGAAGTAACCAATCACAGGCTCAACTGTGAGGTATAAGAAATTAGTGGACCCTGGGAACTGAATTTCTGGATTGACTATTGCTCTGCTTTTACGGGAATTAATTCAACAAAAATGTTTTGAGTCCACTCTGTAATAGGTACTACAATAAGTGCTTAAGATCTAAAGATCAGTCTTAAACTTAAAGGAGTTCAATCCAGCGTCAGAGAATGAAATTTAAACAGATACTTATTATTAATATAGAAAGTACAGCAATGCTATGTACAGAGGAACATTAAGCCACCGTGGAAGGGAAGTTGTGTGGTCCGGATAGTCAGGTAATTAAGTAGGCAAGAAGGGCTTTATACAGAGAGGAGTCTGCAAAAAAAATGCCATTACACAATAGTAGAATTTTGCTGGAGCAGAAGATGACTGGAAATGTAAGCAATATTGGGTGGTTGAAGTTATGGACCTTAAACTTTCTCCTGTAGAGTCCAGAGAGCTTGCTGGACAATGGGAAGCCACTAAAGGGTTTCTTTTAGCAGGTTAACCTCTCATTCTGTTGTTTTCTGGCCTCATTGTTTCTGATGAGAAACCAGCTGTAATTCTTATCATTATTTTCCTGAGTGTTTTTTTTTTTTTTCTGGCTGCATTTTAAGATTTTGGTTTTTTTAATCTTTGTTTATCATCATTTACACTATGTTACTAGGTGTGGTTTTCTTTGTATTTATCCTGCTTGAGTTCACTTATCCTTTGTTTCTGTGAATTGCTGGTAGTTGTTGCTGTTTTCTCCTTTGTCAAATTTGGAAAACTTTTGGCAAATATTGCTTAAAGTATTTTTTCTGCCCCATTTTTCTCTGTTCTTCTGAGACTATACTTATGCTAAACTTCTTAGTTCTTAATACATGTGATTCCAGACTCTGTTCTTTCCAAGTCTTTTTCTTTCTATGTTTTGGTCTGGGTACATTTTTTTTTTTTTTTTTTTGAGAGAGAGAGCCAGTGTCTAGTAATTCTTGGAAAACCTGAATGTTAACATTTTTCCCAAAAACACAGACACCCTACTAATGACTATGGGTTTATTTGGGGAAGGTTTTGGAGACACATTAGTGAAGAAAATAGAAAATATAAATCATAAAATATTACAATAGAGAGAATTTAACACTGGATGTTGGTGAGAGGCAGGATAATAAAAAGTTAGTAAAGTTCATTTGCAAGTACAGTGGGAAAACAGATAGGTAGCTGTACAAACTGGCCCAGCAATATACAGGATAGCCAGATAACAAATCACTAGGTCTTATCTTACACTTACTAGACCTTGTTGGGGCAGACCCAGAGCCACCTTGATCTTAGTTCCTTTTAGGTGACATTCTTTGAAGGTGAAACTGACCAGAGAATGACCTATATGCTCATTTTGATTCATCAGCATATTAAAAGACACACTTGGAAAACTGATGAATATTCTATTGAGATCCTCCCAAAACCTCCCCTAAAATTCCAGATTTTTTAAAATAGACAAAACTCCTTAAGACAAGGCACCCAGCCGAAACCGGTTTGGCTCAGTGGTAGAGCGTCGGTCTGCGGACTGAAAGGTCCCGGGTTCAATTCCGGTCAAGGGCATTTACATTGGTTGCGGGCACATCCCCGGTGGGGGGTGTGCAAGAGGCAGCTGGTCGATGTTTCTCTCTCATCGATGTTTCTAGCTCTCTATCTCTCTCCTTCCTCTCTGTAAAATATCAATAAAATATATTAAAAAAAAAAAAAAAAGACAAGGCACCCAGTCTTGGGGTAGGAGTTATTCCAGAGGCTTCCTTTCGCAGTGTGTGGGCTCTCTTGCTAGAGCATGCCCATGCCTTCTTTATTCAGGCATGTATCTTTGCTTTCTTTCTCCTAATCCCTTAAGGGTCCCCATAAGACTTGCAACCAAGGGAGCAGCGGGCAGCAGCAGCCCGTCCTGGGCTAACCCTCTGAACCTGTCTCCAAGGGCCCTTCTTTTGCCTCTGTAACTTGTTTCCTGAGTCCACGCAGCCCAGCGAGATCATTTCTTCTGCCTCTGTGACTTTCTTTCTAAAAAACAAAGGCAGCTCTCTGAGCAGCCTGCTCAAATATTTTATTCGACTATACTTTCACATTGCATGCTAAATAAATTTCCTCTTTTGCTAGAGTACTTAACCCTGAATTCTTTCAGGTCTCAGAATCTCAGAGGAATAATCCAGTTGAACTGTAGCTCTAATCCCTGGGAATGCTGTCCATTTGATCCTGCTTCTACTGAGAGGAATATGATGAGGTTGGTTGGGGTTAGAGGTGTGCCAAAAGAAGCTGAAGGCTAAAATCAGTTATTGATTAAAGGTTCATTGCTTATTGTTGAGGTAACAATGCCTGAAACTGCAAACAAATGGAAAGTAGGAAGTCCTTTGTCTGTCCCTGCTGACTTCCAGTGTCCCTCTAAAGGCCTTTGTTGGTGGAACCTTGTGAGGCATCAGCTAACATTTCTAAATGTGGTTTGTAGTGTCTGTAAATGTGAGTGTAGTAGATCACAGAGGAAAGTATAGAAAAGTGAGTTTGGAACTAAGATATCTCAATAACAATAACAATAGATTAATAACCAGTACCATACCAACATTGGTTTATTCTAAATTTATAAAAATTTCCCAAATTAATACCACCTTATTTGCTTTTACAGACTTTTAGGCCCTTTTAAAAAGAATCTGAAGACACCATGTTGTATCAGTTTTCTGCTATACTGTATTACTGCTAGTGCCTTTCGGTACTAAGGTGTACCTTTACTGAAGCTATACATGTACTGGCTACAAAATCTAAACAAGGGCAATTTTGGAAGCGATCCTATAACTGAGGATAAGCAGAACTTGCCCCAACATTAGGCTTCCCACCATCAGGGAAAAAAAAATGGGTAGACTAAGTAGAACTGGCAAGAATCCAGTCTTCTCCCTACCTTCATTTCCTATGAATTGTCTAATGTGGTCATTGTAAGAGGAAGATCAGCTTCCTGTTCTAAGGTAGGCTAAGCACCATTGTCATGGAAAAATCAGTTCCTTTCTTTTGTTCCCTCTTCTTCCCTTAACTCAAGCTTCCTTGCCCAACCCAATCACCTCTAGTTTTCTATTTTTTTTTAATTTAATTTAATTTAATTTTTTTTAATTTTATTTTATTAAGGTATTATCTGTGTACATAGTTTACCATTGCCCCCCCCACCTCCCATTTATGCCCTCCCTCCCCAGAGTTCTGTGTTCATTGGTTGTACTTATGTTCATGCATACCAGTCCCTCGGATGTTCTCCTATCTCCCCCCAGGTCTCCTTCCCCTCCCCGCTGTCATTTGGCAGTCTGCTTGTTTTATGGTGACCATCTCAGGACCATATGAATAGAGTCTACTGCTCCTCTGGTTTTCACCGCCCCTTCCCCTGGGTCCCACTGCTTCCCCTGGGACACACGGCTTGCCCGGGGCACTCGGCCCCATGGGACACACGGCTCACCCGGGGCACACGGCCCCCTGGGACACTCGGCTCACCCGGGGCACACCTCTAGTTTTCTAATGCAAGTAGATGACTAAACAGAGGTTGGTGTTCAGCATTTCACCATATGGTGCACTTTTCACAAATGCCAATTTTTTAATATTGAAGGATTTTTGTTGAACGTTTGTAAAACTTTGGGCATGAACATTTTTCTAATCTTTGAACTTTAAGGACCACAAGTTCCATCTGAAAGGGGTCATTTCTTCAAGTCTACGTTCTTTAGTAATGAAAGTTAACATTCTTCTTCTACCACAATTACGTTTTGTTAATAATAATAAAGACAAGGGTTCATGACATTTCATATATTTCATGTTTGTTTTTTAATATAATAGACTAGAATATATTTTCTATATCTGCATATGTTAAATAAATTACATAGCACTCTGTCAATTATACAACACAAAAAAATAGCTGAATATTAAAATGGCAGTGTACATATTAATAACTGATGGTTAAGAAAATAGTAACCAGGTATTCACTTAATGGGAGAGTCTACTATTTCCTGGTAATCCTGCCTTCTTAAATTCCTCCAGTAGAGTTTATAGCCAGCAAGGACAAAAACACTAATCATAATGATTATCCCTCCAAAGACATCATAGACACTAGGAAATATGTGTAACACTAGAAGCTGCAAGACCATTGCTACCACAATCTCCAAATGTTGTACTGTGCTGACCAAAGCTGGATGGAATTTGTCCAAGGCATAATAAACTCCTAAGAATGCTGCAGTAGAACAGACGCAAATAGCAATGAGATAACTCCAGGTTTCTACATCTAAGGGGATGATGGGTTCTTGAAGAATGAACATAGTAGATATTCCCCAGACTGTCCCAGTCCAGCCAAAGGTAAACAGTGCAGTCCACATGCTGATCTTGTCTTTAATGGATCTGTATACTATCATGGAAAGAGCAGTGGTCAGCCCAGCCATCACAGTCATAGTATAACCAAAGGCTTCTTTCCAAGCATTTAACAAGGAATTTTCTTCATTAACTATGTTGGGGATCATGACAAGACAAACACCTAAGATGCTACAAATAACGGTAGCCATGTCAATATAAGCCATTTTCTCATCTACAAGCAAAAAAGCTAAAATGGCACTGAAGACTGTAGTTGTGGCTCTCCACATAGTGGTCCCATTGCTGGGAGGAACTATAGCGAACGATGTATAAGCACAGGTGATGGAGATGACATTGCATATACCATAAAAGAAGAGGCGTAATCTATATCCACTGGGTCCAAAGGGGGCCTCCCGGTAGTAACACACAACTAACACAGATAAGACCTGCAAGACAGAACGGATAAAAATCAGTTCTAGAGACGGAACTTTAGAACGATCAGAAACAAGCCTCGTGAAAAGAGCTACACATCCATGAGCCAAAGCAGATCCAAACAGCACTATCCACGTTTTTCTGGACTGAAAAATGTTTTTTTCTGCAAAGCTTTGGAATTGTCCAATCTCATTTGTCATGGGGTCTTCTGTTGGTGGAGGTTGGGTATCCATGGTTCCAAAAAAAGTTCTTCCTTTTCTTTTCATTTCACTCAACAGGCCTTTCTTTGGATTTTCTTCCATAAAATTTCCATAATCTTCATTAATTTCTTCATATCCATCATCCCCAGGTTGGGGATAATGAGAAGTGTATTTTACCGTCACTGTGTTAGGATGTATTTTCACCCGTTTTTTAACTGGATATTTTTTGGAGGGAGTAGTATCCATTTCTTCAGTTAATTCTATTTAAGAAGAAAAAAAAAAGACAAATGTACATGGTCAATTGAAATTTAGTTTTAATTTCTATTATATATACCAATTCAATAATAGAGTTTGTAACAGGTTTTTTTTTTTTTTTACTAATATGTATATTTTTTTATTGTTAACAGTATTACAGATGTCTCCCAGGAATTTTTCTTTCTAAGTAACAGGAAGAGATAATTGGAATATGCCTTATCAGATGTATGAGGCCCAATGAAATGATCCGCCTTTTTCATTCTCATCTTAAGTCTGCCCCTATTTCTCATTCTGCTTTTCCTTGACTCATTAAGCTCTATTTCATATATTTACATTGCATACAACTGATATTTTTCCATCTTTTTATTCCTACCTGTGTGGCTACCCATCCAATAGGAAAAACATAACCTAGATCAGAACTTTCCTTCTCATCATGTTCATGTGTCTATATTATAAATTGTGGGTAATAAGTCTAAGTCTTTTGTAAAATCACTTATGTATAATACTAGAATTAGCCTTCTATTACAAATTATAGCGATTTTTTAAAACATTTATTCTAGGCTCTCCATACTTTTTTCAGATATATGGATACAAAGAAATTAAAAAATAAAACGGATTTAGTGACATTCATACACTGTTGGTGTAAAACCTTCCTGATGACCATTTGGAAAGAAATTACAATTTCAAATGATTACTCTTCTCTCAAGAAAGAAAGAAAGAAAGAAAGAAAGAAAGAAAGAAAGAAAGAAAGAAAGAAAGAAAGAAAGAAACCTCATGTTTGTTTGTTTTTTTTTGTCCTCATGATATATTTCCTATTCCTTCCCAAAAACTCATCAGTTCCAAGGTCTTAAACCATGGTCCAGATATCAAATCCTATTTTATTCTTTGACACTATCTGGATAGCCAACTGCTCCGTTCCTATTTATTCCTTTCTCTTTGGAAGGACATCACCTTCAGTTTAAAAAAAACACCTGAAGTGCCTCCAGGTCTTTCAGTTTCTCAGCCTGTACCTTCCACTTGCAATCTTTGGTGCACATTCCTATCACATTAATCTGATGCTTTTTTCCAACATGTATCAGGACATTTCCTCTTCAAATCATGACTTCAGCCCTAGCCTGTTTGGTTAAGTGGTTACGATGTCAGCCTGCAGACTGAAGGGTCATGGATTCCAGTCTGGCCAAGGGTACATACCTTGGTTACAGGTATGTAACTTGATCCTTGGCCCCAGTTGGGGTGTGTGAGGAAGGCAACCTGTCGATTCCTTTGTTATCAATGTTTCTATCTCTGTGTCTGTCCCCACCCCCTTTCTATTATCTCTAAAAATATCAATGGAAAAAGATATCCTGGGATAAGAATTAACAACAACAAAAAATCATGACTTCAATTTCAATAATCACAAATTGAATTAATAGTCATGGTCTTCTCACTCATGTTTGTAATACCACCATTTTCCAGCTCCACAAGTTAGAAACCAAGGAATACTCTGAATTATCCTTTCTGGCACCACACTTCCATTTAGTCATCACTCTTGTCTTTTTTCAAAATACATTTTTATTGATTTCAAAATGAAAGAGAGAAGGATAAAGATATAGAAACATCAGTGATGAGAGAGAACAATTGATCAGCTGCCTCTTCCCCACTCCACACTGGGGATCAAGCCTACAACCTTGTACAACCGGGACATGTGCCCTGACCAGGAATCGAACTGTAACCTCCTGGTTCAGAGGTCGACGCTTAACCACACTGGCTGGGCTATCTTTTGTCTTTCAAATATTTTCCCTTTCTCCAATTCTATTTTACCTTTCTGTTTTGTTTTGTTTTGATTCTGTTTTTGTTATTGCTAATTCCTATCTAGAATATTGCAATAGCATCCTAACTAGCCCTCTTGAATCTCAATCCCTCTCCCCCAAAATACACCTGTATTATACCACTATTATATTAATCTGTCTTTAAAAGACTCAAAACAAAAACTTACCTTAAGCTTCCCCATTCTCTATTCCTCTGCCTGGTTTTCAAGTCCCTGTCTAGTGTAGCTCCTATCAATACTTAGCTTCTTAATATACATACTTTAATCCATTGTTCTCCCTTTCCTCCCTACCCACATACATATCATTTCTCTAAGTCTTTATTCTCAATAGTCTCCCCTCTGCTCCAACTTTCTAAATAATGTTCATCTTTTATGAAGGTTCAGTCCCAATCTGCCTTTTTTCAGAAATAACCCTTCCCTAATCACTCTAGCCACTTATTTTTCTTCTTTGTTTAGTATCCGCATGAGTTCTTCTAATTTTTGTAATCTAATCATTTTGTTATTTAGTTGTCTCCACTCAGTAGGGTTTCATCTCCAGTCATTGGACCCAAACTTGCTATATTAAATCTCCTTTCCTTGCTAGTCATCCAGTATCTTAAGATATTTCAGATCATATAACTTCCCACTTGCTATCTGTTGTTAAAATTATGACATATCCATTCGGAGCTTCCCCCTTCCCTACTGCATGCCAGGTTTATAGCTCCAAGGCCATGAATAGGTGGAGGGTATGGTCTGTTATTTTACTCCTCCTCCCATCCCCTCCCTTTGGAGAGTGTTGGGAGAGCAATATGGCCTGCCTCTGGGACACTTCCTCCATCTCCCTCGTCTAGGCTCTAGCTCCCCTGGTTTACTGGCACATGGAGGAAGAAAAAGGAAGGGGGCACATGCCTCATACCAGTATATTGGCTGATGTTGTGTGATGGCTTTTTGATATTTAAACTTGGCTAGGCTGAACTACATTTTCCAGTTATATCTTGCCCTTTGATTGGGCTTGATCCCTAAGAGTGGTAAAAAAAAGTCTTAAGTATAAAGCTGGCTGTTGAAACTTGATTATAATATAGTGGTTTTAAATGTAGGCACTAATGTGACATTTGACACCAAAGAGCTGGTAGGTTACTACTTTATACCTAAACAGTGCCAATGTAATCAAACTTCCTTGCCACGAATGAATGTGAAAAGATTACAACCTAACTGGTCACCTAAAATGAAGGCCTCCACAACCATCTTTTCCAGGCTGTCTTGAGACAACAGGACATACATAGGATCTGAGCTGTTAAATGTTTCTCTTGAGACCTGCTGAGAGAAGCCACTCCCTCCTCTGAGCTGATGAAAAGGGGCTCATGTACTGAGGCCCCAAAGGCTGTCAGCATGATTCTACTTTATTCTGAACCCTGCCTGGAATGATGGTAAGGCATAACCCTTAACTTCTCTCTTTGAAAAGAGATTCTTTTCTCTCTTTCCCATTACAACTCATGAGAATCAGGAAGACTAGAGGCAGCATTTAAGTTTTTTTTTTTAATATATATTTTTATTGTTTGAGAGAGGAAGGGAGAGGGAGAGAGAAATATCAATGATGAGAGAGAATCATCAATTTTTTGCCTCCTGCACACCCTACAACTCAGCATGTGCCCTGATTGGAGAATCAAACTGTGATCTCCTGGTTTATAAGTTGCTCAACCACTGAGCCCTACTGGACTGGAAGCATTTAAGTTTGTTTGTGCTTTATTAATACTTTTCAAGTCTGTATCTTTGTGGTAAAGCCCACTGCTTTAGAGAAAAAAGAATCTGCTTCTGGCTCTCTTTCAGAAAAGAAACTATTTTCATTTTCCTGAAATCATAGTTCTCTGACAGGAAACAGTGGTGATGATGACAAAATATCTGTGTAGAATGTAAGAGAAAAATCTCAGTCACATCTGATAAGGGGTTAGTAAGAAAAACTTATGAAGAATTTATATAACTCCACACTCAAAAAAAAGGGGGGTAGGGGAGGCAATCTAATGAAGAAATGGACAGAGGTCCTAAATGGACACTTCTCCAAAGCGGACATACAGATGGCCGATAAACATGAAAAGATGCTCAATGTTACTAACCAGAGAAATGCAAATTAAAACCACAATGAGATATCACTTCACACCTGTGAGAATGGCTATCATCAATACATCAAACAAGCGCTGGTAAGGATGTTGAGACAACAGAACTGTGCACTGCTGGTGGGAATGCAGATTGGTGCAGCCACTGTGGAGAACAGTATGGAGTTTCCTCAAATGGAACTACCTTATGACCAAACAATTCCATTTCTGGGTATATATTTGAAGAAACCCAAAAGACTAATTCAAAGAATATATGCACACTATGTTCATTGCAGCATTATTTATGATAGTCATGGGAGCAACCCACATGCCCATTAATAGACAAAGAGATTAAAAAGCACACACACACTAGAATATTACTTGGCCAAAAAAAGCGAAATCTTAACATTTGCTACAGTATGGATAGACTTAAAGAGTATTGTATTAAATGAAATAAGGAAGTCAGAGAAAGACAGCTATCATATGACTTCACTTACATGTGGAATCTAAAGAGCAATATAAATGAAGAAAACAGAAACAGATTTGAGAATAGACTGATGATTACCAAGGGGGAGAGGTCTTGAGAAATTGGGTGAAAAAGGTAAAGGGATTGAGAGTACAGGTTAGTAGTTACAAAACAGAAAATATAGTCAACAATAGTAACTATGTATGGTGCCAGTTGAGTATTGGAAATACCGAAGGGAACACTTGGAAGGTATATGCTTGTCTAATCACTATGCTGTATACCTGAAAACTAATACAAAATAGTATTGAATGTAACCTATAATTAAAAATATATATATATTTTTAAAAGACTTCTGGTATTTCTATAGGATCTTATAGGCCCAGATAGCCACATCTGCTCTCTTGATATCACTGCTCAATCAATGGTAACTTTAGGTAACTGAAAATGTAGTTTCCTTTGATAATCTAAACTATAGAAATGTTCAGAAGTCTCCCATATCCTCTGCCTTTAGCCTCTGTATTAGGGGGTTATCCAGAGAAAGAATCAATTTAAGACATATATGTAATTTTCTAAAGGAATTTACTCATGATATTATGGAGGCTAGCAAGGCCAAAATCTGCAGTGGGGACCAACAAGCTGGAGACCCAGAGAAGAGACAGTGCTGTAGTGCAAATGCAAAGGCTGGCTAGGGCAGTCTTTTGCTCTATTCAGCCCTTCAACTGATTGGAAGAGGCCACCCACATTAAGGAAGGCGTTACTCAAGTCCACCAATTTAAATGGAAATCTTATTTGAAAACATCCAAAGTAATCTTTGACCTACCTAGCTGACACATTAATTATCACAGCCTCATGCTCTGCTTGTCTTCCATATGCTCATAAGTTCTGGCTATTCCAAACTACAGGAAATTCTTTAAATATGATCTGCTCTTTCATGTCTCTGGGTTTTGTTTTGTTTTTTTAAAAATATATTTTATTGATTTTTTACAGAGAGAGGAAGGAAGAGAGATAAGAGAGCTAGAAACATCAATGAGAGAGGAACATCAACCAGCTGCCTCCTGCACACCCCTACTGGGAATGTGCCCGCAACCAATGTACATGCCCTTGACCGGAATCGAACCTGGGACGTCTCAGTCTGCAGACCGATGCTCTATCCACTGAGCCAAACTGGTTTTGACCATGTCTCTGGGTTTTTACATACTGTTCCTACTTTGTAGAATATTCTCTTCCTGCTTTTTCACCTGGTAAATTTCTACTCATTCTTCAAGGCCCAGATTAAATATCACTTTCTCTGGAAAAATTTTCTAGGCTACCTTCTACCCCAATCTGAGTTATATACCCACCCCGGGACTTTCATTATATCTTCAATCATATAATATATTGCTTTGAATTACAACTGTGTTTTTGTCTTTCTCTTTCAGTAGAATGTAAAGGTTTTAATCCCACAGGTATTAAAATTAGTTATCACTAATTATTATATTTGCAACACCTCGCACAGTTCTTGGCATGAGATAGGAATTTACTAAGTGTTTCTTGAATGAATTAATGGACTATTTTCTTAAATGAGGCAAATTTCCTTAACAAAATATAAATTATATAAATGGATTTACAAGTCTAGTGACTCAAATAGGGAGCCCTATTCATTGAAACACTTTAAAGTCCTTAACGATATGCAGGAACAATAAAGCACTAAGGTGTGCAGTTTGGCTAAAAGAGAATTTGTGTATTTGGCTTCTGTACGGCTAGCTCTATTTCTGCTGCTAGGTCTCCCTTATTTCCTTTAAGTTCTTCAGGTATAACTGAATCTGTTCCTTAAGTAATGTGTATCTGCTTTTCTTAATTAAACCATTCTTAATAAATTAGGAAGGGCACTAGAGATATATGTCTTTGAGCATCACCAGAATGAACTTCTGTTGCTGTTTCCCTGCTTCCCAGTGCACATCTCAAAGTTTGGTCCAGTCAAGTGAGTCCCTCCACCAAGTATACAGTAGTTCCACATCAGGCTTCTGGACTTGATCAGGACAAGCTTCTCACTCAGGAGCTATTTACCACCATCAGATCTCTAAGTAAAAAACAACTTTTTATTTATCCCTATTACAAAAGCAACATATGTTTATTGTAGAAAATTAAGAAATGTGGTAAAGAAAATAAAAACTTCTGAGTATCTACCACCCGGAAATAACTACTGATCCTCTCCAGGCCTTTTTGTATTTGTGAACATTCCCCCACCCCCCCCCCCCCAAAAAAATGGTATCAAACACTATAACTTATTTTATAACTTTTCCACTTTACTTACCAATACATTGTAAATATTTTTCTGTGTCATTAAATACTCTACAATATCACTTTTAATGGCTAGTTAATATGGGTCCAACAGTGGGCTTTGAACACAATAGGTTAATCATAAACTTCAGCTTTCTGAGAGCTGCAAGGCAAATGGGGTGACCAACCGCCACTAATCCTTTATGCCAGAATAGATCCATAACCATTGCGTGAAGAGCCACATATGTGGAAATGAACAAATAACAACTTTGAAGTCTTCCCACTGAATGTAAATGAAGAAATGCTTTTTGATGGCCAGAGGCAGATGGTGGAAAAACAAATAGGAGGTAAGTCAAGAGTATTCATGTTTGTCTTTGTTCTCCATTCAAATATGATCTATGGAGAGAACCTCGCTGGGATTAAAAGTGAGGTAAAGTGCGTCTTTATTCATGTTTGTGTGTTTATTTAGGATCAACACACTGTTTGGTTTTGAAAGGATTTGAGGCAACCATTTAATTAGAGTTAAAAGAAAAATGAAACCACAAGAAATATCAAGCACAGATGCTCCCAAGCACCTGGGATGTGCTCTTTTGGATTGTTTGGTCCTGAGCATGGCTCTGGATTCTCTAATTATAATTATACTAGAGGCCCGGTGCACAGAATTTGTGCACCTGGAGGGGAGGAGGTGTTCCTTAGCCCAGCCTGCACCCTCTCCAATCTGGGATTGGGCCTAAACCGACAGTCGGACATCCCTCTCACAATCCGGGACTGCTGGCTCCCAACCACTCACCTGCCTGCCTGCCTGCCTGCCTGCCTGATTGCCCCTAAACACTTCTGCCTGCCAGCCTGATCACCCCCTAACCACTCCCCTTTCAGCCAGCCTGATCGATATCTAACTGCTCCCCTGCTGGCCCTATTGCCCCCAACTGCCCTCCCCTGCCAGCCCAGTCACCCTTAACTGCCCTCCCCTTCAGGCCTGGTCTCTCCCCACCCCCACAAATGCCCTCCCCTGTTGGCCTGGTTACCCACAACTGCCCTCCCCTGCCAACCATCTTGTGCCAGGGTGTGATGGTCAATTTGCATATTACCTCTATTATATAAAATAATTATAATAATTATGTTTATTTAACCCTTCTCTGTGCTAGGCATATACTAGGAACTTGATTTTTACATTTAAAGATCAACACAACTCTATAAGGTTGGTATTATAATCTCCATTTTCATGTGAGGAAATAGGTTCCAGGAGGTTAGGTCACTTGCAAGCCAGTGGGTGACATAACCTGTTAATGGCAGGGACAAGATTCAGATCCAGATCTTCTATACTACACTGCAAAGTAACTATCCATGGTAGGCAGAATAATGATCCTCAACCCCTCACCCCCCCACAGAGATGTCCACATTCTAATTCCCAGAACCTGTGAATACATTATAGGACAAAGGGTAGTAAGGTTGTAGGTGGAATTAAGGCTGTTAATCAGCTAACTTTAAAATAGGAAAATTACCCTGGATTATCTAGTTGAGTCCAATATAATCAGAAGGGCCCTTAAAAGTAGAATACAGAAACGAGATGTGAAAACAGAAGCAAGGTCAGAATGATACAATGCAAGGACTCAGCCTGCTGTTGCTGGCACTGAAGATAGAAGGGAGTCATGAGCCAAGGAATATGGGCACTCTCTAAAACTGGAAAAGGCAAGGAAATGGATCCTTCCCTTGAGCTTCTAGAAATGAACACACCCAGCCAACACCTTGGTTTTGGTCCAGTGATGCACGTATTAGACCTTTAACTTATAGAACTGCAAGATAATAAATTTGTGTTGTTTTAGGCCACCAGGTTTGTAGGTAATTTGTTACAACAGCTAACAGAAAACTAACTCCATAATTCTGTTAACATCTGAAGATTAGATTTTTATTCTAGAAAACTCACAAAAGGTAGTTTAGAATTCCCTACATGTAATCATTGATATTCCCTAGAAAAGAATTTTTTAAGATCTGGGAAATTGCCCTGGCCAGATCACTCAGTTGGTTGAGGTGTTGTCCCATGCACCAAAATGTTGCAGGTTCAATTACCAGTCAGGACACGTATTGAGGTTGTGGGTTTGATCCCCAGTCAGGGAGCTTGCAGAAGCAACCAATTGATGTTTCTCTCTCTCCCTCCTCCACCCTTCCTTCTATTCTCTCTAAAAATCAATGGGGAAAAATACCCTCGGGTGAACATTAAAAACAAAACAAAACAAAAAACAAGAATTGCTAAATTAGAGATTTTAAAAGTATAAAACCATGCATTCTAGGAAATATGCCTGAAGACCCTGCTTGAAATCTGTTCCTCCAGCCCTTCCAATGATTTTAAAAACTTCTGATTCCTTGTTTTATATCTCTTTCTGATTCCTAATATTATACCTCTTTCTCTTTGAAAGAGCTAGAGTGAGTTTTGTTATCTGTAACTACACCCTGTCAGATATACAGACACACTGGTAAACCATGTAATATTTACAATTGATTCCTGTTGTCAAGGAACCTTTCCTGCCTTCTCTGCTTTTAACAATATTATTTTAATACAGATGCCAGTAAAGCATTAATATTTTGAAATTTATGGAAGAGTATTCATTCACACATAATGACAGTCTAATGAATCAAAGACTGAAGATAATTCTGGTGATCCCTTCAATAGCCTTAAATTGCTATTAACTCTTTTCTTGATGAGATAGGATGGTGTATAATAGTAATTTATAATAGATAATGTGCCTACATTTTGTTCCTCATGTAGTTATTATTTGGAGAAAATAGCCTACAATTTGTCAAGAAAGCTAGAATAGATTTTTGAAAGCATCTCCTAGCATTGGTTGGTAGACTGAGATAATAACTTAAGATTTCTTCAACGATGGGTAGACAGCACTTTGAGCTCATACCGAAGAAATGCTTGCCAATAGTGGTAAATATGGATTTAGGACTGCTAACTGGGACAAAAATCTGAATAATTCTTTCAAGCCATCTTTTACTATTTTATGTGATTACTCTGGAAATGCTATTATCAAGGCAAATTTGTTTTCTTATAACTCTTGCATACTCTGTCCACTCTCCCAACCACTTCTGCTCAAATCTTCATCTAGAGTCAACGAGCAAATTCCAGGCCAAGGGGCGAGCACTAATATTAACTCAGACCTCTGTTTATTAATTATTATTATTTCTGAGAAGACTCAGAGCCATAGAGAAGTCAAGAGCCTTCATAATATCACTCTACCTATTCCCACATACATGCTGAGCTGCTCATGGCGGCTCCTTTAATATGCCATATCCCCTCTTTCAAGAGATCTAGGCACCAAAGAGAGCGTGCTTTTGTGGCCTGGTAATTTCCATGAAAGGAAAAGAGTTTCCATTCATATTGTGTTCCTGGCAAACAAACGCATTTAATATATGCTGACTGAACAAAAATACTCAGTCCTGAACTGCATTCTAAAACTGTTCTTTGAACTTCATTCCATTCTGCTATCAGCTATCACAGGCTCTGCTATTTATTCTCCCATTTCTATCTCCATTTCACCTTTGGAGTCATGCTCACACTGTTATCTATGCCATTCGGCTGCAATTCTGACTCCTTGTACAGGGAGACTGGTTCCAGATCACTGAAGAACCCCCATTTCTTGGTTTGGCCTACTCCTGGACTCTATGCTGGCCCAGGATTGTGAGAACAACCCAGGGAGGATTCACCTGGAGAGGGGTCCGAATCTCTGCAAAGTCTTGGATTGAGATAACTTTCATTTGGGCTACATCATTAAAGAACTTCCAATTTAAAAATAGGAAGATCCTGCCTGGAAAAGTATTATGCTAAGAGAAATAAGCCAGAGAAAGACAAGTATCACATGATCTCACTCATATGTGGAATCTAAAGAACAAAATAAACTGATGAACAAAATAAAAATCCAGAGTCATAGAAGCATGGAACAGGCTGTTGAATCTCAGAGGGAAGGGAGAGGTAAGTAGGTGGGTGAGAAGAGATTAACCAAAGAACAGTATGCACATATGTATAACCTATGGACACAGACAATAGTGTGGTAAAGGCCTGGGGCTGAGGGCAGGTGTGGACTAAAAGGGGTCAAATGGGGGGAAAAGGAGATATCTATAATACTTTCAACAATAGCCGAAACCGGTTTGGCTCAGTGGTAGAGCGTCGGTCTGTGGACTGAAAGGTCCCGGGTTCGATTCTGGTCAAGGGCAGGTACATTGGTTGCAGGCACATCCCCGGTGGGGGGTGTACAGGAGGCAGCTGGTCGAAGTTTCTCTCTCATTGACGTTTCTAGCTCTCTATCTCTCTCCCTTCCTCTCTATAAAATATCAATAAAATTTATTTTAAAAAAATACTTTCAACAATAAATCTTTTAAAAATAATAATAAAAATAGAAAGCCCATTCATCATACCTCCTTGTCATTTGAAGCAGATCCTGAATCATCCACTCACCCAGGAAGAAATAAGGATAAAAACCTAAGTTACCACCCTTAGTCATGTCCACAAACAATATGAGGGGAAAAACACCCAGCCTATAGCCAATTTAAAGGGAGTAATTGGGGATGAATTATGATGATTATATCCACATTACTTTTTAAAATACATTTTTATTGATTTCAGAGGGGAAGGAGAGGAAGAGAGAGATAAAAACACCAATGATGACAAAGAATTATTGACCAGCTGCCTCCTGCGAACCCCACACTGGGGATCGAGCCCACAACCCGGGCTTCTGTGCCCCACCCAGGAATCAAACCATGACCTCCTGGGTTCATAGGTTGACGCTCAACCACTAAGCCACACCAGCTGGGCCACATTATTAACCAGTTATTGATCTTATTATAAACTGTTATTGGGTTCGAAAAAATTAGTAGAATATGAAATCCTTTGTTCTCTCTATGAGTTTCTTGTTCTTGAGAAAAAATAATTTACTCTGAGGCTGAGGAATGGTAAGCTTGTTGCATTTTGCAATCTGGTTTTGGTGCTCTGAGCTTGACAGTTCATTCTTTAGAAAGAGCTTCATTCTCATATGAATAGCTAACTTTTGTAACCGCAGCCATTGAACTGAGCCTCCTGTTCCTGTAACCATCTCACAAATGCACCTTATTGCTCAGAAGAATCAGGGGATAAATAAGTCCAAATCTATCATCATCATCACTGTACTTTGCCGGTAACAGGCCAATACGACATCATCTGTGAGGATCTCTCCCTGAATGCCAGCAGATACACAAGAGCACCAAGACTGGGACGTGTGGCACATAAGACTGAAGGATAAGCTCTTCAGCATGTTAGCAAATATCAGCTTAAAAGAGGAATCTTCTCGGGGGAAAGTTCTTATTTTGAGGGAAAAGCAAAAGCTGCCCGAGAGGGTGTGGGTCAAGGCTGCTTTTGTGAGGCTGGATGAGGCTGAAGCTGGGGGTATGGCTGGTTGGGTTGGGGGTGAAGGCTGCTTCGTTGAACCAGGAAAGGCGATGGACATTGTATTCCGGAGTAGCCCAGGCTGGGAGGAGCAAAGTAGAATGTGGTGTAAAGAGGCTAAGAAGAGTTGGGTTAAACTGGGCTATGGGAGAAAGGAAGAGGCCTAAGGATTTTGCTGATCTCTGTAAATCTGGATTATAGGAGAGGAGAAAATTATAGCTAAGACACTTGGAGACGAAGTGAGGTAAGGAGAAATCTGATGGAATGGGTGTGAGGGTTAGGGGATTGATGGGAAAAGGAAGTAGAAAAGATGCACCAAACAAGTGGCCTAGTCCAACTTTGAGCTGGAGACCCAGCTGACAGATGGAGGGCAAGAAAGGGAAAGTATAGCAAAGGGTTGCCAGCTGTGCAGAACTCAACACCTGGCTCTATGAGGGGCAAAGACTGAGAGAAAGGAACACTAAAAAGCAGAAGATGGAAAGTCAATCTGATTAGAGCTGGGTTAGATATTCTCTTTTGCCATCAACTTGGAAGCACTGGGTCCGTTACTTACTACGGGAGCAAAATTGAATGGAGAGGCCCGACTTCCTTATACTCAATGGTGGTTAGTGGCTTTAGTAGATTGTCATGAACCACAGATACAAGGAAAGGAAAGGGTTAACTGAGGTTGGGGGGAAAAAAGCCTATGTGGCAGTTTTCAAACAGGAAGGCCGATTTGGCTCGTGTGAAGGCAACGGTGCCTGATTTGGAGCTGAGCAATTTATGTCGCACTGCGTTAAAATCCATCTGGCACGCCTCGATGAATGTGTCGGCTGGCAGCTAAGAACTTGCTGGAATGCAGGAGCCTTTCACCATTTATAATCCACACTTCCCCCTTCCAGGAAAGAGCCATTCTCATCTCTGAAGCAACGGACTTATCACTTTGCATAAAATATGCCATGCTCAATGAACACAGATTTATCATCTACCGGTTTCCTACTGTCTTTTAAGAAAGCAAATCAGTTAAACACAATGAGGCGTCATCTTTAAATTCAGCTATGCGCGGTGGCAGGGAGTCTTTGCTAGAAGGGGAAGAGGCAGAAATAAAATGATCCTTTTCTATTTCCAGGATCTTTGCATATGTAAGTGGTTAAATCACCAATTAGGTTAGTAGCTAATAAAATGTAAAATGGATTACAGTGCTATTCTGACATGCTTGCTAAAGTTGTACGTATTGGTTGCTTATCCTTTACCTAACTCTCAGGAGACAAAATGAAACAGCCTATCTGTATGCAAAGAAGCCTGCCAACCCCCCAGGACATGCATCAGTTCCCAAACAAAAAATAGAATTCCCAGGATCAACAGTCTATTCTCAAATACTGCACATGCCACCTGCTCACATTTAACCTGTACCTGCTGCTGTTTATCCGAGAGAAAGCCAAGACTGAAATCCCCTCTTGAGGATAAGAGGGGATATTTATGGAAATACCAAAGAATTAGCCCAAATTTTTAAAAATTTGATCTCATTTAATCATAACAGTCTTCACACTAGATACATCACACAATGAAATTGCAACTCAGTCACATCCCCCTTACACCACATTTTACCAACCTTAGATAAGATAAAGCCATTTTAAAATGGTGACCAGATGCCATCTTGTTTCAAACCATATCGTAAGTCAAATTTTAAATGAAACTGGCAAAACCTGGTTGGTTAAGTGGCATTGCTAGATTTAGATTTATTAAAGTCACTATATATAATATTTATTTATATATTCCCATCATTGGTAGAGACAAGCACAGTATAATCCATCTTATCAAGTGTTAACTTTACCAGCAACATTTATCAAAATTTAAAAGGTGTGCACTCTTTGACCCAGCAATGCCATTTCCAGAAATATATCCTAAGGAGTTCACTAGTAAAGTACATAAAGATGTCCCTCAAAGATATGCATCATGGCTTTCTTTGCACAATGAAAAATTGAAAATAATAATTGTCCTCTAATGGGAGACTGATTAAATAAAAACATCAATGCAGTCATCCCCAAACATGATGTATTGTATATCTATTGACATAAAAAAATCTTCATGTCACATTGCTAAGTAAAAAGAAATGTATAAAAGAGTATTCATGGTATGGTTCTATTTATGTAAAACAGTGTATATCTATATTTAGGGTGAGATTTCAATTATTCAGAATTCCTTCCTTCCTTTTACTTTAAAATTTTTTTCTACATAACCACATATTTAAAAATCAGAAGTGTGTGTGGGGGGAATCAAGCTATTTTCATCAGAAGCAAAAAACAAAATATTGCTCTGTATTTCAGTCAGACCAGAATAGTCACCCAGGAAGCCAAATGTAACTGTCATATTTCTGTAACTTCTGTTGGAAGGAAAACTGTGGATAAACAGACCATGCTACTGAGAGAATTTGAATCGATGGTGTCTAGAACCCAAACCAAAACAGAGGTGAAATACTAAATAAAGAGGATGCCTTTTATCATACATAGTGTTGAAAGAATTAAGTCATTGTGCATATGTGCCTATATAGTAATATTTTGTGACTAACAACAACAACAAAATAATGTGGATTTCAAATGACAACAAAAAATATAATTACCATCGATTTTTCTTACATAAGTCACCACTCCATAAATTTTCGTGTTAATGGGGAAAAAATCTGACCTGAACAGATGGACCTCATACTGTTTTCTAAAACATGAACAGATTTCTGATCTTCTGGACCAGGAAATGAAGTCAGCTCTAAAACAATAGACACTATCATCCACCTCCTAGAATTTCAATTTAAGAGGCTGCTAATAAAAGCAACATTTCCCTCTGTAGAAATACAGCACAGTGATTATGTTTCTGTCTTAATGGAACGTGCCCTTCACACAGTAACTAAACATTGTAACGCCAGAGGTACTGGTTGGCTGATTCCCTAACTGTACCAATTTTGGAGAAATGTTCTTAGCAGGTGGCTGCCTCTTTATTCTCCAAATTTCCAGGTTGGAAGGCACAACCCTGAGGGCTGTGACTCTGCATGGTAAAATCTTTTTTTTTTTTAATACTATATATTTTATTGATATTTTACAGAGAGGAAGGGAGAGAGAGAGAGAGAGAGAGAGAGAGAGAGAGAGAGAGAGCTAGAAACCCCGATGAGAGAGAAACATAGACCAGCTGCCTCTTGCACACCCCCTACTGGGGATGTGCCCGCAACCAATGTACATGCCCCTGACCGGAATCGAACCTGGGACCTTTCAGTCCGCAGACCGACGCTCTACCACTGAGCCAAACCGGTTTCGGCTAAAATCTTTATCTCATTAGTCTAAGGGGAGCAGTTTCACAAGTAGATGCCCTTGGGCTTGAAGACCCAATAAAGGGTTCTCTATCAAGTAATTAGCACTTTTGAATTTTTTTTCCATGCTCCATGACCTTCTAGCTGTGTAACTAACTTGAGGCTGTGAGGAGGCTGGTGAGGCCAAAGGACTAGGTAGGAGGAGGAGTTGGCCCATGAGTTCAGGATATTGGTTATATAAAAGGAAAATGAGCAAGTAGTTAAATATATTGGTAATGGAAGTCATATTTCTCATCCTTAGAGAAGGAAGTTACAAATAAAAAAAAAAAGTTGAAGACTAGATGAACCCTGTAGTATTAAAGGTGGAGATATTAAATTCATCAACTTTAATATAGAGATTAATTTAATATAAAGAGATTTCTATATTGATAGAAATAGAGATGTATCTGTATATGCCTTTGTCACTTTCCTGATTCTGTCTCCTACAGTAGCCTAAAAATAAGGACACCCAATAGCAATAACCACACCTAGAACCCACATTTTACATTTCTACTAAAAGGAATCAGGGCTGGTTGGAGAAATAGCTTTTTAAAAATATATATATTTTATTGATTTTTTACAGAGAGGAAGAGAGAGGGATAGAGAGTTAGAAACATTGATGAGAGAGAATCATCGATCAGCTGCCTCTTGCAAACACCTCCTACTGGGGGTGTGCCCGCAACCAAGGTACATGGCCTTGACTGGAATTGAACCTGGGACCTTTCAGTCCGCAGGCCGATGCTCTATCCACTGAGCCAAACCGGTTTTGGCAAGAAATAGCTTTTGAAATGACTGAAATGGTTGGGGCAGGAAAAGTTCAAGATGAGCCTAAAACATCTTACACTAAAAAGTACTTCAATAAAAATATATCTGTGTCAAAGAACATGAAAACCAGCTTTGAATGAGATTCCAATGGCCAAATTTCAGCATCAAAATCAATAACAACAACAACAACAATGGGTTATGATCCATTGAGTAAAACAGAAATCCACAAGTCCATACTGATGTAAATAAATAAACAAATAATAAAGAGAGAAGAGAAAACTCCTCCTTGCAATAGAACACCAACAAGTAAATGTAAAATAAATGGGGGGGCTGGGTGTCCTGGGAGAGCAGTGTGTCCCAGGGGGCCCCAGGTGAGCCGTGTGCCCCAGGGGAGACATGTGCCCTGGGGAAACAGTGGGACCCGGGGGGAAGGGCGGTGAGAACCAGAGGAGCAGCGGACTCTATTCGTGTGGTCCTGAGATAGTCACCATAAAACAAGCAGATTGTCAAATGACAGTGGGGAGGGGAAGGAGACCTGGGGGGAGATAAGAGAACAACCGAAGGACTGGTATGCATGAATATAAGTACAACCAACAAACACAGAACTCTGGGGAAGGAGGGCATGAATGAGAGGTGGGTGGGTGGGGGTGCCAATGGTAAACTATGTACACATATAATACCTTAATAAATTTTTAAAAAATGGTGAATTTAGAAAAATTGCCATTTGACAATCAGCACAATAATAATATATTCAAGCAAAAATCATCATAAAATAAATGACTGAAAGTTTGTTGAAGAATAGGCTGTTTACATGGTTTCCAAGTATCTCCCCACAAAATGCTAATTAATTACAAAAAATATCTTTACAGTGGAGAAGTTATCATCTTAACCAACCCATCAAAGTTAACATCAGTAGCAAAAAAAACAAATCAATAGAGTATCTCTTATTAAAGATAAACTGAGAAGAGCACACTATCACTTCTATCATATTCCTACCAAAAATGTATAATTTGCATCTAATCATGAAGAAACATTAGACAAACAAAATAAGGGGCATTCTACAAAATTAATTGCCTGAACTTTAAAAAAATGTTGAGGTCACTAAAGAAAAGGAAGGAATGGAAAAGGGTCACAGCCCTGACCTATATGGTTCAGTTGGTTGAGCATCGTCCATACACAGAAAAGTTGCCAGTTGGATTCCTGGTTAGGGCAAATGCCAGGGTTGCAGATTCTATCCCCAGTAGGGAGTATGCAGGAGGCCCTGACCAGGAATCGATCCCAAAACTTTATGGTGTATGGGACAGTGCTCCAACCAACTGAGCCACTTGACCAGGACTGAAAAGTAATTTTCACCCTTCATTAATTAGGCAAAATTGTGATAATGAGACTATATAAGTCATATATACAAATGTATATCTATATATTATACACATGAGATATGTACACTAGCATGTCTATATTTAATATAGGGTAAACCATATACAATACCTTAATAATAGACACAGAATAAAGCACCAAGAGAATTGAAAAAGATTTTGGGATTCATCTATTCCAATTCCTTTTTAAGTAACTATATCCTCTACAACATTCCCAACAATAGTAAAGTTTCTGTTTCAATACCGATGAAAACAGGAAACACTCCTTCTAAAAGCAGCCACCTGGAAGTCATTCTGATTGTTAGAAAATTATTTTTTAACATTGAGTCAAAATTCTCCATATAATTTCCAGAGGCTGTTCTAATATATTTCCTCTGGAGTCAATAACTAATTCCCTCTTCCATATGACAACATTTTAATATCAGGAACTACTATTTCCTACCCTCCTATCATGAGTTTTTCTTCTCCAGACTGAAAATTTCCTCTTTTTTCTATTATTTCATGTATAACTGTGATTTTCAGTCTTCTCAACAATCCTTTTTTTTTTTTTAATTCTCACCCGAGGATATTTTTCCATTGATTTTTAGAGAGAGTGGGAGATGGAAAGACAGAGAGAACCATCAATGTGAGAAACACATGGATTAGTTGCCTCCTGCATGCCCCCTGAACCAGGGTTTGGGCTGGGGAGGAGCCTGCAACTGAGGTACGTGCCCTTGATGGGAATCGAACCCAGGACCCTTTGGTTCACAGCCTGATGCTCTATCCACTGAGCCAAACTGGCTTGGGCTCTTCTCACCATTTTAACCACTCTTTTCTCCCCCCCCCCCCCCACAATGTCGCTTTATTACTTGGGGAAATTTAGATAACCACTCTTTTCTATAATCTCTCCTATTGAGGAGATCGTATTTCTGAGGTCAGCCTCAGACTACAACAGCTGTTCTGGCAGTAATTTAATCAATATTTATTGAGTGTCTCCGATGGTAAGACATTATGAGAGATAAGATTATGAAGACAAACTTTCTTGTGCTGACTGGAGCGTCCTCCTGTATACAAAAAGGTTGCAGGATCAATTCCCAGTCAGGGCACATACTTAGATTGTGGGTTTGATCCCCAGTTGGGGCCTGTATGGGATCTCTCTCTCTCTCTCTCTCTCTCTCTCTCCCCACTCCTCTCTCTAAAAAATCAATATTCTCGGGTAAAGATTAAAAAAGAGAGAAACTTGCCGAAACCGGTTTGGCTCAGTGGTAGAGCGTTGGTCTGCGGACTGAAAGGTCCCGGGTTCGATTCCGGTCAAGGGCATGTACATTGGTTGTGGGCACATCCCCAGTAGGGGGTGTACAAGAGGCAGCTGGTTGATGTTTCTCTCTCATCGATGTTTCTAGCTCTCTATCTCTCTCCCTTCCTCTCTGTGAAATATCAATAGAATATATTAAAAAAAAAAAGAGAGAGAGAAACTTAAAAAAACTTACATGTTCATTTGAGGAAAAAAATATCTATAGTAACACATGCCACAAAACAGATACAAGTGCTACACACATTAAAGGAAGTAAATTATAAAATTAAATAGGCTATTTGCTTTACCATCAGACTACTAAAGAACAAAGCAAAAGTAATGACAATTCCAGACTAAACCTGTTTTGCTTGGGGATGGCACGAGAATTGGTAAAAAAAAAAAAAAAAAAAAAAAAATGGCAGATTGGGATTTAAGATACATTAAAAGAGAAACTTCCAGATTAGAATTATCACACAGTTTTAGAAGACACAAGAATTTATATAATCATTTTACCCTTGGGAGCTCTGACAATAGGAACAATAATCATTTGTCCAGAATGATTGACATGCAACTTTATAGGGAGGCAAGCAAAAAAAAAAAAAAAAAAAAAAAAGACTAGACTATATGCCAGGCTTATACTAACAAGTTCTCTAAATTTATTATCTTACTTAATCCCACAATAACCCCAAAAAAGTAGAAACTAACATTACTCAAATATAATAATAACAGTAAGTGACGCTTACATCAGTGCTTATTACGACAACCAGTCTCCAAATCCAGGCTGTCATTTTCCAGCCCAATTTGAGGCCATAACTCCTTATTACCAAGCAAAACAATCTCAGGCAAACTACCACCCATATCCCCACAGTCTTCCCGAGGAACCATTGGAGAAGCCTCTCACTGAACACTCTGTTCCTCCCCTGAGTTCAAGAACACTTCCTTCGGGGCTCTGTGATAGGACTTGCCATACAGCACCACTGTGAATTGTGTCTGCAACACTAACCCTGATAAAGTGTTACTGTTCCAAGAACAGAGATCGATCACGTCCTTATCTTCCTGGTATGCCCGGGTCCTAGGACAATGCCAGACCCAACAAATGCTAGGAGAGTGAATGAGTCCTGTAGCACCGCTGGCCTGCGTTGGATAAAGTCACTCTCTTAACAGGAAACCTCTAATTCTGTGATTCAGAGCTTCGGTTGCCACCATTCTGCAACCTGACTCTTATCTTCTGTCTCCTAACTCGAAATGAAGGGAATCCAAAAAGTAATGTGAGTCCCCGGCTTTAGTTCATCACCACCATCAGCAGCCTTAGTCACCTTCGGGATCCTCACCCTGTGCTGAACAATGGCTCATCCAGAGTTACACAGAGACCAGAGGCAAAATAAATGGGAAATTAGATTACCTAATATTCCTACTTTGCTTTATCAAGCTTTATTTAAAATTAAAAAAAATATGTTGTTGTTTTTATTTCAGGGAGAGAGAGAGAGAGAGAAACATCAATGATGAGAGAGAATCACTGATCAGCTACCTCCTGCACCCCTTACTGGAGACTGAGCCCACAGCCCAGGCCTGTGCCCTACCAGGAATGGAACCCTGACTCTTAGTTCATGGGTCAGTGCTCAACCACTGACCCATACCAGCCGGCCTCCTTTATCAGGGTCTTAAAATAAAAGTCAGAGTTCAGTAAAGCTGCTGGTACTTTGGAGTCTTAAATAAAAGGAAAGAGATACAAGGCAAGTGATTTTGATAAGTTTGGGAAAGATTACATAACCTTTAGTAAAGATGACCAGCATGTGGATTGAGTTCATATGTAATTAAAACTGTGAAATAGTGTTAAGTGCATGTAAACTACTATACAGGCCCATTGATCACATATAATTCTACAGCAATGACTATAGGAGAAACTAGTTGTATAATGGCTATGTAAGTGCCAAATTTTGAAAATTATATATGTATATTAACATTTATAAGGCAAAATAAACATTTTTGTCCACAAAGGATAAAAAGCTCTGTGATCTTAGCTCATCTTTGACATTTCCCTACCCCATAGAAGGGTATTTCCTGTTTCCACACTAGAAGGTAAACAGATGAAAAGTGAGAAAAGAGAAGGAAGTACTGGTGTGATTATCATTCATTCTCCTTCCCATACCCATGCCAGTGGCCAGTAGACAGTGTCAGTTAATGTAACAATTTGGTTAGTTGGAGAATCTATTGCTAAGAGCAGAACCGCAGAAAGAAAAATACTCACAAACTCAGAAAAGGGTACTTTGTCTGATTTCATAATCAAAACAATATAGGAGACACTTGAGATAAGAATGGAAATATAGCAGTAGCCCATGACATCCTGGAATTGTGACTTATCAGAGTGTAAGAATACCATCCATATTGCAAGGTGGCCTCAGCAAGGAAGATGAAACATGACTCATTACCAACGAAATACTTACAAGTGATCAGGAAAAAGGGGAAAAAAAAGTGGGCCTCGTTAGAATATGATTAATGCCATCACCTTTTTGCTCACCATCAAATTCCAATCCCAAACTGAAAGAGTGTATTTCTACTAGGGTCATCAGGAAGCAGACTTGTCAAACACCTAATATTTGAGGAGGGTTTAAACCTCTATAATAACTGCAAAGTGTCAGTTTGCTAGACAGACAAACAACTGCTGAGATCAGCTAGGAGATCTAAGTGTCATTCCATGCACCAAAGGGTTGTGAGAGAAAAATCATATATATCAATGTTTTGAAAGATACCTTTGTAACTTTTAAGATGTTCATAAACCATACAGCACTGGTATATTTGAAATTGCCAGAATTATGATACCTCTCAATCAGATTTTCTTTAGATTTGATTGGGGGCTATCTCAACTTATTATCTAGATATTTTTCTATATTAAAGTCTTCATAATTCTTTTTGTTTAAACTTACTTTAGGAATATCTACTTTGCAAATATGTCAATTTTATGTCTTTCTAGATTATCTTTGTTTTGGAAAGAAAATACTGTATGTATGAATAATTGCTCTGCAAAATATCAAACACTAACCCACAGGCTCTGTGACTTTGGAACAGATGATTATGAAAAGTAATGGTTTTGCAGAGTTCAGAAACAATAGAGGTATCAAAAAATAACAATGGCTGAAACCGGTTTGGCTCAGTGGTAGAACTTCGGTCTGTGGATTGAAAGGTCCCGGGTTCGATTCCGGTCAAGGGCATGTACCTTGGTTGTGGGAACATCCCCAGTAGGGGGTGTGCAAAAGGCAGCTGGTCGATGTTTCTCTCTCATCGACGTTTCTAGCTCTCCATCTCTCTCCCTTCCTCTCTGTAAAATATCAATAAAATTATTTTAAAAAAATAACAACGGATTACTAAAAAGGTCTGGAAAAGTGTGTGACTTGTAGTGAGTGATGGCGTTGAAAATGAGTCAATGTATTTACATGTGTGCTGTGTTTTTTTAATTGATTAAGGTATTAATATGTGTCCATATTTCCCATTGCCCCCCCCACTCCCATACATGCCCTCACCCCCCTGCTGTCTGTCCATTGGTCATGCTTACATCATGTGCACTTTTTGTGCATATGTCCATACGTTTATCCTACCTAAGTATATATGAGACTCATGTTTATGCTCACTATGTGTACTTGCATATAGGTCATCAAGCCTGTTCGGCGTACGCTTTATGTATCTCACCCTAAGGCGACTCACGCTTGCCCTCAGGAAACTAGCATCAAAGGGTAGCGGTGTCTGGCCCGTTCCATTCGGGCCATTGCCTTGGCGATGGGCTCTTTCTGGCAAAGGTGCAGAGTAGAACTGCCAGGGCGGCGGATGATCCAGGAGCTCGAGGCACTTCAGCACCACGGACACGGTTAGCCCCAATCAAAGTCTTCTCCGGGGGAACAGCCAGCAGAGACGGCCCTTCCTTCCCCGGCGCCCCCGGCCCTCTCCTCCTGGTGCGTCACCGTCACCATCTCTCGGCTCTCAGTCACCACTCACAAGTGGGCTTCCGTCCCGCAAAAGCCTGGACGGAGGTGCAGGTCCGTGCAGCGCCCCCCACTCACCTCAGCCCGGGGTGCCCTTCCCGCTGGCCAGCGCAGCCTCCTCCCCACACCTGCTCCCCAAAGGGGCCGGCCGGGGGCACGTGGCGTGGAGACCGCTGTCCCCCCTCCCCGGGGAGGGGCAGGCTGGGGGGACCTGGCCGGGCCTCCTCCGGCCGCTCGGCCACCGCCTGTCCTTCCTCCTCCTGTCCCTGTCCCTGCCTGCTCTCGCCTCTCGTCGTGGAAAGATTTCTAGACACCGTTTCTTCTCCACGAAAAAAAAATCTCAATCCATATGGACTGGCATTCAAGAATCATAGACCTTGGGACAAGAGATTAACGGAAAAGACTAATTTGGGCCATATTTCTAAAACCATCCAGACTTCTTCTTTTTTCTTTTTTTTTAAATTGTATTTGAAATCGGACCCGTGACTCCATAGGGATTCACCCTTGTGTGGATGGGCAAAGCAGCAGCCCCTGGCCTTTATCATGGAGGCTGGGGGGGGGGGGGACCCATACGCGCGGCAGGAAACAGGGGGGCAGGGGGGGGGTGCAGGGGTCGGAGTTGATGCAGCGCAGGTTCCCGGGGTCTCGCAGCTCCGCAGACGCGGAGCAGAGGGCGGGGCGCTTTGCCCACCCCCCCCCCCCCGCCCAACCCCAAAACAGGGACTCCTTCCCTGCAAGTGCCAAGGCTAAAAAACGGGTAGTGGGGTTCGCGGCGCGCCCCCCCTCTTTCCGAGGGGGCGGCCAGGCAGGCAGGGTCAGGGTCAGGGTCAGGGTCAGGGTCCCAGCCGCTGCTGCCCCCCGGCTTTCGGGGCCCGGTTACCTGCGTGTGGCGGCGAGGACGGCGCGGTGGGTGCTCCCGCCCAGCACGGGGCCCGGACACCGCGGCCGGCGGCGGCGGGGCTGAGGCTGCCGGGCGGGGCGGGGAGAGGGGGCCGCGGTGCGGGCGCTGCGCCTGCGCTCTCCGCGGCCCACCTCCCAACCTCCCCACCCCACCCCGGTCGGTGCCCACGTGGACGAAGCCGAGGGGTGCCCAGGATTTGTGCCTGCGCCGAGGGACTTCCCCTACCAGCGCGGTGGGAGAGTCCAAGGCCCCCCGGGCAACTTGCCTGCCCAGGTCGCTTTCGCCTGTGTCCCTGTGGGGAACGGGTTTGAAGCCATCGCGGATCACACAGGGTGGCCTGGTCCTCAGGAAGGAGGCAGGAGGCAGCCTCAGCCCATTTCCACCTGTTTGCCTGCGTTGAAGCGTTGCAAGTCGATTCCTTGGTATTTAAAAGCATGTCTATGCCGAGACCGGTTTGGCTCAGTGGATAGAGCGTCTGCCTGCGGACTGAAGGGTCCCGGGTTCGATTCCGGTCAAGGGCATGTACCTTGGTTGCGGGCACATCCCCAGTGGTGGGTGTGCAAGAGGCAGCTGATCGATGATTCTCTATCATCGATGTTTCTAGCTCTCTATCTCTTTCCCTTTCTCTCTGTAAAATATCAATAAAATATATTTTATAAAAACAACAACATGTCTAGCATCAGTACATCGCGGTCCAGTAAGGCCTTCCTTTGGGCATCCTCGAGTATATCTGCTATTTTCCTAATGAGGGTCTCTGAGGGAAGGGTCTTGACATTGCAGACCTGGGTCCTGGACTCGGGGATATATACCCTATCCCGTGCTGAATGAATATAGTCTCTTGGAAACAGATCTGGTTAGCAAGGCAATGGACTAGATGAGTCAAGAGGACAGGCAGGAAAGCCATTGCCCTAAGCCAGGCAAGAAAGGGTGAGGCCTGAACCGAGGTGCTAGCTGTGAGACAGATAGGATATAAGTGCTGGTTTTTCTTCCGACCCCCAAGATCCACCCTGCCCTGTGACTCAGCCCCTCTACCTCCAGCTTTCTCCACAGTTTATTTAATGGCGTTACTGAAATGTTAACTTGGAAGGTTAAAGTCACTATACAAGAGCCTGCCTCCTTACTCTCACTGTTTCTTCTTTCGGGACTCAAGTGGAAAATTGAAGTTTGAGCCCTTACGTGTGTGGCTCAGTTGAGTGTTGGCCTATGAACCAGGAGGTCATGGTTTGATTCCTGGTCAGGGCACATGCCTGGGTTGTAGGCTCCATCCCCAGTGTGGGGTGGGCAGGAGGCAGCCAATCAATGATTTCTCTCTCATCTTTAATGTTTCTATCTCTCTCTCCCTTTCCCTTCTTCTCTGACATCAATTTTTAAAAAAAGAAAAGAAAAGAAAGAAAATTAAAATTTGACTCTTTTTTCTTTTAAAAAATATATTTTATTGATTTTTTACAGAGAGGAAGAGAGAGGGATAGAGAGTTAGAAACATCGATGAGAGAGAATCATCGATCAGCTGCCTCTTGCACCACCCCTAGTGGGGATGTGCCCACAACCAAGGTACATGCCCTTGACCAGAACCGAACCCGAACCCTTCAGTCCCCAGGCTGACGCTCTATCCACTGAGCCAAACTGGTTTTGGCAATTTTTAGGAGTCTTAATCCTCCCCACCCTGTGGTTAGTAGATACCTTTGACTGACCAGAGAAGTCATATACATAGAAATGCAAAAGAGAAGAGTATGTTGATATGTTATTTTATGTTAAGTAAAATGGGCTGATTTGGGCTGTAAGGAAATAATTCCTCATGGAACTACACAGGTTCAGAGGTTCAGGCCAGGCTTTATCCAAATGCTGAAATAATGGAATCAGAACCCTGTTTCTCTCTGTATCTCAAATTCACCATTACTGACTCCATTCATGGCAGGCTTCTCCCCTTGTGGTGTCAAGATGACTACAGAGGCTCTGGGACCCACATGCTTTTTTGTTCACATGAAAGGAAGAAGAGCACTTGCTCTCTCCTACCTGTTGAACTAAAGTCCTGTGCTTAGGCGGGCTGAACTTGTTTTCTAATCCAATTAATGTGGTGATTGGGATGGTGTTTATGAGCTTAAGGTAAATTCCATACCTCATATCATATATCCCATTTCTAAATCAGATGAGGGGGTAGCATCAGAGTCCCTTGAAGCCCTTTGACTATTGGAATAAACATTAGATACCATTACTAAAAAAAGGGAAATGTGTATTCAGTGGTCACGTAGAGCAACGTCCACTACCTCCGATGTCTACCAGATCTGATTTGACTTGCTGCTCAAGCATTTGTTGAACTAAATACTGAAAGAAGCAAAAAAAGAAACAACTTAATCTTAGCAACTTTTCCCCACAATGCTCCTGATTCTTGCTTGGGAAATTTCTTCTTAAGTAATTTCCTAGTGTCTGCATTTGATACACCAAAATCCTCCTGCATCCCGGGAGTCCTAGGCCATTTCTTTCTTCAGTCTCTGTCCTTCCCCTAGGACTTGGTCTGAATCCTGGTCCCTTGTGAGGAACTGTGCTTAGCACTACCTGCCATATAGGCAGGCTGCTAGTCTGAATGTCCATGGCTCCTTAGAGATCATTAAAGTGGTTTGTAAACCACCTTATAGCTGAATCAGAGTTTGTGCTAATTTTTATCACATTGATTACTATTACATATCATAATACTAGAGACCTGGTACATGAATTCATGCCTGTGGGATCGGGCCGAAGCAGGCTCTCTGATATCCCCTGAGGGGTCCTGGATTTCAAAAGGCTCAGGCATGACCAAGGGACCCCACTGGTACATGATCAAGACAGAGGGATGCAGGAGGTTGGTCAGCCAGGGAAGGACCATGGGGGATTGGGGGGGGGGGGAAGGGTGCTCCAGGGCATGTCCCAGCGAGCTAATAATCTATTGGAGTCAGAGCACATCATAGTGACTGGTCAACCGGTTGACCGTCTGCCCCCTGGTGGTCAGTGCACATCATAGCGAGTGGTTGAGCGGCCTTAGCATATCATTAGCATGCTATGCTCTGATTGGTTGAATGGACAACTGGACACTTAGCATATTGGGCTTTTATTATATAGGATATGTAATATATGAGTTTCTCTGCTTAGATATGACTGTCAAAATATTCACAAACGAGGAGAAGGGGGTCACCAGGGCTAGGCCCAGTAGAAGTACAGGGTTAGAGGTGGCTCATTCCAGCTTCCTACCTTTGCCCATCAGCTGCTTCACTATATCACCCCTCTGTACCCTCTGTAAACACAGGCAAAGAACAACAGCCAGTCTGTTACTAAATTTCCTATATGCAAAATAAGCCCTCTTTTTTTCTCTATTAATCCTTAAAGACTTTTTCATTTAAAAACTTGAGATGTGGTTGCTCATGCTGGGTATTATTATTACCGTATTTGCCGGCGTATAAGATGATTTTTTGGCCCTGAAAAATACCGTATTTGCCGGCGTATAAGAGACTGGGCGTATAAGACGACCCCCTAACATTTCCACCCAAAATACAGAGTTTGTTATATACTCGCCATATAAGACTACCCCCCACTTGGAGGCATATTTTTCAGGGCCAAAAAATCGTCTTATATTCCGGCAAATACGGTAGATGTAATGATCATCAACATGTTAAAAATCACAACACACTGCTTCAGCTGTAAGATGGTTTGTGAACCACTTTAATGATCTTTAAGGAGATGTGGACATGCAGATTGGCAGCCTGCCCACACAGCAGGTGGTACTGGGCACAGGCTCCTGACTAGGGATGGAGTTCTATTGTTAGTTCTGCTGTTGTGCTGCTACGTGACCTTGAGCAAATCAACTAACCCCTCAGGACCTACCAGTTCCTCAACTCTAAAACAGCAGGGCTAACCTCAGTGTTTTCTAAATTCTTTATCATCTGCAGCATTCTCACATGTTCTAAAAAATCAGTTTTGTTTCTAACCGTTGATGAATAAGAAGTTATCAGTGAAGAGCTGCCTTTCCTAGAGCAGGGAAGATTACCAGGAGGTACTCATTCAGGTTGAATGAGGTGAAAGAAGAGGTGAAGTGTAGACAAAACTCTGCAGAAAGAGCAGTATTGTAGAAGATAAGATGCAGCAGTGGGTCATGAGCCTCCTCTCCAGTGAGCCTTAGATAGTACAAGTGTATCCTCAGGAGGTTGTGCGGACTGACCTGCAAGAATGCCCATATTCTCTGGCCTGGGAAAAGTTGAATTTTCTAGGTTCATAGATTTTATTCTTCTGAAACTCCTCCAAGAACCTAAGCCTCTCCCCCACCACCTCTGTTTCCTAAAGGAGGGACCTGACGAGGGTGGAGCATCCACGGTTTTGTCCTATGGTGCCTAAATTCAAATAACAAATAGAAAGCACAGATTAACCTCCACTCTCTCTTAAAATCTCACTGAAACAACTCGGAAGAAAAAAATTTTAAGGACAGAAATGCACAAGGAGAAAAAGAAAAGAAGAGGAGATAGCTAAATCTTCAAAGTTAGAAAATGCCTGGACAAATTTAACTGGCTTAGCAGATCCTAGTAAACTGAATGCTAAGTCAGTAATGGTGAAGGATGTCAAGCAACCTGATTCACACTGCAAAACCCAATGGCTTCTTGAATCAGCAACATGAGGTACCTCTGGAAGTGGGTCCAAAATAAGGGTTTGAGGTAAAGGGATTGATTGAAAGTTATTTTAAGAAGCTCTCCGATTCCTAGATGCCTTCCCAATTCACACAGCATGGCAACTATCTCTCCCGACCCTAAGGGAGACAAGCCTTTCTTCTGAGAGTGAAGAGGAAGGTTCTCTGGAGGAGAAAAGCCCGAGGGTCTCTGCACTAGGGACATCGGGCACAGCTGAGCAAAAGGCAGCCATACAGAAAGCAGAAGGGCATGAATGATTGGCCCTGCTAGACCACAGTTCAGTGAAATAAGAATTGACAAGTCCCAATTCATGCTCTCAGAGCTTCCATTCAGTTCTTTTTTATTTTTTTAAATATATTTTATTGATATTTTACAGAGAGGAAGGGAGAGAGATAGAGAGCTAGAAATGTCAATGAGAGAGAAACATCGACCAGCTGCCTCTTACACACCCCCTACCGGGGATGTGCCCGCAACCAAGGTACATGCCCTAGACCGGAATTGAACCGGGGACCTTTCAGTCTGCAGACTGACACTCTACCACTGAGCCAAACCGGTTTCAGCTCCATTCAGTTCTTATATCCCGTCCTTAAATGTGAGCAGAAACCAAAGATCACCACACATCTAAGGAAACACTCAGAAAGACCAAAATCAACACACAGATAAAGATAACTTTGAGGAAACAGAACTTATCCAGAGCAGGGGGTGGGGGAACACACACACACACACACACACACACACACACACACACACACAACCCAACATTTAAAAAATATGTTGTTTAAAAAAAAAAAAAATATATATATATATATATATATATATATATATATATATAATTGATTTTTTACAGAGAGGAAGAGAGAGGGATAGAGAGTTAGAAACATCGATGAGAGAGAATCATCAATCAGCTGCCTCTTGCACACTCTCCACTGGGGATGTGTCCGCAACCAAGGTACATGCCCTTGACCGGAATCGAACCCGGGACCCTTCAGTCGGAAGGCCAACGCTCTATCCACTGAGCCAAACCGGTTTCAGCTAAAAAATATGTTTTTTTAATTGATTTCAGAGAAGAGGGGAAAGGGAGAGATAGAAACATCAATGATGAGAGAGAATCATTGATTAGCTGCCTCCTGCACACCCCACACTGGGGACCAAGCCCGAAACCCAGGTGTGTGTCCTGACTAGGAATCAAACCATAACCTTCTGTTTCATAGAACAATGCTCAACCACTGAGCTGAGCAACAAAACACACACATTGTTTTAAATCACCAAAATCCTCAGAGAGATGGATATTGCATCAATAAAAGAAGAAAATGTTGTACTTATAAAAAGCAATGTTCAGAGAACTCAAAGGGAGCCTTTATTTTCTTTCCTTTTTATTGAATTTATTGGGGTAACAGTGGTTTAAAAAATTATACAAGCTTCAGTTGCACAATTCTACAACACATCATCTATACACTGTATTGTGTTTTCACTCCCACAAAGGGGGCCTTTTAAATTTGTAACACGATGGTTGAATTAAAAAAAAAAAAAAGATTAAGGCTGCCCTAACCAGTTTGGCTCAGTGGATAGAGCGTCGGCCTGCGGACTCAAGGGTCACAGGTTCAATTCCAGTCAAGGGCATGTACCAAGGGCATGTACCAGGAGGCAGCTGATTGATGTTTCTCTCTCATTGATTTTTCTAACTCTCCCTCTCCCTTCCTCTGTGTAAAAAAAAAAAAAATCAATTAAAAATATTTTTAAAAAGGTTAAGGCTGTCTCCCATGGTATGAAACAAAAAGGCAAAAATATAGGATATTAGACAGAAAAAGTAAGAAAATTAGAAGACCTTCTCAGTAAGGAAACATCCAAATACAGTCCAAAAAGAGAGAACAGAAAAAACTGAGGGGAGGAAGTAATCCTTGAAAGTAATTCAGGACAGTAGACTATAAAGTTTGCCAATCCAAGGGGCCTATAGAGTACCCAGCATAAAACAGACCCACATTAAGACATATCTTAGTGAAATTTCATAACTCCTGGCCAAACAGAATATCTTTATGCTTCTAGAAAGAAAATAAGCAAAAACAAAACTATTTATTTATTTATTTGTTTATTATTATTATTATTATTATTATTATTCTTTTTGCTGTTCCACTTACTTATCCATTCATTGGTTGATGCTTGTATGTGGGCTGACCGAAGATCAAACCTATAACCTTGGCACATTGGTACCACTGAGCTACATGGCCAGGGCCTAAAAACAAAATTTTAAATAAGTCATAAAAAAAATCAGAATTCAGAATTCTTGAGGTTTCTTGATGAAGTCCCTACCATGTGCTCAGAGCTTTAAACCAAATTTTCAGTGTTTCATTCTTAAAAATGAGTCAAAGAGAGGTTAAAGGGGATTTGTAAAAGATGATTGTAAAAGACCAGGCCAGTCTTAAACTCTTTCCCCTCTTCACTACTCACTGAGCTGCCAGTGGGATGGATGCAGCCAGAGTCAACCAAAAACCTGTCTACTCAACCATCCTTTGCTCTTCGCTTAGGCTCCACCTCCACCACCCCCACTGGACCACTCTAACCTTCCCTGTTCACCACCATCAATCATTCTCTCTCTCTCTCTTCTCTCTCTCTCTCTCTCTCTCTCTCTCTCTCTCTCTCTCTCCCTCTTTCTGTCTCTCTCTCTTTCTTTCTGTCTCTGTCTCTCTCTCTCTCTTTCTGTCTGTCTGTCTGTCTGTCTGTCTCTCTCTCTCTCTCTACACACACACACACACACACACACACACTGGCCTGATTTGAGGGCATGCATCATGCTGATTTACTTGATAGCAAACCTTGTAAATTATAGCTCTACCCAGGAAACAGACAAAGATCCCAGGAGCTTAGGCCTTGACAGTAGGGAGCTGTACTTCTTTCTGGACAAAGAGTCAGACTAGATTTAGTGACACATTCTATATTGGTATGAGGCTTTCCCATTTCCTTGAAGCATAATGCTCCATTGATTGCAAGCTGAGTCATATATTGAGACTGCTTCTCACATTGTCAGTGGGAAGTGTAATTCCTGAATGACTCCCAGCACACAGTTATAGTTTTTTTTTTCCTGACTGTTGAGTTATAAAAGCTACTCAAAGTATTTTTTCCTGAAGACCTTTAAATAAATCTTGATCTCAACAGCTAAGTCATTGAACATAATTATGTGCAACACACAGGGAGTAATCTGCATAGAAGCAAGAGTTAAGATAATGAGGCTAGAAAAAAAATATATCAAGTAAGTGTGAAAAACAAAGAACAGAGGACTGAAGATTTAAGTTCCATCTTCCAGTTTCCTCTTGTTTAAAGGGTAGAAGAAAGAAAAATAACCATTCAAGGAGATTGAGAGGACAAAGATAGAAATAAAAACCCAGTTAGGGTATCGGGACAAAAATAAAAGAAAGAGAAAACTTCAAGAAAGGGTGGTGGGCGGAGTAAAATATGTTGGGGAGATAAAGAAAAAGTGATGTGGCAGACCCAATCAATACCATGTTCATCTACTCTTGGATCTTATAGGGCAGGACTTATGACTCCAACTGTCTAGGAACCTTTCCCTGCTGCAGCCTCTCACCCAGCTGTGTCAAGCCAGAAATGCTGGAGAATTAATGTTTCCTTATCCTCTCTCTAATGCAGCAGTCCTCAACCATTGACTGACTAGAGTTGGTGTAAAAATTACCCCAAACCCCACATCCTTTAGGATAACTCTGAGCCCATGCTCTTCACTGACTCCCAGTTTCCCGTAAAGATTAAACTCTAGTTACTCACAGTGGTAACTGATTTGATAGGGCGCCATGTATCGGCTTCCTTTCCTTTCCTTTCTCACTTTCCCACACCCCTACTGGTGCTTTCTGGCATCATCTCCAAAGGACTGGGATGAGAAAAGACCATTGATAAGATAGCCTGAAGATCCTCAAGAGGTCAAGGTCAGTAGAATGAAAAAAGACAGAAGCCATGCTGCTGGATTCTAAGGGGACTGTTGGAGATGAGGAAAAGGAGACAGAGGTGGAAAACAACTCTTTCCAGAAGTCATAGCATTTAGAGGAAGGAACAAAATGGGGGGATTATTAATGGGAACAATGGGATTGGGCAAAAAATTCTCTATTTTTGCATCTGTCTAGGAGAGATCCAATGCATATTTTCAGACCTTTGACTCTAGGACTATTTATGCCTTTCTGGAAACCCCCTCCTCCCCAGGTTTACCTTCCTCTCACGTTTTTATCATCTCTTTGGCTAGCTTCTCTTCTTTGCTCAGATTTAAGTGTTTGTTTTTCTGAGGATTCTGCACTTGGCCCTCTCCTCATCTCTTTCTCTGGGTAATCTAACTCTCTCCCATAGCTTGGACTTCCAACAATACACTACTGATTATTAAACTTTTATCTTTAACCCAGACTCCTTTCTTAGACTCCAGATCCATATACTCAACTTCCTACTTTATAATTATTATTGTCTATTCTTCAGGCACTTCAAATTAGTCATATAGAAATTGAATTTTCCAGCTTCTCAATTTTATTTTTTCTTCATAGTTGATTGGTGAATGGTATACTATTTATTGAGTTGCCCATATAAGAAAAACAGGACTCATCCTGGACTCCATCTTCTCTCTCATCACCTTCACCCAAACAAGTTGAATAAGTCCTTTCCTTTTCTTTAATATCTCTACAATCTGTACATTCCTTCATCTCTTTCATGGATCATAAAGGTCTCCTAAGTGGTTTCACTGCTTTTAGTCTTGATCAAATTAATGCATTCTTCACACTTCGGCTGAATAGATTTGCTCCTGTTTAAAACGTTTCCGTGTGTGTGTGTGTGTGTGTGTGTGTGTGTGTGTGTGACTTTAGAGGGATAAGGAAATTGTGCCAAGGACCCAGCTTGAAGAATATCAGACTTCTGGATCCATTCCCACCTTTCTTTCTTTTTTGTTTTTTAAAATGTATTTTATTGATATTTTACAGAGAGGAAGGGAGAGAGATAGAGAGCTAGAAACGTCGATGAGAGAGAAACATCGACCAGCTGCCTCTTGCACACCCCCTACCGGGGATGTGCCCGCAACCCATGTACATGCCCTTGACCGGAATCGAACCCGGGACCTTTCAGTCCGCAGACGGATGCTCTACCACTGAGCCAAACCGGTCTCGGCCCCATCTTTCTTTCTATGTGTTTGGAATAAGAATCTGCCTACCACCACCAAAGATATTAACACCATTGGGATATTTTCCTGGGGTCAGCCCCTATATATCAGGGTAGCTATAGGAAAGACATCCCCTGGTATTTTTTTTACCTATTGAGGACAACCACCAGTGGAGGACCCAAGGTTAAGAAGTTTTGTCTCTATAGAAAGCTCAAGGTGCAGAAGCCCTCCTAAGACAAGCATCTTCAAAGTTAAGGCAAAGACCATGGAGTGGTGAGAGCCTGGGACAGGGGGCAGAAGTGGGCTAGAGGGGATTGATGGGGGATGAAAGGGGATATATGTAATATTTTCAACAATAGAGATTTTAAAAAAACAAATGAAAAATCACAAAATTAAGGCAAAGGCTAAAATAACAAGACACAGAAAGAGATTTATTTTTCTTACAAAATTCTTGCTTAAAAAGTTCATTCTAGCTGAAACTGGTTTGGCTCAATGGATAGAGCATTGGCTTGCAGACTGAAAGGTCCCGGGTTTAATTCCAGTCAAGGGCATGTACCTTGGTTGCGGGCACATCCCCAGTGGGGGGTGTGCAAGAGGCAGCTGATCGATGATTCTCTCTCATCGATGTTTCTAACTCTCTATGCCTCTCTCTTCTTCTCTGTAAAAAAAAAAAATCAATAAAAAATATATATATTTTAAAAAGCTGTGGTACATTTATAGAGAAAAAAAGTTCATTCTTCACCTGAAGAGGTGATATTTCTATTCTAGCTCCCACGCAGGTTAGCAATACTATCTCCTAAGACAGTGGTCTTCAACCTGAGGTATGGGCAGCCCTAGAGGCATATGACTTTCCAAGGAGTTTAAGGGCAAGGTGATTCTAAGAGAATCAATTTTCAGGTCCTCAACTTCCTTATTTCTTTTTTCTAATGATTGATGTGGGTCTGTATCCTGCAAGTTCTCCATTCCTACCTATCATTTTACAGTTATCCTTCTTCCTCTATACAAAAGAAAGGCACACCTCACCAATCCCAAATCTCATTTTGGTGCACCACAAAAAGGGCGTGCATGTGTTGGGGAGCTTTGGTATGTTGGTGTAGGTGAGAATGTGAATCATTGGATAAAAAAACTTAAAAAAAAAACATTTAAAAAATCCTCACCCAAAGATATGTACTTATTGACTTTTAGAGCGAGAAAAAGAGAGAGACATTGATTGGTTGCTTTCCTGACGTGCCCCAACTGAGGAATCAAATCCATAACCAAGGTATGTGCCCTGACTGGGAATTGAACCAGCAACCCTTTGGTGCCCAGGACAATGTTCAAACAGCTGACTCAGTCTAGGCAGGCAATAGTTTATTATTTTTTATTTTGTTTTATTTTAATCCTCACCTGAAGATATTTTTTCTATTGATTTTTAGAGAGAGAGGGAAATATAGAGAAATATCAATGTGAGAGAAACACATTGATTGGTTTCCTCCTGTTTGGGTCCTGACTAGGGCCTGGGGCCAGGAGGAGCCTGCAACGAGGTAATGCCTTTGGCCAGAATCAAACCCAGGACCCTTCAGTCTGCAGGCCAACCCTCTATCCACTGAGACAAACTGGCTGGGAAAATAGTTTATTTTTAAATGCAATATTTATAAAGTGCCAGAAAGTATATCCTTTGCAATGTTTATTCTTATAATAAATATTTAAAGGTTAATTTAACAATATGCAAGGGGATCCATAATCTTCAAATGAGCAAAAAATTTTTAAGACCACTGAGCTAAGATTTTGTAAGCCAAGCCAATTAAGTTAAGCAAGAACCAGAAAGACCACAACTACCATAAAAGGGCTCCTGGTCCTGATAATTGCCCCTTAGCACTGAGGATAAATATCTTGGCATTGAGGTTCATAAAGCTCTATCTGCCCATTTCAGATTCTATCAGCCTCATATTTGGCCAGCCATACCTCACTTTCCACTGTGCCTCCTCTCTCAACTTCAAACTAGAGTCATATGAGATCCTTGCAATTCCCACAAACCATCATAAAATTTCATACCTTCGGCCTTTTCTCAAACTTCTCCTTTTGCCTGTAATGCCCTTTACCTCTCTGCTCAGTTCCCCCTCTCCATACAACAGGGAATTTCTCTCACAAATTTTCATTAATTGCTGGTCCTTAATTTAGGGTAACCAATCATCCCAGTTTGCCAAGGATTGGTAGGTTTCTTTGGGGTGAGGGATTCAATGCTAAAACCAGAAAAATCCCAGACCAACCAGGATGGTTGGTCACTCTACTGTGATATGTTCAAAGGACTCATATTTTGGCTGGGGAAAGTCACCCCAACTTTACAGCATCAACTTATATCTTCTTCCTACTGACAAATCTCTCACCTATGGAATGAATAATTCTTCCATATTCCTAGAGCGCTTTCTTAGGATAGTACAATTGAATGCTTTAAGCATTTAAGTAAATTATTCCAACCATTAGCTCACCCTTCAAATAGCAGTTATTTTGTGATCTTGAAACACTTTCATCTAATTAATTAAACTCATTAAGCTTGCATATTCAACTCCTGCCAGCGTATGCTTTAGATCAGTATTTCAAAATAATTTATCTACGAAGATTGGGCCTCCTACTCTCCTAAAAATAATCTTGAAAGAATTATAAAAATCCTATGAATGTGTGTTTGGGAGGCAGACAGTGAAAGGTTGATTCTAACCTTTAGGAAAACTTCCAGAATTGTCCCAGGTCAGAATGTGGTCAGGAGCAGAAAAGCCATGAAAACATGTGACCTCGCTAAGCCTCAGTATCCAACCTCTACAGTAAGCATAGTAACACCTAATTGGTTAAATTATTGAAAGAGGCTATAGATAGCATAAACATGAGCACAAATTCTGAAACTGGGCAGCCTTAGGTGTGAATTCTGTCTCTATAGCTCACTAGCTGTGTGACCTTGTAACATCTCTGTGCCTCAGTTTCCTCATCTGTAAAATGAGGCTGCCTCACGGGCTTGTTACGAAGATTAAATAAACTAATATGTGCAAAGTACTTAGAACAGTGCCTGGCACATAGAAAGTGATATATAGATGTTTGTCAAATAAGTGCCCATAAAGTGCCTCGGACATTAATAGATGCTTAGGAAATGGAAGCTATCCTTCTATTTATAGCAGTTCTTTCTTAGCTGGAATCTCTACACTTTCAGTGGATAGCTGGTTTCAACAAATCACTGAACCGTGAGCATAGATTTTTCTAACTCTCCACTGAGAGTCCTTTGTTCAAATTATTTAGGGCTCACTGAGAAAAATGACTTTGAGAAGAGTGTGGTATTTTTTTTGGTATATTTTTTTTAAACAAAAATCTGACAATAGAGACAACAGAATTTTTAAAAATAAATTGTTTTACATCAGCAAGGGTATCCCTGAGGTCTTCATTGCAAGTGTGTTATTTCCATCATTGCATTGTTCCGGTTGTCCAGGAAGGAAGGCCAGCATATGCAGCCTGATTCGGAGTCCAGGTCAGCAGGCAGCCCTCCTCAGCAGGGCTCCCCATGGTGCACAGGACTGTGAAACCAATTTTGGGTTGCTACGGCAACTAAGGGAGCTTCAAGAAAAATTTCCTAATGAAACATTTCTCTGGGCATCAATAGACATGGGAGGGGTGGGAGAGAGGAACACACTATCCTTGACCCCACCAAACCGATGAGTTTGTTGGAAAGAGTGTAACATAATCATTCCCCCCACCCACCCTTTAAAAAAATAGTTTAAAGCTTCTGAAATCAGATGTGTTCATAAGTGAGTTCATTTAATGTGATGGGCTCCCCTGACCCAGATATCTATTATTAAGTTAACAGATTAAAATATGTCTTACAATCTCTATTTTTTTTGGAACTAAAAAAATGTAGTATGCTACTGTGCTGTGTGCTGTAACAGAAGCACAACCAGATGTCAGAAGGACCCCAGCACGGGGGGGAAGGGGAGAAGACGCATGAGTGTAATGGAGCTCCCTAGGAAGCATTTTGCAAGCTTCTGCTTTGATTCTGAATTATTTGGATTCAGAAGATACAGAACCCTAGCAGCAGGATGCAAATCAAATTGCCTTCTCTCTCTGTCTATTAAGTAAACATGGCACACCAGCCTCACATTATGACAAGCAAAGGACAAAAAGACCGGAGGCAAGGCTTGTGAGCACTGATGGTCAGCATGTGAGCACATAGCCTGGCTCTTCCAGCCACACGCCTCGGCAGCAAGGAGCCTCCGGGTTGAGGAGGCTCTGTCTATGGCACCGGCTTTTAGCACGGCTACTCTCAGGGGCGTCTCCAACTGAACCAATAAGGAACTCGACCACGGGGGCCCTATACATGTAGTGTGGCACCAGCACTTAGTCTCCTTCTTGTAGGCGGGAGGGATACTCTTGTCCAAAAACCGGGAATAGCAAACACTCACATAGCCCTTCCTATGCAAAAATTCTTAGACTGTTCTAGGAGCCTTACCTAGTTAATCCATCTAACTCATGCAGCAATTTTATAGGTGGATACTATTAATATCCCCCATTTTCCTGATGAGGAAATGAAGGCACAGAGAGGTAAAATAACCTGCTCAAAACAACTCTGTAAGGAGCTGAGATTTGAACGTGGTCTGACTTTAGAGTCCATGGTCTCTACCCTCTGCGGCCTCTCAGCCTTACTGTTCGTTAGGCAAGAACACATGGGGAGTCCAGGAACACACATTGACAGCTCTTTACTTTATGACTTTAATGGTATAGTCCAGTGGTTGGCAAACTCATTAGTCAACAGAGCCAAATAATCAATGGTACACCGATTGAAATTTCTTGTCAGAGCCGAAAACCGACTTCTGCGCATGGGCCACGAAGTTTCCATCACACTGTGCTGCGCACCCGCAGGTGGTATTTTGTGGAAGAGCCACACTCAAGGGGCCAAAGAATCCCATGTGGCTCGCGAGCCACAGTTTGCCAACCACTGGTATATTCCTATCCTCAGAGAGTGGGGAGCAAGGACAGAAGTTAAAGGGTGGGAAAGGTTTCTGTTAAACTTTTTTTCTTTTTATTGCCCTTGACCAGAATCAAACCTGAGACCCTTTCCAGGTAGAAAGAAATAGCAAGCCGAAACTGGTTTGGCTCAGCGGTAGAGCGTCGGTCTGCGAACCGAAAGGTCCAAGGTTCGATTCTGGTCAAGGGCATGTACCTTGGTTGCGGGCACATCCCCACTGGGGGGTGTGCAAGAGGCAGCTGGTTGGTGTTTCTCTCTCATCGACGTTTCTAGCTCTCTATCTCTCTCCCTTCCTCTCTGTAAAATATCAATAAAATATAATTTAAAAAATTTAAAAATTAAAAAAGAAAGAAAGAAAGAAATAGCAAGAGCAAAAACAGAGAGACAAAACATGTAAGATCTCTTATGTGACTGGAGAGCATGGGTACCAGATGTGGGAGGGAGGCAAGGCCAGCTGTCAGCAGGATTCCAGCATCAAATAAAGAACCTTAGTTTTCATCCTGGAGTCAGTGAAAGGTCCTCAGAGATTTTAAGTTGGAAAGTAAGATGCGGTGGTTTGCAAAGCAGACTACCTGTAGCACCTTCACCCTGACAGCTGCAGGGAGACGGCAAGAGTCCGTGGGGAGCCGGGAGCAGGGTTGGCTGCCTGAACCAAAGCGGAAGCTCTGGAGATAGAGTGCAGAGGTCCCGGGGGTATTTAGTTTGTAGAAATGATAATATGCAGTGATCGGGAGGGGAAGAGAAGAGAATGTTGCAGAGTGGATAAGGTTAAAACTTGTTCAGGAAAAAAAAATTCAGAATATGATCCTGCTCTTGAATTTCTTTGTTCCAGTCTGTATCATTTTGACTTAAAAATTATTATTGGCCGAAACCAGTTTGGCTCTGGTAGAGCGTCAGTCTGCAGACTGAAAGGTCCCAGGTTTGATTCTGGTCAAGGGCATGTACATTGGTTGCGGGCCCATCTCCAATGGGGGGTGTGCAAGAGGCAGCTGGTGGATATTTCTCTCTCATCGACGTTTCTAGCTCTCTCTCTCTCTCCCTTCCTCTCTGTAAAATATCAATAAAATATATATTTTTAAATTATTATTGAATTGTTTCAACATATTATGAGAAAATTAGAGGCCCAGCACACAAAATTGTGTGTAGGTAGGGTCCCTAGGCCTAGCTTGCAATCAGGGCCATTTTCCGCCCTTTCTCTAGTCCCCAGTCCCACCCTGCTGCTACCAACCCCATTCCCCGTGGTTCCCCGTTGGCCATCCAGTGATTGGAGTCTGCAGGATGCTGGGAGGGACCAAGAGGTGGTCAACGCAACTCATAGCGACTGGTCGATCGGTCGATATGGTCGGGGGCCTGCTATTATATAGGATTCCTGTAGAACTGTGTACAAAGTTCATTCTGTTCTAGTTCAGTTGTAATTGCGAAGTCTAGTAGAGGAAATGCAGAACCCATTTATGAAGAAACGTGGAGCTAACACAGGGAATAACATGGCAGTGGCAGGTGGGGACTGGATCCTCAGAGACAGGCACCTTTGAACTATCTAGTCAATGTCCTGAAGAGCCAAGCAACATTTTTTTCTAGGATTTTAAATTGATTTTTTAGGAAGGAAAGAAGAGGGGAGAGGGGAGAAGAGGGAGAAGAGAGAAAGAGAAACATTGATGTGAGAACAAAACATTAACTGGCTGCCTCCTTTACACCTCCTACCAGGGATTAAGCCCACAACACAGGCATGTGCCCTGACAGGGAATCAAACCAGCAAACTTTCATTACACAGGACAAGGTCCAACTAAGGAGCCACACCGGCCAGGGCCAAGAGCAACATTTTGTCAGGGGGACTCCATGTCTTCTGATTGGACAATTAGCAGAAGATAGGGGGCAAATGGGTGACAGGGAAAATTACATTTTGAATGAAAATCACCCTCGAGAGATGTGATGTTGTTGATCAGCGCTCAGAGGTTTTGTTCAGGTTGAATCACAAGGGGATGGATTAGGAGATCTGAAGGTCAGTTTCAAGCTACTTCACAATGGACAGCACGTGGACACTGGAGAGATGAAACTCAGCAAGAAAAAGTGTTGACCCTTAACTGCAAATCAAACTACCTATAGGAACAGCACAAGAGTTAAATGGTTTGGGGGAGACTGTGGCCCCATGGAGCATGAAGGCTTCATCTAAAAGGGGCAGTTCTGCCCGAGCTGGTTTGGCTCAGTGGATAGAATGTCAGCCTTCAGACTGACCCGTCCCAGATTGGACTCCGGTCATGAACACATACCTCGGTTGCAGGCTTGATTCCAGGCACGTGAGGGAGACAACCAATTGATGTGTGTCTCTCTCATCGAAGTTTCTCTCTGTGTGTCTCCCCCTCCCTTCCACTCTCTCTAAAAATCAATGGAAAAATATCCTCAGGTGGGGATTAACAAAAAGAATTACATAATAACAGGGGCAGCTCCTACTCAGTTCCAGCCAAGACCATATGGAAATATGGGACCAAAGAAGGGAGAGCTGCCATCTTTTCAAGAAAAGGCAGGCCAAAACCGACTTGGCTCAGTGGATAGAGCGTCGGCCTGCGGACTGAAAGGTCCCAGGTTCAATTCTGGTCAAGGGCATGTACCTTGGTTGCGGGCACATCTCCAATGGGGGGCATGCAAGAGGCAGCTGGTCGATGTTTCTCTCTCATTGATGTTTCTGACTCTCTATCCCTCTCTCTTCCTCTCTGTAAAAAAAAAAAAAAAAAAAAAAAAAAAAAAAAAAAAAAAAAAAAAAAAAAATCAATAAAATATATATTTAAAAAAAAAGAAAGAAAGAAAAGGCAGAAGTTCAGAGTTTTACGGGCCATCTCCTGATTTTGGGGTGTTGTCAAATAATTCAAAGTATAAAAACATTGAATAGGTCAAACAACGCTCATTTGTGGGTCAGATTTGGCCCAGCAGCTACCATTTGCAATGTCTACTCTGAAACTTGGACATTAATCTCTGAATTTTATCAGTCTAGAGCAAGAACAGAAAAAAACGGTGGAGCTATTAGGAAGCTGGAGACATACAAATGATTCATTGGACCTTAGAGATGATTAGTTCAATCCCTAATTGCATAGACGGGGCTTGAGAAGAGAAGTGCCCAGGGGCAGAAGTCAGGCCCTGGAAAAACAGCACTCCGCAGGCCTGGCTGGCATTGGCTCTTCTCCCCTCGGTTTTCCATTTGTTTATATATTTCCATGCTCTAGTTTGCAGCTGTGACTGATACATATGTTCTCTGCCGCACTCTGGGTTCTCCCCCCATTAAAACCCTGGGATCTGTCCTGGTCTTGATATGGAATCTCTGCCTGACTCCTGGCCTGGAGCCGGTGCTATTCTTGAGTCTGCTGCCACTGTTCCCCTCCGGCTCCTTGCTGGGCCTGTGTGAGCCCCTCACCTTTGCTGGCTATGATACATTCACGGAAAAAAATAGGGCTTGATGTCAGTCTGCCTGAGTCCTATGTTTCATCTACTCAGATACACTACTTCCTGGAATAAGTATATCCCTACAGAAAGGAAAAGCAAGTTTGAATATCATTTTGTTTATGTAAACTACAAAGTGAGTTGGAGTACATTTCAATTTTGCTATTTCTCCCCCCCCCCTTTTTTTTTCCATCTAAAATAGTCAGGGATAACTTACGTATTCATTAGACAGAGCAAGCAGTGTTTAGGATCCATGGTACTTTTAAAGACCCATGAAAATATTTTATTTTATTTTTTTTAAATATATTTTATTGATATTTTACAGAGAAGAAGGGAGAGAGATAGAGAGCTAGAAACGTCAATGAGAGAGAAACATCAACCAGCTACCTCTTGCACACCCCCTACCGGGGATGTGCCCGCAACCAATGTACATGCCCTTGACCGGAATCGAACCTGGGACCTTTCAGTCCACAGACCGACGCTCTATCACTGAGCCAAACCGGTTTCAGCGCCATGAAAATATTTTAATTTCTTTGAAAATCAGAATAAAAATAAATGGATAAAATAATAAATATATTAAAATGATTCCAATGTACTTAATGTTACTGAACTGTACACTTAAAATGGCTAAAATTGTAAATTTTGTTATATATTTTTTAACACAGTTTTTAAAATGAAGGGACCCACAAATTTGGAAGTGCCCAGGGCCCATGAAAGTCATAATTCAGCCCTGCTAGTAATGGGTAGTTGGCTAATTTATATCGATCATAAATTTTGCATTTATGGGCCAAATCATGTTGACTGCACCTCTCTCACTTGTCCATGGTTACAAAGGCCTAACCATAAAGGTTATATACTATTAAAAAATAAAATTCTACTGAGTAAATTTTAAAGATATTATTGGTTTTATTGAATGAATCATGAATTGGTAGCATCCTACATAATAAATAGAAAGGAGCTCCAAAGAGCTATAAAAAATGGAAGGCTTTTATAGACAGAAGGGAGAAATGAGTAGATTGTTTCAGGCTTAAGTACCCTACTTATTGCGGATAGAAGGGGTTTTATCAGGGACTAGAGGCCTGGTGCATGAAATTCATGCATGGGGGTGCCCCTCAGCCCAGCCTGCACTCTCTCTAATCTGGGACCCCTCTCACAATCCAGGACTGCTGGCTCCCAACCACTTACCTGCCTGCCTGCCTGATTGCCCCTAACCACTTCTGCCTGCCAGCCTGATCACCCTCTAACCACTCCCCTGCCAGCCCCAGTGCCCCTAACTGCCCTCCTTTTCAGGCCTGGTCATCCCCACCTGTCCTCCCTGCAGGCCCGATCCCCCCAACTTCCCTCCCCTGTAGGCCTGGTTGCCCCCAAACTGCCCTCTCTTGTAGGCCTGGTCCCTCCAAACTGTCCTCCTCCCCTGCTGGCCTGATAGACCACAACTGCCTTCCCCTGCTGACCATCTTGTGTCCACATAGGAGTGGCCATCTTTGACCACATGGGGGCAGCCATCTTGTGTGTTGGTGTGATGGTCAATTTGCATATTACTCTTTTATTAGATAGGATTACCTCACTAGTGCTAGCCAGGTAATTCCAGGTTGACTGGTTAAAGGTTATATTCATAGGAAAGGCTGAAACTATAATTAGTTTTGGTATGAAGTCTCAGCTTGATGACATAGGTTTAGCACAAGTGACTCAATTTGGAGCCCCTTGTCTCTTTTGTAACAACACCACGACCCAGGTTTCCAACATCTGCCACTTGGTGACAGCTACAGAGATTATTCAGGTGAGATGCTCAGTACAATAGCTTTTAAAGCCTTGTTAGCTTTCATCTCCACAGTATAGGTTTTTCCTTATCACAGTTGAATCCAGTCACCTGGAGCTGGTCAATTTTATTCCAAAGGGCATTTTTAATGCCTTTTTAATGAACAGATCTCTCTTTGACTACCAAAACAGCCTTCTGGTGGCACTCCCTAACTTGACTTTTACTCCCATACAACTCAGAATGATCTTTTAAATATGTATCTCCCTGGAATAAGATTATTCAGTGACTCCCAATATTTTCTTTATTTCAAAAGTTCAATGGAAATCCCACTCTTTATGGCAAATGAAATAGACAAACTCAAAGTTGCTTTAGTTTGGGCTGGAAATGTACCAGCATGCTTAGTACAGTTAATACATTTCGGAAAAAACAAATGGATTTTTCTTCCTGATGCATAGTTGGTATTACAATGAGGTCTTTCACTCATGGGCCTTTGGGGGAAAGTTCATGAATGGGTCCTTGAAAGTGAAAAGGCGTGTGGGGATCCCTGGAAGTGTCTGAGCAGAATTTGCCTGACCCTTCTGGGAGGACAGTATCACTCCAGCCACAGAGGAATCACTGACTAGCTGACATGGGAGAAGGGATGGGGGGCAGCAGAAACATCACATTAATATTCAATGCAAAATGAAAGCTTGTCTTGAGCAAGGGTGAATGACTCAGCCAGGAATTTGTTTCCAGGATTATAGTTACTGCTCTTTCTGAAATGTCTATATTACATTAAAAAAAATAGATTCTCATTATTTCCTTGAAGTGATTCCATTACTCACCAGAGGCAAATAAACAACAAACACATTTCCTAGAATTTTTTCCCCCTTAGGATCTTTTTAAAAATCCTACAGTGAAAGCACTGCTTTAGATCACAAATGCTTCACACATCTGGTCATTGAGAAAAACTTGGCCTTTGGCAGATGAAAGACATTTTGGTTTTTAATCCAATTCCTCTTGTTTAGTTGTCTCTTAATGTGCATACCTAGTTATCATTTCACATTCTTATACTCGGCCACCTTTCTTCTGATAATTGTCACCCTTCTCCCCCCAATTTCACTGAGAAATTATAAATATACAGACAGTCCATTGTTTTCTTAATTGATTTATTTAAGTATTCTCTGTGCTATCCTGGACACAGGGGCTATAGCAGTAAACAAATAAAAGTCCTTGATGAAACATATTCAGGGATTCAGGCATGTGATCTGGATGACCCCTTAGGATAATTTTTCCTTTAACCACTTATTCAGAAACTAGTTCAAAAATGTACATGTGGAGAAACCAAGATGGCGGCATAGGTAAACACCTAAACTGATGCCTCGCACAACAATATCAAAACTACAACTAAATGGAGACACCATCCAGAACCACAGGAAAGCTGGCTGAGTGGAAATTCTACAACTAGAAGGAAAGAGGAAAGTACATTGAGGCTCAGAGGAGATGCAAAAGGCTGAGGTATGAAGATGTGCGCTAAGAGAGGATGGGCAGCTGAGTGCATGGGTGGTTAAGTGTGCGGCTAGCTTTCTAAAGCAAGAAAGAGACGGAAGCTCACGACTGCCCTGAACTCCAGTTCCAGGCAACTATCTGGGAACCAAGACTCATTCAGAGAGAAACTAGACTGTCAGGCAGCAGGTGAACCTCGAGGGCAGCTTTCTCTCAGAGGTGCCTGCAGTGATTACCACAGGACACTGAGATCCAGGAACCTCATAAGGCAGGGATGACATGAAGCCAAGGCTGTCTGCTCTGCCCTGAGACTCTGCCCCATCCAATTTTGCAAGTCTTGTCTCATAAGGGTGTTTCCAGTACAGAAATTCTCCCAGCATAGACACAGCTGATCCTCACAGCCAGTTGGCCTAGAGGTCAATTCCTCCCTGTGCTCCTAACAACAATCAAGGCTTAACTACAACAAGATTGTGCACACAGTCCACAAAAGGGTACACCAAGATTGTCCACCTCAGGTAACTGAGTAGGCTCAGCCACTGGGCCATAGAGGAAACCTAGCACACAAAGCTACCCTACCAACTCAGGGAAGCAGTGAAAATGCAGAGACAAAGAAACAGATCACAAATGAAAGAAACGTAGGAAAGCAAATGACTAGATATAGAGTTCAAAACCATGTTTATAAGATTTTTCAAGAATTTCTTAGAAAAGACCAATAAAATAAATGAGACCCTCGAGGATATGAAAAAGGACCAACTAGAAATTAAACATACACTGACTGAAATAAAAAATATTATACAGAGACCCAACCCTCTAGTCTAGCAGACTAGAGGACCACAAGAATCAAGTCAAAGATTTGAAATACAAAGAAGCAAAAAACACTCAACCGGAAAAGCAAAAAGCAAAAAGAATCCAAAAATTTGAAGGCAGTGTAAGGAGCCTCTGGGACAACCTCAAGCGCACCAACATCTGAATTATGGGGGTGCCAGAAGAAGAGAGAGAGAGCAAGATTCTGAAAACCTATTTGAAGAAATTATGACAGAAAACTTCCCCCACCTGGTGAAAGAAATATACTTACAAGTCCAGGAAGCACACAGAACCCCCAAACAAAAGGAATCCAAAGAAGATCACACCAAGACATGTCATAATTAAAATGCAAAGAGCAAAAGACAAAAAGAGAATATTAAAAGCAGCAAGAGAAAAACAGTTAATTACCTACAAGGGAGCACCCATGTAATTGTCAGCTGATTTCTCAACAGAAACTATGCAGGCCAGAAAGGAGTGGCAAGAAATATTCCAAGTGATAAATAGCAAGAACCTATAACCAAGATTACTCTACCCAGCAAAGCTATCATTCAGAATTGAAGGTCAGATAAAGAGCTTCACAGACAAGAAAAAGCTAAAGGAGTTCATCCACACCAAACCAGTATTATGAGAAATGCTGAAAGGTATTCTTTAAGAAGAGGATGAAGAAGAAAAAGGTAAAGATAAAAATTATGAACAACAAATACGTATCTATCAACAAGTGAATCTAAAAATCAAGTGAATAAAAACCTGATGAACAGAATAAACTGGTGAATATACTAGAATCAGGGGCATAGAAAGGGAGTGGACTGACAATTCTCGGCGGGGGTGGGGGGAGTGTGGAGGGTGCAGGAAGAGACTGGACAAAAATCGTACACCTATAGATGAGGACGTTGGGTGGAGGTAAGGGCAGAGGGTGGGGTGGGAACCGGGTAGAGGAGAGCTATGGGGGGGGGGGGGAGGGGAGGAACAATTTTAATAATCTGAACAATAAAGATTTATTAAATTAAAACAATTTTAATGTACATGTGTCTTAGATGAGGTTTCCTAGAAGCAGAGCCTGAGGCAAGAATTCAGATGTAAGAAAGATGGGGAGTATTCTTATGAAAAAACATATAAGGACTGAGGGAAGCAAAACAGAGAAGAGGAAGGGGTCAAGCAGAGAGCAAAAGTAGTGTAAAGTCCAGATTTGGCTGATTTTGGGTATAAAAGGGGAAGCATGTCTGTGGAACTCAAATTGTACTACGGAATTATATATAACTCCTTATCTGCCAGTTGATCTAGAGCCGTGGTCGGCAAAATGCAGCTCGCGAGCCACATGTGGCTTTTTGGCCCCTTGAGTGTGGCTCTTCCAAAAATACCATGACCTGGGCCAGTCTATTTTGAAGAAGTGGCGTTAGAAGAAGTTTAAGTTTTAAAAATTTGGCTCTCAAAAGAAATTTCAGTCGTTGTACTGTTGATATTTGGCTCTGTTGACTAATGAGTTTGCCAGCCACTGGTCTAGAGAAAGAAGCAGTGTCATCTTCCAGGCATCCATGGGCTAGGAGGCCAAGAGAAACTCTTTTAAGTCAAGGTCACAGGTTTTAAGCTGCTTAGCCACAACCTCAAAACAGATGTGGGTGGTGGGAATAGGGTTAAGGAAGGGAAGGGATGCACCACCAGCTGATACAAGGAATCTGGGTGGAGTATCAAATGCATTTATTATTGCATGTGTCACAACCAGCTAATCTGATACAGCGGTGTTCAATTCTGAAACTTCTCTTGGAACCCTTGGAAAAAGAACCTATCCTTTTGCTCATTGTGAAATTAGTAAGGTGTATACCCGAAGCTGCTTAAGCCCACAAAGAGGCAGCTGAAATGAAACAAGTACAATACAGAGAAATGTAGAGAGACAGAATCCTGATGACATTGTTTGAACCTCACAACCAGCTGTTCAAATAGGCATGTAGCATTGCTACAGGTGATACTCAGGCAGAGCATGAAAGTTGATGAGGGGCACAAATATTAAAAAGAGAGCCAAAAAAAAAAAAAAAGCACCTGTGGAGGATGCTGAGAGGTCAGTGAAGTAGGAGCCAAAACTAAAGAAGAAGTAAAGTGAAATATCTCCTGGCAGCACATTCCCCATTTTTCTAGATTTCCTGGAACTATGAAATGGACATGTTCATTTTTTGCCTCCAGTTCAACACTCCCTTCCTGGAGATGCTGAGCCTTGCATAACTCCTGCTCACCTTGTGATCCCACTTCCCCTGGCCACATGTTATTAAAACCAATGGAAACCAAATTCTCTGGATAATCTAAGATGAGGAGCCCAGTGAGGATCTCTGATGGACATTTTGATTAAAAAGCCATAGACTTGCCCCAGCCGGTTTTACTCAGTGGATAGAGCATTGGCCCCTGGACTGAAGGGTCCCAGGTTCGATTCCAGTCAAGGGCATATACCTTGGTTGCAGGTTCCCTGGCCCTGGTCAGGGTGCATGCGGGAGGCAACCAATCAATGTGTCTCTCTCACGTTGATGTTTCTCTCTGTCTCTCCCTTTCCCTTCCACTCTCTAAAAATCAATGGAAAAATATCCTTGACTGAGGATTAACAAAAAAACAAATAAGTAACACACACACACACACACACACACACACACACACACAGCCATAGACTATGGGCCTAAATCACCACAGGGGTAAGGCAATACCACAGCCAGTAGGAAACTAAAATATTGAAAGAAGAGGCACCTTGGGAAGACAGAAGAAACCGATCCTCAAAAAGAAACAGGTTAATAAAGCAAATACTAAGAAAGCAAAAACCATCTTTATGGGAACTGGAGAAGTAGTTTCACATCCTGACTTTTTAGTTTCAATTCTGTGTCATCAGAACATTTCTTGTCCCCAGATGACCTCTTACGGTAATGTACTCTTCACATAAATTAACTCAAATGGCCTTCTGTTTTATTGTCAGTCTCATCTGAAATAGAGACAATTTGCCTAACACATTTATGTGGCCAATTAAACAGAAGTGTATCACATTTATACAATATGATAGATTAATTTATTGACACCATTTCCCCCTGTTTTTTTAAATGTCAGAGTGGAAGGGAGAGGGAGAGAGAGAAACATCAATGATGAGAGCCAATCGCCAATTGGCCTCCTGCACACCCCACACTGGGGATCAAGCCCACATCCCGGGCATGTACCTGACCAGGAATCGAACAGTGACCTCCTGGTTCATAGGTCAATGCTCAACCACTGAGCCATGCCAACTGGGCTGACATCAATTCTTCACCTTTGCCTTCATGCATTCCCTTTGCCATACGACTTTACAATTCCTCTCATTAGAGGCAAAATGTATTTTTTCCAACTGTGTGCAAAGTGTCATGACTTGCTTTGATCAAAAGGATGTTAGAAGACATTATACATTTGGCACACTGAAGACTTCTTGTGCATTTGGGTTTGTCTCATCAACCTAAGCCCTAGAATGAACACATATGCAACTTATCTGAGCCCTACTCTTTCTTTCTTTTTTTTAATCCACACCCCAGGATATGTTTTTATTATTCAGAGAGATGAAGGAAGAGCTAGAGAAAAACATGGATGTAAGAGAGAAATATTTATTGGTTGCTCCCCCTATTGCCCCTCCCCCAAAACATACATTCCTCCAACATACATCCCCCCAACTGGGATTGAACTGGAAACCTAGGTATGTGCCCTGACCAGGAAAAAAACTCTCAACCTTTATGTGTAGGGGACTACACTCCAACCAACTGAGCCATGTGGCCATGGCTCTACTCTTAATGAGGAACCAAGCACAGGTGAACCCACTGCTTGAAGTAAAGCCAGGCAACCAAATCCCATCTAGATCAGCTGAGTCTTATTCCACATGAGGCTCACCAGCCACGGTTTGCTGCTCTGTTGACTAATGAGTTTGCCCAACACTGAGCTAACTCCAAGACACATAGCAAGAATAAATGAACGTGGGATGATTTGCAACACAGAATTATTGTGACTATAGCTCACTGGTATGTACACTGATAATTCCTGGAATATTCCAGCCTAGCAAAGCTATTGTACCCTTCCTATACTTAGTGAAATTTCCTTGGCCTTCCTGTCAACTCACAGGGGAACCCCTAGACACATGAACTTTGGTTCTCTTCAGTGTCCACTCCAAAAACATAATTCTTCAAGTTCATGGTTCAACCCTCGCAAGGTTGATGAAGCTTACCTACCACAGGTGCTGAATTTTGGAGCCTAACAGCAAAGCAGTGCCAACTAACTTCTTTTTACCATTGCCAGACCAAGAGAAAGTTAAGAAGACCATAAGGCACTGACAAGTAATTTACATAAATTATTTCAATTAACCTTATAGTGTCTTAAAGTATGTATTATAAAATATCATCTCCATTCTTTATCGGAGATGAGAGTTTTAATGACATGCCCAAGGCCACCTAGCTGGTTAATGGAAGAATGAATTAGGATTCATGCCCCTTAATTCCTAGTTGGTGTTCTTTCCTCTGTGTACCAGTGTGTATGCCACGGCAATGTGTCCAGTTGCTTTCAGCACATATCAGCTAACCCAGCTGGAAGGGACTAAGTAGTCATGGAGTCCAGTTCTCTTACTTCAGAGGAGTGATTAAGTGAGATCAAAGTGGCAGAAGATTGGGGATTAAAATCTAAAACTCATGACTGAAATTGAGAGCATGTTCTGGGCACGAGGCTGTCCCAGCTCTTGGAAAGGACTAAAATTCTTTTGCCAAGGAAAGAGTATTTATTTAAGGTCAGCCACACTATAAGAGAAATACAAACAGAGACTGCCTGGTGATTGTCCAGTGTACCCAGTTTATGGAGTCTAAGATCCCCTCTAGACTCCCACCAGCTTTAAGTCAGGGTCTGTACCCTCTCCCACTTCTTGCTGGAGTCTCATAGCGATTGACTGTTCCATTCAAATCAGAATGAGAGCCCATTTCTGTGCTGACCTATCAGTTCTGCCTCCTGGCGACATGGAAGTCGAGAGACAGGCCCTTCCTCGAGGCAGTAGCTGCACTCTGTGAATGCAGGCTGGGTGCACTCACTCACAGCCTGTGTTGACTCTGTATTTATTGCATTTCAAGGAGCCAGCAGGCTGAGGGCTGGAGGAAGATCCCATTAAGGATTATGAAACAGATGCTTCACTGCTCCGTTTTTGCTATCAAGAAGACTAAGAATTAACCACCAATGAAATTATGGAAGTAAACAAAAATAGTTCCAGAATCAAGAGTGCAAGAGAAAACACCAATTTAAAAACAAAAAAAAAGTGTCCCAGGGGACCGTGTGCCCCGGGTGAGCAGTGTCCCCCAAGGGGGCCAGGTGTCCCGGGTGAGCCGTGTGTCCCAGGGGAAGCAGTGGGACCCGGGGGGAGGGGCAGTGTGAACCAGAGGAGGAGCGGACTCTATTCATGTGGTCCTGAGATAGTCACCATAAAACAAGCAGACTGCCAAATGAGGAGCGGATTCTATTCATGTGGTCCTGAGATAGTCACCATAAAACAAGCAGATTGACAAATGACAGGGGGAGGGTAAGGAGACCTGGGGGAAGATAAGAGAACAACCGAAGGACTGGTATGCATGAATATAAGTACAACCAACGAACACAGAACTCTGGGGAGGAAGGGCATGTATGGGAGGGAGGGGGGCAATGGTAAGCTATGTGCACATATAATACCTTAATAAAAAAAATAAAATAAAATAAAAACACAAAGAACTATAAATTTGAAGAGAATATAAAGTTTCAGCAGTTGGCCATCTGGCTACCTTGCAGTTACTCCCCTTTCTCTTCTCCATAACTCAAAATTTGAAAATGTTATTTCTGAGACATATCCTTCTGCAAGTATTGGTAGTATTTTGGAAGGACTAGTTAGTGATGCCTCAGAAATTAGAAGAGAACTTTAAAAATTTGAAATTAGGAGTCTCTGTATTTTTACCTTTTAAAAATACAATGTTGAAGACTACCTCCTCCTCCAAAAATTTGAAATTAGGAGTCTCTGTATTTTTACCTTGTAAAAATACAATGTTGAAGACAGCTCAACCATACAACTCTGTGAGTTTCTCCCTGTGAATGTCATGGACACGGTGATGTGCCACTCACATCCCCTTCAATGAAGAATTGCTGCACCAGCTGTTGGGAGTGCTATTAACAGACAGCTTTCAGCCATCAGCCCTTTCATGGTCATCCCACCTACAGAGATTAACCTCTCCCAAGGTCAATCTTTCGGGGCTGGCCATAGCCAACAAATAATGATGCAGAAAATAAAGGCCTGGACATCTCAACTCAATGTGGAAAACTCTGAAGGGGCCATTCTCACTCTGAAATTCCCTTTGAGAGACCAACGCTGAATCACAGTTTGATTCCTCCCTGTGTCAACTCTCGCTTCCTTCCTACCTCTTACTTCAGCAGGAATTGACCCGAAGGGCACTTCCCAATAAACTTCCTGCACACTAACCTCTTATCTCAAATCTGCTTCCTGTTTCATTATCACTAATTTGAGGTATAAATCGTTTCCATATTTTTTTCAACTTTTAAATAGACAATTTTTGAGCAGGTTTAGATTCACAGCAAAATTGAGCAGAAGATAGAGATTTCTCACATATTCCTTGCCCACCACACACACTCCCATATCAAAACCCAACACCAGAATAGTTCATTTGTCACAATGATGAACCTACCATTGACACATCATTATCCAAAGTGCATAATTTATATTAGGGTTCTATGAATTTTGACAAGTGTAAAATGACATTATCATTAGTTACTTTAAGAATTTCTGCTTTGCCCAGCCTGTGTGGTTCAGTGGTTGAGCATCAACCTATGAACTAGGAGGCCACAGTTCAATTCCCAGTTAGGACACTTGCCCAGGTTGGGTCCTTAGTCTCCAGTAAGAGGCATGCAAGAGGCAACTGATCCACGATTCTCTCTCATCATTGATATTTATTTTTATTTTTTTTAAAATATATTTTATTGATTTTTTTACAGAGAGGAAGGGAGAGGGATAAAGAGTCAGGAAACGTCGATGAGAGAGAATCATCCACCAGGTGCCTCCTGCACATTCCCCCACAGGGGATGTGCCCGCAACCAATGTACATGCCCTTGACCGGAATCGAACCTGGGACCTTTCAGTCCACAGACCGACGCTCTATCCACTGAGCCAAACCGGTTTCGACTCTCATCATTGATATTTATCTCTCTTCCTTCCCTTCCTCTCTGAAAGCAATTAAAACATTTTTTAAAACAAACACATTTTTGCTTTATGTCCCTGACCATAGCCATGTTCTGATTAGGTTTATCATGGTCTTCTTTATTTTTATTATTTAAAGTATTACATATAGTAGTACATATATATCTCTTTTTTTCCCCATTGGCCTTACCCCAGCCTCCCCTACCCCTTGTCGCATGCCCTCATCCCACACACTACCCTCCCCCGCCCCCTGTCTTGTGCCCATATGCATGCATACAAGTCCTCTGGTTGATCTATTTCACCCCTCCCCAAAACTCCCCAGCCTTCCCATTTTAATTTGACAGTCTGTTCCATGCTTTACTGCCTCTGTATCTATCTTTTTGTTCATTAGGCTATAAAATGTTCTTTATTTTCCATAAGTGAGTGAGATTATGTGGTATTTTTTTCATTGCCTGGCTTATTTCACCTAACATAATGCTCTCCAGATCCATCCATGCTGCTGCAAATGGTAAGAATTCCTTCTTTTTTTATAGCAGCATAGTATTCCATTGTGTAGATGTACTATAGTTTTCCAATCCACTCATCTGCTGATGGGCATTTAGGCTGTTTCCAAATCTTAGCTATGGTGAATTGTGCTGCTATGAAAATAGGGGTGCATATATCCTTTCTGATTGGTATTTCTAGTTTCTTGGGATATATTCCTAGAAGTGGGATTACTGGGTCAAATTCAACCTCCATTTTTAGTTTTTTGAGGAAACTCCATACTGTTCTCCACAGTGGCTGCACCAGTCTGCATTCCCACCAGCAGTGCACGAGGGTTCCTTTTTCTCCGAATCCTCACCAGCATTTGTCCTTCGTTGATTTGTTGATGATACATTCTTACAGATGTGAGATAGTACCGCATTGTTGTTTTGATTTGCATCTCTCGGATAAATAGTGACTTTGAACAGGTTTTTACATGTCTCTTGACCTTCCTTCTGTCTTCTTTAGAAAAGTTTCTATTTAGGTCCGTTGCCCATTTTTTTATTGGATCATTTAACTTCCTTTTATTAAGTTGTATGATTTCCCTGTAAATGTTGGTGATTAAACCTTTATCAGAGATATCAGTTGCAAATATGTTCTTCCAAACAGTGTATCACGGTATTCTTACATTCTGATCAGCCCTCACTACAGACACTTGAATAGACCCGAAAGAGGAGAATCAGGGAGGATGGGGTTTCATGACCAGGAAGTCATGAGGAGGAGCTGACTGGGTTTTAAATACAATCACCTATTTATTTATTTAATTATATATATATATTTGATTTTTTAATTTTTTAATTTTTTTTACAGAGAGTAAGGGAGAAGGATAGAGAGCTAGAAATGTTGAGAGAGAATCATCGACCAGCTGCCTCCTACACACCCCCCACCAGTGACGTGCCTGCAACCAATGTACATACCCTTGACTGGAATCGAACCCGGGACCTTTCAGTCCGCAGACCGACGCTCTATCCACTGAGCCCAACCGGTTTCGGCTATTTATTTTATTTTTATATTAATCATGCTCCTTGTGAAAAGACGGGCTTCACATGGAAAGTAGGAATTTCCCCCACTCTGAAGCCCTAATCCCTCACCACATAGTTAATCAGTAACTGTGGTTAATGATTTCCTTTGTGTTTGTATTTGAAGGATTGGTTTTAAGGGAGAGATGATGGTTCTGGCTCGAGACACATTAAGTTGAGGATTATGATGTTATATCTTAGTGGCAATGTTCCAAGAACAGCTAGATATTTTTAAAAGGCAGTTGGAGAAGTGAGAACTAATTGGGTAGATCTGGATCTCCCTTCCCCCAACCCTATGTTGTTAAATGGTGTGAGAGTGAGGGAACCATGAGAGAGAGAAATAAGGGAATGAAACAGAGCACGATTCATTTGTGGACTATAATGAACAACATACACTGATGAACAAAAATAGAAACAGAGACAGAGAAGCATCCAACAGACTGCCAAACATCAGTGGGAAGGTGGGGGATGGGGAGGTGTAAGAGATCAACCAAAGGATTTATATGCATGCATTTAAGCATAACCAATGGACACAGACTCTAGGGGGGTGAGGACATGTACTGGAGGGTGGGGGTGGCCGGTAGAGGTCAATGGGGGGGAAAAAGGAAACATATGTAATACTATATGTAATACTTTAAACAATAAAGAATTAGAAAACAAAAACAGAGCACAATTCTCAACCTTAGGCAACATCCATGTTTTAGAGGCGGCCAGAGAAAGTGAGGCTCTTGAAGAAACAAAAGCAATGGTCAGTGAGATTAAAAAAAAAAAAAAAAAAGTTGAGAAATGCTTCTGTGTTTTGGTGACATGTAAACTCCATGTCCCCGTGAAAATGCAATATAAATATAATTGACAGTCAATATTTCTTCCAGCAGGAAAACGTATAGCAAACATAATTACATTTTGTGCTGTATTTTACTGCAGAACTGGCTGCTGTTTGCTCTTGTTCGCCAGTCTTAGTTTCTATATACTGGACTTTGGGCTACATGTCCATCTAGATATGTCACATGGACCATACAAGCTCTCCCCATGCCTCAGTTTTCTTGACAGTTCTACTCTTTGGTTGAAAACCTCCCTCCTGTCCTACTGTGATAGGCCAACTTCTAAGATGGCCCCCAAATCATCCCCCAAACACTGCTATTCCCTTGCATAATTCCTTCCTATACATTTGGGCTGGACCTAGTGAGTTGATTTTATGGCAGGAAGAAGACCATGATAAACCTAATCAGAACAGGGGTATGGCCAGGGACATAAAGCAGATGGGATGCCACTCCTGTGATTTTTAAAGACTCTAATTTCTGTCTTACTAGCAAACTCTATTACCTCCAGGCTCGGACATTTTGATAAAGTAAGCCCCCATGTGACAAGGGACTGAAAGCAGCTTCTAGCCAATAGTCAGCAAGGAACTGAAGCCCTAATCCAAAAGCCCATGGGTGACTGATGGTTCCTAACAATCCGAATGTGAGCTTGGAGCCTGATTCTTCTCCAGTTGAACTTTCAAATGAGATAACAGACTCTGAATCAACACCATGATTGCAGCCTTTTGAGACACTGTGAAGCAGAGAACCCAACTCAGATTTTTGACCCCAGCATATATATATATATGCTGTTTGAAGCCATTAAGTTTTGGAGTAATTTTTACACAGTAACAAATAACTAAATCTTTGATGCTGGTTGTCTCAGAAATGTCCCAAATCTCAAGTTTCAGTATACAGGAGTGCAGGAAGGCAAATTCAAGAGAGTGATGCTGAGGCATGGACCAGAACAGTGACAGGAATAGAGAGGAGTAGTGTATAAGAGGCAGGTCCAGCTGGACAGAATCAACTGGATGGTGGAGGATTAAGGAGAGGAGTGGACATGGACTACCAGGCTGAGAGTGGGGCTGTTCCCTAAAGAATGGTAAACAAAGGGTAAGGGGATGGAGAGATGGTTTTACATAGCTTCCTATGTTCAAGCTAGAATAAAAGTTTAGTTTCAGGCTTTCCTGATCTGTTTAAAAGCAGATCTGTTGGGACCTAGCTGGTTTTGCTCAGTGGATAGAGCGGACTAAAGGGTCCCAGGTTTGATTCCAGTCAAGGGCACATGCCCTGGTTACAGGCTCAATCACTAGTAAGGGGTGTCCAGCAGGCAGCCGATCAATGATTTTCTCTCATCATTGATGTTTCTATCTCTCTCTCCCTCTCCCTTCCTCTTTAAAATTAATAAAAGTATATTACAAATTTAAATAAATAAATAAAAGCAGATCTGTTGGGAAAGTGTGTAGGGGTATATATAAAACAAATTTGAAGCTGGGTTATGGGTACATGAAGATACAATGCATTTTAAAATTCCTTCAAAATTTGTATGTTTAAAAATTTCCATAGTAAAACTTTCTAATGGAGAGAGGTTAGGAGCATTTGAGATCTTCCTTTCAGGCATGTCATCAATTTAACTCAAATAAACATAAACATTTTTAAAAAGGGCTAACAGCTATTTTGATTATTTAAATCTATGCAAAGGAACAATGGAGAGAAAGAGAGAGAGAGAGAGAAAGAGAGAGAGAGAGAGAGAGAGAGAGAGAGAGAGAGAGAGAGAGAGAGAGAATATATATTAAAGGTAACAGGCAAAAAACAAACAAAAAGCCCTAACACACACACACACACACACACACACACACACACACACACCACAAAAAACAAACAAAAAAACACACACAGAAACCCAGGACAATTTACAGCAAAATATAAGAGAAAGAGCCTGGGAAATCCCCTAAGAGAAGAGGCAGTAACTAGAACTTTTAAGGGGAGCCTATGGCCTTGTCCACTGAAGGCTCAGAGCCAGCCTGAACTCTGAGTTTCAAGGATAGTCTCACCCTCTGTTAAGATGCTTAGGATATTTCATGGGTAGAGACAGTAGCAGTATCACCTAGAGCAGGGTCATTGTAGAAAGACATCTGTAGATCAGGCAGGAAAGCCCCAGAAAGTGGACCTGGCTAGGAAAAGCATCCAAGTAGGTACCAGCAGCCTGCTGAGGTGCAAGACTGCCTTCTACTTTGGCCTCGCTGATTGAGAAAAGAGGGGCTGGGAACAGAGTGGCTAAGTGTGTTTATTAGACCTTCCAGAAGGAGGTTTGGGAGGCAGAAGGCCTTCCTTCTGGGTGGAAGTAAAAGATACTGCCCTACAAAAGCTAAGAAGGAGCAGCCCAAGACTGTTAACAATCCCACTGACTCCTGGGATAAGGGCCACCCTATTAACCTTCCTTGTCAGCCTTTTACAATCCCAAATGACAGTGGGCAATCTGCAGATAGCTGGATGGTTGATTTGAACAACTGGGATGAGACAAGAGTAAAACAAATGCTGATAGCTAACCTACAGACTTGGGCTCATGGTAGGAACTCCACATGATCAAATAAAATATAGAACCATCCGCACAGAACTATGCAAGGCAGGTTATAGTTTAAAAGATGACTCATGGGAACAAGGCCATCATGATGGGTCTTGCAGAGGTAAAGTAAACATTCCTTACTAAACTGGGAAACATACTAAACTCCACTGTTGCTTTCACCCAACCTCTCCCCTCAGGTGCAAATAGCATCTGCAGCTCTGCAACTGAGTCCTTGCCTTGGCAAAATATATTAGTAACAGTGGTGTGTTGGTAAATATTTAACAACGAGCTTTCAAGGGCTAAAATGGAGGAGAATCACTGATTTAGCATTTGCCCATACCAGTGGTATAAATCCTGATTCCAACTTGCCGTCAGAGACATCAGCACAAGTAGCTCTTACAAGCAACCCATCCCCTTCAAGTCTCAACTAAAGCACCACCATTCCTTTGAAGTTGCCTTTATGAGAATCCTCACACCAATCAGGTGTCCCATTACATGGCTTTATAGAATCCTGTACTTCTTCATAGCACTTATAACCATCAGAGTAGTTATATAACTAGCCATTACATAATTAGCTGTTTATTATAAAGTAGTTATGTTATAATTAGCTGTTTAATGTTTTTATCCTCTGCTAGAATATAAATCTCTATAAGGGCAAGGAATGTGTCTGCCTTGTTCACCATTGTCTCCCCAACATCCAATATGGTGCTTTACATAGACTAGGCATGCAAATATACTTGTTAAATGAACAAAAGAATGACTTACGGGATCTGCTCCATTCTCAGTTTCTCCCAGTCTTTTGTCAGAAGGGAAATCCCTTTTTCAGGATTCACAATCCATCTTGATCTCAGCTTCTGGGAGGCACATGCAGACACCCTGGGCCTCACTCTTTCTTTCTTTCTTTTTTTTTAAATATATATTTTATTGATATTTTACAGAGAGGAAGGGAGAGAGCTAGAGAGCTAGAAACGTCAATGAGAGAAAAACATTGACCAGCTGCCTCTTGCACACCCCCTACCGGGGATGTGCCCGCAACCAATGTACCGGTACATGCCCTTGACCGGAATCAAATCCGGGACCTTTCAGTCCGCAGACGGACGCTCTACCACTGAGCCAAGCCGGTTTCGGCCTCACTCTTTCTTGTAGGAGGCATCATGTACTTCGGTTTCATGTTCTCTTCCTGGTTCTAGGGATCTGTTTATGGCACATATGCTCAAGACCATTTATTGAAAAGAATCATTCAGTGCTTTCGCCTTAAGTTAAAAGTGAAAATTAGCTGTAATTATTTCAATAGCCCTTTCATTATTGAAATATTAATATTAGTGTTTTAATAAGTAATTTCTCTTCATGGTAAGTTGTAATTAAATGCACTTATTTTATAGCCTTGAAGGTAAGATACAAAATGATTTTTGCAACACTATTCATTTTCTAGAAACAAATACATTAAAGTGTATAATACACTCAATATTGTTTAGTTTTAAAAACATTTTTCTCTGATTATAATAGTGTGATTACTGTAGAAAATTTGGAACATGCACAGAAATGTAGAGAAGAAAATAAATGTCACCTATAATTTTAATACCTTGAGAAATCTACTACTAACATTTAAAAATATATATTTTTTATTGATTTCAGAGAGAAGTAAAGAGAGAAACCTTTGATAAGGTTCTTATCAATGATAAGAATCACTGCACACCCCCTATTGGGGATCAAGCCTGCAACCTGGGCATGTGCCCTGACCAGGAATTGAACCTTGACCTCCTGGTTCATGGGTCAAAGCTCAATCACTGAGCCATACTGGCTGGACTACAATTAACATTTTTGCATAGTTTCTTTTATTGCATTTGTTATCTGTATCATATAGTTCAAATTTTTAGGAAAAATAAAACCATATGCATTTTTAGTTTTATATCATGTTTTTTTGTTTGCTTGCTTGTTTGCTTTTGTAGATTGTGGATATAAATTGGTATTCCCTCTTTGAATACAACTAAATATAATGATACAAATTTTAAATTCACATACCCTTTGACCCAGCAATTCTATTTATCCGCCAAATGTGCCCCTTGTGCATGAAAAGGTGGATGTATAAAAATGTTTTAGTAGTAAAAGCTTCAAAATAACCTAAATGTCCACATTACATCCATATAATGAAATGCTACTTAGCCATTATATGTGTGTGTGTGTGTGTGTGTGTGTGTGTGTGTGTGTGTTGTGTGTATCCTCCAAGCTCAGTTGTTAAAGATGAGAAATATATAGAACAACGTTCATAGTACGCTCTCTCATCTTTGTAAAAACTTTAAAAAGTATAAAAAGGAGATTATATACCTTTATGCCAAAATGGTAATAGAGTATTTCTGAAATCAGATATTAAAATCTGTAAAAATGGCTCTCTTTGGACTCAGCCTCAGAAGTGAGGTGACGAGGGGAACGTTATGGTTCAGAAGGCACTACAGCAAGACCGTGCCACTGCTGTGCCTCAAAGGCCTACCACCTTCAGAAACCCACCTGTGGCGAGAGTGGCTACCCCGTCAAGAGGAAGAGGAAGTATAAACGACAAAACATCTAAAAACCATGTACTACAGATTCAGGCACGGATTCTGCAAAGGAACAACACTTAAATCCAAGAGGGCAGCTGTTGGAACATCCAGTTCATCTTAAAGATTTCAATGATTAGTTGCAAAATAAATGTTCTGGTTAAAAAAAAAAAAAAGGTAAAATCTGTAAAAATGGTTCTGTTGGGGAAGAATCTGGGGGTCTGGAATGTGAGAAGGTTTAGTATCCCTTACATATAGCCTTTTGCAATGTAATTTTCTTTTTTTATAATCTTGTATATATGTATTTTTAAATTAGAAAAGGTAAAGGATTTTTTTAAAAGGACCTGCAATTCTAATATTTATAAATATCCACTGTTAAAATTTTGATATATTTTTTTCCTTTACTATGAGTATATATGTGTGTGTATGTGGATACATACATAGCCATGTATATATGCTGATAAGAAACAATCTCCAAGTTAATGTCAAAATCAGTATCAAACTATCAGTATAATCTTTTATTAATCTCTACCATTTACTATTATTATATTGTGATATTTTTCATGTCAATTATTATTCTTCGAAAACAAAGAATTTTGAGTGGCTATACAAATTTATATATATACATATACATTGATATAACAAAGAGGTAATATGCAAATTGACTGTCAAGCCCTCACAAATGGCTGCCTATGACCAGACTGGCAGGGGGGTTGGTGAGGGATGACCAAATGACTGAACAAGCAGGCTGTGTGGGGCGACCAGGCCAGCAGGGGGGATAGTGAGGGACGACTAAATCACTGAACAAGCAGGGTCTTTGGGGCAACCGGGCTGGCAGGTGGGGAAGGCAGTGAGGGGTGACCAGGCCAGCAGGGGGGCAGTGAGGGGTGACCAGGCTGGCTGAGGGGGACAGTTGGGGGCAACCAGGTCAGCAGGGGGGACAATTAAATGGGGCAGTTAGGGGCAACCAGGCTGACAGAGGGGGACAGTTGGGACCAATGAGGCCGGCTGGGGGAGGCAGTTAGGGGTAACCAGTCCAGCAGGAGGGGCAATTGGGGGCAACCAGGCCATCAGGGGGGGGGAAGTTAGGGGCAATCAGGCCAGCAGGCAGAGGCTGTTAGGGGTGATCAGGCAGGCAGGCAAGTGAGCAGTTAGGAACCAGTGATCCCAGATTGTGAGAGGGATGTCTGACTGCCGGTTTAGGCTCGATCCCGGGGATCAGGCCTAAACCAGCAGTCGGATATCCCCCAAAGGGTCTCAAATTGGAGAGGGTTCAGGCTGGGCTGAGGGGACCCCCCCCCCATGCATGAATTTCATGCACCAGGCCTCTAGTATACCATAAATGGCTATTGGGTTTCCCAGGAAACAGACTCTGAAATAATTTTAATAGGCAGCATATTTATTAAGGCATGCTCTTGGTATCAACATCTGTAGAAGGCAGGGGAAAGAGGCAGACTTGAACAGAGGGAGAAGCTAAACTTGGAATGCAAGCCCAGTGAGAGCCTCGGCTGACCTCATAAGGAATTCTGGTGCTAGAATGGCCTCATAGCATTATACCAAATTAGACTGAGATGGCCAGGCCTTTTTATACCCTGGCACTGACCAGTTATTGGATACAGGCCATCCTGGGAAGGATCATTCCTCTCTGCAGCTGAAGCAATCCTTGAACAGGCCAATTCCTAGAAGTTGGGCTAACAAATCCTTCCCTGAAGAGGGATCTGGATAGCACATCACAATGTCCACAATAGTCTACCTCTTTTTCTGTTCAGATTCACTTCATCATACTTGTTCTGGGAGCAACATGATTGGAGTGGGCCTCTTTTTCTGTGGGAAACTTTTCAAACAAAGGTTAATGGAATAAACTACAACCCCAGGCATTGTAGCTAGTCTCGGGGACTATACTTGATAACTCATTCTCTCCCTTTTCCTCTACCCATTCTAGATTCCCCTTACCCTCAGCTATCATCTCTACTGGTCTCAGTGACTTACCAGAAGGCAGACCCTCATTCTGGTCACCCCCATTCTTGGGCTGAGATTGCTATACTTGTTTATTTATAGAAAAATTGGATAAGGGTGAACCAAGAGGTGTCCAAGTAGATCATCTGAATGCCAAACGTATTCTTCCATGGCTCCATTGTGTAATATGTGCCAGAATAGTGACTCCTCTTTTTGCCTGCTGGTCTCTGGGCTCAAAGAATACAAATAGCTTATGTTTCCAGCAACAGCTTGTAGCTCAGCTGAAGTCTTGCTGTGTTCCTTTGATAACCTTGTGTTCCCTTTGGAGACCAGTACCCTCAACCTTGCAGAACTCAGAGTTGGGAAACATTTTTTCCAACTCTTGTGTTTCTGCACATCTTCTGAGTAGACACCAACAACTTTTATTCTGAACTATCTTTCCAAGGATGTTTGTGTTGTTAACACCATTAAAAGATAGCTATAGTATCTCTTTTCAGAATATAAAACAGTTTTGTTTACTGTCCAGTATAATAAAAATAACATTAGAACAAAGGGTTGGAGAATTAACATAACCCTGAGGCCCTGACCAGTTTGGCTCAGTGGATAGAGCATCGGCCTGCGGACTGTAAGGTCCCAGGTTTGATTCCCATCAAGGGCATGTACCTTGGTTGCAAGCACATCCACAGTAGGAGAGTGTGCAGGAGGCAGCTGATAAATGTTTCTCTCTCATTGATGTTTCTAACTCTCTATCCATCTCCCTTCCTCTCTCTGTAAAAAAAAAAAAAAAAAAAAAAAAAATCAATAAAATATATATTTTAAAAATAACCCTGGGGCAGAAATGTAAATGTATATTGTTATCCATTATATGTAAACTAGAGGCCCAGCACACAAAATTCATGCACTGGAGGCGGGGGGGGGGGGGAGAGCAGCAGCCCAGCCTGCACCCTCTCCAACCTGGGACCCCTCAGGGGATGTCTGACTGCCGGTTTAGGCCCAATCCCTGGGATCAAGCCTAAACCAGCTGTTGGACATCCCTTTCACAATCCAGGACTGCTGGCTCCTAACTGCTCTCCTGCCTGCCTGATTGCTCCTAACCACTTCTGCCTGCCAGCCTGATCACCCCCTAACCACTGCCCTGCCAGCCTAACAGACACCTAACTGATCCCCTGTTGGCCTGATCGCCCCCAATTGCCCTCCCCTGTCAGCCCTATCACCCCTAACTGCTCTCCCCTGCTGGCCCGGTCACCCCTAACTGCCCTCCCCTGCCAGCCATATTGTGGTGGCCATTTTGTGATGACATGAGGCAGCTATCTTGTGACCACAGGGGTGGGGAGAGGTGGCCATCTTGTGCAAGGGTGTAAACCAAGATGAGGGCAGTCACCCCTAACTGTCCTCTCCTGCTGGCCTGGTCACTCCTAACTGCCATCTTGTGGCGGCCATTTTGTGATGACATGGGGGCAGCCATCTTATGAGCACATGGGGATGGCCATCTTGTGCAAGGGTGTGATGGTCAATTTGCATATTACCTTTTTTATTATATAGGATGAGATTTGTTTTTTCATTATCTTTTCTGAAAGATGGAAAAGAACATATTTGTCAGATTGATGGTTGTATACCCTGAACTTAGGTTGTTGTCTTGATGGGAAGAGGTCTCTGCATCATCCCTGAACAATGGGAAAAGGATAGGTCTTAATAGGGAAGAGTGGGCTACTTCTGGGAACATCCTCATCTAATGTATCAAACCTTATTCTTTCCCAACCAGGGCCCTGATCTTGCCTTAGGTATATTTGTCTTGATTAGAAGTTTAATCTTTGGAGCTTAGCTGCTCTGACTGAATATGCTCTTTAAATTACTCTAGTCTCCCATTTGCAGGAGATGAGAGCCACTTTGTATGCTACAAATGTAGTCTTCAGTTTAGCTTTCCATTAGTGATTAATCACTTTCAGATTTACATTATCTTTTTCCAGTGCATCAGTCTGGCTTAGGAATAGTTATCTGTCTTAGCGCAAACTGCCATAACCAAATACCCTAGATATATAATAACCAGGTAGCTTAAAAAGTAGAAATTTATTTCTCACAGTTCTGGGGAGTATGGGATCAAGATGCCTACCTGCTTCAGTTCCCAATAAAGGGTCTTTTCCTGGTATGTGGACAGTAGCCTTCTTGCTATGGCCTTTCCTTCAAAAGGGAGAGGGAGAGGGGAAGAGAGGAATAGCTTCCTTTTCTTATAAGACTATCAACCCTATTAAATAAGGATCATACTCGTGACTTCATTGAACCTTAATTACCTCCTAAAAGTCTTACTTCCAAGTACAATCACATTGGGGGTTAGGACTTAAATATAGAAATTTCTGGTGGAACACAATTCAGTCCATGGCATCACTCAATTTCATTGTCCTTATAGTTAGTATTTTACCTATATTTCTCAAATACCTGATATACTATACCATTTAATACATACCCTTCCACTGGTGGACCAACTTGATTCACCACCCATGAAAATTTTAACTATTAGACCAGGCACACAGTGTATTATTAAAAGTTACAAAGAGTTTGGCCGGTACGGCTCAGTGGTTGTCAACCTATGAACCAGGAGGTCCCTGGTTTGATTCTCAGTCAGGGCACATGCCTAGATTGGGGGCTCAATCCCTAGTTGAGGCATGCAGGAGGTAGCCAATCAATGATTCTCTTTCATCATTGATGTTCCTATCTCTCTCTCCCTCTTTCTTTCTCTCTGAAGTAATATATATATTACTTCATATATATAATATATATATATAATATATAATATATATATATATAATAAAATATATAATACTAAGATAACCAACAAAAGAGCTAAAATTAATGCAACCGTTAAATGTTGGAGCATAATTCTTATTTTTTCATAGACAATACAGTATTGTCTAAAACTGATATGGGCATATTTAGAAATATCAAAATAATCACAAACAAAAACATGTAAAAGAGGTTGTCCTTGGGGATTGTCCTAGGGTTAGGAAGTGTTAGGATGAAATTTGTTGCTTTTCATCATATATTTTTTAGTGCTATTTGATTTCGTTACAATTTAATTTGTTTATTTTTATTTGTTGACATGTGTATTTCTCTGACTGAAAAAAAAAATTAGAGATTTTTTTGTTTTGTTTATATGGAAACAATATTTTAGATATCTACCCTATCAAGGTTGACTCCTTAAAGTGGGTCAGGTCTCATTCCAGATCTTTTAAAATAAGCAATGAGGTAGAAAAGCAAGGACACCAAAAACCTTGGACTAAGCAAATGGTTGTTCTACTGATAGTTTATTCTCTACCCTAAATAATATTTAAGAAAGCTTAGGTCCTACCCACACTCTTACGTCCCTTTAAGTGTCTGAGTAGTTCTGGTCCTCCATATTTTGGGAACTGGATTTTGTCTGCAACCAGGTCACTGACTTTGAAAGGAGAGGTACTTTGGCTCTCTCTTATTATCAATTTGGGGGCAGTCTCATTGCTCATGTTTAGAAGAAATTTTTTTCATATTAAAAAAAGGAATAGAAAAAAAATCATGGTTTAATCTGATAGGTAGAATACCATGGCACATTACTGCCACCAGTTGGCAGAACACCTTAATTGCAAGAGTAAAAAGGAGAAAACCATTTCTGATTTTTTTCCAAAGGTCTAGTAGCAAATGTCCTGTATCAAGTGAAAAATGCAAAGGAAGAATATTAAATGTATGAAGAGTAAAATGAAACAATGGTCATGATCCCTAAAATACTATTTTACAGGTTTGTGGAGATAGTGAAAGTAAAGAGTTATGAAGCATAATCAGTAGCCTCTCTTTGGTCTAACTATACAGTAGCTGCACCTGGAACTCTGTAAAAATGGTGGAAAGGGAAGAATCACTAATGAAATGCTACTTTGAGAAAAGTCTTTCTTATGAGATCTGTAGGAGAAAAACTACAAAATTCTGAGTACTGCAATCAGAGAAACTACATAAATGAAGAGATATCCTATGCTGATGAGTAGAAAGAATCATTATAGTAATTGAGAAATCAGTTCTTCCCAACTTGCTCTACAGATTCAATGTGATCCAAATAAAAATCCAAATTAATATCAACAAACTGATTCTGAAGTCATATGGAGAGCAAAAGATGCAGAGTAGCCAGAACAATATTGAAAGAGAAGAACAATGTTAGAGGACTGATGCTAACTGACTTTAAAATTTATTATTAAGCCGAAACCCATTTGGCTCAGTGGATAGAGCGTTGGCCTGCGAACTGAAAGGTCCTGGGGCTCGATTCCGGTCAAGGGCATGTACCTTGGTTGCAGGCACATCCCCAGTGGGGGTGTGTAGGAGGCAGCTGATCAATGTTTCTCTCTCGTCGATGTTTCTGGCTTTCTATCCCTCTCCCTTACTCTCTGTAAAAAATCAATAAAATGTATTTTTTAAGAAAAAAGATTTACTATTAAGCTACAATAATCAAAACAGTGAAATTGGTGAAAGAACAGACAAGTAGATCAATGGAAAAGAATTGAGTGCCCATAAAGATAATCAATGATTTTAGACAAAGAAATGAAGGCAATACAATGGAGTAAAGAAAGTCTTTTCAATAAATAGTATTGAAACAATGGATATTCACATTTAAAAAAAAACTAGACACAGATCTTACATCATTCACAAAAGGAAACTCAAAATATCATAGACCTAAATGTAAAAGACAAAACTATAAAACTTCTAGAATAATAACCCAGGAGAATACCTAGATAACCTTGGGTCTAGTGATACCTTTTAGATATAACACCAAAGACACAATGCATGAAAGAAATCATTGATAAGCTAGACTTTATTAAAATTAAAAATTTTTGCTCTGAAAAACACAATGTCAAGAGAATCAGAAGATGAGTCACAGACTGGGAGAAAATATTTGAAAAAGACATATAATAAAGGAATAAAAGCAAAATATACAAAGAACTCTTAAAACTCAACAGTAAGAAAACAAATAACCCAAATAAAAAAAAATGAACCAAAGACCATAACAAACATCTCACCAAAGAAGATATACATATGGGGAAATAAATATATGAAAAGATGTTCTGCGTCACATGTAATCAGGGAAATGCAAATTCTAACAACAATGAGATACCACTACACACCTAGTAGAATGACCAAAATCTGGAACACTGACATCACAAATGCTGATGCTGTGGAGCAAAATAAACTCTTACATTGTGGAAAAGCAAAAATAGTACAGACACTTTGGAAGACAATTTTACAGTTTTATATATACTCTTAGCATATGATCCAGCAATCAAACTCCTTGGTATAAGGAATTGAAAACTTATGTCCACCCAAAAGTTCTGCATAGGAATGTTTATAAAAGCTTTAATCATAATTGCCAAAACTTGGCAGCAACCAAGATATCCCTCAGAAAGAAAATAGATAAATAAAATGTGGTATATCCAGACAATGGATTGTTATTCAGTACTAAAAAGAAATAAACTATCAAACTACTAAAAGACCTGGAGGAAGCTTAAATGCATATTACTAAAGTGGAAGAAGCCAATCTGAAAATGCTGCGTTCTCTATAATTCCAACCATATGACATTCTAGAAAAGGTAAAACTATGGAGACAATAAAAAGATCAGTGGTTGCCAGGGGTGAGGAGGAGGAGAGATGAAAACACACAACACAGAAGATTTTTAGGGCAATGAAAATACTAGTATGGAATTATAATGATGGACATATGTTATCATATATTTGTCCGAACCCATAGAATGTACACCACTCCTTGGTAACAAATATATCATTCTGGTGAGTGATGTTGACAATAGGGAAATCTCAGTATCTTTCTCTCAATTTTATTGTGAACCAAAAACTACTGCAAAAAAAAGGGGGGGGGCATTAAAAAAAAGCCTTCTTTTAAAGGAATACAACTATTATTATGAAAATAAGTTGGCTGAATATTACTTCAAGCAGAACTTTAAGGTCAATGAAATAACTTTGAGGCCTTCATGGAAAAAGTGTCCAGAGAGGAAAAATACTTACAAATTTAAAAATAGTTAAAAATTAGCTCTTTGTGCTAAAATGCAACATTATTAATGTTATTGGTTAATAAATGTTAAACATTTACCTTGAAATGCATTTATATTACATTTATATTAATATATAGTTTTATAAATGTAATTCTGAAATTTATAATATTAAATATCTACTTTTGTACCAGATTGGCTAAAAGATTAAATTGAAATAAAAGTCTAACAAGCATGTGTCTTCTTTAGAAACCTATCAAGGATGAATGCTCAAGGTGGGCCAAGTCCTATTTTGGATCATTCAAAATCAGCAATGAGTAGAAATCCCAATGCAAGAACTTTGAATTAAGCAAATAGCTGTTCCATTGATATTTTATTCCCTATCCTAAATAATATTTAAGAACTCTTAGCTCTTACTCATACTAATCCCAGATACCCTTTTTGATATTTTGTTCACATCTATGATTCAAAGCTGTTAATGAAAATTAAGGTGTTTGAAAATCTTTTCCAAGAACTTTGGAATCTCAATTAAGAATTTCATGGAAACAGACTACTGGGAAGTGTGTGTTTTGTAACAAAGTCAACACATTATGGAACCTATTACTTTATTTTACCAGTTAGCTAAAGATTGAATATATCTGCCTTTTGTTTACTAGTCCATTTATGATTTATTGGACTAGTAGAGCAATGAATGTGAAGAATTTGTAATAAAATAGAAATCGAAAAAAGGCATTTTTTAAAAGTTATTATTTTAGATTATATTTTATAAACCATAGGACCCACAGAACGTTTTTGTATATTTTTAAAAGGGAGGTGAATGAAAGACAAGGATTTTTTAGAAGGCTGTTATAGTTGTTCTGTTGTATGGCAAAGGGAATTGGTGGAAGGGGTTAATGAGTATAGAGCAGTAGAAGAAAAATCAAGGGATATGAATGAGAATATGACAGGACCTGAGCTTTTTGAAGGAAAACAATCAAGCCTGGCCTTACAATTTGGGGACTAGGTAGTTTTTGCAAATAGCAGTTCAAGTAAGAGATCAAAATAACAATTTTAGATTTCTATAAACTCAGAAAGCTGACTACCCATGTCCCTGGGTATTTTTAAAAAATTGTTAATTTTTTTTAGCAAGATAAAAACAATGTAATAACCAATGACATTTCTATATGTGTTAATTTGTCTAACCCATGAGATAGATATTATTGTTATGGCTGTCTTCCAATTGAGGAAACTGAAGCAGAAAGATATTTGCCCAAGGTCACATAGCTTTCCAGAGCAGTCTGTTTCCAGAGTTCACAATCTGAAATTATGATGCTATTAAGAGAAATCAGGAAATTAGAATAAGAAAGTTGCATTGTTTTATATGTTAAATTTTGAGCTGGAACTCCCTGGCAAGTAAGCTGAACATGAAGACTCTTAGTTACGGAAAAATCAGGAACAGACAGTAGTTTTGGGAGACTTTTGAAGAGAAAGAATGTAGTTGAGACAGAGAAGTAGGAGTTGAGTTATGGGAGGGAATAAAGAGGAGGAGCTAACCAAGAAACCATATGACCAGTAATCTAGGTAGATTGTAGAACCCAGGAATTGTCTTAAAAGCAAGGGAAATAGAGTTTCAAGGAGGGACTAAGGAATGGGTGTGCCAAGAAAATGCGGAATGAGAAAATGGTTGGAAATTAGAACTCTGGTAACTTAAAAGTGTAATTTCAATTTGCCGTCATGGAGTCACTGATAAAAGGTGGAAATGAAGAGTTGATTCTTTTGAGAAATATGACAGTGAAAGAAAGGTTGTATGGACCCCAAGAAGATTCATTTGGTATGAACCCCCACAAGGAATTTCTCTCCTGAGATGGCCTCCCCATGATCAACTGACAGCTGAATGTTATAAATAGTAAGAGCCTAATAGCCACTCTCAAATAATCCGGGTACCAGGAAAAACCTAGACAGAACTTGTGGTTTCCTGCAGTTTGCCCTGCCTGTGCGCTTATGCTGGCTGATGTCCACAACTGCAGGGAAAACCTGGACTGAGTGAGACCTGCCCTGAAATGTGCGATTCGGACACCTCATTTACACAAACAGACCTAATTGAGAACCTGGGTGGGAACTTTTGCTATAAAAGGTGGCCTCCCTTTTGGTAAAACACAATTTAGGGTGCTAATTTGTGTGTCCTGGGCTGCAGCTCCTTTTTTAGTTAAATAAATGCTTTTTATCCTTTATTACATTATAAAATTAACTTTGGTTTACAGTTGACAGTACAGTAACTGGAGGGAGTAGCACTGAATCTTTAAAAAGGAATGAAAACTGTTGAAAAATAGAAAGGAAGCCAGTGGACAGGAAGATAGGGAAGATATATAAGACCCTATTAAAATAAAGATGGGCCCCAACCGGTTTGGCTCAGTGGACAGAACATGGGCCTGGGACTGAAGGGTCCCAGGTTCGATTCCTGTCAAGGGCATGTACCTTGCTTGCGGGCACATGCCCAGTAGTGTGTAAGAGGCAGCTGAATCAATGTTTCTCTCTCATCCATGTTTCTAACTCTCTATCCTTCTCCTTTCCTCTCTGTAAAAAATCAATAATATATATATTTTTAAAAAAGTAAAGGTGGAAGGAGGAAGTGGGAAGGGTGGCATATCTAGTCCAGGGAGAAAGACTGGTTTTGGAGAGAAGGGAAGAATGGATTAATCTGATGAGAATTTTTGAAATCAAGAACAGAATGTGGCCAGATATTTCAATATGGAGAGAATATCAAACCGATATGGGAGTCCCGTAGCTTTGATCCCAGGAAACCAGGTGAAGTTTATCACTCTAGATTGGGGCTGGGACCCTGAAAGTTGGAAATCGTCTTTGTGAGACGGAGGCAACCAAAGATTAATAATTTTAAGTGGGGTTCCAGGTCGGTTGTGATTTCAAAAGCCATACACCTTACGGCCCTTGAGAGAGAAACCAGAAATCAGGGCAATTTACTGGAGATGGTCACTCGATACCATAAAGGAGTTGATCGATTCTCAAGGCATTACTAAAACCGAGCTGATGATAGCCACAGAGATTTGAGTCCTAAACGGGGCTCGATGACCCGGGGAGATTAAGGATTCCATTTGCACAGAGAAGTTGTGAGCAAGTGAAAAGGTGGGAAACACCAAGACCACCAAGACCACCGCGAGGCAAGGCGGATGGAAAGTTAGGGCAAGAGAGACCCCGTTCAAGGGCATACTTGAGCCTTTGATCTCACGTTAGTCAATCATTTCCCCCTCTGGGCAGCTACCAGGCCAGGGGCGTCCATCCCAGGGCCGCCGAGAGTAGTTCTCAGCGGCGGGAGGAGGAAATCCTAATTCGAACGCCGAGGTTGCAGCCTCCCAGCCTAGCTGACACCCGGTTCCCACTCCCTGGCCGATGCTGCCGCCTTATGCAGAGCCGGCACCGCGCGGGGGCCCGCCTTCCTGGGCCGGCGGCCACGGCGGGCCCCGCCGCGCCTCCCTCAGCGGCGGGGGGGGGGGGGTCCCCAACGGAACCCCTTTCACCCTCTCCCGGGAAAGCGCCGCCCAGCAATAAGCCGCTCGTACAATGCCAGGGTCCGAGGCCCCGGCGACACAAGGAGGGGTGGGAGCGGCTTGGCACCGCCGCCCCTTCCTCGCGTTGCCGCAGAGAGTTCGGGGCGGGGGTGGGGGGCAGCGGCTGCAAAAAAAAAAACAAAAAAAAACGCCAGTCCCGCGACCAGGGGAGGGGCGTGGGGGAAAGGGCCGGGGCGGGTTGGGCGGGTTTCCCCTCCCAGGGCTCCGTAAAGCTCCAAAAATGGCGGGCGGCGAGTCGGCTGGCGAGGCGCGCAGGCGCCACCGCGGCCGTCTTTCCGGGCGGGCAGCCCGCACGGCCCGTCCACAAACACCCTCACCCAGCGGGGGGGAGGGAGGAGCCGCCGCTCGCGATTGGCTGAGCCGGCCACGTGCTCCGCGCGGGGGCGGGGCCGCCACGCCGAGGCCACGTTTCGCGCCCCGCCGGTGCGCGTGCGCGCACACCCCACTGGCAAAGCATCTGAGCGCGCCCCCGCCGAGGGCCTCCCGCGCCCTCCTCCTCCTCCCGCGGCCCCCAGCTCGCGCCTCTGCTCCCTCCCCTTTCCGGGCAAGGCCGGTCCCGTCAGCGAGGCAGTATGCGCCGCGGCCGGCAGAGGGCGGTCCGGACCCAAGTCTGCCGCGGCGCCATTGGCGTGTGGAAAATGCCACCAGATGGCGGGTTAGGATTGCGGCTCCGTTGAAAGGCGCGGCCCCCGCTCCCGAACCCCCGGCGACCACCCCGTTAGCAACCCCCCCACCTCGGGAATAACACACCGGAGACTTTTGGGGGGAAAACTAGGTCCACGGCCGGCGGCGCCCGGATGGGCAGCTGAGGTGAGTACGGGCGGCGGCGGCCGCGGCGGGGGGCGGGAAAGAGGGGGAATGCGGCGGCGGCGGCGGCGGCGGCCGCAGCGGCAGCAGCGGCGGCGGCGCGGGGGCTGGAGACGCCGATCCAAAATGGAGGCCGGGCGAGAGCGAGGGAGCGCGAGCGGGGGAGCTGGCGGGCGGGCCTGGCTCGGGCCGCGCGGGGGAGGGAGGCCGCGCGGGCCTGGCGCGCGGTGTGGCGGCCGCGGACCGTCCGGGCGCGCGGGGCGGGGGGTTGGGGGGGGGAGAGGCGGCGACGGCTACGGCGGTGGGCGCGGCGGGCAACCCCGGAGCTCCCGTGGCTCCTCGCCCATCCCGCGGGCCCCGAACACCGTGCCCCCGCCCGCCCGGGCGCTACGGCGACGAGCGCGGAAGCCTTTGTGGCGCGCTCGGGCCCGCCGCCAAGCCCGCCCTCCGCCTCCTCCCGCCGCCGCCTCCCCCCCCCTCCCCTCCCCGCGCCCGGACTCCGGGGCTCGCCCGCGCCCGGCGGCCGAGCGGGGCCGAGGCGGGCCGGGGCGAACGCCGCCCGCCGCCCGCGTTTCTGCAGTGTGTTGGCGGCGGCGGCGGCGTCGTCACATGACGACGAGCTCGCCTCCGTCCGTGGAGGGGCCTGGGGGTCGCTCGGCGTGGCGGTCGGCCCAGGCTTCTCCTCGGTCGGGTGGGGCCTGGGAGCTGGCAACGGGGGAAAAAAAAAAGGGGGTGTCGACATCCAGGGTTCCCGCTATGTGCCCTCCCCGCCCACCCCCGACGGAGGAGGCTGCCTCCTCGTGAAACGTGTCCAGGCCCGAGCAGGGCCCCGCTAGTTTGTCAATTCTTTCCCCTCCCTCCCTCCCCCGGGAGAGGAGACCAATAAAAGTTGTTTTCCCTCTTTTTCTCGGGGCGGGGGCGGGGTGAGGAGCTGGGGAACCCCAATGCTTGCAGCTGGGCCTGGGCCTCCCTTGGGGGGGGGGGGTCCGGCCTGGGCGCTGCTGCTGCTTGTCTGCTGTAGGGGTTGAGAGATGGTCAGGTTTTTTAAGATTGTTCCCCCACCCCGCCTACCCATAGGAAATGGTATCAATTTCCTAGGAATCATGCCCAGGGTAAATCAAGGGGTGGTTTTGGAAGCTTTATGGACTCAACGATGCTGTTTGTATGTGACTGAAGCGAATTATTCGCTGTCCACGATGGTGTTGACAGTCGATTCCTTTCTCGTGGGTGTCACTAGGAAGGACTATGGTTGGCACCCGAGCAAATAAAGTTGGTGTTAAAGTATCCGAATTGGCATGAAGTGTGATTTGTTAACTGAAGTTGTGCGGAATCTGAATGGAACTCCACCTTTTAGTTTCCTGTGTGTGTGTGTGTGTGTGTGTGTGTGTGTTTTCAGGAAACTTGCAAATTCGGATGCTCAAGCACTTAGGGAAGCGTCCTCAACGGCGATGTATTGTGCCACGTTCTCATTTTTATAATGTACGAAGAATTCAGATCCCGAAATTTGTTCAGAGGGTGGGGCGTTGAAAGATCCAGAAAGGTTGTTTTCCTTGCTTGTGATTTTTTTTTGTGGTTTTTGAGAATATAACAAATTATTTGCTCTCTAAAGTTCTAGAAAACCTACAGGTGTTTTGCTACATTTTCAGAATGTACTTTAAATTTATTCAGGTGGTCTACCAGCGGTCAAGTTTACAGCCAAATTTGCTTTAGTTTTGATGTTCTGATAAAACTACGGGATATTCAGATAGATGTGAAATATGGAAAATTGTGATGCTGCTAGGATTGCTTTCTTTGAAGACAGTTGATTTGAATGGCTTTAAGGGGGAGACTGTGGTGTAGGGGCGAGGGCAGGCCTGAAGTTAAACATTCCCTTACGAGTGTGACCTTTGGGATGTCATTCTTTGAGCTTTACTTTCCTCATCACTAAAACGAAGGTAATACGTTATAAGGTAGTTGTTTTTAATATGTGTGTGTGAAAAAGTCCCTTTAGTTGTTAGGACTTTAAAAATTTATACAGTTTTAATCTTTTCCCCTTGATTTATATCTGTATAATCAATGCTTTGAGAGATACCATGCACTCTGGGGAAAAAGATACAAGTCTCCCTCTCCCCCTTTATTTTCTTTGCTGCTTTGTCCTATGTTGAGGGAGTGTATTAATTTTCATGTACCACAAGTTTAACAGCTCAAACATCACCTCTTTTATTATCTCAAAGTTCAGAAATCTGGGTACTTTTTTGTGTGTTTGTTAATCCTCACCTGAGGATATTTTTTCTATGAATTTTTAGAGAGTGGAAAGGAATGGAGGGGGAGGGGAAGAGAGAGAGAGAGAGAGAGAGAGAGAGAGAGAGAGAGAGAGAGAGAAAGAAAGATGTGAGACACATCAATTGGTTTCCTCCTCTTGTACTCATTGCAACCTGCAACGCACCCTTGACTGGGAATCAAACCCGAGATAAGAGAGAGAGAAAGATGTGAGACACATCAATTGGTTTCCTCCTCTTGTACTCATTGCAACCTGCAACGCACCCTTGACTGGGAATCAAACCCGAGATCCTTTTGTGTGGGCCGACGCTTCAACTACTGACCAACACCCACCAGAGCTCTGGGTACTTCTTGTAACCAGGCTCTCAGGTCAGCATCTCACCAGGCTGAAATCAAGATGTCAGCTGGCCGCAATTCTCACTTGAGGCTTAAGGTCTTCCAAGCTCACTACTTGTTGGCAGATTTTAATTTATTTGTAGCTGTAGGAAGGTTTTTTGCTAGCTATTGGGCAGGGACCATTCTCAGTTCCTTACCATATATATGTCCATGTAGGTAGTTACGACATGACATGGCTGTTTGTTTTCATACAGGCAAGCCTGACCAGTCTCTTGATTTCCTCAGTCTCTGATCTCTAGACTCCCCTTTAAGACCTCTTTTAAAAGCTCATCTGATTAGGTCACACCCACCCAGGTTTATCCCCTTTTTGGTGAAATCAACTGATTAGGGACTTTAACTACAAATGCAAAAATGTGTTTTTCATCTGTCACAAGAATTATAGCCCATATTATATCTTTCCCACACTCAAGGATAGAGGATTAGACGGGTGTAGATCATTGAGGGTTCTGATTGCTTTTTAAAAAAAATTATTGATTGCTATAGAGGTGGGGAGAAGAGAGAAACATTGATTTTTTTTTCCTTTTTCTTTCTAAAATATATTTTATTGATATTTTACAGAGAGGAAGGGAGAGAGATAGAGAGCTAGAAACATCGACCAACTGCCTCTTGCACACCCCCTACTGGGGATGTGCCCACAACCAATGTACATGCCCCCGACCGGAATCGAACCCGGGACCTCTCAGTCCGCAGACCGACGCTCTACCACTGAGCCAAACCGGCTTCGGCGAAACATTGATTTTTTTTGTTCCACTTATTTATGCATTGGTTGCTTCTTTGTGTTGGCCCTAACTGGGTATTGACCCTGAAATCTTGGCATATCGAGATGACACACTAACCAAATGAGCCACCTGACCAGGGCAAGGGTTATCAAGCTTTAAAGGAGCAGTCACCAACCTTTTGGACCTTATGGACCATCTGCACAAGTTTGCAACCACTGCTTTAAAGGATAGCCAGTAGTTAAAATGGTTAGGGAGATACAGTTTAGTTTCTTAAGAGAGAGGTGATGCAGTAGGGACTTGATCAATCTTTGTCAGTGGAATAACAATATAAATATTTTTTTTTAAATACATTTTATTGATATTTTACAGAGAGGAAGGGAGAGAGACAGAGAGCTAGAAACATCAATGAGAGAGAAACATTGACCAGCTGCCTCCTGCACACCCCCCACTGGGGATGTGCCCGCAACCAATGTACATGCCCTTGACCGGAATTGAACCCGGGACCTTTCAGTCCGCAGACCGACGCTCTAACACAGCCAAACCGGTTTCGGCACAATATAAATTTTTAGAAATTAGGTGATTCTTGCTGCTCTAATATTCTGTAGGGAAAATTAGGAAGTAAAAACCTAAAAGATTGCTCTTGCATAATAAGCCCCAGCTGAGATGAATCTTGAGGTAGGAATTGCCTTTGTGCCTAAAGAGAAGGAGGGGATCAGTTTTCTGTTGTTTTTGGTAAAGAGGATAGGACCCCAGCTTCCTATCTTTAAATACTGAGAGAATCCTTGTCTTATTGAGAAATGTTATTCTTTAAAAATGAGCTTTAAAGTAGGTCATAGACCAGTCAGTTTTATAGAATCTTTTCTCCATGGTACATCCCTTCCTTATTGCTTCCATCAGTTTTTTTCCTCCTCTTCTAATTCCCTGTTCTTGCCAGTTAGTGTTTGAAGGACACTTCAAGTCCTACCTTCTTTCTTAAAAAAAAGAAAAGAAAAGAAAAAAGTATGTGTGTGTGTGTGTGTGTATAATTTTAGAGAGAGGAAGAGAGAGAGAGAAACATCAATGTGTGTGTGTTGGGGGGGGAGGGGGAGAAGAGATAGACCAGACAGACATTGATGTGGAAAACATCAATCAATTGCCTTCTGCATGTTCCCCAACTGGGTATGAACCCTGCAGCCTGGGTGTGTGCCCTGACCTGGAATAGAACCCACCACCTTTTGGTGTAATGGACTACATCCCAACCAATGGAGCCATACCTGCCGGTGTGAGTCCTACCTTCTTTATAAAGTACATTCCTTTGTGTTGTGAGCCTAAATGATGTACCAGATAGTCCTGTCTCTAAGGAGTTTTGTAAATTAAATAGCTATGCTAATGGCTTTTAACTTTCTAGAAGCTCACAGTTACCAAAACATTTTACATTGTAACTTAGTACAAAAATGCAATAGAAATAAGTGTCACAAAACATTATTTAATGCAGTGCACTCTGATATACTGATTTAAAAAAAAATGAAGAATGCTGGTTGCAGCTTGCCTAACTATGACCTAATAACTCACTCACCCACAGTTGGAAAAGTGTTGAATTATAATCTCATTGGTAATCAGGAAAAGTGCAAAGTATACTAGTAAAACCATAAGAAGAAACCATTTCACTTCCATCAGATTAGCAAACGTTAAAAATCCTGATACCAAATTTTGATAAGAATGCTGAGAGTGTAAATTGATAGTCATTTTGCAAATGAATTTGTTTTAGCTAGTGAATTGAAGTATAGGTACCTTAAATCTATCAGTTATACTTGCGTCTACATTTCTGTGAGAAAAAATCTTATATACCAGGTTGTAAACAAAAATGTTCATAATAGTCTTGTTTGTAGTAGCCAATACTTAGAAATACACTTTTAATTAGTTGTAGAATGGATAAATAAATGGTAGTTTTCAAAAGTTAAAATAATTTTTAAAAAGTTAATATATTTTAAAAATATATATATTTTATTGATTTTTTACAGAGAGGAAGAGAGAGGGATAGAGAGTTAGAAACATTGATGAGAGAGCATCTCGATCAGCTGCCTCCTGCACACCCCCCACCGGGGATGTTCCCGCAACCAAGGTACATGCCCTTGACCAGAATCGAACCCTTCAGTCCGCAGGCCAATGCTCTATCCACTGAGCCAAACCGGTTTCGGCAAAAGTTAATCTTAATTCCTATGATAACCTCACTTGGTCATAGTGTATTATCCTTTTTAAATTTAATATTTTGTTAGGAATTTCAGGATATTTCTTCATGAGGGATATTGTGTTGTAGTTTTCTTTGGTTGTAATATCTGATAGGTTTCAGTGTTAGGATTATGAAAGTTTCATAAAATAAGTTGAGAAGTGTTCCTTCTATTACTGAGTTTGTGCAATACTGATTGATATTAATTCTTTCTGGAATTTTAGCTAGAATTCACCAGTGATACCATCTGAACTTGGAAAATTTTTTTTTTTAATGAGAAGGTTTTTGGTAACATTCAGTTTTTTAGTGGATGCAGGGTTATTCAGATTTTGTTTCATCTTAAGTCAGTTTTGTTAAGTTGTATATTGATATTTTACAGAGAGGAAGGGAGAGAGATAGAGAGCTAGAAATGTTGATGAGAGAGAAACACCGACCAGCTGCCTCTTGCACACCCCTACCGGGGATGTGCCTGCAACCAATGTACATGCCCTTGACCGGAATCGAACCCAGGACCTTTCAGTCCGCAGACCGACTCTCTACCACTGAGCCAAACCGGTTTCGGCTGTTAAGTTGTATTTTTAAAGAAAATTTTCATCTCATGTGTTGGCACAAGTTGTTTATAAGATGTCCTTATTAACCTCCAAATGTCTGTAGGATCTGTAGTGATAACTTCTCGAATTTCTGGGGATGTTAATGTGTTCTTTTTCTCTACCAGTCTAATTCCGGTTTACCAATTTTGATATCTTTTCTAAATATGCTTTTTTAATTGATTTTTTTTGAGAGCGAGAGAAAGAAACACCAATCAGTTGCCTCCCCACACCTCTTCAACCTGGGCTTTGCCCTGACCAGGAAGTGGTGCATGGTCAGACAGTCTACCAAATAAGCCACACCAGCTAGGCCTCAATATCTTTCCAAATAATAACATTGTCAGTTTTTCCCATTCATCTTTTCTCCCCATTTGTATTAGTTATAATTTTTTTCTTACATGTATTTCGGTTTTCTTTTTTTAGCTTCTTAAAATGGAACTGAGGTCATAGAATTTAGACATTTCTTATCTTTTAATATAAATATTCAAAGCTAGAGATTTTCCTCTAATGTATCCCATAGATTTTGGTAGGTTGTGTTTTTATTCAGTTTGAAATTGTTTCTAATTTGCTTTGCAGTCCTTTTTTTTGTTTGCTTTGTGATTTCTTCATTAACCCATGCATTACATACAAGTCTGTCTAATTTTCAAATAATTGGAGTTATTTTAGACATCTTTTTGACTGCTAACTTAATTTCATTTAGAGGTCAGAGAATATATTCTATATGATTTTATCTTCTTAAACTTATTGAACTCTGTTATATGGTCTAGCACAGTATTTCCCAAAATGTTGTATGCGTACCCCCAGGGGTACTGGAAGAGTTCGGTGGGGATGTGCACTGCTCCGTGCTTAGCTGCGCCTAATTCTACGTTCTCATGAGTCAAGTCAAGACAGTCTTGTGAGGTGTGAGATGGTCCGGTGTGCAAATAAATGTTATTTATAATATAACTTTTATTTATATTTTATTATGAATGATTTTACTTTTTGTTTATTATTATTTTGTATATGCACCCAAAAAAGAAAAAATAAATATATTTGTTATTAAAATACATCCTTTTTTTTTGACGAGGGGTACTCAGCATTATGAAAATTATAGAAGGGGTACACATATGTCAAAAGTTTAGGAAACACTGGTCTAGCATATTGTCTATCTTGGTAATACACCTTTCACACTTGAAAAGATTGTGATTCTTCAAAAGGGTTGTCTTCTGTGAATATCAATTAGGTTAAGAAGTTTTGGTAATACTTTTCAAATTTATGTCTTTACTCTTTATTAGGGTGAGGGGGTCAATGGGGTTTAGTCTATTTCTATGAGATGCTGAGAGATGTTAAAATATCTATGACCATTGAATTGTCCATTTCTCCCTTAATTCTGTCAAATTTTGTCTCATGAATTTTGAAGCTTGTTATTAGGCATGTACATTTTATGATTGTCTTTCTGATGAGTTGACCTTATTATCATTATGAAATATCCCTATTTATTCTGATAGGAGTCTTTGTCTTCAAGTCTACTTTATTGGATATTAACATAGCCACTCCAGGTTTCTGTTTCCATACTATGTCTTTTCCCATCCATTTACTTAAGATTTTTTCTTTACATTTAAGATGCACTTCTTAAAGCATATAGTTGAGTTTTGCTTTTTTGTCCTTTTGTCAATATGGAATTGGAATATCTCTTTCAATTATAAAGACATTGATTATGTACTAATGCCTAGCAAGGTCTGTGAAGGGTCTGAGATTATACCCTACTTGCAGGCTAGCAAGTGTCATGTTGGTCGTTAGCGACAATAGGAATCCCTAATTTGGGTTAAAAAAAAAAAAAAGGAAACTATTCTGCTTAACTGTGATACAGCTTAGCTATGAAGCAGTCATGGGGCCAGGACCCTCTGGCCTGACTCTGCTCCTTGTTGGTCTGCTTTGCTCTATGCTGGTCTATTCTGTGATTTGGTTCGCTCCATTCTGTGCCAGTTTGTTCTGGACTGTACTGGTCTGCTCTGTTCTGCTTTGGTGGGACATCTTAGGTGTTTCAGCTCAGCCTGGGAGACACAGTGTTCAGTCTTGGTGGAAAGGGAAAGTGTGCTTATAGAGCAGAGGGGAGCTGGCTTATATGGACAGTAGTCCCTGCCCTCATGCAAATAAGGACTCCAAGTCATTGAAGATTTATTGGTCCAAAAGGCATTCCTGATTGGTCAGAATAGAGCTGCTCTGATTTGTCAGAGGTACACAACTCTGGTTGGAGAAAGCCTCAGTCATACTGGTTTAAATAGGATTCTAGGAACTCCTTTTTAAAAAATATATATATTTATTGATTTTTTTTTTTTACAGAGAGGAAGAGAGAGGGATACAGAGTTAGAAACATCGATAAGAGAGAATTATTGATCAGCTGCCTCTTGCACACCTCCTACTGGGGATGTGCCCACAACCAAAGTACATGCCCTTTTCCGGAATCGAACCCAGGACCTTTCAGTTCATAGGCTGACGCTCTATCCACTGAGCCAAACCAGTTTTGGCTGTAGTTAAGTTTTGATTGTTGTTGGTATCACTGGTAGGAACTGACCTCCAGGCCAATTGGTTTTGAGGCTTAGCTGTGTCTATGCCAGGAGACAGCCTTATTTGACTAGACTTGGAAAATTGCAAAGCCTCTGTGCTCAGCTTGGATGGGGTGGAGTTTCAGGGTGGAGCCTAAAGTACATGACCCTGACCGGAATTGAACCTGGGACCTTTCAGTCTGCAGGCCGACGCTCTATCCACTGAGCCAAACTGGTTTCGGTTAGGAACTCTATTATTAAACTTTATTATTAAACTGGGGGCCCAATGCACGAATTTGTGCACCTTGAAAGGAACTGTGGGCCATGAGGCTGTGGTGGGCACAGGGGCAGGTCTCAGCCCATCCTCTGCACCCCTGCCTGGCCCTTCCTGCCGCAGCCTCTGGTCCCTTGTCTGCTGGCAGTCCCGCTCCTGCTACTGCCAGTGACAGCACCTGCCTGCTTGCACCGCTGATGATGTGGAGCCATTGGGGCCAGTGCCAGCAGCAGGTGTGAGTGGGGCTGGTGCGCTGCTGCTCCCATCACCCCTCAGGAGTAGAGGTAGGTGGAGAAGTCCCGAGGGGCGATCGGGGCAGCAATTGGGGTGGTGTCAGGTGCCGGCAGTAGGTGCGAGCGGGGCCAGCGGGGCTGTGGCGTGTAGGAGCAAAGAATTTTAGTAACCACCAGAGGCTTACCCTAATGACAGTGACCAGCATCCTGCCTTAGTCTGGTGCCCTTGCTCACCTGATGCTAGCCATGTTCCACACACACTCCCTGGTGGTCAGCACACATCATAATGACTGGTTGTTCCTCTGTTCCACCACTCGATTTATTTGCATATTAGGGTTTTATATCTATATAGATTCTAAATTAACTTTTGAGAAGAAAATGCCTTACTCTGTGTCTTGTATTGCTAGGGATAATTAAAAAGTTGATGCTCACAGATGAAGGAAGCACTGTCACATACATGGTAAGTGGCTAAGAATGCCATTGTTCATTATGTAAGAGAGTTCCTGGCACTTGAGTCACACTTGTTTCAAATTCTAACTCAACCCCTTTCTAGGTATATAAATTTGGGCAAATTCTTTAACTTCTTTAAACCTCAGTTTTGTATTGTGTAATATGGGAATAATAAAAGCATGCCTCTTGCCGAAACCGGTTTGGCTCAGTGGATAGAGCGTCAGCCTGCCAACTGAAAGGTCCCAGGTTCGATTCTTGTCAAGGGCATGTACCTTGGTTGCGGGCACATCCCCAGTAGCGGGTGTACATGAGGCAACTGATCGATGATTCTCTTTCATCGATGTTTTGAACTCTCTATTCCTCTCTGTAAAAAATCAATAAAATATATATTTTTTAAAAAGCATGCCTCATGGATTACTGTAGAGGTGAAAAGATAGATTTTAAGTCTTAGACTATATTGCATTTTACATAAACCCAAAGGGCATTAATCTTAAAAGGAAAATGAAATTATAATTAAATAAATGATGAGGTTACTTTCCAGAAATAAAGAATGTTAATTGTTTCTTAGCACATAGAGTTAGCAGATTAAAACTTTATTAATGAGAATGGTCAGAGAATGAAGTACTCTCGTTAATTGAGAGATGAGGGTTATAGCCAGAGTTTTTTGCTTATTGTTAAACATATGTCAAACAGCAGGCTCTTTTTCTTTCTTTAGAAAGTACTGCAACGTAGAAAGGCAAATTTAATGCTTTCTTGATAATTGAGAAACTTTGATGGTTGTATGAGGATTATTTAATTAGTAGCTTTATGTATAATTTTATAAAGAGACTATAAATGAATCTTTACCAAGAGCAAAACATATCTTGAAAGTTACTAGACAAAATAAGATGATAGATGGTTTATTCTATTGTCATAAAAATGGGGTACAAAGAAGAAAACCCTGATTAACTTAAGAATTTATTTTAGTTATGAATTAAAAAAAATTATAAATGTAAAGGCAGTGTGGTATAGGAGAGTGAAAACTAGGGCTAAAGACATGAGTTTTAATTACAGTTGTAGCACTAACTACCTGTAATGTCTGAGTAATTACTTTTCTCTGGACTCTGTTTCTTCATTGTAAAATTAGTGTCTTGGGCCTCAGTTCCAAGATTCTTTTAAATTTTGGAGTATCTGTTGAAATAATTAAGAATTCGACTTTGAGTCAGATCATGTAGAATGTTTGATTTCAAAGTCCTTAAGTTTGGGAAAACCTACTTGTGTTATCATTAGGCTCTTTTCGCCTCCTCATCTCTAGTTATTAGAATGGTTCATACTTTAGCTGATAGGTGTACAGACCAGTTCCGTTAATATTGAGGTAGTAGTTACAGGTTTTGGTGTGTGTGTGCTTCTTTATTTGGCAAGAAAGAGATTAGCAAGTGCTTTCATATAGTTTTATTCAATGTGAGTTATTCAAGCATTTATTGAACATCTACAATGAGCCATACACTGGATACAAAGATATTAAAGCATAGTTTTGCCTTTCTGATATACAGAGAAGATGACTCATGATTCAGAACTTAGGTGATATTTTCTTTAAAAATCTTTTCCTGATTGCTCCTTTCTCCCTTCCTTAAATTGAGGGTTGGTCTAAGTGCTCTTCCTTTGTGTTTTAATGGTAATGCTGTGCCAGGGCTGCTATGACTGTGGAATTGGTGTTCTCCCTGACCAAGGGAGAGGTGGGGGCTGAAATCCAGATTTTATTCTGCTGGATGAACGGTCCATTTGCTTTTTCACCTTTTTTTTAATTCACCTTTCCCTCCCCCCCTAATTCTTAAAAAGAATTTGTATATGCTAGCAGATATCTACATTAAGAATATTTTATAATGTGTTTTTTCTTTTTTCTTTAATCTAAGTTGTATACTAGGTAATAAATATGTTGAGGTGATTTGTTGAAGTGAGAAAATGCTACCTGAAGGTGAATTCTTATGTAATTTTGAAAGAAAAGTGAAATTTAGCTAGCCAAGAGTGGAATAATGAATATAGGAATAGCATTTCAGGTGAATGCAAAGGGACAAGATTGTGATCTAGTGTTGCCCATTGCTTTTTCAAACTTTGGTCCTTGCACCAGCAGTGTCAGTATTACTTGGGAATTTGTTAGACTTCAGATCCTTGAACCTCACTCCAGTCCAACTGAATCAGAAATTCAGGTGATTCTGCTGCAGACTGAAGTTTGTGTCACTACTATAACCCACTTTGTGAGGAAGCATTACTTAAATGTATGTTCAGACCATAAGGTACCTGTGAAGGAGTGATTAAAATATAGAGCTGTTAGCAGTGACCAAAATGTCTAGTGTGCCAAACTAGAGTTTGAACTTTGTCCTTATGCCTGTGGTTGCATATTAGAATTACCTGCGAGCTTTAAAAATATACCAATGATTAGGATCTACTCCAGACCAACTGATTCCAAGTCTCTGAGTTACTGATGCATATTGTGAACTATGTAATTGACTGAACTTGGTTACTGATTATAATAGTATATATACTTTATTGAGAGTATGCCAAATACTATGTCAAGTAGCATGGTAATGATTAACAGCCATTTTTATGGAGGTATTATTCCCATTTCACAGATGAAATAGAAAGATTAAGTACTTTTCCCCAATATTACCTACCTAGGAAATGGTGGGTTTGACTACAGGTTTTTGTGACTCTAAAGTCTAGTCTTCGAAGCAATTTTTTTTTTAAACCCAGGCTACATAAACTTAGATGGGGTACAATCATAATTTTATTTATTTTTTATTGATTTCAGAGAGAAGAAGGGAGAGGGAGAGATGGAAATACCCATGATGAGATAGAATCATTGATTTGGCTGCCTCCTGCATGCTTCTTAGAGCCCGCAACCTGGGCATGTGCCCTGACCAGGAATTGAACTGTGATCTCTTGGTTCATGAGTTGATGTTAAACCACTGAGCCACAGAGGCTGGGAACCAATCATATCTTTATTTCACTAATTTCTAAGTGAGATTTAGCATTTTCTTTGATTTTTGAATATAGGTAACATCACAGTTGTATAAGCAATACTTGTGACTTTGTTACCAATAGAAATCAGGAATACTTTAATATTAAATTACAGATGTTGCAGATATCTCAAAATGTTTAGGGTATAATTGTTAGATCCACCTAGATATATATTTTTAAATTCACACCCAAGGATATGTTTCTTTATTGACTTTTAGATAGGAATAGAGAGAAAAAGGAAGAGAAACATCGATCAGTTGCCTCCAGTATGTACCCCACTGGAGGGCAAACCCGCAATCTAGGTATGTGCCCTGACTGGAAATTGAAACTGCAACCTTTTGATGTACGTTTGATGCTCCAACCAACTGAGCAACCTAATCAGGGCCCACTTCTAGACCTTTATTTGCTTTGTTAAAGTGCGGTGTGGTGTTTCTCCTTTTTCCGAGTCCCACACAGAAAGGGAGAAAGACAGGTCCTGAGTGGAAGAGCTGGGGATTAAGAAATTAGAGAAAGAGACAAGAGGCAGAAATAGATTCAAACTGGGTGCCGGGTGGCTTCCTGTCCTCTGATAGACAGTCACACTCACCTCAGACAACACAGCATATTTATTGGTTTCCAAAAGGGATTTTAAGGTCAAAAGGAGTTTCCGGTGTGCCCAGATCCTATTCATCAGGATCTGGGTAAGCTCCTCCTTTTTTGGTACAAGATTTAGCATATCAAGACCTGGGTGGTCAAGGCCCTTTTTGTTCCTCATTCTAAGCACGTGGATAAAGATAAGAAATCAGTACTGAATACAGGATTCTGCCGTGTGTCCGAGTACCTTCGCAGACGGCTCTCTATATTAAATATATATATCTGCCATAAGTATGCTTTTTAAAAATACATTGATAATTGTATTTGAGTATAATTAATAATGCATTTTCTAAGCATGTTACCAGGTGCTGAGGAAGAGAGATTAGTAGAGTAGGGTAGAAGGGAATTAAAAAAATTCTTTTGTTTGGTTATTTCTCAGAATATAGATGAGACCCTTATAAAAGAGACAATCTCTTTTCATTCCCCAGTCCCCTTTTATTTGATTTGTTAAATAGGACTTTTTGCTACATGTCAGAATTATAGGTTAAAATATATTTTGGGTTTAGTTTGCTTTTTTCTTTTTAAATATACTTTTTGATTGACTTCAGAGAGGAAGGAAGAGGGAGAAATAGAAACATCCATGATGAGAGAGAATCGTGGATTGGCTGCCTCCTGCAAGTCCCCCATGGGGGATCGAGTCCACAACCGAGGCATTTGCCCTTGACCAAAACTGAACCTGGGACCTTTCAGTTCGCAGGCCGAGGCTCTATCCACTGAGCAAACTGACTAGGGCAGATTGCTTTTTTCTAAGCACTTCCAGAAAAATTAGAGATAATGATATGCATTATCTCAACAGTCATTCTAACTGTCCTGTAGTCTGATAAGTGCCTTTCAATAAAACTTTCTGCAGTGATGGAAATGTTTTGTGTGAGTGCAGTCAGATATGGTAGTGATTAACTACAGTGTTGCAAAGAGACAAAATAATAATAAACAACAATATAATAATCTTCTATAATAATAAAAGTGTAATATGCTAATTAGACCAGATGTCCTTCTGGATAACCTTCCCAAAGTTGGGTCTGCAAGGAAAGTCTGGGTCCCGGGTGCCTGAGGGAAGCCTGTGCCAGCAGGTAGGAGAAGAAAGGCCTACTCTTACACAATTTTCGTGCATCAGGTCTCTAGTATATACTAGTAGCTGACAGTATTGTTCATATGCCAGGTACTGTTTTAAGCATTTTATATAGTATATTAACTGAGGTAATCCTTATAACAACCCTATACTGTGTGTACCATTGATATGACATGGATACTGTTGTTAAGTCTCAGTTTACAGATGAGGAAATTGAGGCACAAGACAAGTAAGTGATTTTTCCAAAGGTCACATAATTAGCAGAACTGAGACTCAGACCCTGGCAGTATGGCTTTCTTTATGCTCCTTTACAATGTCGTCCTTGATCACTTTTTTTAAACCCTCAAATGTATATACAGAATGCTGTTAGAAAGAATATACTAAAAGGAATTTAAGCCCTAACCAGTTTGGCTCAGTGGATAGAGTATTGGCCTACAGACTCTAGGGTCCCAGGTTTGATTCTAAGTCAAGGGCATATATCTTGGTTTGCAGGCATATCCCCAGTAGGGGTTGTGCAGGAGGCAGCTGATTGATGTTTCTCTTTCACTGATGTTTCTAACTCCCTCTCCCTTCCTCTCTGTAAAAAAAAAATCAATAAAATATATTAAAAAAATAAAAGGAATTTAAGATAAGTCATTTTGTTCTATTAACTGAAGTTTATAATACTTTGTCCTTTATTATTTGAATCTAATCATAATTAACATTGGTATTATTGAACAGTAATTTAGATTTTACCCTTCAAGATTAATTTAAAGCTCCGTTCAGAAATTAAATATTAACACAGACATACTTGTTTTATTGCACTTGGTTTTATTGCACTTTGCAGTATTGTGCTTTTTGCAAATTAAAGGGTTGTGGCATTGAAGAAGTCTGTTGCCACAACATTTGCTCAATTCATGTCTCTGCCACATTTTGATAATTTTTGCAATATTTCAAAGTTTTATTATATGATATTTGTTATGGTGACCTATAATCAGTGATCTTTGTTACTGTTATAATTGTTTTGGGGCACCACATAACATGCCCACGTAAATGTTATGTGTGTTCTGACTGCTCCCCTGACTACGTGTTCTCTCATCTCTTTCCCTTTCCTTTGGCCTTCCTATTTTCTTAGACATACAATATTGAAGTTAGGGCAGTTAATAACCTTAAAATGGCCTCTAAGTGTTGAAGCAAAAGGAAGAGTCTTGCCTCTCTCACTTTAACTAAAAAACTAGAAATGATTAAGCTTACTGAGGAAGGCATGTCAAAAGCTGAGATAGGCTGCAAGGTCTCTTGAAGTCATCAGTTACCCAAATTGTGAATACAGAGGAAAAGTTCTTGAAGGAAATGAAAAGTGCTATTCCAGTGAACACATGAATGATAAGGAATCAAAACAGCCTCATTACTGATATGGAGGAAGTTTTAGTGGTTTGGATAGAAGATCAAACTAGTTAGAACATTCCTTTTAGCCAAAGCTTAATCTAGATTAAGGCCCTAACTCTCCAATTTTACCAAGGCTGAGAGGTGAGAAAGCTCTAGAACAGCGGTTCTCAACCTGTGGGTTGCGATCCATGTAGGGTTTGAACGACCCTTTCACAGGGTTCTCCTAAGACCATTGAAAAACACAGATATTTACATAATGATCCATAACAGTAGCAAAATTACACTTATGAAGTAGCAATGAAAATAATTTTACGCTTGGGGTCACCACAATATGAGAAACTGTATTAAAGGGTCGTGGCATTAGGAAGGTTGAGAACCACTGCTGTAGAAGAAAAGTTTGAAGCTAGCAGAAGCTGTTCCATAATAGGAAAGTGCTGATATAGAAGCTATAACAAGTTACCCAGAGGATTTAGATCAGATAATTAATGAAGGTGGCTGCACTAAACAACAGGTTTTCAATGTAGACAAAGTAGCCTTACATTGGAAGAAGATGCCAGCTAGGACTTTCATAGCTAGAGAGAAATCAATGCCCGGCTGCAAATCTTCAAAGGACAGGCTGATTCTCTTGTGAGGGGAAATGCAGCTGGTGACTTTAAATTGAAGCTATGCTCATTTACCATTCTGAAAATTGTAGGCCCCTTAAGAAATGTGCCATATCTACTTTGCCTGTGTTCTATACATGGTAAACAAAGCCTGAATGACAGCACATCTGTTTTTGTTTACTGAATATTTTAAGCTCACTGTTAAGACCTACTGCCCAGAAAAGAAAGATTCCTTTCAAAATATACTGCTGATTGATAATGCACCTGGTCACTCAAGAGCTCTGATGGAGATGTACAATGATATGAATGTTGTTTTTATGCCTGCTAATGTGTGTATATGAGTATAATTCCTTTGGCATATTAAACCCAATCTTTCTACCACTACCCTTCAGCAGGAATGTAGCTCTTTAGTCTGGGCCATGGCCAGAAATATCAGTTACTTCTGTCAAGTCTGATAGTGATTTTTCTTTTCATATTCATCCTTTTTTTGTTAATTGATTTCTCCAAATGATCATATCTTTTTGAGATTACCCTTACCAAGAAAAGTAATCACATTGGTTAAGTTGCAAATGCCTTGGGCATTCTCTTATGGGCAACTAACTGCTTTTCTCTTGCTGCTTTTAAGATTCTCTATGTCTTTAGCCCTGGGCATTTAAATTATGACTTTATTTTACTTTTTGTATTGGGATAAATTGATAATTCAGATGTAGCTTTCTTTTCTATACTGTTAAGTGTCTTCAGGGCAGGAGCATGTTGCATTTGTGTGTTCCATAGCAGCAGAACACACAGTATTGGATAAAATAATAGACAATAGTGCTTAAATTCAGCCAAATTGAATAACTTAGATTCATACTGTAGATTAAGCTTTATTGCTATACTTTAAGCCTATTTATTAGAGGTTATTTCATTATAGCTTCAAATATACTTGATAATAACCTCATTCTTTTCTGAGATTCATTCTTTTATTGTGCTATTCCTAAATTTTTCAACCACCCTTTTCCATTTTAATGTATTACTTCATTCATTGATTACTACATATTGTTACTGATCAGTTTCAGTCCAAGGCCAATCTATTCTAGCTAGAGCTTGGAAATGGGAAATGATTCTTTTTTCCCCTCTATGACTCCATTTTAAATAGAAACAGACATATTTATAAAAATCCTTATCTTTTATTTATTTAGAAAAAAATTTAAAGTTCTCATCTGAGGGCATGTTTTCTTTTTTTGTAAATTTATTTTTTTAAAATTATTTTAAAAATATATATTTTATTGATTTTTTTACAGAGAGGAAGGGAGATGGATAGAGAGCTAGAAACATTGATCAGAGAGAAACATCAACCAGCTGCCTCCTGCACACCACCCACCTAGGATGTGCCTGCAATCAAGGCACATGCCCCTGACCGGAATCGAACCTGCCACCCCTCAGTCCCCAGGCCGGTCCCTGCTGTAAATTTATTTTAAAAGCGGGGTTGGAGGGAGAGGTGGTGGGGCATGTGCGCGCGTGTGAGAAAGACACACACACACACACACACACACACACACACACACAGACACAACCCAGCTGGACCAGGAAATGAACCCTAATCTTTTTTTTTTTTTAATCTTTATTGTTGAGAGTATTATAGTTGTCCCTCTTTTTTTCTCTGGTTGCCCTCCTCTACCTGGTTCCCGGCCCACTCCAGGCCTTCGCCACCCTATTGTCTGTGTCCATAGGTAATGCATTTATTCATAAAAGATCTCACCCCCCTTCCCTCTGAGAATTGTCTGTTCCATTTCCATGCTTCTGTTTCTATTTTATTCACCAGTTTATTCTGTTCCTTAGATTTCTTTTTAAAAAATATATATTTTATTGATTTTTCACAGAGAGGAAGGTAGAGGGACAGAGAGTTAGAAACATCGATGAAAGAGATACATCGACCAGCTGCCTCCTGCACACCCCCTACCGGGGATGTGCCCGCAACCAAGGTACATGGCCTTTGACCGGAATCGAACCCAGGACCTTTCAGTCCTCAGGCCGACGCTCTATCAACTGAGCCAAACCGGTTTCGGCAGTTCCTTAGATTTCTTGCTCGTTTATTTTTATTTCTGGATTCAATTGTTGATAGATATGTATGTCTTGCCACTTTATTGTTATATGTTTGATATTTTTCTTTCTTCTTCTTAAAGAATACCCTTCAACATTTCATGTAATACTGGTTTGGTGGTGATGAACTCCTTTAGCTTTTTCTTGTCTATGAAGCTCTTTATCTGGCCTTCGATTCTAAATGATAGCTTTGCTGGGTAGAGTAATTTTGGTTGTTGGTCCTTGCTGTTCATCACTTTTAATATTTTTGCCACTTCTTTATGGCCTGCATAGTTTCTGTTGAGAAATCAGCTGACAGTCGTATGAGCATTCTCTTATGGGTAACAAACTGCTTTTCTCTTGCTGCTTTTAAGATTCTCTTTAGCCTGGGCATTCAAATTATGATGTGTCTTGGTGTGGTCCTCTTTGGGTTCCTCTTGTTTGGGACTCTGTGCTTCCTGGACTTATAAGTCTATTTCACCAGGTGGTGGAAGCTTTCTATCAATATTTCTTCAAATAGGTTTTCAGTATCTTGCTTCCTCTTTTCTCCTTCATAATGTGAATGTTGGTACACTTGAAGTTGTCCCAGAGGCTCCTTAGACTATCTTCATATTTTTTAATTCTTTTTTCTTTTTGCTCTTCTGATTAGATGTGTTTTGCTTCCTCATATTTCAAGTTGTTGATTTGATTTTCAGAATCCTCTATTGTTGAATCCCTATAAATTATTTTTTATTTTAGTTAGTGTATGCTTAATTTCTGACTCTTTTCCACGACTTTGGCATTCTCACTAAGATCCTTGAAATTCTAAGTCCCTAAAGTTCTCATGATGATCTTATAACTGTGGTTTTGAACTCTGTATCAAGTAGTTTGCTTTCTTCCATTTCTTTCATTTGTGACATGTTTCATTATCTCCACATTTTGGCTGCTTCTCTATGTGTGTTACTATGTATTGGGTAGAGGTGCTCTGTCTCCTGGAGTTGGTAGAGTGGCCTTGTGTAGTGTCTTATAGGGCCCATGGCTCAGCCTCCCCTGTCACCTGAGCTGAGCACTCTAGGTACGTCCCTTTGTGGGCTGTGTATACAGACTTGTTGTACTTGAGACTTGATTGCTGTTGGTATCGCTGGGAGGAATTGACCTCCAGGCCAATTGGCTGTGAGGACCAGCTGCAACTACAGTGGGAGAGCTGCTGTGCAGGAAACACCCCTGTGGAACAGGACTTGCTTCATTAGAGCTTTGGCACTCACTGGGGCACACTGTCACCAGCTGCAGCTTCTTTAAGAGATTTTAGCAAAGTCTGAAGTCTGAGCCAGGATAGGCCATTCATATGGAAAAACTACTGCTCATGGAAGCCACTCGGGTCCATTTGTTCCCCTTTGGATCATACCTCTCAACAATGTTGAGGCAAGACGCACCGTCCTGGCCACCAACAGCATAAAGAAATCCTCCAAGCACTGCCACACCAACACTTGTCCTGCAGGTGCTTGTAGGAGCCACGTCATTGCTCCACTGGTTTGTTTTGGGGTCATACCTTTCAACACTATTTAGATAAGAGGATCTATCATGGCCTCCTACTGCATATAACAAGTCATCAAGAACACTGACCCCAACGCCACATCGCCTTTTGCTTATTGAAGCTACCATTCGCCATTCATTGGTCTGGGGGTCATATTGTTCTACCTGGAAATGGCATCTCCACTGCACCAGCCACCAACTGCAAAAAGGACTTCTCCACAGAGGATAGGCTTCTGTGGTCTGGTCCCTGGTCCTTGCATTAGTGGTCGTTCTTGGGGCAACAGAAGATAGTTTTTAGCCTCATCTACCAAGTCTTTGCATTTTTCATCACTCTTGATGAGGGGATCAGAGTCCACGGTGCCCACCAGGAACTTGGGACTGAGCAAAGGCAGACGGACATGCTGGAGCACCTATCAGCAGCGTGTCCTTTTGTAAATTACTTTTACCTCACTGCCTTATTTGTATTTCATAAGCATATGTCCTGTCCATCTTAGAGGATGTTGGCTAGTAAATAAGGTAATGTAACAGTGCTCTGTAAACTGTGAAATAGGAATATAAGCAGTTGAATTTTGTGGGGCCATTTTGTTCTTTCATAGATTTCTAAGCAGCATTCATCTAGTTTATAAAAGAAACAAAATACAAATTGCAGTTTTCAGAGGCATTCAGCAGGACTGAAGAGTGTCTCCAGGGAAGGCTGACTGCCTAATGAGTCAGTTCTTTCATGTGGCAGGAACTGATGAACTATGTACCAGACTCTAGTTCTCAGAATTGATATGCTTAGAAGTTCAATTTTTTATTTACATCCAGGTGTGATTTAGGTTTCAAATGATTTCAATTCTGAGATATAAACCAGGATGTCCTCTTATTGAAATACATTGAGAAATGTAACTGTCAAATGAAATGGACTGCCTTGTTCACCAGTTAGTGCATTCTACTCCTGTAGGAAGAGCTGTATCAGACACAGATTATAATCTGAAAATTGACCTGTAAACCTGGAGTGAATCCAAAGTGAACTGGATCATCTTAGTGTCAGTAGAGCTGTGATAATCTGATAAATCTGTCTGCACGATAGCTGATCTGGGTCAGGGCACTATCCACAGACAATGTTGGAGACAAATTGCCAAATTTAGTTTGTTTAAACATTCCTCAGTATTCAGTTAATCTGGTTTCAGTTTTCATATATTCACAGACAAGATCTAGGTCCTGCTTCCCATGCCACCTTGTTTGGATTTTGTGTATTTACTTTGTTCATTCTACAGGTAACTTGTTTCTTATGTATGATTCCTCCTTTTTTCTTGCCATATGGTTCTTACCGTAACTTAACCTTAGTTTTAAAGGAAACTTTTCTATGTGTTCCATGTACTGCTCTACTACTAGATTCAGGCTATCCTTGCAAAGTTGAGTAAGATACACTGCTTTAGTGCTCCCTTCTCTGGATGTAGGAAGAATATGGATTTCGTAGTTAAGTCTGGATTTCAGTATTGGCTTTGCCATCTACTTAGCTGAGACTTTGACCGAATTACTTCTTTGAGATCCTTTCATCCATCATCCCAGAAGCATTATAGTCTTCCTGCTCCTTGTCTCCTTCCCCTTCTCCTTCACAGTTATATTGAGGTATAATTTATGTAGCATAAAATGTTCTTGCTTTTAAGTGTCAACTCAGTGATTTTTTTTTAATTTGCAAACTGTTTAACCATCACTACAATATAATTTTAGAATATTTTCATCATCCCAAAAAGAAAATTCTGGGACTATTTGCACCCACTTCTCATTTCCACTTTTAATTAGTCAATACCTAATTTGTATTCTATATAAGTCTGTCCCTTTTGGATATTTCATATAAATGGAATCGTATGATACATGGTCATTTGTGTTTGGCTTTTTTCATTTAACAATGTTTTTGAGAATTGGTTCATGTTCTACCATGTTTTAACACTTTGTTTTTATTGTTGAAGAGTAAGTCCATTTTTTTATTCATTCCCAATTGATGATGGACCTGATTCTGGGTTTCTATTTGTGTGTGTGTGTGTGTGTGTGTAATAATGTTAACAATGCTGCTTGTGAACATTGGTGTACAAGTCTTGGTGTAGATATATTTTCATTTCTGTTGTAACCTAGGAATGGAATTGCTGGGTCAAATAGTATATTTATGTGTAACATTTTAAGAAATTGCCAAACTTTTAAAAAATAGTTATACCCGTTTACATTTCTTCTTATCACTGTATGAGTATTTTAGCTTATCTTTTATTTCTATCTGAATGTTTAGGATATCTGTTTTATTAGACTTTAATATCATATATGACATTAGCTGATTTTAGTGAATAAGAATTAGCATAAAAACATTTAAACTCGAGCTAGAAGAGAAATATTAAAATTCTATTTATGTTAAATGCAAAAATATAATGCTGAATATGTACAGACCTAGATTTCACCCTAGCCAGTTTGGTTCAGTGGATAGAGCATTGGCCTCCAGACTGAAGGGTCCCAGGTTCAGTTCTAGCCAAGGACTCATGCCGGAGTTGCAGGCTCGATCCCCAGTATGGGGCGTGCAGGAGGCAACAGATCAATGATTCTCTCTCATCATCAATGTTTCTATCCCTCTCCCTCTTCCTTCCTCTCTGAAATCATTAAAGAGATTAAAAAAACAAACAAAAAACAAACCCTAGGTTTCATTATGTGAATGTGATTACTTAGAAAATTTCAATACAGCAAGACATAGCACTCCAAAGAACAGTGGTCAAAATTTATTAACTTCATTAAAAATAACTTAATTATGGAAAACTTAAAACATGCAGCTGAAGACAGAATAGTGTAGTGGTTTCTCACATAATCATCACTCAGCTTCAAAATTTGTCATATGCTGTCTTGTTTCATCTATGCCCATATCCCTCTATCCCATATTATTTTGAAGCAAATCCTAGACATCGTAAAGATAAATATATTGCCATTATCTTACTGAAAGCCATTAGTAATAATTCTTTACTAAGAATTTGTCACTCTTGAAGAGTGAGATGCAGAAAGGAAAATTTAAATGTCTACTTTTATTTAAAAACTAGTGGCCTGGTGCATGAAATTTGTGCACATTAAAAGGGAATTAATTAGAGGAAATATTTTAATGTTGCTATTTACCCTTCCTCTCTAATAGAAGTGTCAGAGATGAAAGAAAATTAGTAAAATGTATATGAAAATCTCCCCCCTGTCAGAATCTGGGGTGTGCTGCAGGACCCAGTCAGGTCCCCACCCGCCCACAGGCACCTTGAAATTGCGAGACCCAGATCCAGCTGGCCCCTCCCCTTTCAAGCCCCACCAGTGGGGGGCGTGGCCTGAGGACCCCAGTCAAGCTGGGGCGGGGTACCTGAGGCTGTGCCCTACCTCTACTCCCTGGCTCCACACAGCCTTAGGAACCCCGCCTCTGCAGTTGGTGCAACCATCTTGTGACATTGTGATGGTTAATTTGTATATGACCTCTTTATTAGGATAGAAACACTCAAATTGATTTCCAACTTCAGGAATTAGATTTTTATATAAATATCTCTGTGTGTTTTCTTTTTTTAAAAATGTCTCCCCTTTTTTAGGTATTTTTAGGCTGCATGTTTTCCTCTCCTCTAGGAAAAAAAAAGGTTTTGAGGATGTGGCGTTGGGGTTCTGTTTTTATTTGGTCCACTTATATGAAAATAAGTATCCTTGAAAAGTGGGTGAGGTAGAAGGAATTTGCCACTTTTAATTGGAATTCATTGTATTGCTTGTTTTAGGAAAATTACTTTTATCATTTACATTCAAAATTGTTTAAAAAATTGTTTCTGAGTTTTACTTTCTATAACATTATTTCTGATTTGGAGTTTAGATCTACTGGATACTCTTAAGATCCATGATCTGTTTTTTTTATTTGTTTGTTTTTCCTAAAATATTACAATTTTTCTGATGAGTAGAATTGATTTCCTATTAGTACTAAAACGCTTACAACATCAAAGCCAATAATAACTATTTATGGTAAATGTGGGCTTCAATTTTAATTTCATTATTAATCTATATGGACTATGTGTTGTTGTTTTTTGAGCCTCAGTTTACATGTGAAACGGAGATACTATATTCACTTAAGATTGCCAAAAGAGAAAAAGGACAAAGTTAAGTAAGTGCATGAGGATTTTATTTGGGATGTAGGTTTGAGGCAGAATTAATAATACTTGTGTGGCTTTATGCTCTTGGAAGAAGACAGAAACTATTAAGTGCCTATTACTTACAATTCATTGTGATACACCATTTACATACATTCCCACTTTATCCCTACAACAATGTTGCTGCAAGGTATATTTTATTTCTGCATTCTAAATCAAGGCTCTAAAGTGTGAAGTAATGTAGAGAAAAATATACATTGTATGAGGAAAGGCTTGAAAAAATAATTTGTAGAAAGTTTTGTGAGTTAATGTGAGAATTTGAGCCCAGAGAAGCTTTAATTAGAAAGCTCAAGCTTTTTTTCTATTATGGGTAGTTGTATACCAGGGAGAGAATGAATGCTTTTATTCTTTATTTTTCTTAAGCATTAAAAGCTGTTTTGGCCAGTTAGTTAATTAGAATATTGTTCCTATATAGTTATATTTGTGGATTTGGTCAGTAATTTAAGCTTTGCAGAAGAGAAATTATTTGCATTTAAGCTCTACATGGTTAAATTGGGTTGGTAGGATAAATATTCCCGAAACACATGGTCAAAGCAAATTTTTATAGCAATTTTCAGAACTTCAGTTATCCAGGTACAAATGTCAATAGTTTTGGCCATAAATATTTACCACCTTTTACTGCTATTTACTAGTTTGTTTGTTTTTTAATTGACATATTCTCTCTACAATCATTTTTTTATATATATCTTCTTGATTTTTTTACAGAGAGGAAGGGAAAAGGATAGAGAGATAGAAACATCGATGAGAGAGAAACGTTGACCAGCTGCCTCCTGCACACGCCCCACCGGGGATGTGCCTGCAACCAATGTACATGCCCTTGACCTGTTTGCCCCCAACTTGCCTCCTTTGCTAGCCTGGTCACCCCTAACTGCCCTTCCCTGCAAGGTTGATCACCCCCAACTGCCTTCCCTTGCAGACCTGGTTCATCCCAACTGCCCTCCGCTGCTGGCCATCTTGTGATGAATATCTTGTGTCCTCATGGGGACAGGATCTTTGACCATATGGGGGCAGTTATTTTGATCTTCTGTGTTGGAGTGATGGGCATTCTGCATATTACTCTGTTATTAGATAGGATAGAGGCCTGGTGCATGAATGGGGCCAAGTGGTTTGCTCTGAAGGGTGACCCGTGTCAGGGTAGGGATTCCCTTGGGGCATGGGGCAGCCTGGGCGAGTGGCCTGTGGTGGTTTGCAGGCCCGCCATGCCCCCTGGGGACCCAAGCAGAGGCCCTGGTATCTGGGGTTTATTTATCTTCTACAATTGAAACTTTGTAGCCTGGAGCAGAGCCAAGCCTTCTGCTTGCTCCATGGCGGCAGCTATTTCTGTTGGAATTTATGTATCTTCTATAATTGAAACTTTGTAGCCTGGAGTGAAGGCCTGGACTGGCCAGGGCTGCAGAAGCTTGGCTTCCTCCATCACCCAGGGCAACCCTAGCCTCCTGGTCTTCCAGCTCAGTGGCTCTCACCATTTATGTTGGAATTTATTTACCTTCTATAATCGAAACTTTGTAGCCTTGAATGGAGGCCTGGGCCAGCCACTGTGTGGAAACCCAAGCCAGGGAAACCCAAGCCTCCCTCCTGCTCTCTGTGGCCACAGCCATCTTGGTTGGGGTTAATTTGCATAGTCACTCTGATTGGCTGGTGGGCGTGGTTGGTGGGTGTGACTTGTGGGTGAAGCAGAGAGATGGTTATTTTGCATATTACTCTTTTATTGGATAGGATGATAGTTCATATTGGTTTCCCAATATTAGCCTTTATCTTAGTTTTAAAAAATTGAGATGATATTTACATAACATAGAATTAACTATTTTAAAGTGTATGGCATTTAGTGCAGTTGTACTGTTGTGAAATCACCAACTCTGCAGTTTCAAAATGTTATTGTAACACCAAAAGAACACCTGATATCCATTAAGTAAGCACTTTTAGTTCCCCTGACCCCTACCAAAAATCAACCCTTTTAGCAAACCCCTACTTTCTTTCTCTACGGATTTGCTTCCTTATGATATTTCATATACCGTATTTGCCGGTGTATAAGACGATTTTTTGGCCCTGAAAAATACGTATTTGCCGGCGTATAAGACGACTGGGCGTATAAGAAGACCCCCTAACATTTCCACTCAAAATACAGAGTTTGTTATATACTCGCCGTATAAGACTACCCCCCACTTGGAGGCATATTTTTCAGGGCCAAAGGGTCGTCTTATACGCCGGCAAATACGGTAAATGGAGTATTTTAATATGTGTCTAGCTTTTTTAGCATAATGTTTTTGATGTTCATCCAAGTGGTTGAACCAGTACTCATTCCTTTTTATGGAGGAATGATATTCCATTCCATTTTATGTATAAACTATGTTTTATCTGATTCATATTTTGACCATTGTCCGTAATGCTGCTATATATATTTGTGTAGAAATTTCTGTGTTTCCATTTTTCTAGGTCAGTGGTCGGCAAACTGCGGCTTGTGAGCCATATGCAGCTTGTGAGCTGCCTGTTGCTGCTCTGTTGACTAATCAGTTTGCTGACCACTGCTCTAGGGTATATGTCTAGGAGTAGAATTGCTAGATCACACAGTTAATTCTTTGTTTAGCTTTTTGAGGAACTACCATACTGTTTTCAACAGTGGCTGCATCATTTTACATTTCTATCAGCAATGTAGGATTCCTAGGCTCCACATCCTTGTCAATACCTATTTTTATATTTGTTTTGATTAGAAAAAAATCACTGCTTTGATTATTGTAGCTTTGTAGACCTGTGAGCCTTCCAACTTTTTTTTTCTCCCCCCCCCCCCCCAATATGGTCTTGATTGAAGGAGAATATAGGGAGCAACTGGGGGGGGGGGGGAGACAACAATCTGAATCTATACAAATGACTGGTATCCTATTGCAAATTTTTATTTTAAGACTATAATTAAGTCACTGCCTCTTCCTTAGGCAATAGTCTGTTTTCCTGGATGCTCCCAGTTTGCAGGGGCCATGGCTGGGAATTTGGCAGGTTGGCCATTGGTTGGGTCAGCTGGTGCCACCCAGGCCAGGCATTTAGATAAAATCTAACCTCCCCATGCTAATTGACTCAGGAGGGGCTGTGAAGCCCACCACAAAAGCCTGGTAGTTAGGAAACAGGAAACAAAAAAATTTAGGGAAAAAAATTAGTCATCTCATTATAGAGATGGTTCAGGCTTTGGATCTTTTAATACCCTGAGCCAGAAGTGCTGCTTTAAATAAAGGGTTTTTCCTGAATCTCTAATGTACTCGTTGTGTATTTTCCAGTTGCCTGGTAAATTCTACAACATGACTATTTGAAGCCCCTTGCAATTCCATATGAATTTCGGCATTGGCTATCCAATTCCACATCCTACTATAGGTGAGGTAGTATCTCATTGTGTTTTTTCGCTTGAATTTTTCATAATCACCAGTGAAGATAAGTATTTTTTCATGTGCTTATTGTTGGTCAATTATGCAAGGGTGGGCAAAAGTAGATTTACAGTTGCAATACAACAATTAATAAAGAACAAATGTTCACATATTCATAACTATAAACTTACTTTTGCACATCCCATATATCAACTTTGGAAAAAGAATGTCTTTTCAAGTCCATTGTTTAAAGACTTTTGTCTTTATTGAATTTAAAGAATTCTTTTTATATTTGGCATACTAAATCTTTATCAGATATCTAGTTTTCTGGTATTTTCTCCCATTTTTGTGAGAAAATGTTGTTTTTTTAAAAAAACTTATTTGACACTGTTTAAAGTTAAGTTTGATGAGGTGCAATTTATATATTTTTTCCCTTTATATACTTGAGTTTTCATGTCATCTAAGAAACCATTGCCAGCTCCAAGATCATGTTAAACCCTAAATGTATTTTTCTAAGAGTTTTATACTTTTAGCCCTTAAACTTAGGTCTTTGGTATATTTTGAATATTTATATACTATATGTGTGAGATAAGAGTCTAACTTCATTCTATTTCATGTTGATATCAAATCATCCCCCACTTTTTTTGTTGTTAAAGAGACTATTCTTTTTGCATTGAATTGTCTTGCATCCTTCTCAATAATCAGTTGACCATGTATATTTTTGGACTCTCATTTTACCCCTCATTGGCCTATCTGTATCCTACTGCCAGTACCACACTATTATTGTAGTAGCTTTATAGTAAGTTTTGTAGTCATAAGTTTGAGCCTCCTACTTTTTCTTTTTCAATCTTGTTTTGACTATTTGATGCTACTTGTAATTTCATGTGAATTTGGGATTGACTTTTCGATTTCTGCAAAAAGGCCATTGACATTTTGATAGAGATTAGACTGAATATATAGATTTCTTTGGGAAATATTGCCACTGTAGGAATATTACATAGTCTTCCAGTCCATGGTATGCATTTCCACTTAATTTTCTCCTTAATTTCTTCTTTATTAATTTTTATTGATTTGAAAGAGTGGAAACGAGGAGAGAGAGAAAAAGAGAGAGCCATCGATTTATTATTTATTGTTCCACTAATTTATGCATTCATTGGTTGATTTTTTAAATATGTATGCTGATTGGGGGAATTGAACCTGCAACCTTGGTGAATCAGGATGATGCTTTAACCAACTGAGCTACCTAGCGAGGGCTTCTCCTTAATTTGTTTCAGCAGTGTTTTGTAGTTTTCAGTTACAAGTCTTTAACCCCCGTAGTTAAAATTATTTTTAGGTATTGTATTTTTCTGTGTATAAGATGCTATTTTTTTTTCTAACATCGTTATACTGAAAATTGAGGGGTATATTATAAACAGAAGTCAGCCAAGGAGGGAGCCACTGTAGTGTGTAGCTGCCTATATCTTGTGAAACAAGCTTCCTTTAATCATGAGACTTATTGTTACTAACATCAGTTGATGCCATAATTGGAGGTGGAGGTGGAGAGTGCGCAGATGTAATAGGGATCAGAGCGTTCTGAGCCCATAACGATGTCAAAAATGAAAAGTTAAATACTGTTGAGTGATTGTCATACTCTACAAAATTCAAACTAAATATAATCAGCTATGCAAAAGAGCATGGAAATAGAGCTGCAGAGAGCCAAGTTGACATCCACTGAGTGTATGATCAGACAGTGGAGAAAACAGGAAGAACAACTTAAGATGCCAAAAAAGAAGGCCTTAAGAGGAAAACCAGCAAAATATTTAAAATATTGATTTTGTAATTTTGGGTTGGAAAAGTGGTGGGCATCTTATACATAGGGGTGTCTTATACATGGAAAAATATGGTATTTTGTTTTCTGGATGTTATTTTAAATGGAATTGTTTTCTTAATTTGAGTTTTGGATTGTTCATTGCAGTAGAAACACAACTGAGTTATGTATGTTGATCTTGTATCCTGTAACTTGGCTCAATTCCTTTATTAGCCTAGTAGTTTGTTGATTCTTTGGGATACTCTTTCTCTGTAGGATCATGTCATGTGCCCTCGAGATAATTATATTTCCAATGTGGATACTTTTAATTACTTTTCTTGCCTAATTGCTCTGGTTAAGACTTCCAGTACAATGTTGAACATTATTGGATCTCCTTACCTTGACCTCCTGATTCATAGGTTGATACTCAACCACTGGACCACGCAGGCGGGGCTGGATCATATTGGCAATATTTTAAAATCATTTTGCCAATCTGTGTCTTCTTTTTGGTGTGTCTAATAAGCCTTTTACATTTAAAATATCAACTGATAAGAATAAGAATTCCTGCCATTGCTATTGTATATGGTCACCAAAGCCCATGTTATATTATCTTCACTGTCAGCCAGTGACCTGGCAGGTTCTTGAGTTCATGGAACAAGTAAAGAAGGAAAAAATTGTTCTGCCCAGGACACTACTTTAGCCCAACAGAGTTGAAAAGATGGCCAGCCTGTATGCACTATTCTCTGTTATCTGTTTGGCAGATCACAGCATAATCCCAATTTTTATTTTTTTAATTTTTTAATTAAAAAATATATTTTATTGATATTTCACAGAGAGGAAGGGAGAGAGATAGAGAGCCAGAAACGTCAATGAGAGAGAAACATCGACCAGCCGCCTCTTGCACACCCCCTACCGGGGATGTGCCCGCAACCAATGTACATGCCCTTGACCGGAATCGAACCCGGGACCCTTCAGTCCGCAGACTGACGCTCTACCACTGAGCGAAACCGGTTTCGGTACAATCCCAATTTTTGAAGAGACTATATTCTTTTTTAAAAAATTTTTATTTTAGTTATTTTTTAAACTTAATAAATCTTTATTGTTCAGACTATTACAATTGTTTCTGTTTTACACACCCCCCTGCCCCCAATAGCACCCCTCCACCTGATTCCCACCCGATTCCCACCTCACTCTCTGCTCTTACCTCCCCCTACTGTCCTTATCCATAGGTGTACGATTTTTGTCCAGTCTCTTCCCACACCCCCCCACACCCCTTTCCCCCTGAGAATTGTCAGGCCACTCCCTTTTATGCCCCTAATTCTAGTATATTCACCAGTTTATTCTGTTCATCTGGTTTTTTATTCACTTGATTTTTAGATTCACTTGTTGATAGATATGTATTTGTTGTTCATAATTTTTATCTTTACCTTTTTCTTCTTCCTCTTCTTAAAGAATACCTTTCAGCATTTCATATAATAGTGGTTTGGTGTTGATGAACTCCTCTAGCTTTTTCTTGTCTGTGAAGCTCTTTATCTGACCTTCTATTCTGAATGATAGCTTTGCTGGGTAGAGTAATCTTGGTTGCAGGTTTTTGCTGTTCATAGCTTTGAATATTTCTTGCCACTCCCTTATGGCCTGCATATTTTCTGTTGAGAAATCAGCTGATAATTGTATGGGAACTCCCTTGTAGGTAATTAATTGATTTTCTCTTGCTGTTTTTAATATTCTCTCTCTGTCTTTTGCTCTTGGCATTATAATTATGATGTGTCTTGGTGTGATCCTCTTTGAATTCCTTTTGTTTGGGATTCTGTGAGCTTCCTGGACTTGTAAGTCTATTTCTTTCACCAGATGGGGGAAGTTTTCAGTCATTATTTCTTCAAATGGGTTTTCGGTATCTTGCTCTCTCCTGGCAACCCATAATTCAGATGATGGTATGCTTGAAGTTGTCCCAGAGGCTCCTTATACTATCTTCGAATTTTTGGATTCTTTTTTTTCTTCTTTCTTTTCCAGCTGAGTGTTTTTTGCTTCTTTGTATTTCAAATGTTTGACTTGATTCTTGTGGTCTTCTAGTTGCTGTTAGGTCTCTGTATAATATTTTTTATTTCAGTCAGTGTATGTTTAATTTCTAGTTGGTCCTTTTCCATATCCTTGAGGGTCTCACTAAATTTATCAGCATTTTCTAGGAAATTCTTGAAAAACCTTATAACCGTGGTTTTGAACTCTATATCCAGTCATATACTTTCCTTCATTTCTGATGTTTCTTTGTCTTTGCATTTTTGCTGCTTCCCTGAGTTGGTAGAGTAGCTTTTTGTGGTTGGTGTTCTTTAGAGCCCAGTGGATGAGCCTCCCCAGTTACCTGAAGTGGACACTCTTGGTGCACCCCTTTGTGGACTGTATGTGCAGCCTTGTTGTAGTTAAATCTTGATTGTTGTTGGGAGTACAGGGAGGAATTGACCTCCAGGCCAATTGGCTATGAGGATCAGCTATGTCTATGCTGAGAGAACTTCTATACTGGAGACACCCTTATGAGACAAGACTTGCAAAATTGCAAAAGCCTCTGTGCTCAACTTGGATGGGGCAGAGTCTCAGCAGGACAGCCTTGGCTTCATGTCAGCCCCGCCCTATGAGGCCCCTGGATTTCAGTGTCCTGTGGTAATTACTGCAAGCACCTCTGAGAGAAAGCTGCCCTCGAGTTTCGCCCACTGCCAGACAGTCCAGTTTCTTCCTGAATGAGTTTAATTTCCCAGAAGTTTGCTCTGAACTGGAGTTCAGCGCAGTTGGGAACTTCCGTCTCCCTTCCACATTAGAAAGCCAGCCAAGCACTCAGCCGCTCGTGCACTCAGCATTCAGTCCTCTCTGTGCATGTGCACTCACCTCCGGACCTCTGCCTTCCACAGCTCCCCTGAGTCTCAGTGTGCTTTCTCTTTTCCTGATAGTCCAGATTCCTCCCGAATGAGTCTGGTTTCCCAGAGTCTCGCCTGGGACAAGTTCAGCACAGTCAGGAGTTTCTGTCTCCCTCCCGCTTTAGAAAGCCAACCACACACTCAGCCACCTGTGCACTCAGTCACCAGTCCTCACAGCATGCATATCTCCATACCTCAGCCTTTTGCATCTCCTCTTGAGTCTCCATGTGCTTTCCTCTTTCCTTCTAGTTGTAGAGTTTTCACTCATCCAGCTTTCCTGTGGTTCTGGATGATGTCCGTTTTGTCTTTAGTTGTAGTTTTGATATTGTTGTGTGAGGCAGCAGTTTAGGTGTTTACCTATACTGCTATCTTGGTTTCTCCCAAAGAGTCTATATTCTTGTTGACCACCATGGCATCATTAAAATGCAACAGGTATGCAGTGCAGGCTGCCATATTCAGAGGTGCCTGCCTCCAGGCTAATGGATGGGGGATGGTAGCTGTTAGAAAAAATGCAGAAATTCATGAAAGTGTAGCAGCCTCTTTATAAAGCACTCTTGTGAACACAGCAAGTGTCCAGAGTTCTGAAAAAGTTGATTCGAATAATTCTTGCCAGCACAATATAATTTTGGTGGAGGGACCAGTATTTGGAGATTTTTTTCTCTATTCTCTTTGGTGATGTCACCTCAGCCTTTACTTTTACATATTGACATTCTATCCAAACATTTTGTTGTACTAAAATCAAACTCTGTGAATGTGTTTGGATAATTGAAGTGAATTTTAAGTTTAATTATAGGTGAAAATATAACTGAACTTATAAAGCTGTATTTACTGATTTAATAAAATGAATTAAGTTTAATATTGGCCACTATTGATTGGAAATAATTTTAATAAGTAGTGATATTTATTTTATAAAATAAGTGTAAAAGAATAACCAATTTGGGTGTGAAACAATAATTAAAATCTAATTTAATTTGTACAGTAAAACTGGGGTGGGGCAAATAAATAGCTCTTCCTATTTTATGATGTTAATTAGCAGACTTCATTTGAAGTTTTTTAAAAAAATATTTTTATCCCTAACTGGTTTGGCTCAGTGGATAGAGCGTCGGCCTGCAGACTGACGGGTTCCTGCAGGCTATGTACCTTGGTTGCGGGAACATCACCAGTGGGGGATGTGCAGGAAGCAGCTGATCGTTGTTTCGCTCTCATTGATATTTCTATCTCTCTATCCCTCTGCCCTCCTTTCTATAAAAAAAAATCAATAAAATATATTTAAGAAAATAAAAATTATTTTTATTGATTTCAGAGAAGAAAAGAGAGGGAGAGATAGAAACATCAATGATGAGAGAGAATCATTGATCCGCTGCCTCCTCCACACCCCCTACTGGGGATCCAGCCTGCAACCTAGGCATTGCCCTTGACTGGAATTGAACGTGGGACCCTTCAGATTGCAGGCTGGTGCTCTACCCACTTAACCAAACCAGCTAGGGTCATTTTAAGTTTTAATGGGTAAAAAGAATGGAATTGTAAAGTGACTCTCCCAAAAGTATTTGTTACCATTTTTTGAGTTACTGCTGTAAACTTAAAACACTGAAAGATGTATTGGATGATCTATTTTAATTCTCAGAGCATCCCTACAGGATAGGTATTTTCTTTATTTTTTCAGTTGAGAAAATTGATGCTCAAGAGATCAAGTATACTTACATGAGGGGAAGGGCAGAGATAGAAAGCAAGTTCAGGTCTTTCTGGGTCTTTGTACTTCTGAGCTGCTTTTTTAAAGTGCTTTTATTTATTTTAGATAGAGAAAAAGGCAGAGGGAGAGAGAGAAAAAATACTGATGAGAGACAAACATCAGTTGGTTGCCTCCTGCATACCCCATACTGGGGATTGAGCCTGCAATCAGGACATGTACCCTGACCAGAAATTGAACTGGCAAACTCTGAGTGTATGGGTTGATGCTCAGTCACTGAGGCACACTGGTCGGGCAATAACTTAATTTTTTTAGAGCAGTTCTAAGCTCACTGCAGCCTGAGCTGCTTTTGAAGATAGGGATTGTTACATTAACTTAAAATATTTGAAATAGCACATTTATGTCCTTTTAAATTGTTCTTGAGAGAATTAGTATTAATTTTTTGCTAATAATTCCTTATAAATAACAGAATTGTTGGTTCATATATTTTATAACTAGAAGGGATTTTTGAAATAATTAAGTATTATTATTTAATAGGTGAGAAAACTCAGTTTGAAAGTTACCGAAAGTAGTAAAACAGTTTGGTGATTCTTTTTCTTTAAGTTTTTTAAAATCGTAAGTGCTTAATTGCTGAAGATTATGAATGGAGGATAGCATGAGCATCCAGAAATAATTTTCTGTAAATGCCAATTCTAGGCACAGCTTTCTAGACAGAGAAAAAGAAACAATTTGAAAGCACACCAAAAAGGAGAGGAGTTGGAAGGACATTATCACATTATAGACATATAGAAAAACATAGCACATCAAAGAAAGGGAAGAATGAACAATTCCTTTTCAACAATAGGACAACTTTGAATATTCTAAAGAAAATTTAAGTTATTAACAGGCAAGAGGAAGAATGGTGGTGAAGGGCAGCATAGAAACATCTATGTGAGAGAGAGACATTAATTGGTTGCCTCCTTGAATGACCCTGGTCTCGGGCCCCGAGGTGGGGGTGGGTCAGGGATGGAACCTGCAACACAGGTATGTGCCCTTGACCAGAATTGGACTCAAGAATCTGCGTTGATTGAGCCACATGGGCTAGGGCTAAGCTTGTTATTTTTAAAGCCCAAAGGCTCAGGAACAACTTTTGACCTTCCCCTATCTGAAAGAATTTAACTTGGAAGGGCTTAATTCAAGGAAGGAGCTATCCAACTATCACTACAGATAACTATCTCTCTCTATAAAAAGCCAGAGACTGGATTGACTGGAATGACCTGTCACTATAATCCCCACTTGGGCTGGCCTACTGGCCCGATTAGGGGCGGGGCCGGCTGGTCAACCTCCTGTACTGTCCCCCTCCCCCAGCCAGCCCCTCTCCCGATCAGACCTCTCTCCATTAGGGGTGGCACCAGTCTGGCCCTGATCGGCCCCCATCAAGGCAGGCTAGCCGAACCCCACCTGTGCACAAATTCGTGCACCAGGCCTCTAGTAGTGTAATATGAACTAAGTATGGTAGACAGGGAGGAATCTAGCGAGGTTCATTTGATCAAAGTCCTATGTGTCTTTTTGTCTCTTCATGACCCAGCAAACATGTTTCTCAAACATTTACTTTTCCTATCTTAATTTGAATTTCCTTTCTCTCCCCCCTTTGGAGTCCCAAACCACTATACCATCTTCTCTTTAGCACAAGATAGCAATTAAGCCTAGATTGCCTGATTTGTCCTGGGGGCTCATTCTGATGGAATGCTTGTACATATTCTCATAATTAACTTGATTATTTTCTCTTGTAAATCTGTCTCATGTCTATTTAATTCTTAGATCAGCCCGAAAAACCTAGAATGGTAGAGGAAAATCTCTTCCTCCTCCCACAGAGAGATATAACATGGTAACAATCATAAAAATTTTTAAATGGTCATATGTAGACATGATGTAGCTATTTGGTAGGATCCTTTGTATTAGGAGCATTCAAACCTTTTTGCTGTTAACTTTTTACTGGTCCCTCTGAAAATACCTTTTTCTTGATGTGTAGAGACTTACAAATTGTGGATCACAAGCTTTAGTAGTCATTTTGTACATTTTAATTCAGTGGCTGTCAGTGTAGTGACTGGGTTGTATTACATCAAAATTGTCTAGGGAGGTTTTTCGGAAAGCATGTATCTATTTATGTCTCCCTCTGGTAAATCAGAATGTGTAAAAATGTAAGGCCAAGGTAAAGAAGAGCATTCTATTTATATTTTGGAAATACTACCCAGGTGATTTTTCTGTATCAGTTCCCTATCTACTTTACAAAAAAAGAGGTTAAATAAATGTTTTTGTCAAAGACAGGAAAGTAATTTGGCAGGAGTCTGGTTGATAAAAAGAGCTTTAAAATAAGAATGAGTTTTAAAATATGTTTACTTAAAACTGAAATTATTTTGGTGCCTGGGTAGGAGTTAATGAACACAGACTGATGTGTTGCAAAGGAGGACTTGTTGAATTATCTTTAGGAATAAAAATAGAAGGGGTCAGTGGTGAATCACATTGGTAGACAAGTGAAATTGGGGTAGCAAATGAACTACAAATACAGATGTTAGTAGAATTAAGAGTGGCCTTTATATTTAAAATTTGACAAGTTCTATTCCAGATAAATAGGTGTGAACAAAGAAAGCAAAGATCCTGTCCTAATGGAAGTTACATTTCAGTTTAGGGAGGAGAGCATAGTATAAATAACTATTCTTATAAGAGAAAAAAGTAGAGCAAGTTAAGGTAATGAAGAGTGTTGGGAGACAGAGGTTTCAATTTTTATAGAATGGTAAAGAAAAAAACACACCTACTGAGCACTGAAGACCTAAAACAGTAACAATCTGATGTAAATTTATGGTGGTGGGAAAAGTGAGCTTTGCTGATAATCTGGTAGTGATGTCAGTGTAGGAAGTTGCATAATATAAACCAGGAATTTGGGAAAGATTTCTGGGCTAACGATACAAAATTGAGATTATCAGTTTACATGATATCTGAGTGTCGAAATTAAAGAGGAACAAAATATACTACGCCAAAATATGCTTCTTTAGCATATCGATTATTTAAACTGATTAAAGAAACAGCCTACACTGCTGAAGCTCTAAAACTGAGTAGAAGTTAACCTTTTTGTAAGAAACATTTACATTTATAAGAAAAACCTTTATTTGTAAGGATGCTTCCCTCTCTGTGCTATGAAGAGAAGGATAATTCTAAATCACAGTTCTAGAAACTTCCTTTCAAATCCTCACCTGAGAGATACCGTATTTGCCGGCGTATAAGACGACTGGGCGTATAAGACGACCCCCTAACATTTCCACTAAAAATACAGAGTTTGTTATATACTCGCCGTATAAGACTACACCCCACTTGGAGGCATATTTTTCAGGGCCAAAAAGTCGTCTTATACGCCGGCAAATACGGTATGTTTATTGATTGTAGAGAAAGAAGAAAAAGAAATCGATTTGTTGCCTCCTGTAGATACCTCGACTAAGGATCGAGCCCAAAACTTTTTGGTGTATGGGATAAAGTTCCAACCAATTGAGCCACCCAGCCAGGACTATAAACTTGTATGTATGTTTTTATTTCAGAGAAAAAGGGAGAGGGAGAGAGAGATAGAAACATCAATGATCACCTCCTGACACCCCCTACTGGGATGGAGCCTACAACCTGGGCATATGACCTGACCAGGAATTGAACCTTGACCTCCTCTCCTAGTTCATAGGTTGATACTCAATCACTGAGCAACACCGGCTGGGCTAGACACTTTTTATTAATGGAGAAGGCAGTGATTTAAATTTGAGTAACAACCTTATCTTTGGTTACTGTGCTTTTTCAGGTAACCCCATAACATATTCTTCACCCCAACATCCTCTTTTCTCTCTAACTGAAGATGGTATTTAGGCCATTTCTGGGAGTTTCTATTTTCTTGGGTTTCTCCATGGGTACAGGAGGTCTACACAAGATGTACTAAACTTTTGTTTTCCTCTGGTTAATCTGTCCTTTATTAATTTAATTATTAAACTGGCCCAGTGGTTGCCAAACTCATTAGTCAACAGAGCAGCGCGCGAGCCGTATGTGGCTCTCGAGCTACAGTTTGCCGACCACTGAACTAGCCAAAGAACCTAGAAGGTAAGGAAGGAAACATTTTTCTCCCTTATGATACTGAAGAGCACCATGGGTTATTTTGCATGGGGGTATATATTCCAATCTTAAGTGGTAGGGAAGAGGATCCAGTAAAAGTTGGTACCAGCGATGAAGGACAGCTAGAAGAGTGTTCTGGAAGCCAACAAAGGTTTTCATTTTTGACTTTGCTGCTAATAGTCAATATTATATTCATTCAGAGGCTGAATATTAACTACTAATAGCCCTACACATGAATCCGTGCGCCAATATCTTGCTGCCTCTCTCCAATAGCTCTCCTCCTGCTGCCCGCCCTCCTATAGCTCCCCCACCCCTCTTAGCTTGCTGCTCTGCCCCATCCTCCTGCTAATCTGTGATCCAATCATTATGTGGTTATGTGGTCAGTCGTTACACTTCACGGTGTAATAACCATTTGCATATTACATCTTTATTATATAGGATTAGATTTATGGTTATTTTGATTAGCTGTTTGGTGGTATAGTGGGGAAAATAACCTTGTAGTATTGGGTTGAAGAGAGAATGGGATAAAAAATTTTGGAAAAAGCAACATAGATAGTTTTTGAGGCATTTTGTTGCAAACAGAGCAAAGATATAGGGAACCTAGGCTAGAAAATTGACTCTAGAGAAGGTTTGTAAAATAAATAGAATAGTGAGTAAAAATGATGTAGAAAAATGATTGAGCAATTGTGGCAACATATCTTTGACAAAGTAACTACAGCAGAAGCAAAGTATGTGGGTGCAGGTGCTGGTGAGTGGGTAGATGTGGAGTTTTTAGTCTGGAAGTTTTTTTATTCTTTCAGTTTTCTCAGTGAAGAGGGAAGCTGAGCAAAGGTGGGAGGTTTGTTGTAGCAGTGGAGAAATTTACATATGACTAGGGGCCCAGTGCACAAATTTGTGCACCTTGAAAGGAACTGTGGGCCACAAGGCTGCAGTGGGCACAGGAGGGAGTCTTGGCCCATCCTCATTGGTCCCTCCTGCCACGGCCCCCAGTCCCTTGTCTTTTGGTCCCCTGTCTGCTGGCAGCCTTGCTCCCGCTACTATTGTTCCCACGGCTGACGGCTCTGGCCCCGCTCACACCTGCTGGAACATTTGGGGCTGGCACTGTCAGCAGGTGTGAGTGGTGGCTGCTACCCTGATCGTCCCTTAGGAGTGGGGAGATGGAGAAGCCCTGAGAGGCAGTTGGGGCCGGCAGCCACTGCTTGCACCTGCTGACAGCGCCGAATGATTGGGACTGGCGCTGGGCACTGGCAGTGGGTGCAAGTGGGGCCAGCGCTGGCAGTGGGTGTGAGCAGCAGCATCGCCAGCCCCAATTGCCCTAATTGTGACTGATGCCAGGTGCCAGCAGCGAGTGCGAGCAGGGTCGGCGCTGGAAGTGGGTGCAAGCGGTGGCTCCAGTGCTGGCAGCGGGTACAAGCACCCAGTGGATCTGAGGTGCATGAGAACAAAAATTTTCAGTAACCACCAGAGGCTCACCCTGATGACAGTGACTGGTGCCCTGCCTTGGTCTGGCACCCCAGCTCACTTACTCCACCATCCCACCATGCCCCACACCCGCCATGTTCTGTGTGTGTCCCCTGGTGGTCAGTGCATGTCATAGCGATTGGTTCAGTTCTGCCATTCAGTCTATTTGCATATTAGGGTTTTATATATATAGATTGAAATGGTTGTATAGTACATGTAATTTTTTTCAGGGGTACAGTTATGGGCCACATAATGATGCTCTTGTCATCAACAGATCGCATATGCAACAGTTGTCTCATAAGATTTTAATGGATTATAAGCAAATGTATGTTTGCAGTGTTGAAAGGCTGTACTCAGGATGTTGAATATACTCCTAGCTCTTGAAGAGGTTTAAATAGAAGAGGAGGCTCAGTGTGCTATCCACCCACCCTTGTTGGTCTGAGGTTGGGCCTAGAGTTAGCCAGTGTTGGGGAGAAAGGGAGCCTGGAGCCCACCTACGCCATCCCTGCACATGCACACACACACACACACACACTTGTGCAGACTCACTTTCCCTCCTTCAGTTTCTCTTTCCTTTCAGCCTTGTTTCTCACTCTCCCTCTATTACTCTTTCACTTTCCTCCTCTCCTTTTCTTTCCTTCGCCTCTCCCTTTTATTATTTCTCCTCTCAAGCTTAATCTGTATGGGTCTCTTGATCTGTGCCCTCCCTTTCTCTCCTCTTCCTTTCATCTCATATCTTCCTTCTCCTGGTGTCTACTCTTCCTGCAAGATTCCTTCTCTTCACAGCTCTCCCTCAGCAGCACCCCCCACCCCTTAATGTGGCTGCACATGTGGAGATACACACACACACACACACACACACACACACACACACACACACACACTTTTATACTTTGTTTTTACTGTACCTTCTTATGTTTACATGTGTTTAGATGCACAAATACTATTGTGTTACAGTTGTCTACAGTAGTCAGTAAAGATGCTGCACAGGAGGGGTGGGGTAGAACGTTTGGCCAGTGGGCTGTAGAAGGCCCACAAAATCATTTGGTTTGGCTTTGCCAAGGCATTAGGTGTGAGTTAATTAAACGTTTGGCGAAATATAGCAGGCTAATTTTTAAATTGATAATTTTGTATGGCCTTCGAAAGATGTTATAAATATCCACATGGCCCTTGGCAGAAAAAGGGTTCCTTGCCCCTGCTGTACAGGCTGTACCCTAAGAGTAAAAGACTATACCACACAACCTAGGTATGTAGTAGGGTATATCACCTTTAGTCTAAGTATAGTCTGTGATGTTTGCACAGTGAAGAAATCACCTATCAAACATTTCTCAGAAACGGTCCCTGTTATTAAGCAGTGTATGACTGTATATAAGATAGAATATGAGAATTTGAATTTGCTTCTTTTCCTAAGAGGTAACTAGTTAATGGTTTTCTCTGTATCCTTACCTGCCTTTTTTCCTAGCTACTTAAATATATATTCATATGTATGCAGTTGACCCTTGAACCACTTGGGGGCTAAGGGTGTGTGTCTATGTAGTTGAAATTTCTCTTATAACTACATTCAGTTCTTGGCATATGTGAATTCCTAACCATGGAGTTGACCCTTGAAAAATGCAGGTTTGAACTGCAATCAATTGGGGAGAAAAACCCCTGTGTATAAGTCAGGGGTGTGGGAACCCTTTAACTGCCAAGGGCCATTTGGGTATTTTATAACATCATTCACAGGCCATACAAAGTTATCAACTTAAAAATTAGCCTACTATGATAAAAGCTCCTAGATTTATTGAATTTCAAGTCATTACTGTGGTTGTCTTGGCAGAGCCAGACCAAATGACACAGTCTGGCTGGACATTCCCTGGTATAAGTGACCTGTGCAGTTCAAGCCTGTGATGTACAATTAAAAGCAAAATGTAACTGGGCCACTCTAAAATATGACCAACTCCTAACCTTTGGAACTTGTGAAAGTGATTTGGAGAAAGCGTCTTCATAAATATAATTCAGAATCTCAATTGGGTAGGGTAAACACTAAGTCCAATGATAAGTTAGTCTTCTTAGAAGAGAAGACACAGAAGCAGGCCATGTGAAGACAGCAGACATGGGAGAAGGTTATGTGAACTTGAGGCAGAGGCTGAAGTTAAGCAATCCATAAGCCTAAAGAAACTGGAGAAGCAAGGAAGGACTTTTCTCTCTAGGCTTGGGAGGGTGCAGGGCCCTGCCTACACTTTGATTTTGGATTTCTGTTCTCCAGATTTGTGAAGAATACATTTAAAAAATATATATATTTTATTGATTTTTTACAGAGAGGAAGGCAGAAGAATAAAGAGCTAGAAACATCCATGAGAGAGAAACGTTGACCAGCTGCCTCTTGCACCCTCCCCCCTCCTCACCTCACCCCGACTGGGGATGTGCCCGCAACCAATGTACATGTCCTTGACCAGAATTGAACCTGGGACCCTTGAGTCCATAGGCCAACGCTCTATCCACTGAGCCAAACCGGTTTTGGTGTGAAGAATAAACTTTTGTTCTAAGCTACCAAATCCTATATAATAAAGTGGTAATATGCAAATGGTCATTATGTGGAGACATGTAATGACCAGCAGAGAGCTAAAGGAGGGCGGGCAGCCAGCTACATACGGCAGAGAGCTATGAGTGGCAGTGGGCGGAGTGGGCAGCTGAGGCACGAGGCAGCGAGCTACTCTCACACAGATTTGTGCACAGGGCTACAAGTTTATGATATTTTGTTATGGAAACTAATGTAGGTTAATACTATACATTTTGTTCTACAGCTTTTAATTTTTTATTGTAAACACTAGAGGCCCTGTGCATGAAATTCGAATGTGGGTAGTGTCCCTAGCGGCTGCTGGCCAGGGCCTTCCTTCATTCCGCGCCACCCCCTGGTGGTCAGTGCACATCATAGCAAGCAATCGAACTCCCAGTCTCCCAGTCGAACTCCCACAGGGACAATTTGCATAGTAGGCTTTTATTTATATAGACTAGTGGCCTGGTGCATGAAATTTGGGCACATTAAAAGGGAATTAATTAGAGGAAATATTTTAATATTGCTATTTTCCCTTTCTCTATAATAGAAGTGTCAGAGATGAGAGAAAGTTAGTAAAATGTATATGAAAAATCTCCCTCTTGTCAGAGTTTGGGCACTCCAAGGGACCTAGAATTAAGTCCTCGGTCACCACCTGCATGTGCTTCGAAAACGCAGGACACCCAGACCTGGCTGGCCCCAACCCCATCAAGCCCCACTGGGTGAGGGGTGCAGCTTCAGGTCCCCCGGCCTGATGCCAAGTGGGGGGGTGCAGCCTGAGATCCCCCTTCAAGCCCTGCTGGGTGGGGGGCACGGCCTGAGGTCCCCCGGCCCAGCACTGGAGCGGGGGACACTGCCTGAGCTCTCCTGTCAAGCCCCGCTGGGCAGGGGCCATGGCCTGAGGTCCCTCGCCCTGGCCAGGTGCCATGCAGCCTCAGGTCCCTGCTGTTTGATTGTGACATTATGGCATCCTGGCTAGTTTGCATATTCCTCTATTATGATCTTTCATGTTACTGCATATGGATGGATTTTGTTCTTTTATAACAACTGGTTTATATTACATAGGATGAATCTACTATGCATGGTGTACTGTGGGCATTTAGCTTATTTCTAAATGTTGCACAAGTATATTTCTGCCAGTTAAATTCCTAGATTTGCCAAATATGCACTCCTAAAATACTAGTTTTATTTATATTTCCAACAATAAATATTAAGAACCTTTAATTTCTCTTAGATGATGGGTGAAAAATAGTATATCACTGCTTTGTTTTACTTTTCTCTAATTGATAGTGAGATTAAATATTTTTGTCATGCTTGGCCATTTGTAAGGCCTCCTAAAAATGCAACTCATTGTTAAAAAGAAATATCAAAGTTTAATAAACTTTAAGTATGCTTTTATTTTTCTAAATATGTTTTTATTGATTTCAGAGAGGAAGGGAAAGGGAGAGAAAAATAGGAATATCAATTATGAGAGGAAATCATTGGTTGGCTGCCTCTTGTCACATCCCCAATGAGGGATCCAGGCTGCAACCTGGGCATATTCCCTGACCAGGAATTGAGTCCTGACCTCCTGGTTCATAAGTCGACACTCAACCACTGAACCACACCAGGTGGGTTAAGTATGCTTTTAAGAGACAAGTGTATAACTTCTTTTAAGTCCACTTATTTTTAAAATATGTTTAATTAATTTTTAGAATAAGTTTGATTGAAGGGGTTCAAGACCAGCCACCCTTCCCCCCAAATGTGCAACCTTAACGTGCGTTATTGCAAGCTGAAGGTAAATCAAGATCCAGCAGTTTCAAGAAAAACTTTTACCTCTTATTTAATTACCTAAAAGAATTTAGATAGGGGGCCTTGGCATAGAGAGGTATCTTTTTATCTGAGTGAAGTGACCTATCTGTATGGTAGGTCAAACATTTAATTAGTAAACATCTGCTCTTCTTATTTTATGAATCACTCTCCTCCCCTATGAAGCCCCAGGCCCGGATCTCATTCCTTAGTTCAGAATGGCATACATCCTTGTCCTTGACTCTCACTGTCTTTGTGAGGCCTCTTGTTTGCACAGAATTAAATTAGCTTTTCTCTTATTAGCCTGCCTTATATCAATTTAATTATTAGACCAGCAATTAGAACTTATAAAGGTAGAGGAAAAATTTCCCCCCACCCATACACTTAACATAAATGGTAGAAAAACGGGTGGGGGGAACTTGTTAACCTTTGAAGGCAAAAGTAGAACTTCTGAATGTAGTTTGACTTATTAACTTACTAAATACAAGTAGTCCTGCAAAAGATGGAATTGTGTAATTTGCAGAGAACTGGCAGTTGGTAATTAAACATGAGACAACCACTTTTTTTTTTTTAATATACTTTAATGATATTTTACAGAGATGAAGGGAGAGAGATAGAGAGCTAGAAACGTCAATGAAAGAGAAACATCGACCAGCTGCCTCTTGCACACCCCCTACCGGGGATGTGCCCGCAACCAAGGTACATGCCCTTGACCGAAATCGAACCTGGGACCTTTCAGTCCGCAGACCTACGCTCTACCACTGAGCCAAACCGGTTTCGGCGAGACAACCACTTTTAAAAATATATATATTTTTATTGATTTCAGAGAGGAAGAAAGGGGGAGAGAGATAGAAACATCAATGATGAGAGAGAATTGTTGATTGGCTGCCTCCTGCACGCCCCCCACTGGGGATTGAGCCCGCTCCTGGGCATGTGCCCTTGGCCGGAGTAGAACCTGGAACCCTGTAGTCTGAATGTGATGCTTTATCCACTGAGCCAAACCGGCTAGGATGAGACAACCACTTAGTCATGAATACAACTCTTACCACTTAAAATCATTAGTTCTAGGTAGAACTTCTTACACGCTCTTCTCTGGACTCTATGTTTAGATTTCTAATTTTTAAAAATTGTGTGTGTGTGTGTGTGTGTGTGTGTGTGTAGATTTAATGTCTGAAACATATCTTTTATCTCTCACAACTTTGGGAAAATTGTCTTTTATATTTTCTTCAGGAAAATTATGGCTTAGTTTGAAAATAGGAATATAAATCATAAATAACATGGACCTTTCCTAATAAAAATCCTGTCTTCTGAAAATCAATGAAATCATGATAATGATCTTTCAGTATTGAAATTTAAAAATATTTAGGGCATCCTAAGTTATTTTAAATGAAGATAAATAAAAAAAAGACTTATTGCTCCTATAATAGATTTAACAGATAGTGAATTGAATTGTCATGTGTTCCCCACTCTGAATTAAATAGTAAATTAATCAAGAAACTCCTATATAAACTATCTCTTCCAACACTGAGGATTTGATTGATACCACAGTTTTTCTTTGCACTAAGTATACAACTGTTAATGATAGTCTGTTGAGTCCTAGGTCTGTGAAAGATGATTCATATTAAATATGCTCTCTTTGCAGTTACTATCATAAGAAGTTTATTCAGAATACTCTATATAAGTTTTGTGAGTTTTATTGAGATCTTGGGGAAAAAATTCTCTTTCTTCACTTTTTCTTACATCTGTCCAGAGTAATGGGTGAGAAATGATAAATTGTCATGAAGTTAATTAAGAAAGGCTAAACAACACTTTGGAAATATTGTATGATAAGACAAGTCAATGGCATTTTGGAGTGAAAGTGCATGAAAAAGTTAGCTTTTAAAGTTCTTTGTCTTGTTGGATGTGAACATAGTTATGAATGAAACTGAAAAAACACTAAAAACATGAAGAGCATCAGGCCAGTATCATCAAGTGATGATGAGAAAATGCAGTTGATTAATCCTCTAAGCAGGAACAGTTTTCAATTATGCGGCTGATTGGGAAAAACACTCCTATATTTCTCCTCTCCTTTATTACAACACTGGAGGCCCAGTGCACGAAATTTGTGTACTGGGAAGAGGGTCCCTCAGCCCGGCCTTTGACCTCTTGCAGTCCCAGAGCCCTCTGGGGGTGTCTGACTAACATCCTTATTACTGTCACAGAAGTGGGAAAGGCCACCACTGCTCTACTCATCAGCTGTGAGGCAGGCTCAGGGCTTCTCCTGAGCGGCATCCCCCCGTAGGAGCACACTAACCACCAGGAGGCAGCTCCTGTGTTGAGCGTCTGTCCCCTGGTGGTCAGTGTGCATCATAATGATCAGTTGTTCTGTTGTTCGGTCAATTTGCATATTGGCCCTTTATTATATAGGATCTTTTATTTCTAGATATTCCACTTTACTCTTTAGTATGCAGGGCACAGTATTCAGCTAGAGACTCAATGAGATCCCATGCAGATGTTTGGGGTTTATCTGGGTAATGAATGCCCTTCTCTCTGATACACTGGCCCACAAAGTCCAACCACTGCAGCCTCTCTGTCCCCAGTTTGTTTCCCCAACTCACTGAGACCACCATGCTCTGTTTAGAATTCCCTTCCACGTACTGTGTATGATCCAGAAAATATCTCTAGGCGGAAAATCAGGGACATATATATTATGGCTCTCTCCCTTTATTTCCCTTTTCTCAGTGATTAAAATTTATTGCCAGTTGTCCAATGTTTGCAAACAGATATTTCATAGACTGTCCAGTTCTTTATTTACAATGAAGAAAGGCACCCAGGACTCGGGCTTCCCTCCTCAGGTCACTGGCAGGCGCCTGGGACCCGGGCTTCCCTTGCATCCTGGGCTTTGTCTGGAAGGATGTCCAGTCTAATTAGCATATTATGCTTTTATTATTATAGATTAAGTACCTTTTAATCATATGTGTGGGTTTTCCATATATCAAGTAATTCTAACTGGGTTTCCTAAAATTTTAATTCTGGCACAATTTTTCTGGTGTTAGCATCAGATCCCACAAGTTAAGGATTCTGTTCTGCAAGGAAACCCCTCACCCCCTTCCTTGTTCAGACTCTTACACAAAACTTCAGAAACTAAAAGCAAGTCCATATTGTTACTTATGTTTCTGACCAACTGACTAAATTGGAGGCTCCTGTGACCCCGCTCCTTGGTTTGATTAATTTGCTCATGGAACTCAGGAAAACAGTTTACTTGCTAGTATGGGTTTATTCTAAAAGGATACAGACAGATGGAAGAGCTACATAGAGCAAGGTAAGGGGGAAGGGACATGGCACTCTCCCAGCACCTCCAAGAGTTCACCTACCCAGAAGTTCTATCCATTATTATGATTATTATTTTTGTGGAAGCCTCATCAAGTATCAATGATTGACTAAATCATTGACTGTTAATGATGAATTCAGCCTCTAGCTCCTCTTCTTTCCTTTTCATGGAGGTCAGGGGATGGGGAATGTCTGGCCCACGGGCCATACAAGGTCCGAGAAATCATTGTTCTGGCCCTCCAAGGTATTAGGGATAAGTTAATTAAATGTTTGACCAAATATAGCAGACTAATTTTTTAAGTTGATAATTTTGTATGGCCCTCAACTCGAATGATGTTATAAATATCCAAATGGCCCTTGGCAGAAAAAAGATTTCCCACCCCTGCTCTAGAGGTTGATTCCAGAGAAAAAAGCCCCATTCCCCTTATTCTTCAGGACTTTTCCAAAATTGACCTAATTGACAAAACTCAAGTGTTGTTGAAAGGGCTGGTTATGAATAACAAAAGATAGTTTTATCACTGATCACTTAGGAAATTACAAGGGTTTTACGATCTCTGTGCCATGAAAACCAAATATATATTTATTACAAGTTATATCCCAATGGCTAAACAATCAGTCACAGAATCCTTAAGTATTTGAATAAAGCCATGATCTCAGCAAAAAATATCTCCCTATAAAATTGAGTATGTTAGTGTGACATTACAGGAAGACATTTATAACAATATTTTATTGATAGTTTCTCTTCTTTTTTAAAAAATATTTTTGATTTCAGAGAGGAAGGAAGAGGGAGAGAGAATAGAAACATCAATGATGAGAATCATTGATTGGCTGACTCCTGCAAGCCCCCTATCAGAGGTCAAGTCCACAGCCTGGGCATGTGCATTGACCAGGAATTGAACTGTGACCTCCTGGTTCATAGGTCCACGTTCAACCACTGAACCATACCAAATAGAGGAAGACTTTTATTGATTTCAGAGAGGAAGGGAGAGAGAGAGAGAGAAACATGAATGATAAGAGTATCATTGATTGGCTGCCTCCTGCACACCCTCTATTGGGGATCAAGCCCGCAACCCGGGCTTGTGCCCTGATCTGGAATTCATAGGTGGATGCTCAGCCACTGAGTCAAGCCAGCCAGGCAAGGAAGACATTTTTAATAGGAGCAAAAGAAGGTTTGATCTCTTCTGTAATACAACTGGCTAGCAAATCAAAAGGCTGTGAAAACTATAAGCACTAATACACAAAATATTTTCTAAAGTAATAGCTGTTTAATGTGAACAAAATAGGAAACAATTTATTGATTCTTGATTGTAAAGCCGATATGGTTGAATTGTTAGATACAGAAGCTCAGGAATGTAGATTTTTGCCTCCACCGGAGCAGCATCTCTACCAGGATTCATTAGTCTCAAACCTTCTAAGTTGATCTTTCACAATGAGAGATTTTTACAAGGGGGAATCTCTATCTTACAAGAAAGTACATTTCCTAAAGCAGTGATTTCCCATGTTTTATGCAGGTTGAAATAACAAGAAAGTGTGCTCTCTACAAACTTGTTTATACTTATAATTTTATGATATGAAACATGATTCCATTAAGAGAAAATATACTTTCAGGAAGTAAGGGATACTCTTAAGAAGAATTACTTTGCAACTATCATTCCAAGAGCCAATAGGTCTTAAATGACAGTCAATGACTGGTCTTTAAGAATTAATCTAATGGCATTTGGAGGCAGAAGAATATATTTAGTTTTGGGTTTGTCACTTCTTATTTGATTTTTGGGCAAGTAATATGCCTCCTTTAGTCACAGTTTCCTGTTCTGTAAATTGTTAATAATGTTTGTGAATGAAACTGAGGGAAGGTGTTACTGGAGAAAGTAGGGGGTTTAATTTCCCCGACACTAGCGGATGTGGGAGGCTCTTGTAATATCCTCAGAAAAAGAATTTTCTAAGATTCGCATGGGAGAATGAATGGTTTTTATTGTTGAGTTACATTCCTTGGGTTGTAAAGTCCCATGCTCCAGGAACCAGTCCTGAAAAAAGGTGTAGTTGGGATTTCAGTAGAGCCAAAAGCAAGGCCAATGTCCAGAGCTTCCAGTCCATCTTGCAGCCGGGTCTGGGTCTAGTTCAGCATCAGGCTAATTAAAGTCCATAGTCCATTGTGTGGAGTCCTCATGATTGAGAGCCACATGTGCACAGGGGATTCCACCCCTGTAATTGGAGGGGCTCCATGTATGAGAGAAACTCCCTTTGTTCAGAAGTTTAAATATTCAGGTTTTGTGCCCTTGCAGTGGTCACACCTATTCTGGCCAATTACCTGTTCCCAGGTGTAATTGACACACAGGTAAGCATCTTCCCACTCAGACCTTATTGGGCATGCTTCTAAACTACCTTTGTCCAGTACCTTCCCCCATTGATCAGCAGTGAACAGACTTGGGAAGTGTTAAATTAGCAAAGCTGTATAAATGGCATGCCTCTATTATCTAGTCTTCCCTTTACTCCTTTCCTGTTAAATAATAATCAGGTTATTACAATGATATCAAAGGTATCTGAAATGATATAGATACTGTCAAAAGATATATATTTAAAGATGTTTAGTTATATATGTTTTGTTTTTAAAGATTGTAAATGGAAAGCTAGGTGAAAACTGAAAAAAGGGAAAGAAATGCTTAAGAGTGGAGTCATATTAAAATTCCAAATAAAATTTTGTATTTTTTTTAAAAGTTTTACAAAGAGGATTTAATATCATGTATTATCTTTGGCAAAAGTTGACAATTGGCTCAACTATCATTTACTTTTCTTTGACAATTGTTTTTTTTTTAAATTGGAAACAAATAGGACTTGTGCTGGTATTAAATGTTTAATTGTGGGGTTTCTGTAGTTACGTGTAATTTCATTTTAAAAAAGATTGAATATCTGACTTGTGCTAAATGTACCTCATATTTGTTTATTGAAACATTTGCTGTGTAGTTCCATTTTTAGAAATATATTTTCTAACTCCTGTATTAAACAGAATATCCAGAGAGTATAATTTTTGTCCTCTTTATATTCTATTTCCTTAGTTATATAATTCCATATATAAAAGTGTCTGGGTTGTGTCTCATTTCAGAGTTCAAGTAGATGAAGTTTTACCAATAACAAAAAAAGTACAGTGCACAGTATTTGAATTTTTTTTATTAAAAAAAATCAGAGATCTTTAAATTACTGACATTAGAAACAGTGGGGAGTGTTTATTAAAATTCTGACCTCTGATGCTCACCCTAGACTTACTGAATCAAAATCAACATTGGTTACACATTGGAATAATCTGGGAAGTTTACAAAAATACTGATGCCTGGATTCCAACCTCAGAGAATCTGATTTAATTAGTCTGGAGTTGTGGCTAGCTGTTCTTAAACTGTATTAGAATTACCTAGAGGGCTTCTTAAAATAGAAATTGTGACTCAGTTGGTCGGGGTTGGGGTCAGATTTTGCAGTTCTCATAAGTTTATAGGAGATGCTTATGCTAGTCTAGGAAACACACTTTTAGAATTGTACTCTGATTATTTAACTTGGAGGATATGTAATATTAAATGAGGAAGCTAAATTCATAAGAAGCATAGGAAATGTAATAGATTTCAAAGTGATTAGTGTGGTAAATTCAATTTACATAGTTAAAATTTTATCTTTCAAGTGGCTATATTAATTACATTCATAAGTCAAATCTTTTTAATTTACAATGAAAAAATCCTAAACATTATCAATAATAACTTACCCCCAAAATATCCAAAGAGATGTTAAATAAATAAATGTTTTTGTCAGGTTTGTTGTGCTGTTATTTGCATACAGTAAAATTGATTTTTTTATAAGTTTTTACAAACGCATCAATTTTGCTACCATCAACAGAATCAAATTCAGAGTTACAATAATTACCCATGCCCCTGCCTGTGTGGCAATTCTTTAGCCAACCTCAGCTCTTGGCAGGCACTCATCTCTTTTTTTTTTACTTTATAGTTCTGCCTCTTTCAGTATGTCATATAGATGGAATCATGAAGTATGGAACTTTGTGATTTCGGCTTCTTTCACCAAACATAATGTACTTGAGAGCCATCCATGTTATTGCATTTATCAACAACTCCCCCTCCCCTCCCCTCCCTTTCCCCTTCCCCTCCCTTTCCCCTTCCCCTCCCTTTCCCCCTCCCCTCCACTTCCTTCTTTCCTCTCCTTCCTTCTCCCCTTCCCTCTCCTCCCTCCCTTTCCCTCCCCTCCCTCCTCTCTTCCTCCCCCTCCCCTCCTTTCCCTTCCCTCCCACTCCTTCCTCCTTCTTTCCTCCTCTTTTCTTCCTCCTCCTTCCACCTCCTTCCTTCCTCCTTTCTTCTTTCTTCTTTCTTCTCTTTAGGTTTACAGCAAAATTGAGGTGAAAGTGCAGAGTCCCCGATAGCCCCTATTCCCACACATGTACATCCTTCTTCACTTGTAGTTCATGGTTAGAGTTGGTGGACATGTCTTCATAACCCAAATCCATAGTTTACATTAGGATTCATTCTTAATGTTCGTTCTGTGAGTTTTGACAAAAATCTGATCACATGTATCCATCATTGTACTATCATACAGAGAATAGTTGCAGTGCCCTAAAAATCTGTGCATTGCCTATTCATCCTCTGCACTTGCTTAACCCCTGGCAACCACTGATCATTTTACTGTCCTCCATTGTTTTTCCTTTTCCAGAATGCCATATAGTTGGAATTATACTGTATTTAGTGGTGGTTTCAGAGTGGCTTCTTTCACTCAGTAATATGCAATTAAACTTCCTCCATCCCTTTTCATGGCTTAATAGCTCATTTCCTTTTATTGCTGAATAATACCACACTTTATCCACTCACCTGATGAGGATGCCTTGGTTGCTCCTAAATTTTAGCAGTTGAGAATAAAGCTACTATAAACATCAGTGTGTAGTTTTTTATGTGAACCAAAGTTTTCAATTCATTTGGATAACTTTCGAGGCTGGAGAAACATGGTCAGCCTGTTTAGTTTTGCCAAACTATCTTTCAAGTGGCTATATTATTTTTTATTCTTGTCAGCAGTGTAAGAGAGTTCCCGTTGCTCTATATCCTCTCCAGCATTTGGTGTTATTAGTGTTCCAGATTTTGGCCATTTTGATAGATGTATAAGTGGCATTCTGTTATTTATGATGTTAAGTATCTTTTCATATGTGTACGTGTGATCCATGTATCTTGTGGTGATACATGCCTTTCTCTGACTGTCTTATTTCACTTGGTATAGTACTCTCCAGGTCCATCCATGCTGTTGCAGAGGTAAGATTTTCTCCTTTTTTATGGCTGAGTAGTATAGCATTATGGATATATGCCAAATCTTTTTTATGCACTCATCTACTGATGGACACTTGGGCTGCATCCAAATTTTGGCATAGCCAATAAATCTTGGAAATTTCTTGTAGCAGTCTTTTTCCTGATATATCTCTTCAAGCAAGAGAAACCAAAGTAAAAATAAACAAGTGAGCTACATCAAACTAAAGTTTTTGTACAGCAATGGAAGAACAAGCCACTGAATGAGAGAACATATTTGCCAATGATACATCTGATAAGGGGTTAATATCCACAATTTATAAAGAATTCATAAAATTCAACACCCAAAAAAAAATCCAATTAAAAAATGATCAAAGAACCTGAATAGACACTTCTCCAAAGAGGACATACAGATGAAAAGATGCCCAATGTCAATCATCAGAGAAATGCAAATTAAAATCACAATGAGATATTACCTCAAATTTCTCAGAATGGCTATCATCAATAAATAAATAACAAGTGTGGCAAAGGTCGTGGAGAAAAGATGGGACCCTTTTGAGAACCCTTGTGTACCTTTGGTGAGAATACAGATGGATGCAGCCACTGAGGAAAACATTATGGAGTTACCTAAAAAAATAAAATATGGCACAGCCATATGAGCCAGCGATTCTACTTCTGAGAATATATCTGAAGAAACCTGAAACTATAATTCGAAAGAATATTGTATCCCTATATTCACTGATGCATTCTTTACAATAGCATATTTGTTTTTAACTATATTTGTTTCGTCTCCTGCCCTCCTCTTCTCCTCTCCTCCTCTTCCTCCTCCTTCCCCTCCTCTTCATCCCTCCCCTCTCTCCTCCTCCCTTCTTCTAGAAGCCTTTTAACATTTCTTGTTACTGTTTTGGTGTCAACAAATTCTTTTAGGTTTTTTCTTGTCTGGAAGCTCTTTACTTCTCCAGTTTTAAATAATACCTGGGTAACATAATCTTGGTTGTAGGTCCTTGTATTTCATCATCCTTGAATATTTAATGCTAGTTGTGTGAGGCAGGTTCTCGCTGAGTCACCAGATAGGGGCGAGTGGTGTTTACTAGATTAATACAGGTCCTAGCTCAGTGCCTGTGTTGGGTGTGAGGTCACTCAGCAAATGCCTCAGTGTATGCCAAGTGTAGTTGCCACCTGTTAGGTGCTCACACACCTTTGTGATGGACGTGGTCTTAAGGGAATTTTCAGGGTGAGGTCAGAGTTTATCAGGCACAAACAGACCAAGATTTGGCTGTATGAAGAGAGGGCCCTTCACTGATTGAAAGTGCAAGGGAAAAATATCCCCTATGCTAGAGCCACACAACTCGGTCTGTCCCAGATTCTGCCAGGAATGTGATCTTAGCCGGGTGGGGCTGCTGGGAGTCCAGAGGATGAGCTAGTGGGTCTTCCATGTGGAGGAGGTATCAGTGAGGTTCATCAGAAAGTGGGGGCAATGGCTTCTGCCCCAAAACCCTTTATACTGGACCTCTATCCCCTGTCCCAGGCAACTGACTTCTCATCAGGGTAAAAGCTCCACAGGGTGAGGCAAATGAAGTCCAGAGGGTAGACTTTTGCATTATACTCTTGTATGGAGGGGAGTGCTCCATCAAGAAAGATGGCATTTGTGGTGTGGGAGAGGAACTCAGCTCAGGAGTCCTGGCGGTTGTCCCTTCAGCTCTCTTCTCAGAGCCACAAACCTCACTCTTCTCATACGACTCTAATCTGCACCCCCCTCCCTCCACCAGAGCCCAGGGTCTGTGGCTATGAAGGAGATTTTTGTGTTGGCTCTTTAAGAGGACGCCTGTGTCTCTAGCGAACTCCTGTCTCCTCCCTGCTGACGGAATCCCCACTGATTTTCACAGCCAAATATGTTGGCTCTTCCTCCCAGTTTTGGTGCTCTGTACTGGGAAGCTCAGCTTGGGGTTGGGATGCCACATTTGTCAGGAGGAATCTCTAAAGCTGAAATATCCCTCCAGAATATCATCCACTTCTTGTGGGAGTGGGGCCCATATCTTTCACATCTCTGCCCTTTCTACCAGTCTCAATATGGCTTCTTTGTAAATTTTGTGTTACAAGATTTCTCTTCAGCTAGTGTTCAGTTGGTTATTTAGGTTGATTGCTGTTACTTTAATTGTATTTCCAATTTAGTCCTGGGAGGAGGTGAATGTAACACTTACTCCTACTCCACTGCAGTCTTGAAATCCCTCTGAGATACAACTGATTTTAAGTGGTGATTTTGTATCATGTAACTTTGTTAAGTTTTTTTTAATGTTAAAATTTATTTTGTGTGGAATCCTTTTTATATATAACTAGAGGCCCGGTGCACAAAATTTGTGCATGGGGGCAGAGGGGTCCCCTCAGTCCAGCCTGCACCCTTTGTAATCTGTGATCCCTTGGGGGATGTCTGATTGCCAGTTTTGGCCTGATCCCAGGACATCCCACTCACAATCTGGGACTGCTCACTTGCCACCTGCCTGATTGCCCCTATCTGCCCCCCGACTGGCCTGATCACCCCTAAACACCTCTGCCTGTCAGCCTGAATGCCCTTAACTGCTGCCCTGCCAGCCTGGTTGCCCCTAACTGCTCCCCCCCCACCGCCAGCCTGGTTGCCCCTTAGTGACCCCTCTGCTGGCCTGGTTACACCTCACTGCCCCTCTTTGCCAGCCTGGTCACCCCTTACTGCTGGCCTGGTCACCCCATGCAGCCTGCTGGTGAGTCATTTGGTCGTCCCTCACTAACCCCCCTGCCAGCCTTGTCTCCCCACACAGCCTGCTGTTCGGTTGTTACTGTGAGGGCGTCGTGACCAATTTGCATATTATCCTTTTATTAGTATAAGTTTTTACAAGCAGAGAGAGCATTACCTTTCTATTTTGGAAACTATATTTTTCTTGCCCACTTGATGTGGTTTCTAGTACTTTAGAATTTATAGACTATGTTGAATAGAAGTGCATCCTTGACTTTTTCCAGATTTTAGAGAAAAGCTTTTAGTCTTTCACTGTTATGATAAAAGTTGTGATTTTTTTCCATATTGGCCTTTATTATGTTGAGATAGTTTTCTTTTTCATTAAGTGTTTTTAATTGTGAAAGTGTTGAATTTTGACATGCTTTTTCTGTATGAATTGTGATGATCATGTAATTTTTTTCCACTCTCATTTCATGAATGGTATATTGCTTGATTGGTTTTTATATGTTGAAACATCCTTTCTAGAAATAAATCCCATTTTGTTTTATGGTATGTGTGTATATATATAATTTTTTTTAAACTAATTTATTGAGTTAAGTTTGTTAGTGTTTAGTTTCTTTTTAAATCAAAGATATTTTTGTTTATACACTTAATAAATGGCAGGAGCTGTGCTCATTTAAAAGTTAATTTCACATGTGAAAGCTGCTCATTTAAGCTTGTAGAATTAAATAGTTTGATAGTTTTCAGTTCCAGTACTTTGTCACTAGGGCTATTTTCAGACAATATAATTTTATAGATATCACAACTTTAAATGGTTCTCTTTTCCTCACTATAATTTGATACCTCACATTTATATTTCATATTTATATATTTTTATCACTATTTTTTGAATGTGTTTTGATGCTTAGTTTAGTTTTTTTAAAATTATATATAACTAGAGGCCCGGTGCATGAAATTCATGCACAGGGTGTTTCAGCCTGGCCTGCACCCTCTTTAATTGGGATCCCTCAAGGATATCTGACTGCCAATCAGTGGGATTGAGCCTAACTGGGCAGTCAGACAACCCAGGACTGCTGGTTCCCAACTGCTTGCTTGCCTGTCTTCCTGATTGTCCTTAACTGCTTCTGTCTGTCAGCCTGATCACCCCCTAACCACTCCCCTACAAGCCTGATTGATGCCTAACCGCTCCCCTGCCAGCCAGTTTGCCCCTAACTGCCATCCCCTGCAGGCCTGGTCACCTCTAATTGCCCTCCCCTGCAGGCCTGGTCACCTCTAACTTCCCTCCTCTGCCGGCCTGGTCACCCCTAACTGCCCTCCCCTGCAGGGTTGATCACCTCAAACTGCCCTCCCTTGCTTGCTTGATCACCCACAATTGCCTCCTTGCAGGTCTGGTCCCTCCCCTGCTGGCCATCTTGTGGTGGCCATCTTGTGTCCACATGGGGGCAGCTATCTTGATCTTGTGTGTTGGAGTGATGGTCAATCTGCATATTACTCTTTTATTAGATAGGATAGAGGCCTGGTGCACGAGTGGGGGCCAGCTGGTTTGCCCTGAAGGGTGTCCTGGGTCAGGGTAGGGATTCCCTTGGGACATGGGGCAGCCTGGGCGAGTGGCCTGTGGTGGTTTGCAGGCCCTCCATGCCCCCTGAGAACCCAAGTGGAGGCCCTGCTATCTGGAATTTATTTACCTTCTACAATTGAAACTTTGTAGCCTGGAGCAGAGTCAAGCCTTTTGTTTGCTGCCATTTCTGTTTGGATTTGTTTACCTTCTATAATGGAAACTTTGTAGCCTTGAGTGGAGGCTTAGCCAGCTAGGGCAGGTGGAAAACATGGCTTCTTTCCTTGCCTGGGAAACCCACGCTTCCCTCCTGCTTTCTGTGGCTGTAGCCATTGGGTTAATTTGCATACCCACTCTGATTGGCTGGTGGGCATGGCTTGTGGGTGTAGTGGAAGTATGGTCAATTTGCATATTATTCTTTTATTAGATAAGCTATTGCTCCATATTTATCTCTCTTCTCATATAATCTTATGCAGATATTTGTATTCCCAATTATGTTTATAGGCTTATTGTGATGATGAGTTTTTTTTTAATTGTATCATTATTTATACTTTTCTTCAGCTTTCTATTTTCACTAAATATACCTCAGAGAAATACCTCATCGAAGGTATAACTTTGTTATTCACTAAGGCAGTGTTTCCCAAACTTCTCTTATGATGAGAATCACCTGGTGGAGTTGTTAAAATACAGGTTCCTGAATCCCAACTAAGAAGTGCTAATTTTACCTATATGTTTCCAAAAATTCTAGTTTAGCACTTCTTAGTTGGGATTCAGGAATCTGTATTTTAACAACTCCACCAGGTGATTCTCATCATGAGAGACGTTTAGGAAACACTGCACTAAGGCATAACTCTAATTAATTGCTTTCATAACTCCATAACAAATTAATCATAGTGTGTAATATAATCCTTATTTAATCATTTCCTCATTTATGGTAATATTCTGTTTCCAGCCATTTTAAAGTGTTATATATTTGAATATATGTCCTTATTTATAGATACTTTCATTTCTGTGGAATAAATTTCTAGAAGCTGAATTGCTGTGTTGAAGAGTTTTTATATTTTTTATTTCAGTAAACGTTGTCAAATTGCTTTCCACAAAAATTTTTCCACTAGCAATTTGGGAGAATACTCTTTCTCCTGCACTGCTGCCAGGAATTGCACTATTTAAACATTTACCAGCTCAATAAGTATAATGTTATATCTCATTGTTACTTTATTTTCAATTTTCTTGAGTACTTAGGAGTTTGAGCATCTTTATACTTTATGGTTCATGGACATTTGATTTGATCTTTTGTGAATTGTTTTTTTGAATTCTATTGGGGTTGTTTGCCCTATTCAAATTGTAGGAGCTCACTGAGTATTAAAGCATTAATACTTTGTTATCTTTGCAAATGTTTTTATTTTTCTCCAGGTAGAAAAACTTTATATATATATATATTTGATCCTCACCAAAGGAGAGGAGAGTAGGGGAGGGGAGGGAGAAATTTTTTGGGCAATCTTTCCTTAATTGTATACTATTACATTGATTATTCTTTTTTAAAAATATATTTCTTTATTGATTTCGGAGATGAAGGGAGAAGGAGAGAGATATAGAAACATCAATGATGAGAGAGAATCATTGACTGGCTGCCTGCTGCACGTCCCCCACTGGGGATTGAGCCTGCAACCCAGGCATCTGCCCTTGGCCTGAATTGAACCTGGGAACCTTCAGTCTGCAGGCTAACACTCTATCCACTGAGCCAAAGCCTGCTAGGGCTACATTGATATTATTCTGTTTATATAATCATATTGAGTTGTTTTCTGTGACTGTAGAATATTTGAAGCTTATTCCAATTTACACTTTTTCAAAATCTTTGGCTGGTCTGCAGCATTAGTCGCCCCACGCAGCCTGCTGTTCAGTCATTTGGTCGTCCCTCGCTAACCCCCCTGTCAGCTTGGTCACCCCACACAGCTTGCTGGTGAGTTATTTGTTCTTCCCTCACTAACCACCCTGCTGGCCTTGTCGCCCCACACAGCCTGCTGTTTGGTTGTTACTGTGAAGGTGTTGTGACTAATTTGCATATTGCCCTTTTATTAGTATAGATAAGTTTTTACTAGCAGAGAGAGTGTGTTACCTTTCTGTTTTGGAAACTTTTTTTTTTTTTTTGCCTAATATTTATATGGATTGTGCAGTAATAACCACAATAACTGTAGTTAACATCCATCACTATACATACCGTATTTGCCGGAGTATAAGACGATTTTTTGGCCCTGAAAAATACCGTATTTGCCGGCGTATAAGAGACTGGGCGTATAAGACGACCCCCTAACATTTCCACTCAGAATACAGAGTTTGTTATATACTCGCCGTATAAGACTACCCCCCACTTGGAGGCATATTTTTCAGGGCCAAAAAGTCGTCTTATACGCCGGCAAATACGGTAGTTACAGTTTTCTTCTTGTGATGAGAATTTTAAAGACATACTCTCAGCAACTTTTAGATATGTATAATTAACCATAGTCATTGTGCTACATATTACATCCCCAGAATTTTCTTTATAACTGGAAATTTATACCTTTTGTCCACCTTCACTTATTTTGTCCACCCTGACCTCCCTCCCCCACCTCCTCCCCTTCCTATCTCTGGCAACCACCAATCCACTCTCTGTTATTTTGTTTTGTTTTTTTAGATTCTATAAGTAAGCTTGTACAGTATTTGTCTTTCCCTGTCTGACTTCCATTAACACGTATCCTCAAGGTACATCCATGTTGTCAAAAATGGCAAGATTTTCTTCCTTTTCTTTTTATGGCTGAATAATATTAGTGTGTGTGTGTGTGTGTGTGTGTGTGTGTGTGTGTGTAGAGAGAGAGAGAGAGAGAGAGAGAGGGAGGGAGGGAGGGAGGGAGGGAGGGTGGGAGGGTTAGATATTGAGATTTTCTTTATCCATTTATCTATTGATGGAGACTTGGGTTGCTTCCATGTCTTGCCTACTATAAATAATGCTGCAGTAAACAGGAGAGTACTCTATATAATTTCTTCAAAATAGTGTTTTTGCTTTCTTTGGATAAATAACTAGAAATTTAATTGCTGAGTTATGGAAGTTTTCATTTTATTTTTTTACAGTTTTTCATAGTGGTTGAACCAATTTATATTTCTACCAAAAGGGCACAAAGGTTCTTTTCTCCATATTCTGGCCAACTCTTGTGTCAGGTGTGAGGTAACATTTCATTGTGGTTTGTTTTGATTTGTATTTTTCTGATGACTAGTGATGTTGAGCATCTTTTTACATACCTCTTGGCCATTTGTATGTCTTCTTTGAAAAATGTCTGTTTAGATCCTCTGCCTATTTTTAAATCAAGTTGTGTGTGTGTGTGTTTTGTTATTGAGTTGTATGTGATTTTGGATAGTTTGGATATTAACCTCTTATCAGGTATGTACTTTGCAAATATTTCCCGCATTTGGCAAGTTGCTTTTAATTTATGGATTATTTGTTGTACAGAATCTTTTTAGTTTGATATAGTTCCAATCATTTATATTTACTTTTGGAGTCAAATCCAAAAAATTGTCACTAAGACTGAAATCAAGGAGTTTACCACTCGTGTTTCTTCTAAAAGTTTTATTCTTTGAGGTCTTATGTTCAGATCGTTATTTCATTTTTAGTTAATTAATTTTTAGTGTAGTATGTAAAATAGTGGCCCAGGGTTTTTTTGTTTTTGTTTTTGTTTTTGTCTGTGTTTGTCCAGTTTTTCACCAACATTTATTGAAGAAACTGCCCTTATTCAATTATGTGTTCTTGGTGCCTTTGTCATAAATTAATTGATCAAATATTTGTGGGATAATTTCTGTGTTTTGTGTGTGTTTTTCTCATTCTGTTCTGCTCCATTGATCTTTGTATCTCTTTGTAGGCTGTTTCCATTTTGTTTGGATTACTATAGCTTTGTAATATAGTTTGAAATAAGGAAACATGATGCCTCCAGCTTCATTTAAAATACCATTCATTCATATAAAATATTGTTTCCATCTTAACCAATGCATTTAGGAAGAGCAGTACCTTTTAGTTTTAAGTTTCATTCCATGGACTCATCTGAATTCTAATAACACTTCTAATATTCTTTTTAAGTGCATATGCATTGCCTAGAATGCCAGCTACTGATCAAGAGAATCCTTGCTTTGGTAAACAATGATAAAAAAAAAATAGAGAAGTGTTTGAACGAAACTGTGGAAAGGTACTTTACTGGTGAATGGGTTATGTTAGTTAGCTCATGTTTTAATACCATGTTACCTACCTACCTAACCTTATAAGTCACTGAACATAAAATATTAATTTATATCATTATTTCTTTGGTTCTGCACTTACATTATTGAGTTCATTTATATTTATCATTTTAATATATTTAACTTTAAAGTCCTTTAAAAGCCTTTCTATTAGTATCTTTCGAGCCTCAGTTTACCTTTTGAAATTTTCTTACTGCTATCAAAGGAGTTATCTACGGATAGATGGAGTCAAGACATTAACTTTTTACCTTTATTTCCTATCCATATTTTTAAGTTAGTAGGCTAATAGTGTATGAAGCATTTAGTGTCTGCCATAGGTATATGAAGCACGGCATATACATTATTTTAAAAAAATAAGTTTTACTGATTTTTTTACAGAGAAGAAGGGGAAAAAATAAAAAATTAAAAACATTGATGAGAGAGAAATCTACTGGGGATGTGCCTGAAACCAAGGTACATGCCCTTGACTGGAATCAAACCTGGGACCCTTCAGTCTGCAGGCCGACGCTCTATCCACTGAGCCAAACCAGATAGGGCCATATATATACTGCTTTTAAAATAATTTTTGTTTTTGAGAGAGAGAAATATTGATATGAGAGAGACAGTTGCCTCCCATAAGCAGTCCAACGGGGGTTAAAATCTGCAATGTTAAGTATCTGTGTCTCAACCTTCCCATGCACAAGATAATGCTCCAACCAACAGCCACACTGGCCAGGGCTTTAATAATTTTTTTAAAGATAAGAGCCACTTCATTTTTGTTTGTTTCAAGCCTACTTATAAATGCAAAACAAAAACAAACAAAATTCACCAAGAGCTGGAAACTCACCCATTATTGAAACCTCCAGTGGTGTCAATTAACATTTATCCCAGCGTGTATTGGGATACATGAATTTTCTTTGAAAATACAAGTTGCTAAAAAGAAAAAAGGAAATTTAGATTTTTTTCTAGCTCTTTAAAAATGAATGCACTCTGATTCTGTTAATATATAGTTCTGGTTGAAAGTGTGAGTTCTGCAGGTGCCTTACCAGTGAAGTCTAAAAATCACTTAATTATGAATCAGTATTTTTTCCTGGCATTGCCACTTATCCGCTTGGTGACCTTGGCTTCATACATCAAATTCTGCATTTATTAAATGGGAGCACTAGAAGCTGTCTTGGCTACATGATTGGGAAAACTAAGAATAATATGAAGTTATGTGCTTTTTACCAGAGACCTTGCTGATAATATTGAATGATTCTATAAAAGTGAAATGATTTGTGAATTATTTGACTGTACATTATTTCTGTAGTTATGTATTAAAATCATTGAAATTTTCTAAAAAATTATGTAATATGTTTTAGTCATTTGTGTGCTACTAAATGCCATGATTTCATCAGTTGAATGTAAAGATTAAAGTCTATGTATATTAAGTCTTAAAAGGCAGAGCACTTTTTGAAGTGAATGCTATAGTTTGCAAGCATGATTTTTGTTTGTTTGCTATGAGTTAATAAGAGGCCAGGTAATTTTTTGTAGTAATGTAGCTCTTAATTTCTGAGAAGAGTCAGTTTGTTAGTTGAGAGCTTTCCACCCACCCCCCACACATAAAATTAGGTTAGTTTACTTTTCCCTGTTACCATAACCTTGTAATGTAAATTGTAAGAAGTAAAGAAAATACAGGGAAGCACAGAAGTTTTCATCTTACTGCCCAGTAGGTAATATCACTTTTAAAACATTTTGATATTTGTCCTTCCAATTATTATGTGTACACGTTGCAGGCTCAAGCTTACACATAAGCATAAAAGTTAGTTCTAAACACACATGTTTGTTCCTGCTTTCAATTAAACATTTTGTGATAAATTATTTTTTAAATTCTTTTTAGCAAGGCAGTCTTGTTCAAACAGCTCGTAAGGAGAAATGCAGGATATGAAACAGCTAAAAGTGGAGTTGTTTGGGTTGAATGTGGTATGGAAATGCAAAGCCTCAGTGTTTGGCTTTGGCTTTTGTCACTAGCCTGAATAATCTACCTGTACCTCTGAAAAACTCTACGGCTTAGCCATAGGGGGCATAGTTGAACATCACTGCTATCTTAAATTTCCAACGACCAGAACGACCACTCAACCAGTCGCTATGAGGTGCGTTGACCACCTCTCAGTGTCCCTCCCCCCCCACCCCCAGCCCACAGGCTCCAATCGCAGGATGGCAAAAGGGGAACCAGGGGGCTGGCAGTGGTGGCTGGGTGGGATCAGGGCTGGAGAGGTGAACCGGGTAGCTGGCGGGGTCGGGCGGGACTGGGGACTAGTGAGTAGGCAGAAGATGGTTCTGATTACAGGCTAGGCCTAGGGGCCCTGTCAGTGCACGATTTTGTGCGCTGGACCTCTAGAGTGTGTGTGTGTGTGTGTGTGTGTGTGTGTGTGTGTGTGTATGTGACAGCCCTGTAGGTGTTCTACTCAGATATCCCTTAGCTGACAGCCTCCAGCTACAGAGCTTTTGAGATTTGCTGCAGCACTAGCCATGGCCACATTCTCCCTGGGAAGCTTCCTGTGGGTAACTGATTGCAGCAGGATAAGTAGGGTTTAGCTATTTCTTCACAACGTGTGATTTCTCTTTGCACCTAAGCTCCCTACTTATCTCTACTTGGGTTGGCAGACCACAGTTGGACTGATAAGAGGATAACACAGTTGTCAGCTCTTCACTGAAGCCTGAAGGCTTTCTGTTTACTCTGCTCCTTCTCTTTATTCTTCATAGCCATTTTTTACAATGAAGAAGTTCTTACTTTTTTTTTTTTTTTACTTCATCTGGTGTCTGCTCAGAAAACCTGAACTGACACACATCCATCTGTGTTTAAAATAAGTATTTTTAAAAGTTATAAATATATGTTCATGGTTTTAAAAAAGCAGAGAAATGTACAAAATGAAAAATAAAATATTCACCCCTTCTCCAAATCCTCAGAAAACTGACTTGACATTTTCATTTTTATACATATGTCATATTCCTATATTACTATTTCTTTATCAATTTTAGGTAGCACTTACTGTAAGGGAATTCGCTATCCTTTTTACCTTGTTATCTTTTAATTATTTTAAACTAGTGATATTTTTACCTTTTCAAGGCTTTGTTTATAATTAATTACATATCTATAATTTACACTGTGCTTGACCATAAATTGTCTTTAAAAATTGAAAGTCAACATTGACATTTGCCATAATTATGTAAATATAATTTAATTGTGAACCAAGTGATTTGGTTGAAATATAAAGGATGAATGTAATTCTATATATCTTAGTTCAGCCAAGGAAAGTCTTTAGATTTCATTCCAAATGCTTGGCAACCTCTGTAATTTGCTGCTTATATTGTCTTCTTTAGGAAGAATACAAGGTATATATACTGGCAATACCTTGTTTTATTGCACTTTGCTTTATTGAGCTTTACAGATGATGTTGATGATGATGATGATGTTGATGATGATGATGATGATGATGATGGTGGTGGTGGTGGTGGTGTATTTTGTGTTTTGTTTTTTTATAAATTGAAGACAAGATCCTCTACCAACAAAAAGATTGACTTGTTTTATTGCCATACTTGCTTTAGTGCAGTAGCCTGGAACTCAACAGTATCTCTGTACTTAATAGTTATTGTACTTAATAGTTATTGGTTAATGTGATCATGAGCAAGTTACTTAAGCTCTCTGCATTTAAAGTTTCTGATCTGCTAAAGAAATATTTATCTCCTCCAAAAATACAGTGGTAAGACAGTATTAGATTAAAAAAGGGTTAACATATAAAAAGGAGTCACAAGTCCCTCAAAATTTCAAAAACCAGCTGGGGGAACTCGACTAGATTTCTTTTTAAAAATTACTTACTTTTGCTGAAACCGGTTTGGCTCAGTGGAGAGCGTCAGCCTGCGGACTGAAAGGTCCCAGGTTCTATTCCTGTCAGGGGCATGTACCTTTGTTGTGGGCACATCCCTAGTAGGGGGTGTGCAGGAGGAAGCTGATCGATGATTCTCTCTCATCTATGTATCTAACTCTCTATCCCTCTCTCTTCCTCTCTGTAAAAAAAATCAATAAAATATATTTTTAAAAATTATTTACTTTTTTATTTTTCACTTAATGTGGACACACAATATTATATTAGTTTTAGGTGTACAACATAGTATAGAAATGTATATAACTTATGAAGTGATCACCCCCAATTAGGAAACAAATACGACCAAATTTCAGGGCCTGGGAATAATCTGTAATTGGCAGCTTTACCCTCTATTCTCTCTTTGTTGTTGTTGGGTTTTTGTTTTTTGTTGTTGTTGTTGGTGTGTGTGTGTGTGTGTGTGTGTGTGTGTGTGTTAAATTGATTTTAGAGAGAGAGGGATAGAGGAATAAGAGAGAAATGATTGGCCACTTCCTGCATGCTGCCCCACTTGGGATCGCTGCCCCATCTGGGATAGAGACTGCAAACCCAGGCATGTGCCCTGACCAGTAATCTAACCAGCAACATTCTGGTTCAAGAGTAGATGGATGCTCAACCACTAAACCACACCTATGAGGCTCTCTTTGTTTTTTGTTTTGTTAGTTTTAATTCAGATTTGGTAATTTCTTGGTTGTTTATTCATACTCATGAAAAAAAAAAAGTAAATTGGTCAGTTTAGGTAACTGGACTGAGGTTTTTCTGCTACAAGTTTGTTTCATTTATAGGTCTTTCCTTAGACTGTGGCATGTGGTCGGCTTATTTACTCCAAGGAATGCATTCTCAAAGGGGTAAAAATTGGTTAGGGAGGGAGGGGTAAAAAAAAAAGTGGTCTTTTTTCTGTGTAAGCCACAGATATACAGTATGTGGTTGGTGCTAAAATTCATGGGGAATGGGATGATTAAGAGGAAAATACCTAAAAATGTTACTTGGGTGGGGGTTGGTAATGGAAAGAAAGGTAGAGAAATGGTGCTTTAACCCCTATGATTGAGGAGGAGGCAGGCTGTTAAGTACTCACAGTTGCCAAACTAATTATGGCTTATCTGGGGAGTGGAATGCTTTAGTATCTCAAGTGCTGCTCTGCTTTTTTTTTCTTTTTTTTTTCCGGTTTCAACAGCCACCCTAGGAGTTCCCCATAGATCTGCACACTTTATTTGGAGTACTAATTTTCAACTTTCAAAAATGATCCGTAGTGCAGTATAAGATACTCTGTATTGCAGCTTAGTATACACACACACACACACACACACACACAAATTTATAAATATATAACCAAGCAAAAGTTCCACGAGACATTACATACCTCACTTTATATTTTCTAGATCATTGAAAATTGCTAGTTGTAACCCATCAAAATTGTTTCAAACATTGAAGAATGCTTTAGACTAGCATGTGTATATAATCCTGATGTTGACAGCCATTGCTCTCAGCTCTCTCTCTTTGATCTGGGAGAGATGGAGAGGCCTAGTTGGCTATGCCATTTGGAATGCAATTCTTTAATTACTGACTTATTGATTTATATCCTTGATGATATCCCACCAACACTTCCTATTCTTTAATTTTGGATCCTCTCTTTGCCTTCTATAGGAAGACCCAAACTGGTATCTTGGTTGCAGTTTCCTTTGCTCACTCTTTCATAATCTGATCTCATTTGTTTTTATATTTTCTAGTTGTCACCCAAAATCTTTGATTTGATGATGAATGCTTTTTCTCGAAAACATTTTTTATTTGTTTTCTTTGAGAGTTTGTTTAAAAACAAAAGTTTCTAACAAGGAGAAAAGGCACATTTGCTTGCTCAGTCTGCCATCTTCAATTGGAAATCCTATAGTTAGCAGCCCTAAAGTGTTATATTTTGGTGTTTTCCAGCTAAATCTGCATACATAGCCATGACTATTTTAAAAAATTTTTTTTACTCCTCACCCGAAGATATGCTTTTCTTTCTTTTCTTTTCTTTTTTAATTGATTTGAGAGAGAGAGAGAGAGGCATTGATGTGAGAGAGAAACATAGGTCCCTTGTCTCCCATACATGTCCTGACCAGGGGTTGAACCTGGTAGATCCTCCTTTTCTCCAATTGATGGACAGATGTAAACCCCACCTGTGGCCAGACATGCCTGAGCACTGAACCACCAATCAGCACCTGCCAAATACCCTAAGCCCCCGATTCCCAAGACCCTAGGTCACTTATCACCAATCAGCATGTGCTGAGTACCTTAAACCCCGTCCCCATCCTCCCCTTAAAAGAAGACCCTCGGGTGTCTTCCGGCCTCTTCCTCTCTTTCTCTCTGGAAGCAGCCGGCGGAGGTACCCTCTCTCCAATAAAAGCCTGTGTCCTGGCATCCCAGTCTCAGCTACCTTCTTTAATTAATCTATCAGAACCCGAAACCTAGTTAAGTTCTCTGACCAAAAATTGAACCTGCCACCTAGTCAGGGCAACCACGATCATTTTTAGAAATGATTATAACCTGTTGACTGGCTGTGTGATGTATTTAGTTACTTGTAAAATCTTGAATTTCCCTTTTCACTGGTGGTAATTATAATTAGTTGGATTATGGTTAAGAATGAAGCTATCTCTGAAGTTGTCAGGTTTTAGAATTTCATTTCTGCCACTTATTAGCTGTGTACCTGCTTACTTATTCTAAAGTAGAAATAGTACAGTAATCCTCACTTAATATCATCAGTAGGTTCTTGGAAACTGTGACTTTAAATGAAATTGTGTACTATAACGAAAACCCATTTTACCATAGACTGATATAAACAAGTTAAGTTACTATAGCATATTTCCAGTCACAAAAATATTTCCAAACTTATAAAGATCCCAAAACACTTAAAATATTAAGCATTGAAATAAATATGAGCTAATTTAAAAAAGATTAATATAAACAAGTAGGATCATTATTTTCCAACCTACTCTTTCAGTTCAAGGTCTTGGGTGGCCGGAGTCTATTCCAGCAGCTCAGGGAGCAAAGGTGGGAATCAATGCTAGACAAGGTACCATTCCACCAGTGTGCACTAACATACACATTCACAGTCACTCATGCTGAGACAGTTTAGACATGCAAATTAACCTAACTTACACATCTTTGGTATGTGGGAGGAAACTGGAGCACTGTAGAAAACCAATTGGGACATGAGGAGAACGTGCAAACTTTGCACTGACAGTTGGCCCTGGCCAGAGTTGATTCTTTTTTCTTCTCATCAACATGATAATGAAACAACATTATTTGAGGAGAGGGCCTGTTTTATGTACTTCATAGGGTTGTTGTGAGAATTAAATGTTAGAGGATATAAAGAAAGGTCTTAGACCAGTAGGCATGTATTAAGCATTAAATAATTTATTTGTGTATATCATCATCATAACCATACTCATCCATACATTTATGTCTTTTTGCTTAAAAAAATCACATACAGGGTGGGCAAAAAGAAGGTTTATAGTTGTAACATAAAGAAACACAATAATTAATAAATAATATAAAATTAAACTTTATTTGCAATTGTAAACCTACTTTGCTCACTTTGTGTATATTTTATCCTCTTAGATAATTTTATTAGGCTTCATAGTTGAGTCAGTTGCTCATTTTTTGTTTGTCTTTAGCCTACTTGATTTTTATTTTAAAATAACTAATTATTTCCTGGAATTATTAAGATGGGAGATTAGCATAGCTAATAATGAATTAGCTAAACTAAGGAGAGAAGAGGTGAGAGGCAACTGGAGAAACATCAGTGTGTAGGGATAAAGGTTTGTAGTACATTTTCATGGGCTTTGTGGATAATGTTTAAAGGTAAGGGATATAGAGTCAGTCTGTCTGATTTGGAACATTGATTCCACAACTTAACTGGCTGTGTGACTTTTGAAACTATAACACAAAAATTTAGTAACTTACAGTCAGTTTCACCATCTGTTAAGTAAGTATTATTAGAGATATGGTGGCGATCCCATAAGTTAACACATATCAATTGCTTAGAAGTACTTAGCTGTTAGTAGCAGTAATATTTGTTAGAAGTTTTTATTCAATGTTTGATTATGTTCAGAGTTTGTGTAAGTATAGGAAATACAGGGTTGAAATAAAGGGTGAGATTTTTCTGTTAAAAGGAGAAATGTACTACATTTTCTACTACTTAGAGATGGAATAGCATTTGGGACAAAGGCATAATGAATATTTTATTAATACAAAAATACTTCAATCATTGGTCCTTCTAGGGTTGTTCTGGGGCTGCATGTAGTCATTGCTGTGGTGACTTGTTGCTAGTTCTCTCACTAAATAGCCATTAAAAAATTTTGCTTTCATATTATACCTTATTTTTTGATTATCTGCCATAGTAATTAATAGTATTTAGTCCCCAGTTTTTTAAAAATCCTCCCTTTGAAGTATAAAATTTAAAGTTAGAATATGTACAAAACGGAATCTTAAGTGTGTGTGTGTGTGTGTGTGTATGTGTATATATATATATATATTTATTTTTTATATATATTATTTTTTTTTAGAATATGTTGCTCAAAATGTTTTCCCAGTTTTTGAGTATTAGAGTATGTTTATTAGTAATTTCAGTGTATTTTATCTAGATATCCTATTTGTAGCTATTTTCCCCCCTGATTAAAAAACACTCGAATAATACTGCTTAATATTTTTATTTATTTTTAACCCTCAGGGGAGGATATTTTTTCCATTGCTGTTTTATAGAGAGTGGAAGAGAGGGGGAGGAGGGAGAACAGAGGTGGGAGGGGGTGTGAAAATAGGGGGGAGAGGAAGAGAGAGAAACATCAATGTGAGAGAAACACATGCCTCCTGCACCTGCCCCAACTGGGGCTGTGGATCAAACCTGCAACCCATGTTTCCTTGACTGAGAATTGAACCCAAGACCCTTTGGTGCATGGGCCGATGCTCTAACTATTTAGCAGCACTGGCCAGGGCTTAAACAATACTTTTTATGCATTCTGTTTATTTATATGAATTACATGTTTGAGTATAGTTTTAGAAATAGATTTTGCTAAGTTTTGTTTACTCTTTTCCTTTAAACATGGACATTCATTATCAATTTTGAAGTTATTTTTCAGAGAGGTTTGTTTTTTAATGTTTCTTATTGTAGAAATGCACACTGTTCAGATGACTTCATTGCTTAATGCTGGCTAGCCCTGCATCTCTTTATGAGAAGGAACTTTGAAGAAGAGCTGTCTATTTCTGATGAATATCCGAAAGAATGATTTTTTTCTTGAAAATTACTGTAGAATGTCTTTTGTGTTTACTACTTGCCTGCATATCTTTTCATTATCTATGAAGGAGGTGTCATGCACACACATACACCTCACACACCATGTGTGTGGGAAACATTGCAGTCTACCACATTTAGGCCCAACTTTTTCATTAGTAAAATTGTATATGAAAATTTAGCAGTTCATTTCAGTATATAATCATTCTTTATCCTAATTGTCCATTGCTAAATGTCCTGATTCTTCTTTCCTTCACTTTAGCAATTTTGTGTATTGCTAAATGTATGCAACTATTATGTGTTATTAATTATAGGCTTGATTTTGAAATTTAAAAACTGAAATAGCATTTTGATTCAAGAAAATCAAATATCCCTTTTGTTGCAATGGTAGTTGCCCTGTTAAGGTAGTTGATTTTTTAGTTTCATTTGGGTAGTATGCTGTATTGAGCTTTGGTTGTTAATTGATAGATGTAGTATCTTCTCTGTGAGCTTTTAAAATGCATAACACGTATTTCAGAAAGCAGCTGTTGCTATGGCAACTCTCAGGTCACTTGCAGCTCAGCTTACATGATTGGCTGTTAATGGAGTCTAATATGCTTGAGAAGAGAATTGAGCAAATGAAAGAGGGTTTTGAAGGAATACTTTCAAACCTTGAAGTTTAACAGACTGCACACAAAAATTTAACACTTATATTGCTGTTACACAATTTTATTGGGGATAGTTTTATGAATAATAAAAGTGAGATAAGACAAATTTTTGAAAAAAATAATTTTCTAAATCCTTTTAAGACTATTGGAAGCTTTTTAATGGTACGCTTCCTAATTTTACTATTGCTTAAAGAAACACTACCACAGCTATCAGTTGCATTCTGTATTCTACCCTTTGTAGCATCTACCTAGAGGAGTTCATTAGATTGAGACATGGGTAGGTTGTTAATTGTGCAGGATCAGAAAGAATGGTAAAACCAGGAATAATGTCTAAATTAACTGTGGTTATATGAGTTAGAGTCTTGCTTTCACTTGAATTCTTAAGGTAGTCCCATGAACCTGACCTAATTGTCTTAAGGGCATGTGAAAGGCATGAAAAGGGAGGTGGTGATGTGGACTTTGGATTTTAAGGACTGTGAAGTAAGTAAAATCAAGCTTAAGAACTGGAATTACCATATTAAAAATTAATAAAAATGTCACAATAATGATCTGTTTTAAAATGATGGGAGTTTTCATCATTGTCTACCTACCACTTCTTTTGTAACTATGATGCTAGAATGAAGGCAGTTTTACTAATTTTGGCAGTTAAATACCAAATGTAAGTAGAGTAAAATTAAGGAATTGAAATTCAGATATAATATGTGATACAACAAGTTAATATCACCTTGAAAGTGATTTCACTTTGTAAAATCAACTCAGCTGGTTCAGCTAGTATAGGAAATAGGTCTAAGACATACATGTAGCTTATTTTAAGTATCTGCTGTTTCTACTTTATGTCAGAGTTGAAAAATATTGATTATGATAGAAATGTCAGACAGATTGCTACACTAAATAAGTTACAGCTATGTTAGTATGTATAGTTGTATTACATTTTTCTTATTTTGCTAGCAAAAAATAACAATAAAAATTAATCAGTAATGACACCCTAAATTACCTTTGCATTATTATTTCCTTTATTAAGGAAATACTTTGAGATATTAAAGAAAAACTTTTTATAATAGGTTACATAAAAATGTAAGGTACCCCCAATAATTGTTTTTGACAAACACTTTAGAAATTTAATAATGTCTTCTAATCTCTAAAAACTGCATGTCCATTATCAGTATGACATTTAGAAATTAAGCTATTTTTTTTAAAAAAAATGAGTGTCCATGTGACCTAGTGACATAGGTCCTGGTCTGCCTGGGCCATTTTTGGTAGTACTGAATTTTTCTGTTACCTAATGTGATTATTAATAGCATTTCCATTTTATATTTTATACCAGGAAATATAAAGAAAATTATGGGAAATCACATATAAATATGTAACTCATTGATGGCCACAATTAAAATTTTACTTTTAAGCATTTTCTTTTCAGTATTCTTTTGTGCATGAGTGTAGATAAAACATATATAGTAGGAGTCATCGGTTATATGTTTTTCTTTCTATATCATAAATGGATGATGTTTAATTTTTTACAAACATTTATTTTAATGGTACATAAAACATTATACAAGCAACTATTCTCTATTTGTATGCCATTAAATTGTCTTCAGGTTGTTTTTGTTTTGCTATTATAAACAGTTAAGTACAAGTGGACACCTTTATCTGTAAATATGTTCAGTTTCTTAAGAACATTCAAGAATAGGAATTGCTGAATCAAAAATTACTGATATTTTAAAGGTCTTGATATATTTGTTGCTTTCTAGAAAAATTTGTAATAGTATTGACTTTCAAATTATTTTACATTTACTTGCTGGAACTCAAATGCAGAGTGGATTATTCCTTTCCTCAGTCTTGCTCTCATCTTATTTATTTCCTCTTATCTGCATTATTTATTCTTTCCTCTCATGCTGTAGTTATTCATTTAACATCCTTAGATACACACACCCCCCAACACACACCCATTTATTTATATGCAGAAGTTCTGTTCATGCCGAAACCAGTTTGGCTCAGTGGATAGAGCGTTGGCCAGTGGACTGAAAGGTCTCAGGTTTGATTCCGATCAAGGACATGTACGTTGGTTGCAGGCACATCCTCAGTAGGGGGTGTGCAGGAGGCAGCTGGTCGATGTTTCTCTCTCATTGATATTTCTAAATCTCTATCCCTCTTTCTTCCTCTTTTTAAAAAATCAATAAAAATTTTTTTAAAAAAAAGTTCTGTTCATGTTGTTTTATGCCTGTCTTGTCTATTTAATCTACTAATGATTTCTTAGTATTACATAGTATGCATCTTCTATGTTTCACTTAACCATTACTTCAGTGCAGTTATATATACTGTGATTCCCCTAGCTCTCTGCTATCACAAGCAATACTAAAAAGAGCATCCTCACCGAAACCGGTTTGGCTCAGCGGTAGAGCATCGGTCTGGGGACTGAAAGGTCCCAGGTTCGATTCCGGTCAAGGGCATGTACATTGGTTGTGGGCACATCCCCAGTGGGGGGTGTGCAAGAGGCAGCTGGTTGATGTTTCTCTCTCATCGATGTTTCTAGCTCTCTATCTCTCTCCCTTCCTCTCTGAAAAATATCAATAAAATATATATTAAAAAAAAGAGCATCCTCTTATATGTCCCACTTATGGATATGTATTCAAGAGTTGGATGCCTGAGTTAGCTATGCTCAGACTCATTGCACTAAATACTGCCAGGTTGTTCTTCCAAATAGTTGCATCAGTCTATATCCTCCACCAGAAGAACATGAGAATGCCTATATCTCTACTACAGATAAATCCCAATAACCAGTATGGTTATTCCTATCAGAATTAGTAGGAACAGTAGTCAGAATTTTTTTCATCTAGCTGACTACCTCTAAGTTCTAGGAGTGTGATTGTTTTCCAGGCATTCCTCTTCCAATCTTTCCAGGGTTTACCTCTGCATTGTTTTGAAGTGGTTAATAGCATATGTATTCTGGATCCAGTCAGCTTGGGGTTGAATTCTGGCTCTATTGTCTAGTAATAAGGTGATCCTGGACTTGGTTAACTACTGGATGCTTTATTTTTGTAATTTGTAAAATGAAGTTGAGAAGTTTTCTGCCCTTGTGAGGGTTAAATTTGTGGATTTGTGTATAGTGTTAAAAAATAGTGGCTGGCCTAATGCTATATAAGTGAGTTACTGTTAACAAAGTTAAAAACAAACAAACAAACAAACAAACAAAACACACAGCTATAATTAGAATGGCATTGCACTGAATTGATACATGAAAGAGAAATCATATCTTAAGTTGCCTTTCCGAGAGCTCTCCATTGATTAAAAACTTTTCGTGTATTTTAATAAAATTAGACTCTTGTTTTTTTCATAGTACTTATTCTTGATCACTAATTTTGTTTGTTTTTTAATAATATATTTTATTGATTTTTCACAGAGAGGAAGGGAGAGGGATAGAGAGTCAGAAACATCGATGAGAGAGAAACATCGATCAGCTGTCTCCTGCACACCCCCTACTGGTGATGTACCTACCACCAAAGTACATGCCCCTGACCGGAATCGAACCTGGGACCCTTCAGTCTGCAGGCCGACGCTCTGTCCGCTGAGCCAGACCGGTTTCGGCAATCACTAGTTCGTAATCAGGGGCAGTTTTGCCCCCCCCTAGGACCACTTGCATTGTCTGGAGACATTTGGTTGTGACAGTTTGAGAATCTACTGAATCTAGTGGGTAAAGGCCTGGACTACTGCTACATCCTACAATGCACATGCTAGCCCCACACCAAAGAATTATTCAGCCCTATATGTGAATAATGCTGAAGTTGAAAAACCCTTTTTAGATATATGGTTTTGGTTTCCATTGTGAATGCTGTTTATTTTCTGATTACTTATTGCTATTGGAGGGAAATGTTATGGATTTTTCTTTTGCTCTTATATCCGGCTATCCTGCTGAACTCTAGTTCTCAGAGTCTATCTGTAGATTCTGATTATTTTTCTATGTAGACGACTAGAGGCCTGGTGCATGAAATTCATACTGCCTGTACCCTCTCCAATCTGTGATTTCTTGGGGGATGTCTGATTGCCAGTTTAGGCCTGATTCCTGTGGGACATCCGGCAGTGAGACATCCCTCTAACAATCCAGGACTGCTGGCGCCTAACTGCTTGCCTGCCTGCCTGCCTGATTGCCCCTAACCGCTTCTGCCTGCCAGCCTGATCACTCCCTAACTGCTTCCCTGCTGGCCTGGTAACCCCAACTTCCTTCCCCTGCCAGCCCGATCTCCCAACTGCCCTCCCCTCCCGGCCTGGTCACCCCTAACTACCCTCCCCCACAGGCCTGGTTGCCCCCAACTGTCCTCCCCTACCAGCCTGATCTCCTCAATTGCCCTCTCCTGCCAACCTGATCTTGCCCTCAACTGCCCTCCCCTGCTGACCTGATGGCCCCTAACTGCTCTCCCCTGCAGGCCTGGTTGCCCCCAACTGCCCTCCCCTGCAGGCCTGATTGCCCCCAACTGCCCTCCCTTGCTGTTCTGATTGCTGCCAACTTCCCTCCCCTGCTGGCCTGGTTGCTCCCAGCTGCCTTTCCCTGTTGGCCTGATCACCCCCAACTGCCCTCCTCTGCCAGCCAACTTGGTTCTGATTGGTTAGTTTCTATGCAAGTCAGCATTCAAAGCTCGCCTCTAGGCAGCCATTGGCTCCTCACAATTCATCCAGATTTGGTTCTGATTGGTTGGTTTCTGTGACAGTCAGCATCTCTGGGCCTATAAACAGGGCCTGATCAGAAAGATGGGGCTCATCAGCAGCCCCCATGGAGGCCTGGAGAGAAATGGAGATGCGGCTGCTGGCCAGGCCCGGAGAGAAAGAGAAAGAAAGACAAGTGTTGATCAACAGCTGCAACAGAGGCTATGGATCAGATCCTGCTTCTCTCTTCAGGCCTCTCTCTGAGCCTGATTTGCAGCCCCCTCCGCAGTCAGCGCTGGGTCCCAGAGCTGACTACAAGACTGACTTCTGGTTGGTCGAGCCTCCCTTTCTCTCTGTGGAAAATCAATAAAATATATTTTTTTAAAAATAAAATAAAATTGATGCATTATTCAGTGTTTCCCAAACTTTTGACATATGTGTACCCCTTCTATAATTTTAGTAATGCTGAGTGTGTCATAGCTACTGGTCGGATGGACGGACACTTAGCCTTTATATATAGATAGCTTCTTCAGATAAAGTCTTAACTTTCCTGAACTGATATTGAAGGCCTTTCACAATTTGGCTAAATTCTAGGTATGCAAATGCAGGTATATATGTTTGTAACTTTATAGTAATTTACAGAGTGGCCAGATTATTATGACCACCCCATCAGTACTCTGTTTGGCCACCTTTTGCCTTCAGTACTGTGGCGATTCTTCTTGGCATTGAATCCACAAGATGTTGAAAGGTGATGTGAGGAATCTGACACCCTGTCTGATGAATAGCACTGTCCAGTTCTGTCAGGTTTGATGGTTATGGAATCAGCTGCTTGATGGCTCTTTTAACTTCGTCTCACAAATGCTCAATTGGATTAAGATCTGGTGATGGTCACCTAAATAAGGTAGAGTCTCCCTCATGTTCTTGAAACCACTCCTGCACAATATGAGCACCATAGGCATTGTCTTGTTGGAAGAAGTCATCTCCATTGAGATACACCATCAACATGACAGGATGAACTTGATCAGCAACGATACTTAGGTATGTTGTGCTTTTCAGATGTTGTTCCACATGAATTAAAGGGCCCAAATCATGCCAGAAAAACATGCCCCAAACCATAACACTGCCCCCACCAGCTTGAAGGGTTGTACTCATGCATGTGGGGTGCATGCTTTCATGCTATTTCCACGAAATTCTCACTCTATCTGTATGATGCAACTGGAAACATGATTCATCGGACCACGTGACTTTTTTCCAGTTCTTGAGTGTCCAATCCTTGTGTTCCTGTGCGAATTGGAGATGTTTTATCTTGGTAACTGCAGACAGCAAAGGTGTTCGAACAGGCGTTCAAGCTTCCATATCCCATGTGATGCAGTGTACGGCTAATTTGCCTGTAAATGTCAGGTGGTCATAATACTTGGCCACTCAGTGTATTCCTGTCCGTATAGGCCTATACAAATATAATTTTTAAAACTTATATTTTAGTTCTTATGTCTATTAGTACTTGTTTTATAGTAAGTGCAGAGGAACAAAAATATGGAATAAAAGTCCATAAATTCACTCTTCAGAGATAATCATTAGTGAAGTCTTTTAAATGAACTTCAGAATTGTTGACTATTTTTATGTTTATCCTGTGTATGTTTTGATAAGTTTATATACATGACTTTTTAATTTTTGTATTGCTATAATGAACTTCAGAATCTTTATTTTCTATTCAGGTTTTTTTTTTAATGAACCACTTTTTATATTTTATTGGCTACCTTATTAGGTGTTTATTTACCCTAACTTGAATTTTTTAATGTAACAATCAAAACTGTGGGAAGAAATAGTATGAGCAAAGATGTGAAGATATGAAACAGAAAGTGTTTGCAAGTAGTTTGATACCACTGGTGACATATAAAATGTCAGGGAGAAATTGGAGGTGAGGCTAGGAAGAAGCTAGATCATTAAGAATTTTTGCTTCTGTGCTTAGGAATTTGAATTTTATTCTAGAAGTAATAGGGAGTTATTTGAAAGATTCAAACAAGGATATGATGTGATTAAATTAACATTTCAAATACACCAGTCTGGAGGATGAGGGAGGATGGGGGAGGATTGCATTGAGGGAAGCAAGAAGACTAAGGGACTATTGAGATTCATGGGGACAGTGGGAGCCTTCATTAAGAAAAGTGTGAATAGGATTAGAAAGGAGCATTTTACTATTAAAATGGGCAAGATTTTAAGGGGGAATCAAGACTGATCTCAAGGTGTCTGATTTTCCAGCTTGGGTGACAAGATGATTGCATTAGGTTAGGTTAATGATTTGGAGGAAAACATAATTTTAAGATATAATTTTTATTAAATCAATTTCTTTTTTTGAAAGACAGGGAAGTGGGGCACTATTGAAAAGGAAAGCTCAATTTATGATAGGAATGTCATGCCTAAAGTCTGTTTTCCAGCTAAGAAATTGTATATTGGAAACAATAATAAAATCAAAACTGAAATAAAGATTTTAGAGCCATCAGGTACTATAAAAATTAGTAACAACAGTCCTAGCCGGTTTTGCTCTGTGGACAGAGTGCCTGTGCGGACTGAAGGGTCCCAGATTTGATTCCGGTCCAGGGCACCTACCTTGGTTGCATGCTTGATCCCTGATCCTTTGTCGGGGTTGTCCAGGAGTCAATAAGTCCATGTGTCTCTCACATGAATGTTTTTCTTTCTCTGTCTCTCCCCTTCCCTTCCACTTTCTCTAAAAATCCATGGAAAAAAATGTCCTCAGGTGAGGATTAACAAAAATAAAAATAAAATAAAAAATTAGCAACAACTTTTTAAACTGCTTAACATACCTAAAAGTTACATCACAACCCATTGGTTAAAAGCAGTTTACTGTTACATGATGACAAGAATTGGGGAATGTTTTTGGAGCTTCAGGGAGAAAAATACTCCCCCAACCCAGTGACTTCTCTGGTTGTTAAAAACCATGGTCTAGTTGAAAGGATACTATAATGTAGAAATATGGGTTTTTTATTATTATGAGCTTATTAAGGAAAATTCCAAGCATAAACAAAAGTAGATGCATTTGTATAGTGAACCTTATATAACTATTTTCCATCTTCAACAGTTGTAAGCTCATAGCTAATTTTGTTTCAACTGTACACCACAAATCCTTTATTCATTTGAAGTAATTCCCTGATACATAATTACACAATTTAATCTATAAATATATATACATTTTTTTTTTTATTATTAACTTTTAGAGACAGAGGGAGGGGGAAGAAAGAGACACCGGGAGCGATGTGAGAGAATGATTGGCTGCCTCCTGCAACCTCCCTACTGGAGATTGAGCCCACAACCCAGACATGTGCCCTAACCTGAATGGAACTGGCAACCTTACATTGCTGTACAGGATAATGCCCAACCACCTGAGCCATGCTGGCCAGGGTTCATCTGTAAGTATTTTAGTGTGTATCTGTAAAAGATAATAACTTTAAGAAATATTAAGTCCTCAATAATTTATATTATAGAATATTTCCTAGTGGTTTTCTTAAAGTAGTTTAAGCAAAGAATTAGGGCTAAAATAATATATATTTTTAATTATTTTTAAAATATATTTTATTGATTTTTTACAGAGAGGAAGGGAGAGAGATAGAGAGCCAGAAACATCAATGAGAGAGAAACATCAACCAGCTGCCTCCTGCACACCCCCTTACTGGGGATGTGCCCGCAACCAATGTACATGCCCTTGACCGGAATCGAACCTGGGACCTTTCAGTCCACAGGCTGACGCTCTATCCACTGAGCCAAACCGGTTTCGGCAATTTTTAATTATTTTTAAAAATATTTTATTGATATTTTACTGAGAGGAAGGTAGAGGGATAGAGAGTTAGAAACATCGATGAGAGAGAAACATCGACCAGCTGCCTCCTGCATCCCCCTACTGGGGATGTGCCTGCAACCAAGGTACATGTCCTTGACCAGAATCAAACTTGGGACCTTTCAGTCTGCAGGCCGATGCTCTGTCCACTGAGCCAAATGGGTTTCCCAAACTTTTGACATATGTGTACCTCTCTATAATTTTCTTAACACTGAGTACCCCTCGTCAAAAAGGAAAAAAAGGGATGTATTTTAATAACAATCAAAAAATATATATTTTTTGGTACATACATAAAATAATAAATTAAAAATAAAATTATTCATAATAAAATATAAATAAAAAGTTATATTATGAATAACATTTGTACAGTGGACCATCTCACGCCTCACAAGACTGTCTTGACTTGACTCATGAGAACATAGAATTAGGCGCAGCTAAACACGGTACAGTGCATATCCCCACCAAACTCCGGTGCAACACATACCCCCACCAAACTCTTCCCGTACCCCTGTGGGTACGCGTACCACACTTTGGGAAACACTGGGTTAGGACAATATATATTTTTTAAATGATAGGAGGGAATGATATGCAAGGTGGTAACAGTGAATATAAGTTGCTTTTCTAGGAAGAAAAACAGGAAGTGTGGTACCTAGTGAAGATGGGGGCTATAGTTTTTTATGCTTTAAGCGATAGGCGGCACACTTGAGTGGTTTGTAGACTTAGAGAAAGAGTTAGTAGAGAATGAAATACGGACCACGAGAAAGGACACTTTATTTTATGAGGTAATATTGAAGGACAAAGAATAAGTGAGGGAGAGGCAAAACATTGAGTAGATAGTTCATAACTAGTTGCCTCTTTGTTTAAATGAAGTTCAAGGAGGATGGAAGTTGGCTATACAAAAGGGTCTTCAATTAGTGAAAATTGAGAATACTCTTTGAAGACAATGGGAGAGGGAGCCAACATAAATAAGTAAAAAGATTACTTTAGTGGGATTAATATTTTACCTGAAATTGGATAAAATGATATCAATTTTCATGTCTCTGTGATTCTTTATCTAACAGCATAAAAACTTGGATGTTTAAGAGAAGGTAGTTGGTGGAATTTTAGGCTTAGACTTTTGCATGACAGGTCCAGCAGAATGACCAGTGATAAAAAAGTGTTGGTGAGGAAGTAGTTTAGATCATTCATGTGTAGATTTACTAAGGAGATGATAAAAGGACAGATAGTGTAAAGAGTAAGTGCTAAGCTGTGATCGAGGAGGAAATATAGGGATAGTGTGAACATTGGAAGATGAGGTTAGGTTGGCTGTGAAAATTTGTACATTCCAAAGGCTGTGTGTGAAGGTCTTTGGAATTGAAAGGTTCAATAATCTTGATACTTAGGTTTTAGATAGACATTGCCCATGATAGTAGCGCTTATGGCAGGGCAGAAATCTGACCACGATGCAAACATCTTCAGCAAATGTGAAGAGCAGTGGTAGGTGGTCAGGAAGTGAGTAGATAACTCTGATGAGTAATATTAGAGGGTTGTGTACAGGTGGAGGGTGGGAATGAATAATGTTTTAGGACAGTGGTTGGTAAACTCATTAGTCAGCAGAGCCAAATATCAACAGTACAACGATAGAAATTTCTTTTTGAGATCCAAATTTTTTAAATTTAAACTTCTTCTAATGCCACTTCAAAATAGACTTGCCCAGGCCGTGGTATTTTGTGGAAGAGCCACACTCAAGGGGTCAAAGAGCCGCATGTGGCTCGCAGGCCTCATTTTGCAGACCATGGTCATAGATGTTTCTATATGAAGATGTCCCAGACCTTGATCAACATTATGCTCAAAATAGTAATGTAGAAATATAAAACAAGGCAATTTTGTAAATAGGTGCCATGTATGGCAATGGGTGGTACTATTTAGGAAACTTTGTAAGAAAAGATCACTTCATTCTGTGACTCTGACATTGGAAATGTCAAGAGATTATAGAAATGCAGGAAGAAGGATGATTTATAATAAAAAAAAGTGTAATATGCTAATTAGATCGGAAGTCCTTCCAAACAACCTTCTGGACGAAGCCAGGGCTGCAAGGGAAGCTCAGGTCCCGGGTGCCTGCCAGTGGCCAAGGGGAGGCCTGGGTCCTGGGTGCCAGAGGGAAGCCGGTTCTGGCAGCCGGGAGAAGGAAGGCCTACTCTTGCACAAATTTCATATATTGGGCCTCTAGTGATGGTATAAGTGAACTGGAGTTGTGGAGTGGAGAACTGGCAATTTGGGGCTGAAGACATTGAAACTTACCATCCTATATAATAAGATGTAATATGCAAATTGACACAAGATGGCCACCCCCATGTGGTCAAAGATGGCTGCCACAAGATGGCCGACAGGAGGGTAGTCGTGGGCGACCAGGCCAGCAGGGGAGGGCCAGTTGGTGACAATTGGGCCAGCAGGGGAGCAGTTAGGTATCAATCAGGCTGACGGGAGTGGTTAGGGGTGAACAGGCTGGCAGGCAGAAGCAGGTGAGCAATTGGGAGCCAACAGTCTCAGATTGTAAGAGGGATGCCCGATTGCCAGTTTAGGCCCTATACCACAAGGATCAGGCCACATCCCCCGAGGGGTCTCAGATCGGAGAGGGTGCAGGCTGGGCTGAGGGACACATGTGCTCCCCACCCCCCAGTGCATAAATTTTGTGCACCAGGCCTCTAATTTTACCTATAATAGGGCATGGGGGTATGTGAAGCAGAACAAAGATAATAGGTTATGTACCCTCAATCCTATCTTCATATGTTTAGCCTTTTCACTAGATTTTCCCAACTGAAACCTACCTCATAAGAATATCCCTTTTAGCCCTTTGAGGGTGGAGAGATAAAAGGTATAGTTCTGCCGAAACTGGTTTGACTCATTGGATAGACTCAACGCTGTGGTTCCCAAACTTGTCTGCAGCTTGGAATCAATGGAACTTTGACAACTACCGTATTTGCCGGTGTATAAGACGATTTTTTGGCCCTGAAAAATACGTATTTGCCGGCGTATAAGAGACTGGGCGTATAAGACGACCCCCTAACATTTCCACTAAAAAATACAGAGTTTGTTATATACTCACCGTATAAGACTACCCCCCACTTGGAGGCATCTTTTTCAGGGCCAAAAAGTCGTCTTATACGCCGGCAAATACGGTACTAATGCCTTTGTTCCACCCTAGAGATTATGATACACTAGTAATTGGTTGGGTGTGGCCTGGGGCTTTGGAAATTTTAATAGAACCCTAAATTATTCAATTATCTAGCCATTATCAATTATCTAGCCAGGTCAGCCTGCAGACTGAAAGGTCCCAGGTTCGATTCCGGTCAAGGGCATGTACCTTGGTTGTGGGCACATCCCCAGTAGCATTGGTGCAAGAGGCAACTGATCAATGATTCTCTCTCATCGATGATTCTAACTTTCTATTCCTCTCTCTTCCTCTCTGTAAAAAATCAATAAAATATATTTTAAATAAAAAATAAAATAAAAAGGTGTAGCTCTGAGCAGTGAAATCAAGGGAAACTTGAGTATAATTTAGGTTTGCCATTCATATGCTTAAGTTTTTGTCCTAGATACTTCATAAATTGTATCACTCATATTCTACAGATTTTAGTTAATAGAGGTTTTGTTGTAGTCTCCAAAATACCTAATGTTTAAAAAGTGCTCATGACAGAAATACTGCAGGTTTGTAAGAACTGAGACATAAGAAATGAGTCTAGCAAACTGTTAATCATCATATATTATAAACGGCTAATATGTAAATTGTCTCCTCACCTGGGAGCTTACCAGGGGGCTGGCCTGCTGACAGCCTGTGGCTCCTCCCCCCTCCCAGCCTGCGCGAACAGCCCCAAATGGGGCGAGCTGGCCAGACCTCACTCATGCATGATTTATACACCAGGCCTCTAGTTAAATATAATAGTCTGGAACCAGATCAAGGTATCATACTATATTAAACTACAACAATGATAATATTTTAGAAATTTGTACTCAGTACAATAGTTTTTGCACTTTCACTAATTCCCAGAATCACTACCTTTAGTGATAGCGATTGAAGTATCTTATTACCTAATGAGCATGGCATTAGGGAACACTAGAGACATAAAGAGAAAAAACTGATCAGAGGCTTCACTGGAATATATTTAATCAAGATGATTACCTAGGGCAGCTGGCAAGCGTGGTGTTCCAGTAAGTAGTGATGAAATGGTATGGTTATGATTGTTCCAAGACTTACACATATACTTTATGGAACTTTCTGCTCCACCCCACATTTCATAGTGGATTCTGAAAAGCCTTCTATTGAGGGAATACTGTGAACTGTTTTTCAATTTCTGTTAAAGTTTTATTCCCCTCAAGTTAATTTTTCCTAATTATGGAACACAGGATTTATTAAACAGTAAAAATACAACTATATAAGCTGTACTTTTTATTATAACAACACATTATTGTTGGCCTAGCCTTCAATTACTAATTTAATGTTCTTTTGAACTCATGATTTACTGATATGGTGTGATTATGGGCTATTCAAATGTAAATTTTCTAAAATTGAAATTGCATAATATTAAAAATTAAGTGCCTAACATTTTGATGTACAAAGCTTGATAGAAGACTTTTAAAGTAAACAAAATGTTTTAACAGTCACATCAAAGTTATGTCTTATAAATTGTAAACTGCACCATTGTCACATGGCCATATCACTTAAACAAATACCTTTCCCAGCTGTCAGGAATAGTCACTGTGCTTTACCCTTCTACCTTGACCATTACACTTGCACAACCTTCAAGTCTTAGCTTAAATGTTTACCTCCCCACCCCCTTAGAAAGTCTTTCTAGGAGCCATACCTTTGAAGTACTTTTATTGCCTCATATAACTTCTCATCATCTGAATTTGTCATGTGTATCTCTTTATTGACTGCTTCTATGAGTTAGAAATACCTACTTAAAGACAGGGATTCCATCTAATTTATTTACCACTCTATTACTTATTTAGAACATTGCATAGCATATGGGAATTTCTCAGTAAAGATTTTTTTAAATGGTGTTGAATAACTAGCTTATCAACAATACTGTTGAATAGTTGGGTATTGTAGGCTGATTTATGTCCCTCCCAAAAGATAATGTCAAAGTCCTAACCACTATATGAATGTGACCTTATTTGGAAATAGTCTTTCCAGATATAATTAAGTTAACATCAGGTCAAAGTCAATTAGGATGGGCCCTAATCCAAGATGACTTTTTTTTAAATAGAAGAAAACAGACACAGGGAGGAAAATGCCATCCAAAGACAGTGATACATAGACACAAGGAAGACAGCCATGTGAAGATGACTATAGAGATTAGAATTATACTGCAACAAACCAAGGAACTTCTTTGGCTGTGAGAATCCAGAAGAGGCAAGGAAGGATCCTCCCCCAGAGTCTTTGGAAGAGATCATGGCCCTGCCAACATGTTGATTTTTGACTTTTAGCTTCTAGAACTGTGAGAGAATTAAGTTAATTTAAAGCCACCCCATTTATGGTACTGTTTTATGGCAGCCCTAGGAAACTACAAGGAAAGAGCTTTGGAAATGCAAAATACAAACAAATGGTGAAAGAACAATTGCTCCCAATTGTTATAGCCTATGGCTTTTAACATTTTTTTGGTTAGTAATTTTCTTCACGGAATTGAACATTTATGGTATTTTGAGGCATGCGGACTGGTCACGAGAATTCTCATGTTTTCTATTACAAGTGTTTTACAAAGTATCATATTTTAAAAAGATATTAGCTTGTAAGAACTTGTAATAAATAACTTCAAAATGCAGTGGGTATTTAATTTTGAAACATGCCTTTAACTTTTATGTAAAACCTTTTTGTACTCGTTCAATAGAAACTTATCTGGCCACTGGGTAAAGCTAGCAATAAAACTACTGGTCCGCATTGTGTTAAGATATTGTTTTTATCACATGATGTTTTTTCCCCTGCAAGGATTTATTGAAATTCCACTTATTTCACAGTTTACAGTCCCGTGGAACTCTATGGGATATGCACATAGTTTTGTCTAAGTGTAATTTGATCATAATTTAGTTAGAATAGTTATCATAATCTCAGTCTTCAAGAGATATAGACTATGTTGAGTATGGGGAGAAGAGAGGATATCTACATAGCACTGATGATGTCCAGTAGTAAGAATAAGGAAATATTTTGAACCCTGGGGATAAACTGTGATGATCATTAGACAAAATATTTCACCTGTCTTTTCCTTTATGTTATTGGACCTTTTAATGAGTTGTATTTTAATGTACAGTTTTGGGAATTAGTTCAGATTCTTCTCCTGAAGTAATTTTAGTCTTCAATAAAGTTTCAAAAATAATATAGAGGTTTTCCTCTGTACCCTGTCTTCGTGAAAATAAGACAGTGTCTTATATTAATTTTTGCTCCCAAGGACGCGCTAGGTCTTATTTTCAGGGGATGTCTTATTTTTCCATGAAGAAGAATACAGTACACATTTATTGTTAAATGAAAATAAAGGAAATTTATTACTTGTATACGATACGGTAGTACGGTAGTTGTCAACACAAACCAGACAAACTGAATCCTGGGGGCCTTATTTTTGGGGGGATGCCTTATATTTCACTCAGAAGGAAACCTGTAAGTAGGTCTTATTTTCAGAAGATGTTTTATTTTCGGGGAAACACGGTACTCTTCATTAGCTTACACAGATGCTGATATCTTATATACATACATAGCACAGTTAACAAAAGCAGAAATTGATATCATACTAATAACTAATATGCAGACCGCATTCAAATTTCACCAGGTGGGGGAAATTTTCGGTCATTATTTCTTCAAATAGGTTTTCAGTATCTTACTCTCTTTTCTGGCACCCCCATAATTCTGATGTTGGTGCACTTGAAGTTGTCCTAGAGGCTCCTTACACTATCTTTAACTTTCTGGATTCTCTTCTCTTGCTTCTCTGGAGGAGTGTCCTTTACCTCTTTGTATTCCAAATCTTTGACTTGATTCTGGCATCCCTCTAGTCTGCTGTTGGGTCTCTGTATAATATTTTTTATTTCAGTCAATGTATGTTTAATTTCTAGTTGGTCCTTTTTCATATCCTCAAGGGTCTCATTAAATTTATCGGCCTTTTCTAAGAAATTCTTAAAAAACCTTATAACCTTTTGAACTCTATATCCAGTCTTTTGTTCTCCTCTATTTCTTTCATTTGTGATCTGTTTCCTTGTCTCATTTTCGCTGCTTCCCTGAGTTGGTAGGGTGGCTTTGTGTGCTGGGTGTCCTATATGGTTCAATGGGTCAGCCTCCCAGTTACCTGATGTGGACACTCTTGATGCACCCCTTTGTGGACTGTGTAAAGCCTTGTTGTAGTTAAGTCTTGATTGTTATTGGTGTAACTGGGAGGAATCGACCTCCAGGCCAATTGGCTGTGAGGGCCCGCTGTGTCTATAACATAAGAATTGCTGTGTTGAAGACACGTTTATGGGGCAGGAGTTGTTCTAGTAGGGCTTTGGTGCTCATTGAGTCGGCCTCTTGAATGTGTCCCTTATTAGAGTAGTTGAAATCTGGTGTCGTTTCACACCAACCACTAAATACACTAGTTTCTGGATCTCCAATGGGATTCAGGTCAGCTACTGTCTGAGGCCATCCAGTAGGAGCTACATCAAGAACTACAGTTTTCTCCTCTTTGCTTGGGATTTGACGGTTTTGGAGCTGTCTGACTGGAGCTGCAGTTTATTTCATTAAGCTGCCACAGGGCAGGCCATTTATATGCAACAGCCATTGTGTGGAGCCTGGGAGGGTTTGTAGAATGTATGGGGCAGGGTCTCAGGGAGTCACTAGGCTGGGATGTGGCAAACAGCGATGGCTGCCTTGAGCCTTCTCTGCCTTTCCATGTTTCCAAGTTCCCAAGTCCCACGCTCCAGCGCAGTAAACAATGATTGCTGGGCGCACCTCTGCAAAAAAGTCACCCTCACTTTCCGACCCGATGGCCGACAAACCAGCTTCTCCCTGTAGACGTCTGGGTCCCCCGCATTTCCCAGAAATTGGATTTCAAAGTGATTGGGAGCTTGTTTCCCTTTGGGTTGGAAAAAAGCCATGTGCCCTGTCGCCCGCCACCAGCCCCATTCTAGTGCTTCCGTACCTCAACTTTTCAGCATTTATGCTCCTTTCTCTTTCCTTCTAGTTGTAAGACTTTCATTGAGCCAGCTTTCCCGTGGTTCTGGGTGATGAGATGCTTTGTCTTCTAGTTGTAGTTTTGAAATTGTTGTGCGAGGTGGCAGTTTAGTTGTTTACCTTTGCCGCCATTTTAGTTCCTCCTTTAGACTCATGAATGAATATCTTGATTCTGCCACAGATCCACCTATTAAATCCCTGCAGTCTGAACTTTATTGTTTCCAACCTGTTCTGGTCTTGATAAAGTACTTCATATTTATTAGACTTGTTATTTTACATATGACTTTTGATTCTGATCCCTCATCAAAGCTCTAGTTTGGATATGTTCAATTGATACTCTTAGATTTTTTTTCCCTTTTTCACATAGTGCACCTGCCCTACCTTAGGTGGACACTGACACACAATGTATGTATTACCCGGAAGCAGTATTCTTCGCCAGAGAGAAACCAGGGATGGAGCTTCTTTTTAGCTTCAGTGTTTTACAGATTTCCAGAAATGAAAAGTTGTATTTAAATTAAAAGGTAAATTTTATAACAGTTAGGTAATTTCATAGTTAGAAATTATAATTTGGATAAGATCCCATGCACAACAGCATTAAAAACAAACTTACTATTGAATTAGCTATTTACCACTTAAGTAATTAATGTTAACTAGTGGCAATGTATGTCTTCATTTTTAGCCTTGCTTATTTTTCTGCCAATTTTGGGTGCCAGGTACTAGACAATTCCTTAGGAACAGAAAGGGAAGACAGTTTTTCTAAAAGATCATGTGGCAATTGCTGTGAACTTTCAGCTGTTCTAAAAATTAAGTTTATTGTCCATTCTGTGTGGTTCAGTGGTTGAGCGTCATGAGGTACATTTGATACCTGGGCAGGCCACATGTGTGAGTTGTGGGCTCGATCCCCAGTAGGGAGTGTGCAGGAGGCAGAATGAAAACTTATAGATGTGAGACCTAATTCTGCCTAGATTTCAGGAAGGTTGGAGATTTCCAGTTTGTCTCAGGAAGAGTCAGGTCTAGGGCATGGGCTAGTAATAGTAAGTACACATCAGGAGAGCAAAAGAGAGTTGGTTTTGTACAGGGAATAATAAGCACTTTGGGATTAGAGTAATGGGAGGGAATAGCGAAAGATGAGAACACTGGAGAACATTAAGGTTCTAGGTGCCAGTTCATGATGTTGGAGTTTATAAGAAGAAAAATTCAGAGAGTAGTGATAGTAAGGAAAATTGTGACTAGATATGAAGATAACATTTGGGGAAAGCTTGAATGTGTTTATCATGGAATTGTATTTTAAGAGGTTAGTGTGTAAAGTTTTGGGAGAGATTGATAAAAAAATGTAAAACTCTCTTCATCTGAGACTTATTTGGCTTGTCATTTTCTTTAGACAGTGGACCTTCATCTGTGTTGTGGGATGGGGCATGTGTATATAAGATCATTTATGAAAGCATTTTGAAACTTAACTGTCCTCCATTTTGATAAATCCTATTCCTTTATCTCATATCCTAATTCCTGCTTGGCCTCCCATCTTCCCCCTTCACCAGCTTTAAGTGTCACTGCTGAATGAGTCACAGTGAGAATGCAATTCTCAACTGTTTATCTTTTGAATTAAATACTACTAAGTTACCCAGTTGAACTCCTGGTCAAGGGGACATTTGATTATTAGCTTTTTATTTTATAGGTTATGCACACACATTGTTAATTCAACAGATGTTCATTAGGTTTTAGGATGGCTCAGTTGGTTGCAGGCTCGATTCCCAGTCAGGACACATACCTAGGTTGCAGTTTGATCCCCGGTCGGGTGTATATGGGAGACAACTGATCCATGTTTCTCACATCAGTGTGGTTTTTTTTCTCCCTCTCCCCCCACCCTCCTTATTCTCCAAAAAGCAATAAAAATATATCCTTGGGTGAGGATTTTTTAAAAAGAATATAGCAGTGGAAAGAAAAAAAAATTTGTCCTCATAGAGCTAACATTCTTTTATCTGCTCCTTTCTACTGTAGCTAGAATTTAATATTTGCTAAAAAAAAAATTACAGGCATTCTTTTAGTTACTCTCTTAACACCCATATGAAGTATGGTTCTTCTTTTATTATTCCTCTGTAGAAATGGGAATTCTGAGGCATAGTGTGTTAAATAGTTAGAAAACATATCTGTTCTAAGAGCCCAGTCCAGCCAGATTGTTTTAGGTGGTTTAAGTCCTCTTTTTTCCTTATTGATCTGTCTTAATCACCTCTGTTTTATTAAAAGTGGTATATTAAAATTACCAACTATTATAGCACTATTTCTCCTTTCAGTTCTATCAGTGTTATATTTTGGGGCTGCTGTTTGTTATTTATCCTATATAATAAAAGGCTAATAAGCAAATTGCCCCCTTGGGAGTTTGGGAGTTTGACCACTCACTATGACATGTGCTGACCACCAGGGGCAGCATGGAACGAAGGAAGGCCCCTGCCAGCAGCTGGGGAAGGGAGGTGCACAGATTTTGTGCACTGGACCTCTAGTATCTTTATGATTGTTATAACTTCCTGATGAACTGACCATTTTTACCCAATATATCATATTCCTTCTTGTCTCTCATAAGTCTTGGCTTAAAATTTATTTTGACTGATATTAGCATAGGCACTCCAGTTCTCTGATTATTTGCCTAAAATGACTTTTTCCATATTCTTTTAACCTATTTGTGTATTTAATTCTAAAATGAATCTCTTGGTAGACAGAATATAGTTGATCAATTTTTTAAATCCATTGTGTCAAGCTTACCTCTTAACAGATGGGTTTAATACATTTATTTACATTTAAGGTGATTACTGATAAGGAAGCACTTTTACCACTTAACTATTTGTCTTCTGTATGTGTTATATCTTCTTTGTTGTTTAATCTTTCTTTGTGTTCAATTTTTTTATAGTGTACAAGTTTCATTTTCTGTATAGAGCAGTTTTGCAATATTAACAGGCGATTGGTTTCAGGATCCCCTATGGATTCCCAACTGGGGATTGAAAGTACTGTTTTCTATCCACAGTTTTAAGTTTGAGGATTTAAAACCTGCAAATGCGAAGGACCAACCGACTATATTAATTTCAGACCTCACCCAAGGATATTTTTTTCCATTTATTTTTAGAGAGAGTGGAAGAGAGAGGAAAAGACTGAGAAACATCAATGTGAGAGAAACACACTGGTTGCCTCCTTCAGGAGCCCTGACCAGGGGCCAGGCTGGGGAGGAGCCCGCAACCAAGATATGTGCCCTTGAAGGTAATCAAACCTGGAACCCTTCAGTCCACAGGCTGATGCTCTGTTCACTGAGCCAAACCAGCTAGGGCCTGACTATATCTTAAAATTATTTTCTTAGTAATTACCCTGGTGCTGACCATTAACATCCTAAATTTATACTAATCTCATTTGAATTGATATTAACTTCATAAGTTATAAAATTTTGCTTCTATCTTCACCCCTCTCTTTTTTGTTATTGTTATAAATTGTATCTTTATATGTGTTCATGTATATAGGCCTATAATTATTATGTATTTTTCTTTTATTATTTTTAAAAATACATTTTTATTGATTTCAGAGTTGAAGGTGGAGAGAGAGAGTGAAAGAAACATCAATGATAGAGTATCATTGATTGGCTGCCTCCTGCACCCCCCACACTGGGGATCAAGCCCATAACCCCAGTTTGTGCCGTGACTGGCAATCAATCCGAGACCTCCTGGTTCTTATTTCGATGCTCAGCTACTGAGCCATGCCTGCCAGCCATGTATTTGTCTTTTAAATCATATAGGAAACAAGAATGCAATACCACAAACATATAGTAAACTAAAAATACAATAATATTGGCTTTTATATTTACTTGTGTAATTACTTTTTAAAAAAATACATTTTATTGATTTTTTTTTTTACAGAGAAGAAGGGAGAGGGATAGAGAGCTAGAAACATCGATGAGAGAGAAACATCTATCAGCTGTCTGCTGCACACCCCCTACTGGGGATGTGCCCGCAACCAATGTACATGCCCTTGGCCGGAATCAAACCTGGGACCTTTCAGTCCGCCGACCAACACTCTACCACTGAGCCAAACCGGTTTGGGCTGTGTAGTTACTTTTATCAGTGTTCTTTATTCTTCAGATGTCTTTCAAGTTACTTTCTATTGTCCTTTCATTTCTGGGTGAAGGACTGTCTTTAGCATTTTATTGTAGGGTAGGGAGTATCTTAATTTCTCTGCCATTTTTGAGTGATATTTTGTGGGATATAGAATTCTTGCGTAACAGTTTTCTTTCAACACTTTAGATATGTCATCCTATTACCTTCTGGCTTCCATAGTTTTGATGAGAAATTGGCTATAGTCTTAAGTGAGGATTACTTGAATTTCACAAGTCATTTTTTTTTCTCAAGATTTTACCATTGTTTCGGGCTTTTAGAGTTTGATTATAATTTGTATATGTGTTAATCTCTTTTGAGTTTGTGCTACATGGAATTTGTTTATTTTGACTGTGTAGATGTCTATAGTTCATGAAAATTGGGCAATTTTTTGTCATTGTTATAGACACATATTCTTTCTACACTTTTCTCTATTCTTCCAGAAGTCTCTCCATCATCTTCTGCAAACCTAAGTTTTATATCTTGGGCTTACTCAGAGATGATTTCTGTTAACTTCCTCCCCCACCCCCCATATTAATGTATCACACTTTTCTATTTTTTCATATGCTCATGGTTTTCTGTTATTGTTAAAAAATTGAACACTTTGAATATTATAATGTGGTAACTAAACACTGATTCTTTCCTCTTCCCAGGGTTTACTGTTGTTACCCCTTAAGGACTGTAGTCATCTATTTAGTGACGTTTCCAAACTATTTTTGCAAAGACTAATCCTTGTCATGTAGAGTAAATAAAATTTTATCTCCATTACAAGCAATGATCTTCCAAGTCAGTGGTAGTCAAACGGAAAAGATGTTATCTCTTGGTGTTTGTATACTGTTAGTTTTAGCTGAGGTATTCTTTCAAAGGTTAGCTAAATAGTCTTAGTCTTTACCTTGTGATTTCACACAGCCCAAAGATAAACTAGCATTGAAAGCTTATGCTTCTCTCAGTTTTTCTCTAAGTATGCGTCCATCTGTGGGTTTGCATGTGGCACTCTGGATTTCCCGTGTACAGATAGCCCTGTAGAGCACTTACTCCTCACAGTATCTTCCCTCTTAGCCTCCTTATTTCAAGGTTTTTCATTTGTTCTGTCGTTTGTCCCATCCACTGGCTCTTGCTTCAGGCACCTACTTGCAGTATCTGTATTAAATTTTTTTTTGAAAGATGACAGCTGGGAAGCCCTTCAAAACACACAGTTTCAATTTTTTAGAATACTATGATCCATGTTTTTCTTTTATGTACCAGGAACTTGGACTGCTGTTTCTATTCACCATTGAGCTGGGGTGGGTGGGTGGTAGACAGGAGCAAAATGCCTACAGTACTTTCTTAGAAGATTGCTAAGATTCTTTTAAAAATATATGTTTTTATTGATTTTTAGAGAGAGAAGAAATGAGAGAGAGAGGAAGCAAGAAACACTGATGTGGAAAAATAAATGTTGATCAGCTAACTCCCACTTGTACTCCTGCTGGGGATTGAGCCTGCACTTGGGGCATGTGCCCTGACCAGGAGTCCTTTCAGTGCATGGGATGATGCTCAACCAACTGAGCCACACTGGCCAGGGCTAATAGGTTCTTTTTTGTTTGTTTGTTAAGAACTCCTTTATTTATGTTTTTATTAGATTCCATAAAGTTGATTTTTGTCCATAAGTGCTGTTTTTGTCTCTCCCCCCAAGCCTAAGAGTTGCTTCTCTGAGGGGCTTCTTCTTGGAATTGCCTACTTCTCCATTTTTTATGACATCACTCTTTTATTTCATTTTTGAAGATTATTATCATTATGTATATAATTTAGGGGCCACTTTGTTTTTTCTCAGCACTGTAAGGATATTATTCCATGTCTTTCAGCTTACATACCCTGTTTCCCCGAAAATAAGACAGTGTCTTATATTAATTTTTGCTCCCAAAGATGCGCTAGGTCTTATTTTCAGGGGATGTATTAGGTTTCCATGAAGTAGGTCTTATTTTCGGGGAAACACGGTAGTTTCCAATGAAAAGTCTGATGTAATTTTATCTTTGTTTTTTGATGTGAAGAATTTTATTTCTTTAGCTTTTTAAATTTTCTCTAACTTTTGTTTTTAGCAATATTTAGTTTTTAAAGTATTTATTCTGCTTATAAATATATTCATCTGTGTTTTAATATTTTAAATTATTTTTTGACAATTCTCCTCTATCTCATCAAATGTTTTTTTCTGTCCTGTACATTCTATTTTTGGAATTCCAGTTGAACCTATGGTTGTTTTTTTAAAATATATTTTATTGATTTTTTACAGAGAGGAAGAGAGAGCGATAGAGAGTTAGAAACATCGATGAGAGAATCATCAATCAGCTGCCTCCTGCACACCCCTTACTGGGGATGTGCCCGCAACCAAGATACATGCCCTTGACCGGAATCGAACCTGGGACCTTTCAGTCCGCAGGCCGATGCTCTATCCACTGAGCCAAACCGGTTTCGGCTGAACCTATGCTAATCCATTTGCTATTATATCTTGGCCTGTCTTAGATACTCTGTTTGTTCTACTTCCCCTGCTACTTTTTAAAAATAGTCTTTATTTTTTAAAATATATTTTTATTGATTTCAGTGAGGAAGGGAGAGATAGAAACATCAATGATGAGAAAGACTCATTAATCGGCTGCCTCCTGCACCACCTCCACTGGGGATGGAGCCTGCAACCCAGTCATGCACCCTTACCGGGAATCGTTCCATGACCTCCTTGGTCTTAGGTCATTGCTCAACCACTGAGTGGTGCCGGCTAGGCTAGACTTCATTTTTTAAAAGAAGTTTTAGGCTCACAGCAGAACTGAGCAGAAGGTAGAGAGAACCCCTGCTTACCTCTGATATCCTGTGTTCCCACATACATACAGCCCCCCTCTCTATCATTATCCTGCACCAGAGTGGTACATATATCGCAATCAATGAACTTATACTGACACGTATTATTGCCCAATGTCCATAGTTTACATTAAGGTTTACTCTTCTTTAAAAAATACATTTTTATTGATTTCAGAGAGGAAAGGAGGAGAGAGAGATAGAAACATCAATGATGAGAGGGAATCATTGATCAACTGCCTCCTACACATCCCCCATGTGGATCAAGCCTGCAACCTGAGCATGTGCCTTGAAAGGAATCAAACCGTGAAGTCCTGGTTCATAGGTTAATGCTCAACCACTGCGCCACACTGTGCTTAGGGTTTACTTCCGATATTGTACATTCTATGGGTTTTAACGAATACATGACATACAGCTGTGCAGTATTGCACAGAATTAGAGCCTGATGCATGAGATTGATGCCCTCGGGGTTGGGGGTCGTTTTGCATATTAGCCTTTTATTACATAGGAGAGTTTCACTGCCCTAAAAATCCTCTGTGCTTACCTATTCATCCCTCTCCTGAAACTTCTGACAACCCTGTATCCTTTTACTATCTCATAGTTTTGCCATTTTCAGAATGCCATATAGTTGGAATTACATGGTATTTAGCAGTTTCAGATTGCCTTCTTTTCCTTAGTAATAAGCATTTGTGCTTCCTCCATGTCTTTTCATGATTTTATACCTCATTTATTTTTAGTGCCAAATAATACTTCATTCTCTGCTTATATCACAGTTTATTTATTCATGTACCTCTTAAGGAACATCTTGGTTGCTTCCATGATTTGGCAATTTTGAGTAAAGCTGCTACAAACATCTTCATGCAAACTTTGGTATGGGCATAAGTTTTCAATTCATTTGGGTAAATATGATTGCTGGTGGTTGATTGTAGTCTGTATAGTTGAGATATTAATTTCATAATATTTTTCTTTTCAAATGTCCTAAATAGACATTTTTTAAAAGAAAACAAGCACATAACCAACAGGTACATGAAAAACTATTCAATATCACTAATTATCAGGGAAATGCAAGTGAAAAACACTATCACTTTACACTTGTTAAGATATCCATTATCAAAAAGACAGGAGAGCCGAAACCGGTTTGGCTCAGTGGTAGAACGTCAGTCTGCTGAATGAAAGGTCCTGGGTTCGATTCCAGTCAAGGGCATGTACATTGGTTGTGGGCACATCCTCGGTGGAGGGTGTGTAAAAGGCAGCTGGTCGATGTTTCTCTCTCATCGACGTTTCTAGCTCTCTATCTCTCTCCCTTCCTCTCTGTAAAATATCAATAAAATATATATTTTTTAAAAAGACAGGAGAATCATGCTCTGAAGACGTGGAGAAAAGGAACTCTTCCACATTGTTGGTAGGAATGTAAACTGGAAAAAACAGTATTGAGGTTTCTCAATTAATGAAAAGTAAAAATACCATATGATTTGGCAATCCAATTTCTGGGTATAATTTCAAAGGGAACAAAATCATTATCCCAAAGAGATATTTGTACTCCCATGTTCATAGCAGCATTATTCACAAATTGCTAAAGTATGAAAATAACCTAAGTGTCTGTCTATCGATGAATGAGTAAAGAAAATGTATGCGTGCGCCTGCATTTCTGTACACGTATATAAAAACAGAAAAATATTTCTGTGTTTTTAAATAAAGGAAATTCTGTCATTTGACAATATGGATGATACTGGAGGACATTATGCTAAGTGAAATAAGCCACAGAAAGAAAGACAAATACCACATGGTATCATCATATATGTGAAATCCCTGGCAGAAAGAGGGCAGTTGAACTCTTAGAAACAGAGTGAAAAATGATTGTGAGGGCCAGTGGGCTGGGGAAAATAGGGAAAGGTTGGTGCAAATATACAAACTTTAACTTAAAGGTAAATAAGATCTGACGATCTAATGTATAACATGGTGTCTATAGTTGATAATATTTTTTTTAAATTTCTTTACTGATTATGGTGTCACATCATTGTCCTCATCCCCCCCCCCCATAGTTGATAACATTTTATTGTATAATTGAAATTTGCCAACAGAGTAGAACTTAAGTGATCTCACACAAAAGTAAATATGTAAGGTGATGGATGTGTTAACTTGTGGAGAAGTCCTTCACAATATACGTGTATATAAAGTAATCACATTGTATGTACAACATTGTACATTATACATTTTAAACATCTTAACAGTTTTGTCAATTATACTTCAATAAAACTGGAATTTTTTTTTTTTTATTAACAGCATTGCCTTCGAGGTTATTTTTAAAGTTTTGAGTTGTACAGCACTTGATTCTTTTGCTCCATTGTGGGAAGATCTCTCCAGCAATGATTACTTCAGAGTTACCAGTGTTACAGTAAGTATTATAATTTTCTTATTTTTTAATGTATATAACATTTTTCTATATCAAAATGTTCTCTTTTATGAGACATATAAAATATGTTCTCTGATATATTTAGATAGTCAGGCAATATGTTTGAATTCAAAGAACAATTATAGTGCATAATTACCATGTCCATCCTTGGCCCGTGGTATTATAATGTCAATATGTTCTGTGGAATTGAACAAAAAATAAAGTGTTAATTTAAAAAGAGCTACATTCATTTATTTATAGATTGTTTATGATTTCTCTTGTGCTACAAATTGTGATAGAGAATAGAATGCTTTAAACCATATATATTTTGTTTGGCTATTTACAGAAAATGTTTGTTGACCTTTATCCTGTATCATAGTTTCTCTATCATACCTCACACCTCCGCCTTGTTTTCCCTGAGATTGAGATTCTTAGTTTATTCTGGTTGCCAGAAGTAATCTGAAGAACATATCAGTGACATTTCTGGTGACATTTCATTAGGTTTTTTGGAGTTATATGACCATTCTAGAATTGAGTCTAATTTTTGGATTTTCTTAGAAATGTGATCAGTGTAATGGCAGAAACTTTTCCTTGCATAGGTTTCATCAAGGTGCTAATTAGGAATATGTATACTATGATTTTATGTGATAACAGTGTAGTCACAATGAAAGGGATCAACAGTTTATACAATTATATATACCGTATCTGCCGGCGTATAAGACGATTTTTTGGCCCTGAAAAATACGTATTTGCCGGCGTATAAGACGACTGGGCATATAAGACGACCCCCTAACATTTCCACTAAAAATACAGAGTTTGTTATATACTCGCCATATAAGACTACCCCCCACTTGGAGGCATATTTTTCAGGGCCAAAGGGTCGTCTTATACGCCAGCAAATACGGTATATACTAGAGGCCCGGTGCATGAAAATGGCCTGCACCTTCTTACATACAGTCCAATATCCTTAGTGCTGCCACAGAGGCAAGAGAGGCTCCACCACTGCCTATGAATAGTAGGAAGCCACTGTAGAGTTTTTAAGCATGTAAGAGATCTAATAAGATATATTAGAAAACCATTCTTAGTGCAGTATAGTGATTAAATTGGAAGGGGCAACAAAAGAAGAAAGAAGACCTAATAGGAGGAGGATGTTGCAGTATCGAGGCCAGAGATGATAACAACTTGAACTAAAGTGATTACAATGGAACTAGAAAGAGGTAGATAGAATTTTAAAGAGTTTTAGGGAGAAAAAAAAAATCATCTATAGTCCAGTGTTTACCAAAGTGTGGTACACGTACTCCCAGAGTACAGGAAGAGTTTGGTCGGGGTACTCGTTGCACTGGAGTTTGGTGGGGATATGCACTCTACCGTGCTCAACTGCGCCTAATTCTACGTTCTCATGAGTCAAGTCAATTTCATCCTTCTCATTGATCCAAATAAATGTTATTTATAATGTAGTTTTTATTTATATTTTATTATGAATAATTTTATTTTTTGTTTATTATTATTTTGTGATGTATCAAAAAAATAAAAAATAAATATATTTTGATTGTTATTAAAATACATCCTTTTTTTTTTTTGACGAGGGGTACTCAGCGTTACAAAAATTATAGAAGGGATACACATATGTCAAAAGTTTGGGAAACACTGATATACTAATAAAAGTATATGGTCCTTCCAGATAAAGCCATGGTGGCAGGGGCGGAGACAGAAGTGGTTAGGGGCAATCAGGCATGTGGGCAGGTGAACAGTTAGGAGCCAGTGGTCCTGAGTTACAAGAGGGATGCCGGACCGCCAAATTTTGTGCACTGGGCCTCTAGTCCTATATAATAAAAACCTAATATACTAAGTGTCCGACTGTTCATTCAATCATTTTACCAGTCACTGTGACAAACACTGACCACCAGGGGATAGATGCTCTGACCAGTATGTTAGCTTGCTTCTGGGTTCTGGCCTATTGGGACTGGGTGAGACGGGCCGGACATGCCCTGGAGCCTTCCAACAGCCTCTCCCCAGCCCCGATCTTGCACCAGTGGGGTCCCTCAGCCTGGCCTGTGTTCTCTAAAAATCCAGGACCCCTTGGTGGATGTCTGAGAGTTGGTTTTGGCCCAATCCCCACAAGCCAGATCAAGGAATCCCACTGTGCACTGATTCTCTAGTTTTGATAATGATTGATCTGATTTTTCCATTCTCTTAATGTTTAATAGTCTTATAAATATGAACATTAGCTATTTACAGGGTTTGTGTAGAGTATTTGGTTGAACTTTGAATTAACATAATCTTCACACCCAGCATTCTATTGTGTCTATTCTAGAGAGATATTTACTGGTATATAGTAAGAGTTAATGTACAAGGAAAGTTGTTTCAGCTCTATTTTAATAGTACAAAAACTAGACACAATCCAAGTGCTTTTGTTAGTGAACTAATTAAAACTAAATTTCCTATATATTATGGAGTTACTATTCAGAGATCCTCTATATTTGTACGGAAATTCCTATTTACAATTTTTAAAATTGAAATATAGTTTTGTTTTATATTTTTATATATAAAAACAAACATTTTGGAAAAGTATTGATCAAACTATTGTTATTCTGCATGTTGGGATTCAGAGTTAGGTGTGGTGAAGTGAAACTGTTCATATTCTTATGTCTTCTTTATTATTTGACATAAAAAAAATTATGTAGTATAGCCGAAACCGGTTTGGCTCAGTGAATAGTGTCGGCCTGCGGACTGAAAGGTCCCAGGTTCAATTCCAATCTAGGGCACATACCTTGATTGTAGGCACATCCCCAATAGGGGGTGTGCAGGAGGCAGCTGATAGATGATTCTCTCTCGTCGATGTTTCTAACTCTCTATCCCTCTCTCTTCCTCTCTGTAAAAAAAATCAAATATATTTTTTAAAAAATTTATGTAGTTTATATTCTCATAAACATTCCTACATATACTAGTTGAAGTATATTAGCTTATTTTTTGGTAATAACATTCACCTTTACAGCTGGAAGTAATTGGCAGAATTAGAAAACAAATTGTAGTTTTCTCTTTTGTCAGTAAACTCTTGTTCAAGGATAAATTAGTTTCACTAATAGGTCATATATTATAACCTGGAACTAACTAGATCCTGTAGTTGCCAGGAAATTTATATAAGCATCAAAAGTGGGTTCTGTTTACACAAGAGAAATACAAAACATAATATTTGCATTCTAGTACCCTGACATGGAGATAGAAAGTTGAAGTTTACCTTGATAACTAGTGGACTCTGCCACTTAACTAGGTGTGTGTCTATGGACAAGATGAAAGGTTTTCATATATTTTGTTTCCTCATCTAGAATTGGAAAAAATAGTATGGCTTTTTTTTTTTTTTTTTACAAAGTTTATGTGCATGTTTTATATAAATTGGCACACACTATATGCTGAGTATAGTCTATTTGAACTGTAGTGAAGAGAAAATGTGTTATGATTTATTGTTCTTTAGTAAAGATAAGGAAGATCAACTAAATCGGGAACTGACAAACTACTGTTAGTGACTCAGATGCCTTTTTTTAAAGTATTATTGGACAACTAGAAGTCCAGTGAACGAAATTCGTGCACGGGGGTGGAGGGGTGTCCCTAAGCCCAGCCTGCACCCTGTCCAATCTGACACCCTCTCACAATGCAGGACTGCTGGTTCCCAACTGCTCGCCTGCCTGCCTTCCTGATTGTCCCTAACCACTTCTGCCTGCCAGCCTGATTGATGTCTAACTGCTCCCCTGCCAGCCTGTTTGCCCCCAATTTCTCACCTTGCTGGCCTGGTCACCCCTAACTGCCCTCCCCTGCAGGCTTGATCACCTCCAACTGCCCTTCCTTGCAGGTCTGGTCCCTCTCAGCTGCCCTCCCTTGCAGGCCTGGTGCATCCCTACTGCCCTCCCCTGTTGACCATCTTGTGTCCACATAGGGGCAGGATCTTTGACCACATGGGGGCAGCCATATTGTGTGTTGGAGTGATGGTCAATCTGCATATTACTCTTTTATTAGATAGGATAGAGGCCTCACAGGTGGGAGCCAGCTGGTTTGCCCTAAGAGTGTCCTAGATCAGGGTGGTGGTTCCCTTGGGGCGTGGGGTGGCCTGAGCGAGGGGCCTGTGGTGGTTTGCAGGCCAGCCATGCCCCCCAGTGACCCAAGTGGAGGCCCTGGTATCTAGAATTTATTTATCTTCTACAATTGAAACTTTGTAGCCTGGAGCAGAGCCAAGCCTCCTGCTTGCTCAGTGGTGGCAGCTATTTCTGATGGAATTTTTGTATCTTCTATAATTAAAACTTTGTATCCTGAGTGGAGGCCTGGGCCTGCCAGGATGTGCAGAAATCTTTGATTCTTCCATTGCTCTTTCTAGCTCCACGGCTGCCACCATTTCTGTTTGGATTTGTTTACCTTCTATAATTAAAACTTTGTAGCCTTGAGTGGAGGGTTAGGCCGGCAAAGGCAGGCGGAAAGTTTGGCTTCCTCCATTGCCTGGGAAACCCAAGCCTCTCTCCTGCTTTGTGTGGCTGTAGCCATCTTGGTTGGGTTTATTTGCATACTCGCTTTGAGTGGCTGGTGGGTGTAGTGGAGTGCTGGTTAATTTGCATATTATTCTTTTTTTAGGGTAGCATAGCCACATCTATTCATTTATGTATTGTCCTTGGCCATGTTCATGCTATGGTGTCAGAGTTGAGTAGTAGAGATGTGGAGACCTCCCCCTTTCCCAAGACTAAAATATTTACAGTATAGTTTTTAAAGAAAATGTTTGGTGACCACTGAATTACATTAATATTATTTATAGTTTTAGGTACTAGATTACCTTTGAAGATTTGCAAATAGGGAAGTAACATGCTTTAAGAATGTTACTGGTAGCATTGTACAGAATGGCTTGGACAAGGGAATTAGGAGAAGCAGGGAGATGAGATTAATTCAGGGAGTGGTGATTATAGGTAATCATGGAAAGAATGAGACAGAATTTTTATACTGATGACAACCTGAGAATTTGTTAGCTGATGGGCTTGAGGAAGATATGATTCTAATAATTTGAATAAGACAGGATAGTAGTGTGGTGACAGTAATAAATTTTATAACAACTTAAAGCACATACATGCATTAACTTACTAAATTAGTTAATTAGTGGTATGGCCATGAGCAGAAAGCTAGTAAAAATCAGTATGGACATAGTTTTTCATGTGGTATTTGGTGAACTTGATGTAGAATCCAAAACATGTTATATATGCAGTTAAAAATTTTGAGCTACATCAAAATCACTAATTATCCGAGAGATGCAAGTCAAAACAACAATGCTGTACCATCTCACACCTGTCAGAATAGCCAACATCAACAAATCAACAAATGACAAGTGTTGGCGAGGTTGCGGAGAAAAAGGAACCCTCGTGCACTGCTGGTGGGATTGCAGGTTGGTGCAACCACTGTGGAGAACAGTATGGAGCTTCCTCAAAAAACTGAAAATGGAACTCCCATTTGACCCAGTAATCCCACTCCTAGGAATATATACCAAGAAACTAGAAACACCAATCAGAAAGGATATATGCACCCCTATGTTCATAGCAGCACAATTTACCATAGCTAGGGTTTGGAAACAGCCTAGGTGCCTGTCAACAGATGATTGGATCAGAAAACTATAGTACATCTACACAATGAAATACTGTGCTGCCATAAAAAGAAGGAATTCTTATTTGCAGCAACCTGGATGGAATTGGAGAACATCATGCTGAGTGAAATAAGCCAGTCAATGAAAGAGAAACACCACATGACCTCACTCATTTATGGATAATAAAGAACATTATAAACTGATGAACCAAAAGATAGATATAGAGACAGTAAAATAACAAGCAGACTGTCAGATGACAGCGGGGAGGGCTGGAAGATCGGGGGGGAAATAAGAGATCAACCGAAGGACTGGTATGCATGCATATAAATACAACCAATGGACACAAAACTCTGGGGAGGGAGGGCATGTATGTGAGGTGGCGGGGGGCAATGGTAAGATATGTACACAGATAATAATTTAATTTAAAAAATTAAAAAAAGTTTGAGTTACAGATGGTTAAGACTATTGATAATATATACCTACTGATGTAGAATTTAATGAAGTTTTTGTTTAGATTATCCATACCTTTTCAGAGCCATCCTGGAGCCAATTTATACTAGCCTAGAGGGCTGAATGTTAAATTTCTGGAATTTTCTGACCCTGATTAAATATAACATAGCCATTTTAAAAAGTTAAGTCATACAAACTTAAATTTAATAATATTTTAAGTAAAAATAATAATAGTCAAAATTCACCACTCAATTACATATTATTTTCTGCTCTTTAGTTTTTATTTACATCTATTCTATCTGTTTTTTATTGGTGAACTATTACTGGTCATTACTTCCCAATTTTGGTGATGACAATTTTGTAGCTTGAAATTGGCTGTGGTGGAAATACTTAGATTATGAAAATCAGTAAATATTGTATATTAGGGCTCAATTTATTGTTTTATAAATTGGTTATCGATTCAGTAAAATGATAGCGATATTAATAATGGAGATTAAACTTGTATCAAGTCTATAGCTACTATATTATGAAAGCACAAAAAATTGAAGCAGTCCAGTATTTGAGATTTGTTATCCAATTCAGTGAAGAAGTCGCTTACACCACTGAACAATGATTTAAGTTCCAACAAATGTCTTTTTAATTTCACTTGCATTCTTTTCATTCAAGTGAACAAAGCTATAAACCATCTTTCATGTTGAACCCCCTATTTGTTCTTCACTTGCAAACTTAGGTTAGTTATGAATACAGGAGTTTGGCAAAATTATCAATCATTTTATGTGAATGGAATTTACCTTTATAATGTTAACATTTCTAAGTTTATGTGCATATATATATATTTTTTTGAACAGCCAGTTATTTTCATGATTTATAAAATGAGTAAATTGCTTCCCAAACCTTACTTTTCATATTGAAGAATTGTCTTTTTCAGTTGTATTTTACATTTATATTTTGTATAGCAGCTGTCATTTTCATAGTCATTTTCTCTTATTTCTCTATTTGGGAGCTTCATTTCACTCAATTTTATCTGATATTTGACAGAGAGGATAACATTTTTGATTTGCTAAAGTAGAAGTATAAACCACTTCTAAACATCTATATAATAGGTAAGGAAAATAGTGGAATAATACTGCATTGTATTTATGAATTAAATTGTTCATTAAAAGTATATACCACATTTTATAGGGATTCAACTAATGAAACTACTGCTCATTCTGATGCTGGCAGCGAACTTGAAGAAACTGAAGTCAAAGGGAAAAGGAAAAGGGGTCGTCCTGGCCGGCCTCCAGTATGTATTATGTTCCTCTTCTTTATTTCTATAGTGATGACCAAGTAAAAGGGCTTGATAAGAGCTATTTGTAAATTCTAGTACTGTGACTACTAAAAATTCTTGGAAACTTTGCTTCGTAAATTGTCTTAGGTAGTAATCAGAAAAAGCATAATGGTTATACAGTATCTTTCTTGCTCTCCGTGTTTCTCTTACAAGTAAATGGTAGTCCATGTGAAGACATAGAGATGATTAATATGGAATGAGGTATAGTTAGTAATGACTTCCCTGCTTTTTAAAAAAATATATATTTTATTGATATTTTACAGAGAGGAAGGGAGAGAGATAGAGAGCTAGAAATGTCGATAAGAGAGAAATGTCGACCAGCTGCCTCTTGCACACCCCCTACCGGTGATGTGCCCACAACCAATGTACATGCCCTTGACTGGAATCGAACCCGGGACCTTTCATTCCGCAGACCGACGCTCTACTACTTAGCCAAACCAGTTTCGGAGTGACTTCTCTGCTTTTTAAATGCACCTCTGATTTCTTGTGAGAACCTATGTTTGTAGTTTGGTAGTAGTTTAGGATTTGGGGCCAGTCTCAGAATATATTCTCATTCATATATGATTGAGAAGTTTAAAAGAATTCTAAGCATTCTTTCTTTGAGGGTTATCTTCATGTATTCTGAGTATGTGAGTCATTTAATTTAAGGCAGCATAAGCTCTTAGAGACAATAGTATGAATGTGTCAAGTAGTTAAAGCTTGTACTGTTTACACTACTTTTATGATATTTGCCATTAGGAATTTTATCTGTTTTATAAAAGTTCTTATTATAGGATATTTCAGCCTTTTTTAGGATGTATAATAGTATAATGAACCTTTCATTTAACCATTGCCCAGCTATAGCAGTTATCAAATCATGGACAGTCTTGTTTTATCTCTCTACTCGTTTTCCTTTCCATGTTATTTTGAAGGTCATCTTGGACATCATTTCATCTGTAAATATTTCAGAATGTAGTACTAAAAGATAAGGCTTTATACCCTAACGGTTTTGGCTCAGTGGATAGAGTGTTGGCCTGCGGGACTGAAGGGTTTCAAGTTTGATTCCAATCAAGGGCACATAACCAGGTTGTGGGCTTAGTCCTCAGTACGGGGCCTGCAGAAGGTAGTTGATCAGTGATTCTCCCTCATCATTCATGTTTCCATCTCTCTCTCCCTCTCTGAAATGTATAAAAAAATGTATTTTTAAAAAAGGCTTTACTTTCTCTATTGTGTTTTTTTTTTTAAATCACTCTAATATCATTATCATGTCCCATGGTAGCAATATTTTATTAATATCACCCAATAACCAATTTAAAGTTTATAATCATTTCATAAATGTGTCACTTTTAAAATATTTTTTGTTGGTTTGAATTATGACACACAGGATCTGTTATAATTGATGATAATGTTATTTAACCAGTTATTTATGTATATGTCCTCTGTAGTGATTTAGTATACACACGCATACTGATTGGGCTGGTGGGGGCCCATCTCGGGCGGGGCGGCTTGGTAGAGGGGCTGCTGGAGGTTTGCCAGCCACCCCGCCCTCAATCAGGGTGGGAGAGGCTGATCAAGGTGGGGCTGGCTTTGTGGAGGAGCCGCAGGAGGTTGAATGGCCAATCCCACCCCTAGACTGGGCCAGTTTGCTTGCCATACTGGGCATCATTAATAACCAGTCATTCTGGTCGTTCCGATGATCCGGTTGCTGGCTTTATATAGATAGAGAGAGAGAGAGAGAGAGAGAGAGATAGATAGATAGATAGATAGATACCTTCTTTGTAGTTTTTATGTGTTTGCTGTTTCATCAGTATTAATTTGTTTGCCACAGTTTTTAATTAACTTCAGTGAAACTTCATACCCTTTACTTTTCCAGGATGACTTCTACCATTTTTCTCTATACTTACTTTTATCCTCTACTTTTATTTAAAGGGCAAAAATATTATGGAGGAAAAGATATGCATTGTAATCACTCTTCATAATTCTTCTTAATTTTGTAGAAGTATTTGGTGGTACAACATTTTTTACAAAAACGTTTTGAGAAAAGTGAAAGTCTTGTACTTACCGTGTTTCCCCGAAAATAAAACATCCTCTGAAAATAAGACCTACTTACAGGATTCCTTCCGAGTGAAATATAAGGCATCCCCCGAAAATAAGGCCCCCAGGCTCTGTCTCAGAATGAAAATTAATTTACCGTAAACTGGTCGCTAGGGCCGCCCCGACTGGCATCTAGCAACCAGTGACATTACGTGGAGTCCTGAGGTCGCAGCTGTGTGGAGGCGGAGTGGAGGTCGGAGTGAGCGGTGAGCAAGGGGCGGGAGAGAGGAGGAGACTTTCACAGATGCGTGTAGAAGAACAGGAGAATTAGAGCGGACGGGACGCACCGAAGGTGGTGAGTGCTGGTCTGTCTCTGGTGACACTACCTGATGCTCGCAGCCACCTTCATGATAACTGAAGGTTCTCAGTCAGTGGCAGACCCTGCTCCAGCCCAGATCCAGGCCCCAGCAAGCCCAGTGACAGTCCCCAGGCAGGCCCCAGGAGGTAAATGTCTGATAAAGGGGGGGGGGGATGTCTGGTAAAGGTGTTCAGTGGACAGGGGTGGGGGGAGGGGGATCACTTAAAATGACACAGGAGGATCAGAGGGGGCAATCAAAATGACACAGGAGGATCAGAGGAAGCCATCAAAATGACACAGGAGGACCAGAGGGGGCAATCAAAATGACACAGGAGGATCAAAAGGGATTACTGAAATGGTAATCCCCCCTCTGATTCTCCTGTGCCATTTTGATTTCCCCCTCTGATCCCCACTGTGTCATTTTAAGTGATCCCCTTCCCCCCACCTTGATACCCCAATTCCTTTTTTTTACCCCTAGAAATGAGCGCAAAAAGAAAAAGCTACTCCGTGGAGTACAAGAAAGGAATCGTGGAAGACTCTTTGGGTCAAAATCTTACTGCTTCCGATTGGTCCGAAAAATGGCGAGCAGAGTATGGTAACCTCATTGAACAGTGGACAAGGGAAATGCTAAAAAGCGCAAGTGTGGATCAGGTCAGCAACCATTATTTTCCAAGCTGGAAGTACTGATCTCTGAATGGGTTGTTGACAGGAGAGCAAAGGCTTTGGTTGTGAATAGGGCTCAGATTCAAGAATTTGCCCTTGCAATGGCACCACAGTTAGACATAGCCCCCAAAGACTTCAAAGCATCACAACACTGGCTGGATAATTTCCTTCAGCGAAGTGAACTGTCTTTAAGAAGATCTACAACATTGTTTAGGTTGGAAGATACTCAAGTTATTAAGCGAGCACTTGCATTCAACTCCTTTATTGATGATGCTGACTTATCTAAATACAATCTTTCCAACATGATTGTTATGGATGAAACTGCAGTGTTTATGGGCCAATCATCTCAAACAACAATTGAACAGCGGGGTGCCTCTTTGAGTACATTCCCTCCACTGCTTATGAAAGTGCACGTGTTTCCTGTATTTTGACAATTCAGCTGGATGGCACTAAAATCCCACCTTTAATCATTTCTTAGGGCAAGAAGTAAAAGATTGAACGTGTTTTGGGCGTTTTTATTCTTGACACTGCAAAAGCCTGGGCCACACAAGCAATTATAAGGAAGTGGGTGGATTTAATGCTGCCGCTTGTTATGCAAGGGAGCCAAAGAGGTCTGCTAGTCTGGGATGCAGCCAGCACTCACTGCGCTAAAGACATGATGACATTTCTTCACGAAAGAAAAATAGATCAGATAATGATTCCCGCAGGAATGACGGCCTATCTCCAGACTCTTGATATTGCAATAAAGAAGCCATTCAAAGACAATTTGTGCATGGAAATTAATGACTACATTGAAAATAGAATGGAGAGAAATTAGCGTGGAAACTTTGTGAAACCTAAACTGCAAGAAGTTGTGATTTGGGTGAAGAATTCATGGGAGAAAATCACTGACAGTTGCATTGCAAATGCACTGCGAGCAGGCTACCTTGACAAGAAGTACTCATTTACAGACAGTGCTATTGCTAAACATGAGAGATTTGGTCCACTGATTCTGAAAGAAACGGAGTCACAAGAAATTCACCAGGAAATTCAGGAATTGGATTGTTATGATGATGTTCCAGAAGATGATGACATGATTGTCATTGGATAAATGAGTAAATTTTTGATACTGTAGGATTCAGTTTGTCTGGTTTGTGTTGACAACTACCGTACTACCGTACCGTATACAGGTAATAAATTTCCTTTATTTTCATTTAACAATAAATGTGTGCCGTATTCTTCTTCATGGAAAAATAAGACATCCCCTGAAAATAAGACCTAGCGCATCTTTGGGAGCAAAAATTAATATAAGACACTGTCTTATTTTTGGGGAAACAGGGTAGAAGCTGGAGATAATTCTAGCTCTCCTTTGTATGATTTTTCTGAAATTAGGCAAATTACATAGATTTTTCTGAAATTAGGCAAATTACATTGCTTTTTCTGGGACTCATGGATATGGATATACAAGCAAAATTGGAAATTAAACTAAACTTCCTTGAATGAATTCACCTACATGATTTCTTAACTGAATTTTTAGTAGGTAACTATTATGAAACTAGTGGCCCGGTGCACGAAATTTGTGCACAGGGATTGGGGCGGGGATGGAGTGACCCGCCCTCAGCCCAGTCTTCACCCTCTCCAATCAGGGACCTCTTGGAGGATGTCCTACTGATAGCTTAGGGGAGTGGGGAGCACGCCTAAGCTGAGGTCTGGCCTCCATCTGTGGGAGGTGACTCATGGGCCGATCAGGATGGTGGGGGCAGCAAGTGGCCGGCTCTGCCCCCAAATGTGCTACAGCCTCTGGCCGCCTCCCTCTGCGGGAGACAACCCCAGAAGGCCTCTCTGGGGATGGTGCTTGGTGGCCCTGCCCTGAATCGCTCCACTGCTGCTGCTTCCTGTGGCCTCCCTCTGCAGAAGACGACCAGGTGGACGATTAGGGAATGGCACCAGCTCCCATTGTCCCCACTGCCACTGGTTGCTGCCACCCCTACCCCATCCCATTGCTATCGCCTCCCTCTGCCCACTGGCATGCGCCTTGGCTGGCCTGGTGACACTTGCTTGCCGGCCCCGCCCCCACTGCCCAATTGATCCAGTGTTTGGTCGATTTTCATATTACACTTTTATTATATAGAATTGCTATACTTGGAGGGAGATTTATCCACCAAAATGAGCTCTGGAAAGTGTTTTTCAAGGTGTGGTCCTACATTTTAACGCAGCCTAGATGAGTGTTATGCATTGTATTATTTGAGAGGATCTCTTTTTTCAAGTGTGACACTTCAGTAAAGAGACATTGGCTCATTAAAATTATGCCTCTGGCATGACCACATTTAGTACCTGATTTTTAAAGTTAAAAATTGAGCTCCCAATATTTCTTTTATCAATCTAGTATATAGGCTCATAATGTTTCCTTATCTTGAAAGTCCCCATACACACAGCGCATTGAGTGACTTCAATAAGTATTTTTAAGGAATCATGCAGGAAAGCTAATTTAGGTGGTAGGAATATTTAGTACATAGATAATACCCTCGATTAGTAGAAAAGTTGGCACATTAGCCTTACATGGTGGTGGCCGAAGGCAGAAAAACAAACATTGCATCAAAGAAAGAGAACTAAGTCTGTCTTCTGTCCTAATTGGCGATTGCTGAACTAAGCAAGCTCCCTTACACTGTTCCTTTTCCTCGATACCTTCTCCCAGTTATTAGAATCACCCATTCAAAGAAGTTGCCCCAACTGAAAACAGGGGCTAATACCATTTGCTTTGTTTGCTTTCATTCCTGTGTAATCAGCTAAACCATGAGGTTTCCTCAGATGTCTGTGATCCACTGCCTCCTAGTTCCCAACATCAGTCTTTCTTTTTCTTGGGCCTAAAAACACTGCAGCTAAATTGATCCCATAGTCACCAGAATGGTTCACTTAAAATGAAAGCAAGACCAGGATGCTCCCATGCTTGACATTCTTCACTTTTCCTCCTTCTGTGGGATGAAATCTAAGCTAAGACTCTCGGTGGTCTGTCCTCTGCCTATTTCTCAGGTCGCCTCAGGAGTCGAGCTGAGTGGCATCGCGGGGGGCCGGGGTCCAGGCATTGACTTACACAGTGCCAGCTGCCACGGGAGTCAGAGCCTGACTGGCACCGTGAGTGGCCGGGACCCAGACCTGACTTCTGCCCCAGGTCCTACTTTCCCCCCTGTCTGTGTCTGCTCTGGGTCTACTCTTGTCTGTTCTCTCAGGCTCTGGGCCTGCGTCAGGCTCTTCCTTTTGAGCTGATCATTACTGTTTGAGTGTCCAAGCTTAACTTGCATATTACTTCTTTTACACACACACACACACACACACACACACACACACACACAGATACACACACAGTGTATGAAATTCATGCATGGGGGGGGGGGCGCGGGGGAGAGAGGGTTGTTCCTCAGCCTGGCCTGCACCCTCTCCATTCTGGGACCCCTCGAAGGATGTCCTACTGCTGGTTTATAGGGATTGGGCCTAAACCAGCAATCGGACATCCCTCTAGCAGTCCAGGACTGTTGGCTCCTAACTCACCTGCCTACCTGTCTAACTGATTGCCCCTAACCACATTGCCTGCGGGCCTTTTCACCCCCAACTGCCCCCCCCTGCTGACCTGTTTGCCCCCACCTTTCCACTGGACTGTTCATCCCCAACTGCCCCCCTGCTGGCCTGCTCACTCCAAATTGTCCCTCCTCCACTGTCCTGATCACCTCTAACTGACCACTGACGGGGTGATGGGCTCAGGGCTGTTTTCAGGCTGGCCATGTTCCCTGGTGATCCAGGGTCCCAGCCCCTCCTTTTTTTTCCCTTCAGGGCCTCCTTGAGCGGAGGCCAGGGCTGACTGGGAGCCGGTATCTGGGATTTATGTGCTATAATTGAAACTTTGTAGCCTCGAGCAGAGGCTAGGGCCCACCTTGGAGAGCAGGAAGCTTGGCTTCCTCCATTTCTGGGGGCAACCCAAGCCTCCTGCTCACTCCAGCTCTGTGGTTGCTGCCATCTTGATTGGGTTAATTTGCACACTTGCTCCTGATTGGTTGTAGGTGTATCGGAGTGATGGTCAATTTGCATGTTTCTCTTTTATTAGAGTAGATACTAGAGGACCAGTGCACAAATTTGTGCATGGGTGGGGTCCCTCGGGTTGGCTGGCAATTGGGGCCAATCAGGGCCATTGAGGCCAGTCAGCCAGGGGGAGGGACTGCGGGAGGTTGGCTGGCCGGGGGGGAGACAGGTTGTAGGAAGTTGGCCAGCTGGGGGGAGGGACTGCCAAGAGGTTGGTTGCCCCAATTGGGGCCATTGGGCTAGCCAGTCAGGGGGATGGGGCCATGGGGGGTTGGCCAGCTGTGGGACCACACTGACCATAAGGGGCAGCTCCTGTGTTAAATATCTGCCCCCTGGTTGTCAGTGCATGTCATAGCGACCTATATAAGATAGGTTTTATATACAGTTAATGAAGTACAAAAAAAAGTGGTAACTTTCCTAATGTAATTTGCCACAGACTTATTTATTGTAGTAATATTTATAACTAGAAGCCCAGTGCATAAAAATTCTTGCACTGGAGGGGGGTTCCCTCAGCTCGGCCTGCCCCTTTTCACATCCAGGAACCCACAAGGGTGGGAGGTGACCCAGCGATCAGAGGGTCTCCAGTTGAGTCTAGACCTCTGCTGCTGCCACTGCTGGCAGTGCAAGCCTTGGGCGGCTGAGCAGCGGACATCTGAGGCTTGCCTGTGCTTCAGGCATTGACTGGGCAACTGCTATCCAAGGCTTGCCTGCACCTCAGGCTGGCTCTGGGTGGCTGGGAAGCTGAGGGGATAGGGGGACTCCAGAGGGAGGCCCTGGTGGGGCCAAGGGGACTGGGTATCGCCATCTTGTGGCTGTGGGCGCTGCCATCTTTGAGGGTATGGCAGTCAATTAGCATATTTCCTCCTTACTGGCTGTGGGAGTCGCCATCTTTGTGAGGGCCTGATGGTCAATTAGTATATTCCCTCTTTATTACATAGGGTAGTAAAAGATTCTAACTAATAAACTCTTAAGAATCCAAAATGCCAAGCTATCACTTAATATTGAGAGGTATAATTGACAGAATGATCAGATTTGAATTATGCCTCAGTGCCTATTCTGAAAATTGCATGGAGATTTTCTTAACTAAAAAATAAAAAATTAGCCGAGACTGGTTTGGCTCAGTGGATGGAGCGTCAGTCTGCTAACTGAGGGGGTCCCAGGTTCGATTCCGGTGAAGGGCATGTACCTTGGTTGTGGGCATATCCCCAATAGGGAGTTTGCAGGAGGCAGCTGATCGGTTATTCTCTCTCATGGATGTTTCTAGCTCTCTGTGAAAAATCAATAAAATATATATTTTTTAAAAATTACTGATTAGAGAACATCCAAGATGGCGGCCTAGGCAGTCTCTTAAGCTGCCGCCTCATCAACAATTTAATTAAAAAAACAACTAAAATCAAAAAGGACTTCACCAAAACCTCAGGAAAGCTGGCGGAGTGGAATAGCTACAACTAGAAAGAAAGAGAGAGGCTCACGGATCGGACTGGGAGCCGAAAAGCACTGAGGTAGGGAGACGCTCGCTCATGCGGCCGCCGAATACCTGCCTGGCGGTGGGAGGGGAGGAATCCCCGATTGCACGGAACCCTTTCGGACTGTACTGAACCCCAGCCCCGGCTGAAATTCCGTGGTCCCAGACTCATACGGGTGGAGTCTGGACTGCAGAGAAAGGCACCCAGAGACTCAGAGACCCAGAGACCGGGGACCGGGAGCCGCAGTCGCAGTCTGCAGGGTCTACAGACTCTCACGCGAGAGCAAGTACGCGCTGAGGTCTGACCGCCGCTTCTCCGGAGCGGAAGGAGCCAGAAGCTCCAGGTCTGACCGCAGAGGCTGCCGCCGCCTCTCTGTACAAGGTGGCGGCCTCCCCGTAGCGGAAGGAGTCAGAAGCTCCAGGTCTGACTGCGGAGGCTGCCGCTGCCTCTATGTACAAGATGGCGGCCTCTCTGTAGCGGAAGGAGTCGGAAGCTCCAGACTACAGAGACCAGCCCAAGTCCGGGCGAGCCCCTGCGGCACCCACGCTCTTGCTTGGGGAAGCTGGGACGGTCAGGCGGAAACTCAGGCGAGTGCACAAGGGCAGGGCAGAAGCCAAGACTGTCAGTTCAGCCCTGAGACTCCGCCCCATCCAAGCTGAGCAGAGGTTTCTGCAGTTTTTCAAGTCTGATCCTATAAGACTGTCTCCAATACAGAAGTTATCCCAGAGTAGACACAGCTGATACCCACATCCAATTGGCCTGAAGGTCAATTCACAACAATAGAGACTTAGCTACAACAAAGCTGTGCACGCAGTCCACAAAGGGGATCACCAAGAGTGTCTACCTCAGGTAACTGAGGAGGCTGACCCATTGTGCTATATAGGACACCAAACACACAAAGCCATCCTACCAACTCTGAAAAATAGTGATAATGCCGAGACAAGGAAATAGATCTCAAACAAAAGAGATGGAGGATATAGAATTCAGAACTACGGTTCTAAGGTTATGCAACAATATCCTAGAAAAGCTCGATAAACTTCATGAGACCCAACTAAAAAGTATAGATAAACTGACTAAATTGGAAAATATTATGCAGAGATCCAACAGCAGAATGGAAGAACACAAGAATCAGGTCAAAGAGCCAAAAGACACTCCACTGGAGAAGGAAGAAGAAAAGAGGATCCAGAAAGTTGAAGATAGTGTAAGGAGCCTCTGGGACAACTGCAAGCGCACCAACATCAGAATTATGGGGGTGCCAGAAGAAGAGGGAGTGCAAAATACTGAAAACATATTTGAAGAAATAATATCAGAAAACTTCCCTCACCTGGTGAAAGAAATAGACTTACAAGTACAGGAAGCCTACAGAACCCCAAACAAGAGGAATCCAAAGAAAAATTCTTCTCGACACATCATCATCAATATGCCAAGGGTAAAAGACAAAAAGAGGATCTTACAAGCAGCAAGAGAAAAGCAGTTGGTTACCTATAAGGGAGCACCCATACGACTATCAGCTGATTTCTCAACAGAAACCATGCAGGCCAGAAGGGAGTGGCAAGAAATATTCAAAGTGATGAATAGGGAGAACCTACAACCAAGATTACTGTATCCAGCAAAGTTATCATTCAGAATTGAAGGGCAGATAAAGAGCTTCACAGATAAGAAAAAGCTAAAGGAGTTCATCACCACCAAACCAGTATTATATGAAATGCTGAAAGGTATTACTTAAGAAGAGGAAGAAGGTCAAGTGAATTAAAAATCTCAGGAATAGAATAAACTGGTGAATATAATAGAATTAGGGGCAAAGAAAGGGAGTGGATAGATAATTATCAGGGTGAAGGGGTGTGGGGTGCAGAAAGAGACTGGATTAAAATTGTATAACCTATGGATGAGGACAATAGTGGGGGGAGGGGGTAAGGGCAGAGGGTGGGGTGGGAATCAGGTGGAAGGGAGCTATGGGGGAGAAAAAGGAGAAACAATTGTAATAATCTGAGCAATAAAGATTTATAAAAAAAAAAAAAAAAAAATTACTGATTAATTTGAGAGCCAGCAAAAAAATGAGAGAAAAATATTGATTTGTTGTTTAACTTTCTTAGTCATTCATTGGTTTGTTAATGTAGAAAACAAAACATGAAACCTGTAAAGAATTTTTGTGAGTTTATTTGAGCCAAACTGTCAACATATGCCTGGAAAACAGAACCTTAACAAATTGAGATAATGCTCCAGAACACTGGGTTACATCTGTATTTACTAGTATACATTGCAATCAAAGGAAAGGGGTGTAGGTGGGTTAAATGAAACCCATTGGTGATAGACTAGAGAGGTGGGAGAAAGCAAAGCAGGGAAATCCCTGTGATTGGATAAAAAGTAAAATGATAGATACCTACTTAGGTGGGTGCAGGAACAATTAACATAACAATGAAGGAATCTGTGGTATCTCTCCTGAAGCCCAGGCACATTAGGTTGTGCCCCCAGGGTCCACAAAAAGGGAACTTACTAGTTACCCAGACATTTCAAAGGTATGTTATTATGCAAAAAGACAGATAGGTTTAGGTAAGGTAAAGGTTGACTTTGTCAGTGAAGATACCAGCATAGGATGTAACTACTTAGTTAAAGTTTAATTTCAGACCATCTTTTGTGGTTATTTTAGGTCTCTGAGTTTGCAATACTGCCATGCAGGCCTCCCCTGAGCTTGTCAGGTTAGCATGTGACCCCTTTCGTCCACAGGTTGATGCTTATATGTGCCCTGACTGGGGATAAAATCCATAATCTTGGTGTATTAGGATAGCACTTTAACTAACTGAGGTACCTGTGTTATGCCCAGACTTCGTGATCCCCAAGGACCACCAGGGAGCCGAGTCCGATTCAATAAACAAAAGAGCCTCTTCCATGCTAGCATGGGCTCTGTCCCACTCACACCGACAGCATGGTGGAAGAGAGGCCGAACTGCGACAAGTCCAGGGGTTTTATAGGGGTGGTGATGTCACTGCTTTGGCTGACCCTGATTGGTTGGGTGAGGGCTAGGATCGTTACACAAAATGGAGGATAGCTCCGCCCTGTTCTGCCCTGCCCCACAATACAAAATGGAGTCAGGAGCTAGCCTCACCCTGCCCTCTCACCTGGCCAGGGCCTTCTTGGACATTTTCTGTTAGCTACCTCAATTTTTAATAATTCCAAGTTTTGATAAATACCTTTTGTATAGCTAATAGAGGCCTGGCACATGAAATTTGTGCATGGGTAGGGTCCCTAGGCCTGGCCTGTGATCTGGGCCATCTTCCCAAACTGCCTGCAGCCAGCCCTGCTCGCCCCTGTGCCCCTCCCCCCTCTGCCGCCACCCACCCCCCATTTCCCAAATTGCCATTAGGTGATTGGTGCCTGAAAGCTGGGGAAGGGACCAAGAGGTTGGCTGTTCCTGCTTACTCACCTGCCCTGCCCCCACAGCAGGTGGCCATCACCCAATCAGAGCCTGCCAGCCAGGGAAAGGGACCAAGAAGTGGTCAGTACACCACATAGTGCTGGTCCATTGGTCGTTTTGGTTGTTCTGCCATTAGGGTCAATTTGCATATTACCTTTTTTTAAAAATATATATATTTTACTGATATTTTACAGAGAGGAAGAGAGAGAGAGATAGAGAGCTAGAAACACTAATGAGAGAGAAGTATCGACCAGCTGCCTCTTGCACAGCCCCTACTGGGGATGTGCCCACAACCAATGTACATGCCCTTGACTGGAATCGAACACAGGACCTTTCAGTCCGCAGGCTGACGCTCTACCATTGAGCCAAACCGGTTTCGGCTATTACCCTTTTATTATATAGGATTTTAATACTATTTATACTTTTGAGGAAGACTTTCTGGATTTCTGGTTTTATTTATTTGCTCAGTCCCATGATAGCAATAGTATAAGGACTTTCTGATATGGGCAATATTTGCTTCCTGTTTCTTAGTTCTTAGGGGACATCTCATTTTTGTTATATCTTTTTGGTGTACTGTTATGTCAAAGACTTGCTACTTATTAAACCACTCTTATTTTGTAGTTGTCCTAATTCATATTTGCTATAACTCTCTACCCAAGTAATTACTGATTTCTAAGTAAACACTATATATAGTATTTATACTAACTATGATTGCATTAACAAATAATGGACATCATTTTCTCTGTCCGCACACATTATTTTGATGATCGCATCCAATTTCATAACTTAAAATAACACATCTAAGCTTATGTCACTTAGATTTATGTCTCTGGCCTGGACTCCAGACACATAACCAAATGTTTGGTGAATATCTTCATTTAAATATTTAATGGGCCAAAGATGTTTTAAAATGAAATTCCCCTGCCCACCTCTCTTCTATATGGCAACTTCATCTCTCTGGCTGCTCAGGCTATAAATCTCATAGTCATCTTTGACTCTGTCTTTCTCAGCCTTTATCCAGTCTATCAGCAAATCCTATCCAATTGATTTGAAAATAAACAAATTATTATTTTTCTATAAAACTAGACTAGCCCGCCATTATATGCTTTTGCTCAGTCTTTTCAGTCCTGCTCCTTGTTTTTGGACCCTCTGTTTCATCCCCTAAAGATTTAAAATAGCAAATCCTCACTCCTACCCAAGGGGATTTATAATTCCCGTGTGTGTGTGTGTGTGTGTGTGTGTGTGTGTGTGTGTGTGTGTTTCTCCTTTCTTTAGAGCACTATTGCCATCTAACATAGCATACATTTTATTACTGTCCCTCTCCCTCTAAAAATTAAGCTGAATCTTTTTTTTTTTTTTTTTAGCTATGTCTGATTTTTCAGTACATGCTTATTGAATGCATGGTATTTAATTTTGTTAAATCACCACTCTTTTTAAAAAAATTCTTTTTATTTTGTAATAATATCAAACACAGAAGAGTTACAAGAATGCAGATTGTCCAACTGTTAACATTTTACTAGATTTGTTTTATATCTTCTCTCTATGTATACAAACACTTATACATATATATTATGTATAGTAGCATCATATTAAATATATGTTATATGCTTCTTATTTATTTTTTAACTGTTTGAGACTAAGTTGCAGATATGATGCCACTTTACTTCTAATGCTTTAGTATGAATTTTGCTGAAATCAAGGACATTCTTATATTCAGCCATAGAACAATTTTAAAAACCAGGAAAAAATGTTTTTGTAATACTAACCATATCTATATACTTCATTCAGATTTTGCCATTATTCAGATAATGCCCTAAGGAAAAAGAAAAAAAAATGGTTCAGGATTCAATACAGGATTTCATTTTTAGTTGTCATATAAGTCAGTACTTCTATAGCTTAACCTATCTTTAGTACCAGGTTTAATATTTTATTAAGGATATTTTACTCTTGTTCTATTTAAGTAAGAACTTCACTTCTATTCTCAACATTATTTAACTACTAGAGGCCTGATGCACAAATATGTGCACAGGGATGGGGTGTTCCCTTAGCCCAGCCTGTACCCTCTCCAATTCGGGATCCCTCTCATAGTCGGGGACCATTGGCTCCTAACTGCTCACCTGCCTGCTTGCCTGATCACCCCTAACTGCTCCCCTCCCCACCAGCCTGATCACTCCAAACCGCCTCTGCCTATTGGCCTGGCTGCTCCCAACTGCTCCCCTCCCCCAACCCTGCCAACCTGATTGCCCCTAACCTCCCCCCCACACACACTGGCCTGGTCACTCCTCACTGCCCCCCTCTGCCGGCATGGTCACCCCTAACCCACACGTGCTGGCCTGGTCACCCCACACAGCCTGCTGTTCAGTCGTTACTGTGGGAAATGGAGAGTGCACAATAAAATATTAACAATGAGTATCAGAAGGAAGATAGATTAGCAGGTGAATTTATAAAATGTGGATATTACAAATTATTTGGATCTTATATTTAGAATACTGTGAATTTTATGATATCATTTAAATATTTTACTTATTTTTAGTAAGTATATAGTATTCTGTATCAAATTAATCCCCTCTTAAACTTTCATATTAAAATTTCTTTACTAATCACTACCTTGCAAATAATTTATACTAGCTTGCAAATAAATTTTTTTTTTTAGAACCATTGGTTATTTTTTATCTTACATTTCTAAAAGTGGATTGGGTAGTCTAAAGGTATGCCATATGTTTAAAAGCTTTTAATGTGTCTTAGTTTGCCTTTCAAACAACAGAGTATGTGGCATTGCTTATCATACCTTTGGTTAATAGTGTTAAATCTTTACTAATTTCTAAGTGGTGTAAAATTTCATCATTATGTTCTGAAATATTGATCATTTGTGTTTCTTTTCTGAATTGGCCTATTTATTATCTTCTAGGCCAATTTTTATTTTTCTAAGACACAAATATTTTTATAAAGTGATTTTTGTAGCTTAAACTTCATGGTCACTTTTGGAAATGCATTTATCAGTTGGACTTGTATGCTCTCTTCTTTTTCATGATAGCTTTGTTTTATTTTCTTAAATTATATTTAGCATTTATATTTTTTTAATTTAGTAAATCTTTATTTAGATTATTACAATTGTCTCTCCTTTTGCCCCCCATCCCCCCATAGCTCCCCTCCCCCTGCCTCCCACCTCACCCTCTACCCTTACCTCCGCCCCACTGTTCTCATACATAGGTATACGATTTTTGTCTAGTCTTTTCCTGCACCCCCATCCTCTTTCCCCCTGAGAATTATCAGTCCCCTCCCTTTCTATGCCCCTGATTCTTTTATATTCACCAGTTTATTCTCTTCCTCAGATTTTTAATTCACTTGTTTTTTAGATTAACTTGTTGATAGATATGTATTTGTTGTTCATAATTTTATCTCCTCCTCCTCCTCCTCCTCCTCCTCCTCCTCCTCCTCCTCCTCCTCCTCCTCCTCGAGTACTCTTGGTTGTAGGTTCTTGCTATTCATCGTTTTGAATATTTCTTGCCACTCCCATCTGGCCTGCATAGTTTCTGTTGAGAAATCAGCTGACAATTTAATGTGTGCTCCTTGTAGGTAACCAACTGTTTTTCTCTTGCTGCTTTTAATATTCTCTCTCTGTCTTTTGCTCTTGGCAATTTAAGTATGATGTTATCTTGGTGTGGTCCTCTTTGGATTGCTTTTGTTTGGGGTTCTGTGTGCTTCCTGGACTTGTAAGTCTATTTCTTTCACCAGGTGGGGGAAGTTTTCAGTCATTATTTCTTCAAATAGATTTTCAGTATCTTGCTCTCTTAATTCTGGCACCCCCATAATTCTGATGTTGGTATGCTTGAAGTTGTCCCAGAGGCTTCTTACACTATAGGTCAGGCCAAGGAACCCTGCCAGAGGGATCCCGCTTACTCCCCAGATGCCCTTCGAGCCCTGGCACCACCCCAGGGGTGGCCGGCCTAGGTGGGACTGTGGAAGGTTGGCTCCAGGGTATGTCTAGCCCATCTCGTCCCGTTCCATCCCACTGGCCCACCTTCTAATTAATTTCCTTTCAATGTGCACGAATCCATGCACCAGGCCTCTAATAAATTAATAACTGAAAAGGCCTATTATGACAATAAATCATTCAAAAGAGAATAGAACAGTTGCTCAAGAGCAAGCATGTCAAACTCAAAGGCTAACATGGGCCAAATAAACAAAGTTTAAGCTTATGTGGGCCACAAAAAACTTAAGCTTTAATTTTCATAGAAACATAGGTTTATTTCATTACAGACATGCTGAATACAAAGGGCTGAAATAAATGAGTAATCATTAACATAAAATAACATTTTAATAAAAATTAATTTTTTCTTGTACATTAACTTACTAGACATTTAATAACTGCACAAATTAATAAGCGTAACACAAATAAACCTATTTTTCTTGTTCTTTGAAAGCGAAATATATGTGTTGCATATACCAAATCAAGTCAGTCCAAGACTAATGGCGTGGCAATCGGCTCTAAATTATTTGCTGCTAGTATTAGTAGAGAGAAATGGTACACTTGTGCACTTGTGCGTAAGGGAAATAAATGCAACACTATTATGGTAATCAGTCATTAGTGAATATTGTTACTAATTACGTATAACAGGATATTGTAAAAATTTAGTTATGAAAATTTTTTAAAGTGTTTCTAACATACCATTATGCTCGCTGGGCTGCAAAAATATTCATTGTGGGCCGCAAGTTTGACAAGCTTGCTCAAGAGAGACTTAAGATAACACTAAACAGGTAAGGAATATAGGGAGGGAGAAAGTATCTGAAATAAAAGGAAGATATCATGAGGCCTGTTGAGAGTTTCAAGAAATATTTATTACAATTAACATTAATTTCATGGGTGAGTTTGGCAAAGCAGCAACCATGATGAGTTTATATATAAATTAAATTTATGCGAATAATAACAGCAACTGGAAGAAATTCTATTAATATTACCCTTCACAAAGGTGAGACATAGGTAAGGTAGTAGTTAGTGTTGATTTTTTTTTTTTTTTTTAAACTGGTGGCATGAGCCATAACCAGTAGCTCCATCGGTTTGATTGTCCTCCAAGATGCAGAGCACATACAAGGTCAATGATGCTCTGACCAGTTTGGCTCAGTTTATAGAGCGTTGGCCTGTGGACTCAAGGGTCCCAGGTTCAAGTGTGGTCAAGGGCATGTACCTTGGTTGCAGGCACATACCCAAAAGGGAGTGTGCGGAGGCAGCTGATCAGTGTTTCTCTCTCATCGATGTTTCTAACTCTATCCCTCTCTCTTTCTCTCTGTAAAAAATTAATAAAATATATATATATATTATATATATTTTAAAAGAATCAATGAAATGCCAAGGCTGTAGGTTTGATCACCTGTCAGAGCACACAGGAATCAACCAAATAATGAATGCATGGATGGAAGGGGCAACAGATCATTGTTTCTATCTTTTCCTTTCTCTTCCTCTCTTCCCCTCCCCCACTCTTTGCTTTCCCTTTCTCTAAAATCAGTTTTAAAAATTCAAAAACTTGGGGCATGAGATAGATGTTAATTGAAGAATGTAAACTCCAGCAAGGCAGGAATATTTACTTTGTTTATTTCTATAATTCCAGTATCTAGAGTGTTTCCAAATATGTTCAAATGTATCGTTGTTGAATGACTGGCTAGTAAATACTTGTGCACTTAAGTAGAAGTCGAATATACAGTATTTCCAAGTAGTTTTATTGAGCAGGGTTTCTGGAGGAGAGTATTGAGGGTACAAAGAAAATATGTCAAGAGGGGGACATGGTTAAAATGTTCAACCTTGGCAGTATTGTTGTACAAAATACTAAATCCTTTTTCTTTAACTTTATTTTCAATCCTTAAAAATCAACTTATGCTTTGCTGTTTGCGCATTTTTATCACTAAATACAAATTGTAAATCTTCCTTTGGTTAGATTATGTTTCCTGCCTTTAGTAAAGTATAGTGCTAACTATCTTTCACAGGATTACACATATAATTTGACATCATTCTGCCTAAAGCAAAGTAAGCCTGCATTTATTTTTTTTTCTTTTTCATGTTTTTATTCAGTCTACAAATAAGAAACCTCGAAAATCTCCAGGAGAGAAGAGTAGAATTGAAGCTGGTATTAGAGGAACAGGCCGTGGAAGAGCTAATGGGCACCCTCAACAGAATGGTGAAGGGGAGCCTGTCACATTATTTGAAGTGGTGAAACTGGGGAAAAGTGCAATGCAGGTAAATTTTAAGTATTTTTATTTTATTTATATTAGTCAATATAAAGTAATAGTCAATAATTTATATGAAACCTGTTAGTATGAAGATTGACATTTTATATACTCTTTTTTGAAATTTATAATTTTAAGTTTCTATAAAATTATTAAAAGTATTACATATGTCTCCCTTTACCCCTATTGTCCCCCTCCAGCCTGCCCCGCTCCCTGCCCCAGGCCTTCAGCACCCTGTTGTCTGTGTCCAATGGTTCTCCATATATGCACAAAGGTCTTTGGTTGATTTTCTCCCACCCATCCACTCTTCTCTGCCTTCCCTCTGAGATTCTGCACTCTGCTCCATGCATCTGTGTCTCTGGATCCACTCTGTTCATCAGTTTATTTTGTTACTTAGATTACACATATGAGTACAATCATGTAATACTTGTCTTCCTCTGACTGGCTTATTTCACTTAGCATGATACTCTCCAGGCCCCTCCATGTTGTCTCAAAGTGTAAGAGATTCTTTTTTTATTTTAACTGCTGCATATTATCTCATGGTATAAATGTACCAACAGCTTTTTTATCCATTCATCTACTGATGGGCACTTGGGCTATTTGCAGATCTTAGCTATTGTAAATTGTGCTGCTATGAACAAGATAAGTGAAAATAATGATATAGCTATTAATAGTGCAGGGTAACTGCAGAATATTGAGAATAAAAAGAAAATCTTGAAATATTTTATCAAAGAATGCTTGACTTTGTTCTCTGACTATAATTCAAGTGATGTTGAAATACACAAAATAAATTTCCCTTCTAAATTATGTTATACTTGCAAAATATTTTGAGGGGGCCTCCATATTGTTTTTCATGGAGGCTTTAACAGTTGGCATTCCCACCAACAGTTTACCAGAGTTCCCTTTTCTTCACACCCTCACTAATACTTATTATTTCTCTTCTTTTGGATGATAGTCATTCTAACAGGTGTGAGTGATGTCTCATTATGGGTTTGATTTTTATCTACTTGGTGATTAATGATGTTGCTCATCTTTTCATGTACTTCTTGGTCATTTGTATGTCTTCTGCAGAACCTGTCTATTCCATTTCTCTGCCCTTTTGTAAAAAATATGTTTTTATTGATTTTTAAGGGGAGAAAGGGAGAGGGAGAAAGATAGAAATTCTGTGAGAGAGAATCATCAATTGACTGCCTTCTGCACACCCCAAAACTCAGGCATGTGCCCTGACGGGGGAACCAAACCAAGACATCCTGATTCATGGGTCAAGGCTTCAACTATTGAGTTACATGAGCTGGACATCTCTGCCTATTGTATTTTCAGATTTTTTAAATTACATATTAATTTATCAAATTTTATTCAGTATAGAAACACAATTTAATTTCATATAGAAAACAACTGCTTTCTGTATGTTTGATTTTGTATCCTGCAACTTTATTAAATCTGTTGATTAGTTTTTTAGATTTCCTATATATAAGACTATATCATCTGTATACATCTTCTTCCTTTCCTGTTAGGATGCCTTTTTTTTTTTTTCTTACCTGATTGCTGTGGCTAGAATTTCCAGTAATCTGTTGAACAGAAGTGGTGAAAGTGTTAACCCTACTCTTGTCCTTGATCTTAGAGAAAAAACTTTCAATCTTACTAGTATATAACTGAGTATAATGTTGGCTGTTTTTATATATGGTTTTTATTGAGGTTGGATATATTTGTTCTGTACTCTGTTTTTTTATCATGTTACATTGTCAAAAAAAAGATTTTTTTTCACCTACTGAGAAAATCATATGATTTTTATGTTTCTTTGTGTTAATGTGGTATATCACGCTTATTGATTTACATATGTTGAATAAGTTTTGCATCCCAGGAACAAATCCTATTTGGTCATGGTGAATGCTTCTCTTAATGTGCTGTTGAATTTGGCTTGCTAATATTTTGCTGAGAATTTTTACATCTATACTTTCCATTCAGTATCATCTGACTTTGTTATGTGTATAATGCTGGCCTTATAAAATGAATTTGAGAGGGTTTCCTCCTCTTTCACTTTTTGGAAGAGATTGGTTTGAGAAGGGTTGGCATGGATTCTTCTTTCAATATTTGGTAGTATTCACCAGTGAAACCATCTGGTTCTGGCATTTTCTATTTTGGGAGGTTTTTAATTACTGATTTAATCTTCATAGCAGTAATCAGTCTGTTAATATTTTATATTTCTTCATGATTCAGTGATAGTTGTATATTGCTATGAATTCATCCATTTCTTCTAAGTTGTTTAGTTTGTTGGCATATAGTTGTTCATACTAGCTTCTCATGATCCTTTGTATTCTGAGATATCAATTTATAATATCTTTTTACTTCTGATTTTATTTGAGTCCTCTTTTTTTCTGAGTAAGTTTAGCTAAATGTTGAGCAATTTTGTTTCTTTTAAAAAATCTAGCTCTTAATTTCATTGATCTTTTCCATTTATTTCTCCTGATCTTTATTGTTTCCTTCCTTCTGCTATGATTGGGCTTAGTTAAGCTTTTTCTAGTGCTCTGAGGTGTATAGTGAGGTTGATTATTTGAGATCTCTTTTGTTTGTTAATATAGGGATTTATTACTGTAGCCTTCTTAGAAATGCTTTTGTAGTATTTAATTGGTTTTAATAGGTTGTGCTTCTGTTTTTGTTAATTTCAAAGCATTTTCTTAATTACCCATTTTATTTCTTCTTTGACTTATTGGTTGTTCAGTAGCATTTTGTTTAATATCCACATTTTGCGATTTTTCAATTTTCTGTGTTACTGATTTCTAGTTTCTACCATTCTGCTCAGAAAAGATACTTATGACTTCAGCTTTAAATTTGCTAAAACTTGTTTTATGAAATATGTGATTTGTGCTGAAGAATATTACATGTGTCTTCTGCATCTGTTGGATAGAATGCTCAGCATTTGTCTGTTCCATTTGCTCTGTATGTATGGTTCAAACCCAACATTTTCTTCATTTAATGCTATACTAGAGCCTGATACATGGAATTCATGCATGGGAGTGGAGGGGTGCCCTCAGCCCAGCCTGCACCCTCTCCAATCTGGGACCCCTTGGGAGATGTCCGACTGCTGGTTTAGGCTCGATTACAGGGATTTGGCCTAAACTGGCAGATGTACATCCCTCTCACAATCCTGGACCACTGGCTCCTAATCGCTCACCTGCCTGCAGCCTGTTGTTCAGTTATTTGGTCATCCCTCACTAACGCCCCTGCCGGCCTGGTCGCCCCATGCAGCCTGCTGTTCAGTTGTTTGCTCTTCCGTCACTAATCCCCCTGTCAGCCTGGTTGGAGGCAGCCATCTTGTGAGGGCGTGAGGCTCATTTTACATATTACCTCTTTATTATATAGGAGGATGATCTATTTTTCAAAATGGGGTTTTGAAGTTCCCTAATGTTATGTTGAGTTCTGTTTACCCCATCTTTTAGTATTTACGTAATATATTTAGGTGCTCTGATGTTTGTTGCATATATATTTATGATTGTTATAGTTTCTTTTTTCTTTTTAAAAAAATATATTTTACTGATATTTTACAGAGAGGAAGGGAGAGGTAGAGAGCTAGAAACGTCGATGAGAGAGAAACATCGACCAGCTGCCTCTTGCACACCCCCTACCGGGGACATGCCCGCAACCAATGTACATGCCCTTGACCGGAATCGAACCCGGGACCTTTCAGTCCGCAGACCGACGCTCTACCACTGAGCCAAACTGGTTTTGGCTGATTGTTATAGTTTCTTGATCATTTCACCCCCTGATCATTATGTATAGACTAGAGGCTCAGTACACAAATTCATGCACTCAGAGGGGTCCCTCAGCCCGACCTGCGCCCTCTCACAGTCCTGGAACCCTCAGGGGATGTCCAACTACTGGCTTAGGCCCGCTTCCCATAGGGAGCGGGCCTAAGTTAGTAGTCAGACATCCTTATTGCTACCATGGAGGCGGGAGAGGCTCCTGCCACAACCATTGTACTCGCCAGCAGTGAACCCGGCTTCTGGCTGAGTGGCACTCCCCCTGTGGGAGTGCACTGACCACTAGGGGGCAGCTCCTGTGTTGAGCTGCCTCCTGGTGCTCAGTCTGCATCATAGCAACTGGTCTTTCTGCAGTTTGGTCGATTTGCATATTAGCCATTTATTATACTAGTTTAGGATAATCTATGTCTCTTGTGACTGTTTTTGGCTTAAAGTCTATTTTGTCATATATAAGTATAGTTATCTCTACTTTCTACTTTCATGGAATATTTTTTGACATCTCTTCACTTTCAGCCTATATGTGTTCTTGAAGCTGAAGTAAGTCTGCCAGTATGTATTTGGGTCTTGTTTTTTATCCTTCCATCCATCCACTTTATGCTTTTGATTGGAAAATTCTGTGCATTTAGATTAATTATTGATAGGCAAGGACTTTCTCAGGCTCTTTATTTGATTGTTTTCTGGTTGTTTTGAAGTTCTTTTTTTCCCTTTTTTGTTTCTTACTGCTCTCCTATGCAAATTGATGGTTTTCCATAATGATATACTTTCATTCCCTTCTGTTTGTCTTTTCTGTTTATCTTTTAGAGCAGCAGTTATCAACCTTTCGGACCTCATAGACAACCAGTGGTCCATGGACCACTGGTTGGTGACCTCTGTCTTAGAGCACTCTGGGCTTTTATCCAGATGGCAGATTAGAAATTGAATAAAAAAAAAAATCAAGAAACAAAACAATTTTGCTCTGTAGTTCCCAGGAGATGTTTTATGCTAATAACAATTCAACTTTGATTACATACAAAAACAAGCCTTTTATTCCCCTTCCTTTTTATGTTTTTCAGTCATTTTTGTTTGTGTATTTGCTTTTAATCACTATTGTTCAGATTATTACAGATGTTCCTCTTTTTCCTCTCATAGCTCCCATTCCAGGCCCATCCCCCTTCACAGACAGTCATATGGTTACTCCATCCTTTGTAGGTAACTGTTTTTCTCTTGCTGCTTTTAACATTCTCTCTTTGTCTTTTGTCCTTGGCATTTTAATTATGATGTGTCTTGGTGTTGTCCTCTTTGGATTCTTCCTGTTTGGGGCTCTCTGCACTTCCTGGACTTGGAAGTCTATTTGTTTCACCAGGTAGGGGAAGTTTTCTGTCATTATTCTTCAAATAGGTTTTCAATATCTTGCTTTCTCTCTTCTTCTGGCACCCCCATAATTCTGATGTTGGTATGCTTGGAGTTGTCCCAGAGGCTTCTTACACTATCTTCATGTTTTTGGACACTCTTTTCTTTTTGCTTTTCCAGTTGGGTATTTTTTGCTTCTTTGTATTTCAAGTCTTTGACTTGATTCTTGGGATCATCTATTCTGCTATTGAATCTCGCTGGAGTTTAAGTTCTTTAGAGTCCTTTGCTTTTGAATACCTCTGATAGCTTTTTAAAAGTGTAGGGTGTTTACTTCCAAATGAATAATCAATTACATCAATTATTATTTATTAATTCACCCCTATTCCTCTAAAATTGAAAATATTCCTTTGTCATAGCTAAAGTTCTATGCTTCATGGATTGATTTCTATTCTTTCATGTTGTTTTTCTAGTCCTATATTATTTCCAGTCTGTTTTGTTTTCAATATGTTTGTATACAGATTTAGTATTTCTAATGCAAGCTCTTGCTCACTAGTTTTATTCAGCATGTTCTGGGCTCTTCATACATAACCAGTGAGATTAGAAATTGATCTTATCACTTTGGGAACTAAAGAAAATTTGCCACCATCTTCATTGTACCTTCATAATTGCTAGGCCTCATGTAGAAGTGCGGAAATGACTTTCTCCTTATTTTTGTGCTACTCTTTGTTACCCGCGTCACAAAGCATTTCTCCTTGGGTCCCGAGTTTCAGTTACTCTTGACTTGCTCTTTCCATTCTTAGTACTTACTACCATAGCCCATATTGTTTGACACATTATTCAATAGAGCTGAATAATGATCAGACACCATGCCATTCTTTTTCTTTTTACCCTATTCCACAACCATAAAATTCTTTTAAAAAAAATATATTTTATTGATATTTTACAGAGAGGAAGGGAGAGAGCTAGAGAGCTAGAAACGTTGATGAGAGAGAAACACCGACCATCTGCCTCTTGCATACCCCCTACCGGGGATGTGCCCGCAACCAATGTATATGCCTTTGACCGGAATCAAACCCAGGACCTTTCAGTCTGCAGACCAACACTCTACCACTGAGCCAAACCGGTTTCGGCAACCATAATAAACTTTCTAATTTTCTGGTTACTTTAAAAATAGTAACTTCCAAACACTAATGTGATGAGACAAAGAAACAGTGTTGACAAAAAGTTCTCTTTGACATAGGAGAATGGAATGTGATTGCTCCTCAGTAGACTAGGTAATAAATTAAACAAGGTGTGTTTTCAACCTGAATGGGCTTTATTAAAAGGACTGACAATACCTAGTATTGGTGAGGATATAAAACACCCAATCTCATACTTTGCTAAGGTACTATACATTGTAGGTGGAAGTACAATTTAATATACCTGTTTTGGAAAATTATTTGGCATTAGATTCAGGTTTAATGTATGATACATGTTTAGATAAGCTTTTATTATTTTCTTTATTAGTGCATATACCTTTTAAAATGTATTCTTAGATATTTTTAGTTGTGAGCAGGCTATCATGTTTTTCACATATTGCAAATATTAAAAAGTTATTTTGTTCACTTATCCTTTGTCAACTATCTTAATTTTTTAAATTATTCATCTTTCAAGTCTATTTAGTACAGATTAAATAGTTTTGTGTGTCTGTGTTAACTTTAGGAGAGCAAAATTGTCTTTACCAATATTTTACTAATTTCTTATAAATTAAATTATTTGATTTGTCTAAAATTAAGCCATTCTTACATTCCTGAAGAAAAATGCATTTTGTTATATATGGTGTATACTCTTTATGTGCTAGTAGTAGTGGATTAGATTTTCTGATACTAAAAAAGTTTATATTTATGTATAAGTAAAATGAGTTTTTGTGTTATTTTTGTTTTTGTTATTTTATTTTTTATTTATTTATTTTTTATATTTTATTGATTTTTTTTACAGAGAGGAAGAGAGGGACAGAGTTAGAAACATTGATGAGAGAGAATCATCAATCAGCTGCCTCTTGCACACCCCCTACTGGGGATGTGCCCGCAACCAAGGTACATGCCCTTGACCGGAATCGAACCCGGGACCTTTCAGTCCTCAGGCCGATGCTCTACCACTGAGCCAAACCGGTTTCGGCTTATTTTTTTATTTTTAGCCCCTCTTCCCTCAGACCCAGGTTCCGTTGCACACATGCTTTGTGTTCTGTGGGTCGGCCTTCACCCCAAATGGGGTCCCCGAAGAGCCTCCCTGGCAGGCACAGAGCAGTCTGAATCAGGAAACGGCTCTCTCCAGGCCTCAGTTTCCCTCTCTGGAAAACAAGAACACTCCTGTGGAGCAGCCAACAAGGAAGTCTCTCTCCCTCTCCCTGACTCTTTCTGTCTCTGCTTTCCTCCGGGAAAGGGTAGGGGCAATGGAGGAAGCAGGTCCGAAGGGGCTTAACCTGGAGAGACAGAGTTATTGGCAGATACCCGTCTGTGCTCCCCCCCCCCCCCCCCGGTCCCATAGCTCTCTCCAGAGGCAGAAGGTGGATGTGCCATCACACCCCCCCACACACACACACATTTTGTGTGTTATTTTTCTAATGTGTTTTGAATATTAGTATCTATAGTTGCTAATTTGAATTCATGGGATTTTGAACAAATGTTTGAAAACCAGTGACTTTCAATTGTTTTATTAAAAATGAGGGAATCTTACCCCAGCTGGTTTGGCTCAGTGAATAGAGCATGGGCCTGTGGACTGAAGGGTCCTGGGTTCGATTTCGCATATGCCTTGTTGCGGTATCAATCCCCTATAGGGCATGCAGGAGGCAGCCAATCAATGATTCTTATCATTGATTTTTTTCTTTTTTCTTTTTAAATCTTTATTACTCAGATTATTACAATTGTTTCTCCCTTTTCTCCCCCAAAGCTCCCTACCACCCAGTTCCCTTCCCACCCTCTGCCCTTACCTCCCTCCCCCTAATTGTCTTCATCCATTGGTTATACGATTTCAATCCAGTCTCTCAATGCTTCCCCACCCCCTTATCCTCCTGATAATTATCAGTCCATTCCCCTTCTTTGCCCCTGATTCTACTATATTCACCACTTTATTCTGTTCCTCAGATTTTTTTTCCTTTTCCTTTTTACCATATATGAATTTCAAGTGGGACACTCTCTCTCATTTGTTTTTATAGGGAAATACAACAGAGTGTTCTGTAGCTAATGGCTGCAGACTGTCTGAATGTCTCAGGACCAAACGAATAAAATCCGCTCCTCCTCCGGTTCACACCACCCCGCCCCCCCCCCCCACCGCTTCCCCGGTGTACACGGCTTCCCGGGTCCCACCGCCACCCTTGGGCACACGGCTCACCCGGGACACACAGCCCCCTGGGGCACATGGTTCTCCTGGGACACATGGCCCCCTGGATCATTGATGTTTTTATCTCTCTCTTCCTCTTCCTTCCTCTCTGAATCAATAAAAATATATATTTTTTAAATGAGGGAATCTCTACTTTTATTTGGCTACAGAGAAAGAATTTCAGGTAAGTAGTTATTTCTTTGTTTGAATAAACACACAGAGAGAACCACAATGTTTTTTTAAAAAAATTATTTGCTCTAATATTTTTTTCTGAAGTTTTCATTTTTATATTTTCTTTTCCACAGTCCGTGGTGGATGACTGGATTGAATCATATAAACAAGACAGGGACATCGCACTTCTGGATTTAATCAACTTTTTTATCCAGTGTTCAGGATGTCGAGGTACAGAATGTTGGGATAAATTATGTACATTGAGCCTATCAGTCCAGCAATTTCAATTTATTTAATTTTCCATTAGTTATACATAATTCAACATAGAATTATGTGCTAATTTTTTCTGATAAGATTATTGTTAAATTTTTAAGGATGTTTCATTTTATGCTGGTTTAGCTTGCTCCTGTGAAATAACATATTTCTAAATATTTTAAGCCCTGGCCAGTTTTAGCTCAATAGATAGAGTTAGCCTTCGGACCCAAGGAACCTGGATTCGATTCTGGGCAAGGGTACATACCTTGGTTACAGGCACCTCCCCGGCCCCAGCCTAGTCGAGGCTCATGCAGGAGGCCACCAAGCGATGTGTTTCTTTTTCTCTCTTCCACTCTCTCTAAAATCAATGGAAAATTATCCTCGGATGAGGATTAACAACAGCAAAACATATTTTGAAATTTTGAAGGAAATATGAAATTCATTTCAGGAATTTATGAGTTGAGCTTTATAATTAATATTGTCTGGTATTATTTTTACCTGTGCTCCATATCAGGAACTTGTGCTAGTTGCTATCATTGGTTATTTTGTTTGTCAGTATTTTTGTCTTCATTTTGTCAATGAGGTACTTGAAGCTCAAAGAATTATGTTTAAGGTTACATAAGTACCAGAATCAGGTTTTTTAAGTTTATAGTTGGTTGGAAATTCGTAGGTAGTTTGTTAAAGTGAAGTTTTATTTTTATCATGTTAATGGATAATTGATATTTTTCTTAACATAGATAAGTATTAATAGATTAAATTCTACATGGGGGAAATCATTTGGTAAATCATCATTATTTTCTTTCCAATAGAGAAAGAACAGTGATAGTTTATTGAGATCACTAATCAAATTGATTTCTTAAAGGCTCTTTAATTTCTGTTCAAGTTATATCTCACCATATTGATATAAATAGTTTAATAAATATTTACAGAGCACCTACCTTGTACTAAGCACTGTTCCTGAGCATAAAATTGTTACCAAGAATCTCTGTCCCCCGCCCTCCAGTCATTGCATTAGGGATGCAAATTTTTTTTTAAATTCTCACTTGAAAATATGTTTTACTGATGTAAGAGAGAGAGAGAGAGAAACATCTGTCAGTTGCCTCCTGGGATTGAACCACAATCTTTGGTGCATAGGATGACACTATTACTTCTTTTATTTCTCTTTTCCCTTAGTAACTGTCTTCTATGTACCTTTCTGTACTTTTTAATTTCTGGGCTGCTTTATAATTTTCCCCTATCTTCTAGTTCATCTATTCTTTCATTTCTAGGAATTATAGCCACGTGCTTCTTAAAGAAGTGTTTGGAATTGTTCCTTGTGAATATCCAATGTTTTCTTTTTAAAAAAATATATATTTTATTGATTTTACACAGAGAGAAATTGAGAGGGATAGAGAGTTAGAAATGTTGATGAGAGAGAAACATCGACCAGCTGCCTCTTGCATGCCCCCCAGTGGGGTTGTGCCCGCAACCAAGGTATGTGCCCTTGACCTGAATCAAACTCGGGACCTTTCAGTCCGCAGGCTGATGCTCTATCCACTGACCTAAACCTGTCTTTTCTTTTCTTTTCTTTTTTAATAGGGAACGCTTCATGAATTTGCATGTCATCCTTGCGCAGGGGCCATGCTAATCTTCTCTGTATCATTCCAATTTTAGTATATGTGCTGCCGAAGCGAGCACTGTCTTTTCTTTTTTTTAATGTAGTAGATTTATTTCTTTTACACTCTATCTCTGATAATTCTTTATGGGTCTATTTTTGTGGCTTTTTTTGTTGTTGTTGTTTTATATACTTAGTTACTTTTTATTCCAACTTCTATATTTTCTCTTAAATTTATTTGAAGTCTGAAATAAATGTACATTTTTTCTAGAGATGATTTAGCATTTGCTTGCCAGGTACCCAGTGAAACTACTAATTTAGGACCATTTGCAACTTGAATACAGTTTGAAGTTTTCTTGATCAGGTTATGGTAATTTAAGGTATTTGTAGGACCACCATTTTTGATTATTACTTCTTAGGTACATTTATCTTCTTCTACACAGGACCAAAAAAATCCCTTTTATTTGTAGTCCACCGAGTATAAGGTGTTAGATTTACTGTTGGTTTAACCTTAACTTAGAGGTGAAATCCTTTAAGCCCCCACTTCATGAATGGTTTCTCTTAGAACCCTATACTTCAGAACTCCCAATTCATTTGTAGGTTCACCAAATGTTATTAGAGAAAAAGTTATTTCAGTGCTCCTCCCATATTTTAGATTTCTTCTTTTAGTTAGTTATTATCCCAGTAATTTCATACTACTTCATAGTATTTCAGATGCTTTTCAAAGTGTATTTTTAATTTTAATTAGAATTTCAGGAATAGCATTTACGTAAATACTATTGGCTTCAATCCTAATATACTGTATAAAAACCCTGGGTCATAATGACCAAGGCACAACCAACCGGAACTCAGTCCTGCAGTCAGCACTGACTGCTTCTGCTGCCCCAGCACTGACTGCTGAGTGGGCTGTGAATCATGGCCAGAGAGAGGTCTGAAGAGAGAAGCAGTGACTGATCCGTTGCCTCTGAGGCAGTTTTTGATCAGCACTTGCCTCTTTCTCTCCCTGTCTGGCCAGCAGCTGCACCTCCATTTCTCTCCAGGCCTCCTCTGGGGCTGCTGATCAGCCCAGACTTTCTGATCAGGCTCCATTGATAGGACCAGAGAACCTGACTGGCATAGAAAATGAGCAATCAAAACCAAATGTGGGTGCTGTAAAGAACCAATGACTATCTAGGAGGTAGAGCTTTTGACATCGTCTGGCATAGAAACAGACCAATCAGAACCAAATCTGGGTGAACTGTGGGGAGCCAATGGCTGCCTAGCAGATGGAGCTTTTGATGCTGAATGGCATTGAAACTGACCAATCAGAACCAAATCTGGGTTCTATGGGGAGCCAATGGGTGCCTAGGAGGCAGAGCCTTTGATGCTGAATTGCATAGAAACCGACCAATCAAAACCAAATTGGCCAGCAGAGGAGGGCAGTTGAAGGCAAGATCAGGCCAGCAGGGGAAGGCCATTGGGGGCAATCGGGCAAGTAGGCAGGTGAGCAGTTAGGAGCCAATGGTCCCAGATTCCGAGAGGGATATCCAACTGTTGGCAGTCAAATATCCTCCTAGGGGTCCCCAGTTGGAGAGGATGCAAACTGGGCTAACAGAACCCCCCACCCCCTCCGTGCACGAATTCTGTGCACCGGGCCTCTAGTATTATCATAATCAGAACTTGTATATATCAGATTAAATGATTTCTTCCCTTGGATGGTGTGAGGAATGGCTTATCTGTCTGAATTTCAAATGACAGACTCAAAAACAGAAGCATGGCAAAAATGAGACTTTTAATAACATTCACAAGAGCAGGTATTCATTGTACAGGCACACATGTGGGGCAGGGAATATAACCTATATATTTAGTCCCCCATCCGGTTCCTCATTGGCTGAGTACTATGAGGTCACCTATTTCCTCATATATTGCCCAGGTCTTACTGTCTCCCATTGGGGCATTTAAAAATATTGGGCTGAGGTCTTTCTAGCTACCTCTACCTTCCCTGTCTAGCTGAGGTAGACGCCTCAGGGGTTTGCACCATGTTGGCCCACGTACACAGTTCTTTGTTCCTCTTCTTTCCTCCCTAAATTCTGGGGAAATTCAGTAAGTTTCAGCAAAGGGGTTTGGGAATAAGGACACATATATAACACCTTAATCAAGAAAGAAATTAGAAAGAAGGAGAGAAAAAAAAGCTAGCCATGCTGGATATGGATCACAGAAGTCCATTTCCTACAATAGTGTGTGTGTATATAAATATAACTCATGATTTTGAAACTTCCACACTTTGGGCATATTTTACATTTTATATTTTGCTAGAGTCCTAATGCACTTATTAGTGCAAGGGGCTTGGTTCTCACAGCCCCGGCAGCCCTGCCCATTGGTCATAGGAAGGTTATTCTGCTATCTGATCTAATTAGCATTTTAGCTCTTTATTATATAGGATGTTATTGTAAGGCAATATCTACTTTAATGGACTATGAATTTCTTGGGACTAATAAAAAGTCTTAATATCTTATTAATCTGATGTTTCCCCAAGAGCTTGTGAATGTAGACATACACAGAACTATTTTAGGTAGAGTGAAGTGAAAAACCACAGATAATTCTTCTTTTTTTTTTCTTTTTTTTCTTTTTTTTTTTTTTTTTTTGGGTGCCGTGACTCCGATATGAACCAAAAAACCACAGATAATTCTGATGGATCTGTTATTTAGGGAAAATTGTGGGATATGCAGAGAACAGGATAAAATTATTAAAATAAGAGAATGGAGCATGAAATATTTTGGAATCTTTTATCCTCCTTTTCATAATGTTTTTCTTTTCTGAAGAGTTATATATATTATTCTTTAAAGAGGGAACATCCAAGATGGCGGCCTAGGCAGTCTCCTAAGCTGCCGCCTCATCAACAATTTAATTAAAAAAACAACTAAAATCAAAAAGGACTTCACCAAAATGTCAGGAAAGCTGGCGGAGTGGAATAGCTACAACTAGAAAGAAAGAGAGAGGCTCACGGATCGGACTGGGAGCCGAAAAGCACTGAGGTAGGAGACGTTCGCACGTGGCCGCCGAATACCTGCCTGGCTGGCGGTGGGAGGGGAGGAATCCCCGATTGCACGGAACCCTTTCGGACTGTACTGAACCCAACCCCGGCTGAAATCCCGTGGTCCCAGGCTCATACGGGTGGCGTCTGGACTGCAGAGAAAGGCACTCAGAGACTCGGAGACTGGGAGACCGGGGACCGGGAGCCGCAGTCGCAGCAGGCAGGGTCTACAGACTCGCGCGCGAGCAAGTACGCGCTGAGGTCTGACCGCCGCCCCTCCGGAGCGGAAGGAGCCAGAAGCTCCAGGTCTGACCGCCGAGGCTGCCGCTGCCTCTCTGTACAAGGTGGCGGCCTCTCTGTAGCGGAAGGAGTCGGAAGCTCCAGACTACAGAGACCAGCCCAAGTCCGGGTGAGCCCCTGGGGCACCCACGCTCTTGCTTGGGGAAATTGGGCCGGTCAGGCCAGTGCACAAGGGCAGGGCGGAAGCCTTCAGCCCTGAGACTCCGCCCCATCCAAGCTGAGCAGAGGCTTCTGCAGTTTTTCAAGTCTGATCCTATAAGACTGTCTCCAATACAGAAGTTATCCCAGAGTAGACACAGCTGATACCCACATCCAATTGGCCTGAAGGTCAATTCACAACAATAGAGACTTAGCTACAACAAGGCTGTGCACGCAGTCCACAAAGGGGATCACCAAGAGTGTCTACCTCAGGTAACTGAGGAGGCTGACCCACTGTGCTATATAGGACACCAAACACACAAAGCCATCCTACCAACTCTGAAAAACAGCGAAAATGCCGAGACAAGGAAATAGATCTCAAACAAAAGAGATGGAGGATATAGAGTTCAGAACTACGGTTCTAAGGTTATGCAACAATATCCTAGAAAAGCTCGATAAACTTCATGAGACCCAACTAAAAAGTATAGATAAACTGACTAAATTGGAAAATATTATGCAGAGATCCAACAGCAGAATGGAAGAACACAAGAATCAGGTCAAAGAGCCAAAAGACACTCCGCTGGAGAAGGAAGAAGAAAAGAGGATCCAGAAAGTTGAAGATAGTGTAAGGAGCCTCTGGGACAACTGCAAGCGCACCAACATCAGAATTATGGGGGTGCCAGAAGAAGAGGGAGTGCAAAATACTGAAAACATATTTGAAGAAATAATATCAGAAAACTTCCCTCACCTGGTGAAAGAAATAGACTTACAAGTACAGGAAGCCTACAGAACCCCAAACAAGAGGAATCCAAAGAAAAATTCTTCTCGACACATCATCATCAATATGCCAAGGGTAAAAGACAAAAAGAGGATCTTACAAGCAGCAAGAGAAAAGCAGTTGGTTACCTATAAGGGAGCACCCATACGACTATCAGCTGATTTCTCAACAGAAACCATGCAGGCCAGAAGGGAGTGGCAAGAAATATTCAAAGTGATGAATAGCAAGAACCTACAACCAAGATTACTGTATCCAGCAAAGTTATCATTCAGAATTGAAGGGCAGATAAAGAGCTTCACAGATAAGAAAAAGCTAAAGGAGTTCATCACCACCAAACCAGTATTATATGAAATGCTGAAAGGTATTACTTAAGAAGAGGAAGGTCAAGTGAATTAAAAATCTCAGGAATAGAATAAACTGGTGAATATAATAGAATTAGGGGCAAAGAAAGGGAGTGGATAGATAATTATCAGGGTGAAAGGGGTGTGGGGTGCAGAGACTGGATTAAAATTGTATAACCTATGGATGAGGACAATAGTGGGGGGAGGGGGTAAGGGCAGAGGGTGGGGTGGGAATCAGGTGGAAGGGAGCTATGGGGGAGAAAAAGGAGAAACAATTGTAATAATCTGAGCAATAAAGATTTATTAAAAAAAAAATATTACAGGACCCACATAAATATAGTCAACTGACTTTTAAAAATAAAGACTCAAAGGCAATTAAATGAAGAAATAATCTTTTTTTAAAATTATGCTTGAACAATTGGATGCCCATATGAAAAAAAGGAACTTAACCACAAATCTTACCCCTTTACAGAAAAATTAACTATGGTGTAAAATGCAAAATTAGAAACTTCAAAGAGAAAATGTAGGAGAATGTCTGCATGACCTTGTGCTTGAGGTTTTTAGATAAAGCAAGCGAGAGCACAGTCCAAAAAGAACAAATTGGCAAGTTGGGCTTTATTAAAATTGAAAGGTTTTGCTCTGTAAAATAAGCTTAAAAAAAGGAAAAGATAGCCTGGGAGAAAATATTTGCACAACATCTGTGATAAAGGACTTGTATTCAAAATAGACTAAGAACTTTTAAAAGCTCAAAAAAATAAATAACCTGATAAAAACTGGGCAAAGAATCTGAACAGACACCTCACCAAAGAAGGGCTAGAGATGGCAAATAAGACATGAATAGGTGCCCAACATTATTTGTCATTAGATCAATGCAAATTAAAGTAACAATAAGATACCATACTTGGCTATTAGAATGGCTAAAATCCAGAACACTGACAATACCAATTACTGCCATGGATGTGAAGCTACAGGAATTTCATTATTAATGGGAATGCAAAATAGAACAACCACTTTGGAAAAGTCTGACAGCTTCTTATACAACTTACTATAAAATCTAGCAATTACATGCTCAGGTGTTTACCCAACTGATTTGAAACTTATATACACACAAAAAACTGCATGTTACTGTTTATAGTAATTATATTATACTTGCCCCAAACTGGGAGCAACAAAAATATTCTTCAGTAGTTAAAATGGATAAACTTTGGTATAACGATACATTTGGTGATTGGAAGGAATGAGCTCTTAATCCACACAAAAACATAAGTAAATCTTAAATGGATATTGCTGTATGAAAGGAAGGAAGCCAGTCTGAAAAGGTTACATATTATGTGATTTCAGTTACATGACATTCTTGAAAAGGCATAACTGTGGAGATGGTAAATAGATCCGTGTTTGTGAGGGTTTGGGGGAAGGAGGTTTGAAATAAGTGAATCACAGGGCATTAGGGTGATAACACTGTAATGTTGGATGTATAATAACTGTGCATTTCTCAAAACCCATAGAACTTTACGGTACAAAGAATACACATTGATACATACAAATTTTTATTTTAAAAATCACTTATGAGATCATCCCAGGCTGAATGCAGACTATTAAGAAAGAATGTAACTGTACTAAAAATACATGAAATAACCTCACTTTGAAGGGGTTTAAGGATTAGGTGCTTTTCTAAGTAACCGAAAAAATGAGTGGTGATTGTGAGAGTGAAAGCCAAACAGCACTATATTCTAGTTGGCAACGTTGTTTCCCATAGAATTATGGGTTACCAATTCTGAAGTCACTATACATGTATACTGGAGTTAAAAAGTTCAGTGAATAGGTGCTTGATGGTGGGAGCTAGATTTTTGACTGTTATAGAGTAGGAGATTATAGATAAGCAATGGAGGATGCTAGAATAATCCATGTTGTAATGGGGTAGTTTGAAGGCATTATTGTAACTTATAACTTAATATGGACACAAATGGCTACATATAGGAATATTTATAAATATGTTTGTATACTAATAAGTATGTGTATACACACACACACACACACACACACACACACATTTTCCCCTTTGTTCTTTCAGCCAAGGGGGCCTAAAAGAAATGGCATTTTTCTTTTCTTTTCTTTTTTTTTTTTTAAGAAATGGCATTTTTTTAGCATAAAGCCAGTAGCAATAAGCACACTTAGCACCTAGGTCTTGGTTTCCAATTATATTCTCCCATAAAAGAAATCAAGGCTACTTTAACAAATGTTAAATTGCCCTGGCCTGCGGGGCAACAACCAGGGCACGCAGAAACCACCTAAGAGAATGAATCAAACAAGGAGCAAGGAAGAATGGGGGCAAGACGGGGTTCTGATCAAGCCCCATCTCTTTATTGAAGCGTACCTGTTTTTAAAAGCTCGGAAGGGGAGGAACAGGATAAGGAGTTGTCATGGGGTGATTGGTTGGGGACTGGGTATTGGTCCTTAGCTGATTGGTTATTCTGATGTGGGATTGTCCTGGGGTGATTGGTCTGGCCTTTAGAGCGCGCAGGCTCAATCAGGAAGTAGGGCTGACCAGGAAGTGAGACCGAACTCTTGTTTTTATGGCTCCCCGCATTAAATTCGAGGACTGGGACAAGAAATTCACAAGGTGATCATGATGCTGGAGCATTTCAGTGTCAGGATAAATGAGTGCTTTAGGAAAACTAAACAACATGAAGATATGTCAAAAAGACACAGGAGTTAACTTAAAGAGCCCTCAATGGCCAAAGCTGGGAAAATTTGAGCAACAACATAAATATCATAGACTTGAATTATAACCCAGAGTGTAAAATATTCAAGGGTTTATTATGATATAAATGATTGAATAATGATACAAATTTGTGAGAATAGACAAATATTTCCTGTAGAATTCAAGATAATTTATGTAAATACCTACATAAGGCTTAAGGAAATTAAGCATAACTCCCCTAGCCCTTAACTGTGGACTGTATACCTCATGGTACCTTCCAAAGAGTATATTATTGAAAAAAGGAAAAAGTGAACTTTGTAACAGTGCAGAAATGTGAAAAATACTACCTCAGCTAGATGATGGTGATTAAGTTAGTAGTGTTTAGTCATATTGTTAGCATGTAGCCTCATTTTGACATGATGAGAATGGCACTTTGTCTCTTTCTTCTTTGTCTCAAAAACCCATAAACTGGCTCTGGCTGATGTGCTCAGTGGTTAGAGTGTCAGCCTGAACACTGCAGGGTCACAGGTTCAACTCCCAGTCAAGGGCGTGTACCTGGCTTACAGGTTTGCTTCCCAGCCCCAGATCAGGGCATGTGCAGGAAGCAGCCAGTTCATGTGTCTCTCTCATATTTGTTTCTCTCTCCCCTTCCCTCCCTTCCATTCTCTCTGAAAGGCACTGGAAAAAATAGCGTCAGGTGAGGATTAAAAAGAAGAAAACAGAACAGAAAAACATAAACTGTATCTAACCATGAGAAAATATCAGACAAACCCAAATTGAAAGACATTCTATAAAATATCTGACTGCTGCTCAATAAAACCATTGTGGTCATCAAAAATGGTCATCAAAAAACATGAAGTCTGAAAAAGTGGTCAAAGTGGCCTAAAGAGATATGGCAGCTTATTTCCTTTTGTGGTATTCTTGGATAAAATCCTGGAACAGAAAAAGGACATTAGGTAAAAACCAAGAAAATTTGGATAAAGTATAACTTATAATAATGATAACTGCAGTGGAGGGAAGTGGAGAAAGGCAGTCAAAAGGTACAAACTGCTTAAACCGGTTTGGCTCAGTGGATAGAGTGTCAGTCTGCGGACTGAAAGGTCCCAGGTTCGATTCCAGTCAAGGGCATGTACAATGGTTGTGGGCACATCCCCGGGGGAGGGGGTGTGTGCAGGAGGCAGTTGGTCGGTTTCTCTCTCATCAATGTTTCTAACTCTCTGTCCCTCTCTCCCTCTCTGTAAAAAAATCAATTTTTTAAAATATATATATATATATAATTTTTTTTTTTTTTTTTAAGGTACAAACTACACTTAGAACATAAATAAGTAGCCGAAACCGGTTTGGCTCAGTGGTAGAGCGTCGGTCTGCGGACTGAAAGGTCCCGGGTTCGATTCCGGTCAAGGGCATGTACCGTGGTTGCGGGCACATCCCCAGTGGGGGGTGTGCAAGAGGCAGCTGGTCGATGTTTCTCTCTCATTGATGTTTCTAACTCTCTATCCCTCTCAATTCCTCTCTGTGTAAAATGTTTTTTTTAAAAAAGAAGAACATAAATAAGTACTAGGGTGTGATGTAAACCTGGTGGTTATAATTAACTAGAGGCCTGGTGCATGAAATTTGTGCACTGGGGATGGGGGGCAGGTGTCCTTCATCCCAGCCTGCACCCTCTCCAATCTGGGATCCTTTGAGGGATGTCCGACTGCCCGTTTAGGCCTAATCCCACCTACCAGGATTGGGCCTAAATGGGCAGTCAGACATCCCTCTTACAATCCAGGACTGCTGGCTCCCAAATGCTCTCCTTCCTGCCTCCCTGATTGCCCCTAACCACTTCTGCCTGCCAGCCTGATCACCCCCTCACCACTCTCCTGCTAGCCCGACTGCCCCAAACTGCCCTCCCCTGCCCACCTGGTCACCCATAATTGCCCTCTCCTGCCAGCCTGGTCCCTCCCAACTGCACTCCCCTGCCGACCCAGTCACCCCTAACTGCCCTCCCCTGCCAGCCTCATTGCCCCTAACTGCTCTACCCTGCTAGTCTATTCCCCCCACATCTGCCCTCCCCCCGCAGGCCCGAGTCCCTCCAAACTGCCCTCCCCTACAGGCCAAGTCCCCCCTCAACTTCCCTCCCCTGCAGTCCTGGTGCCCGCCAACTGCCATTCCCTGCAGGCCTGGTTGCCCCCAACTTCCCTCCTCTGCTGGCCTGATTACCCCAAACTGCCCTCCCCTGCTGGCCTTCTTGAAGTGCTCTCTTGTGGGCAGCCATTTTGACCACATTGGATCAGTCATATTGTGTGTTGGAGTGATGATCAATTTGCATATTACTCTTTTATTAGATAGTATGCTACTGTATGATAAAAAGGAAAATTGTGTCAAGATGTTTCCTAAGAATTCTCGTCACAAGGAGACATTTGTTTCTTTTTATTGTGTCTGTATGAGATTATGGATGTTAACTGAATCTATTGTAATCATCTTACAATATATGCAAATCAAACCATCATTTGTACTTAAACTTACACACTAACTTATGTTAATTATTTCTCAATAGTACTGGGGGCAAATAATAATGTTATCAATATTGGCTAATTAGTTTTCACAATTGTACCATGCCAATGTGAGATATTAACAATAAGAGCAACTCACTTTATATTTATGAGAACCTCTGTACTGTGTTTATAACTTTTCTGTCAGTCTCAAACTTCTTTTAAAAATACTGGAGGAGCCGAAACTGGTTTGGCTCAGTGGTAGAGCGTTGGTCTGCGGACTGAAAGGTGCCAGGTTCGATTCCGGTCAAGGGCATGTACATTAGTTGAGGGCACATCCCCGGTAGGGGGTTGCAAGAGGCGGCTGGTCGATGTTTCTCTCTCATCGACGTTTCTAGCTCTCTATCCATCTCCCTTCCTCTCTGTAAGAAATCAATAAAATATATTTTTTTAAAAATACTGGAGGAGCTGAAACCGGTTTGGCTCAGTGGATAGAGCGTCAGCCTGGGGACTGAATGGTCCCGGGTTTGATTCCGGTCAAGGGCATGTACGTACCTTGGTTGCGGGCACATCCTCAGTGGGGGGCGTGCAAGAGGCAGCTGATTGATGACTCTCTCTCATTGATGTTTCTAACTCTCTATTTCTCTCCTTTCCTCTCTGTAAAAAATCAATAAAATATATATTTTTAAAAATACTTGAGGATTCAGTTTAAGGACAATATTTTAAGATTCTTTCACTAAGCCCAACCGTATCAGTTTTTCCCCCTTCCTTTAATCGCCTACTTAAAAGTTTGAGAAAATAGGAAAAGATGTATTCTAGGTAAAAGATGAATTGAGAAAGTCTTATTAGTACATTAAAAAAAATTATAAGAGTACTTATAATTATAAAGGTATGCTTAAGATTATTTGGGACCAATTAAAGAAATAGGTGTTGGTCATTTGTATGTAGTTTGATAGGAAACTGCCAAATAATCCTGAATAATGTTTAAGTACTAAATATCTTACATATGCTATGTAACTGGAGTCAAATATGTATATTTTCACTCTGTAATTTATGTATCGCTGTAACATTATGGGCAATTTTCATTGTGCTTTTTTCTTTGACACTTTAGAGATGAAACTTGGCTCTTTAATAAATTATGCCATTTCTCTCATGGCTCAGTTTATTAGAAAGGGAAAGAATTGATTCTTTTCTCCTCTTCGTTCCCCAGCCCCAGAGCCCTGGCTTTTCTACAACTATTTTTTACTGTCACCATTTTATTTGTCTTTTCAGCTTCCTAAGACCAAAAGTCTTTGGCCAATATTTTTTTTGTAACCTGTAACTTTAAACTTTTTCCGTTCTCAAATTCTTTTAATGATGTTCTGAAATATTTGGGCCTTTCTCCACAAAAGTCCCCCAAACCTAAATTTTCATTGAGTTTCAAAAGGTTCATAGATGCTTAAGAATCCATGTGCCACAGATTAAGAAGCCCAGCCTGCCCTGGCTGATTTGGCTCAGCAGATAGAGCATTGGTCTGCGGACTCGGTTCCAGGTTGAATTCCAGCCAAGGGCACATGCCAGGATTGCTGGCTCCGTCTCCCTCCTCCCACGCCCCCGAGTAGGAGGCTTACAGGAGGAAGCCAGTCAATGATTCTCTCTCATTGATGTTTCTCTCTATATATCCCTCTCCCTTCCTCTCTGAAATCAATAGAAATATATATATATTTTAAAGCTCAGCCTTTTTAATTTTTTTTTGCTGATTTTTAAAAATAAATCTTTGTTCATATTATTACAAATGTTCCTCATTCTCCCCCTCCCATTGCTCCCCTACACCAAGTTTCCATTCAATTCTCTGCCCTTTCCCCATCCCCCATTGTCCTCATCCATAGGTGCAGTTTATGTTCAGTCTCTTCCCGCCCCGCACCACCCCCCCTTTCCCCAAGAATCATCAGTCCACTCCCCTTCCATACCTCTGATTCTATTATATTCACCAGTTAATATTGTTCATCATGATTTTTACTTCCCTTGGTTTTTAGACTCACTTGTTGATAGTTACGTGTTTGTTCATAATTTTTATCTTTATTTTCTTCCTCTTCCTAAAGAACCCCTTTTAGCAATTCATATAATTCTGGCTTCGTAGTGATGAATTCCTTTAGCTTAAATTTATTTGTGAAGCTCTTTATCTGGCCTTCAATTCTGAGTGATAGCTTTGCTGGGTAGAGTATTTTTGGCTGTAGGTTCTTGTTATTCATCACCTTGAATATTTCTTGCCATTCCCGTCTGGCCTGCATGGTTTCTGTTGAGAAATCAGCTGACAGTCGTATGGGTGCCCCTTTATAGGTAACTACCTGCTTTTGTCTTGCTGCTTTTAATATTCTCTCTTTGTCTTTAGCTCTTGGAATTTTAATTATGATGTGTCTTGGTGTGGTCCTCTTTGGATTCCTTTTGTTTGGGGTTCTGTGTGCAGAGTTTCAGGGTGGAGCCTACAGCCTTAGCTTCTGGTTAGCCCCGCCCTCTGAGGTTCCTGAGTCTCAGTGTACCTCAGTGTCCTTTGGTACTCCCTGCAAGCACCTCTGAGAGAAAGGCGCCCTAGAGCTTCGCCCGCTACTAGACAGTGTAGTCTCTTCCTCAACAAGCCCATAACTGGGGTTCAGAGCAGTTGGAAGTGGGGTTAAGAACAGTCCGGAGCTTATGTCTCCTTCCCGCTAGGGAACGCCAGCCAGGCACTCAGCCGCCCCTCCTCTCTGGCTCCGTCCTCTCCCCGTGCGTGTGCGAGCACACCGTGTCTCTGTACCTTAGGTTTTTACAGCTCCTCTGGTTTTCCTTCTGGTTTTCTCTTTCCTTCTAGTTGTAGAATTTCCAGTCAGTCAACTTTCCTGTAGTTCTGGATAGTGTCCACTCTATATTTTAGTTGTATTTTTTGAAATTGTTTAGTGCAGCTGCAGTTAGGCGTTTACCTCTGCCGCCATCTTGTTGCTCCCCCAAGCTCAGCCTTTTTTAAATCATGTTTGTATTATTCATAGAGCCCAAATTTATTTTCTTCTTTTCTTTCCTCTGATTCTTGTTTTATGTGAACAGCATTAGCACTGATGGTGAGGTTATTTTAATAGTTGTTCAAGATTTGAAAAAAATAATTTGTAAGGTTATATAACTCTAGGACAATAACTATATTTGCTTTTGGCCATGTGCTATATTAACATCACTTAGCCTCAAAGTTTGAAATTCTAATATTATAAATTCTAATAAATTTATCTGTTCTTGATATGTATGATGTGTACTTTGTGTAGACTTGAAACGGTACACATGTAATTGGTGCTCGCATATTATGTGCCAATGTGATTTCTTTTTTGAGCACTTAGTTTGATGTTTCACTTGCCTTTTGTATTTACAGAGACAGAAGTATACATTAGTCCACACTTATTCATGGTTTTGTTTTCTACTGTTTCAGTTACCAATGGTTCAAAAATATTAAATGAAAACTTCTAGAAATCAACAATTGATAAGTTTTAAAATGTGCAGCATTCTCAGTAGTGTGGTAATTTTAGTACCATTCACCGAGTACTTGAATCATCCCTTTGCCCAGTATATTCACGCATATACCCTACCTGCCTGTCGGTCACTTCGTAGCCACCTGGGCTTTCAGATCAAGTGTATCGCAGTTCTTGTTTTCAATAGCCCGTATTTGTGTGGTGAAGGCCTTGGAGGCAGGGGCATGTGTAGGGGGGAGGTGGTCAGTGGGGGAAAAAGGAGGGACATCTGTAATACTTTAAACAATAAAGATAATTTTTTTTAAGTAGCCCTTATTTTACTTGATAATGGCCCCAAATACAAGAGTAATGATGCTGGCAATTTGAATTCACCAAAGTGAAGCCATGAAGTGTTTTCTTTAAGTGAAAATCTGAAGACAGTAAAATAAAATATTTTGAGAGAGAGAGTAATTTTGTGTAATTTTGATTATGGTATATTTTTATAATTGTTTTATTATAAGTTCTTAATCTTTTATTGTACCTAATTTATAAATTAAACTTTATCATAGGTATGTATATACAGGAGAAAGCATAGTATCTTATATGGTTTGGTACTATCTGCAGTTTCAGGCATCGACTGAGGATTTTGGAACATATTCCCATGGATAAAAGTGGTTTATTGTATCTGCTTTTCATAAGGAATGTTACAAAGTGCAGGCTGCCATCTAGAGACAGGCTCATCACTGGAGATACAATCATAGTAATTTCTGTTTATAAGGCATTCTGAAATATTTACAAGTTTTCTAACATCTATCTTTTTTATTATAATAAGACAATTATAACATTCGAGGTAATTTTCCCATTTTTGCATAATTTACCTAGACAGACCACATATATCCCAAGATATTATTAAGCTTTAAATGCACATCAAAAGGCCACCAAAGTGTCTTGTCTCTCTACATTTCCCCCACTCCCTCTCCTCCAATCTAGAGAAAAACTCTTTAATTACAGTCATTGCAAACCAAGGTAACTGTTAAGTCCTACATTTCTGCTATTCAGATGTTTCTTGAGTGAATCCTTGTTCATTTTACTAGCCTCATAATTTTTTCTCCTTTCCTAACTCAGATTTTCTCTACTAATTTTTCTGTATTTCTTTTCAGTCTTTCTCCATTTTATTTTGGTTTACAACCTATTGTCTTTTACATAAAGTAAAACAGAAACAAAAATGAGACTGCCAAAAAATTGTCCTTTTCTAAACTTAGGATATCTCTAGTCCATCACCAGATTAGCTGTTATTAAGATAAGACTCTATAATCCTTTTTAAAAGAAAATCCATCTAAAGGCAAAGCCATTTCACACATGGAACAGTTATGCATCTATTATTTGTAAGACTCTTGCTAAGTGCTCTTAGGGAGTATATTTGAGCCATACCCAGGCTCAGTAATTTTGAGTGAGCCAAAAGGTCATAAGGTTTCAATATAAGCTATAAACTTAAAAGAGGTTTTTGTTAATTTGGATAAGTTATTTTGCTAAGTAAAGTTCTATCTGCCTTCAGTTTTCTCTTCTACCTGCTTCTGTATCCACTTGAAAGGATACATATAAGGCTAGAGTTGTGCTGTAGCTAGCATAGATGAGAGGAGGGATAGAATTGAAAATGGTGAGGGCAGCCTGGCCACAGTGGCTCAGTGGTTGAGCCTTGACCTATGAACCAGGAGGTCACAGTTCAATTCCTGGTCAGGGCATATGGCTTAATTCCAGATCATGTGGGAAGCAGCTAATAAACGATTCTCTCTCATCATTGATGTTTCTATCTCTCTCCCTCTTCCTTCCTCTCTGAAACAAGTCTATGTACCGTGTCCCCCCGAAAATAAGACCTACTTACAGATTTCCTTCTGAGTGAAATATAAGGCATCCCCCGAAAATAAGGCCCCCAGGCTCTGTCTCAGAATGAAAATTAATTTACCATAAACTGGTCGCTAGGGCCGCCCCGACTGGCGTCTAGCAACCAGTGACGTTACGCAGAGTCCTGACACCACTGCTGTGTGAATGGAGAGAAGTCAATGTGGAAACTTTGTGAAACCTAAACTGCAAGAAGTTGTGATTTGGGTGAAGAATTCATGGGAGAAAATCACTGACAGTTGCATTGCAAATGCACTGCGAGCAGGCTACCTTGACAAGAAGTACTCATTTACAGACGGTGCTATTGCTAAACATGAGAGATTTGGTCCACTGATTCTGAAAGAAATGGAGTCACAAGAAATTCACCAGGAAATTCAGGAATTGGATTGTTATGATGATGTTCCAGAAGATGATGACATGATTGTCATTGGATAAATGAGTAAATTCTTGATACTGTAGGATTCACAGTTTGTCTGATTTGTGTTGACAACTACCGTACTACCGTACCGTATACAAGTAATAAATTTCCTTTATTTTCATTTAACAATAAATGTGTACCGTATTCTTCTTCATGGAAAAATAAGACATCCCCTGAAAATAAGACTTAGCACATCTTTGGGGAGCAAAAATTAATATAAGACACTGTCTTATTTTCGGGGAAACAGGGTATATAGAAACCTAAGCGACAAGACTATCTATAGTACTGTTTTTGGCATTAAAAAACACAATATAAAAGTTTCTCACTTTATTTAGGAAATTGGATGTGGTGGTGGAACTCTTTAAAATATTTTTTTATTTACCCAAACCTCCCAACCTAGACTCTCTCATCCCTACATCTGTTTATAGGGAACACCTGTTGGTGGTACGTAACTCAGCATCCTAAATATGAGTGAGAGAGCTATACAGTATGGGGCAAAAGTAGTTTCACAGTGTGAATACTTGAAACACAGAGCTTATTCTTTGTATTATTCTTTATTGTTTTCCATACAAGCAATGGTAAACCAACTTTTGGCCTGTCCTGTATATCATGTAACTAAAATGTGCTTTAAAATAGTTTTGATTAAAAGATAGCAGGTATGACTTTTCTCATTTTACAGAGCAGTAAAAATTAAGTCAGATTCATTTTAATGTGCCATTATAGTTTGTGAATTAAGACCATATCTTGATGACTTTTAGTGGCTGTTTGGTTCCATGCTGTTTTCTGTAAGAGGGTACAGTACATTTCAGAGACGTCCCCACATTACTGAATGTGATTTGAATTGGAGCTGGTAATCACTGGCAAGGAGCCGGACAGAGGTTTATAAAGTAATTATTTTTTTACTGACTCATTGAGTTGTTGTTTTTGTTTCTTTTTTCCACATTGCCTTCTCTCAATCTGTTGAATTTTTAACTTGAATGTTTAACATTTATACAGTTGAAATTGAACATTGTTTAATTATTAGGCTAGTGTTCTTTGTCTTTAAGGTTGACTTTAAACCATATTTTAATATTTTTAAGTTATCTTCATTTTTAACCTAAGTTTTTTGTATAAACCACCCATCATTATTATAAAAGTAATAATATTTACATAATCATGTTTGAGATAAAAATAAAGTAGCTAAAAGTAATATGAAAGAAAGAAGAAAAGGGTGTTAACTTTTTTGTTTGTTTGATATTTATGTAGAAGTTACTGAGAAACTTTTTTTTTTTTTAATCCTCACCCAAGGATATTTTTTCCATTGAATTTTAAAGAGAGTGAAAGGGAGGGAGAGAGACAGAGAGAAACACCGATATAAAAGAGACACATCGATTGGTTGCCTTTCGCATACCCCCAACCAGGGCCAGCGGCCTGCAACCGAGGTACACGCCCTTGACCAAAATCGAACAGGGACCCTCCAATCTACAGGCCAACACTCTATCCACTGAGTCAAACTAACTAGGGCACTGAGCAACTTTTTATGAAAAGTTCAGAGAAAATATTTTAACTGAAGTGTGTTTCTATATTAAGGGACATTTCATATTAATCTATAGAAGAATATTCTGGTGATAAAGAATACCACAAGGGCCATGAAAGGAGATAATGCCATACAGATGGATGTTATTCAGACGAAGGCAGCCGCCTATATGTCTGGATAACGGCCAACTATGTCTAAGTCAATTTTTAGGACTCTCCCTACAATATAAATTTGTTTTATATCTCTGTCTTTTCCTTTCTCAGTATTCCTCAGTATTTTTTCTTATACTTATCTAATTCACAGAATATTCCGTTTTTTAAAAATGACTACAGAACTTTGGACTTAAGAGATTTTTTTCATAATAGATACCAGATTGGTGGAGGAAAGAAAAACCTAAGCATATAAAATTTTCCAAACTGTGGTCAGATAAAATTTAATTTTAGCATGGAATAGAAAAAGATTAACTGTAAAATCTGTTGTTTCACAGGTACTGTGAGAATAGAGATGTTTCGAAATATGCAGAATGCAGAAATCATCAGAAAAATGACTGAAGAATTTGATGAGGTATATAGCATTTCAATATTTATACAAATGTCCTACTTATACTTTTAAATGTTGGTTATTTTGTTTTGTTTTGATTTAGTGTTTAGTATAAATGATGAAGATACACTATTTCCTCATGTATATATGATAATCCATGCTTCTAATTCAAAAATTAATAATCTCTTAGGATTTGAGTATATTGCATGGAGGATACACTAAGTAAACACTAAGGAGAAGAATATCAGTGGTATGAGATAGAAGTTGATTCTTGACACCTAAAATCCCCAAAGAGGTATCTCCAACAGTTTAATTTTCTGTGGAATGCTAGTCCTATTAAATGCTTAAAGAAAAAAGGATTTGGAAGACAAAGAAGTGTGAACAAATTGCATAGGTTTTTAAAAATTCTAATGGAGAAAAAAACTGCCAAACTTCAATCCAAAATTCCCAAAATTATTTTATGTTTACCTTTACCACATGCCCTGTGTGTGTGTGTGTGTGTGTGTGTGTGCTTGTGTCTGCCTGTGCGCACGCATGCGCCTCTGTATGTAAAACTTAAGCATGTATTAGGTACACTCTGAGAATATTGTGATTTATGGTGCATGTTTTCTTTGCTAGTCTTTACAGATTAACCATGCAGAACTCATTTTTCTAAAGATTTTTTTAATTTTCACTGAAATAATTCTCTGAAATAGTTTTACCCAGATTTGATGTTGAAACACTTACATAGTTTTATTTCTGCATTGTGTTTATAGTGAACTCAATTCATGCCATGCTTTAGTCCACCATTAATTCCAATTTTAACATTATGCCTTTTGATTTAGGTAAAAATTCTATTTTCCAGTAGATGTTCTTTTTTCTTGACTTTCAACACTTAACAACAAAGATTAATTCTCTTCTAGGTTCACTCTTTCAGTGGCATGGGATTTTTTAGTAGTAGTGTAGTAGTAATAGTAGTATTTATTTTGTACTACCAACTTAAACACACATTGCACAATATGTCTCTTTCATCAGATGTTTTCCTTTACTCTAGCAGCACACACTAAAACATTTTTATATGCGCGTTTACAGAAGTATTCTGTCAGTACCTTTCAGACTGTTTAGTCATATTCTGTGGGAAGTTGGAGAGATCCCACTTTGTGATCCGTGTGTGTGTGTGTGTGTGTGTGTGTGTGTGTATCTCCATAATTGTTTATCTTCATTTCTGTAATCGAAAATAGCTCTGACATTCCAAAGAATTTTTTTGCAATTTAATCAGTGGCAAAACCTGGCTTCAACTAACATAAGGCTATTTACAGTTTGTTTTTATCCCAGTCAGTGAAAACATCTTTATGTATTTTTGTTGAAATAGTAATGTTCTTGATTTTAGGGTGCTGGCCCAGATTATTTTGGGGTTATTGATGGAATATAAGCTATGTGCACTGTATTAACTTTTATAGCTAAAAAATTAGATTTTGAAATATTTCTGTGGGATTCCTTTTTCTATAAAATATTTTTTGTTACTTCATAAGTTTATATTTGGCAAATAGGAGATAAGGAAGCCAGATTAGTGTGCAAGTGGCAGGTTTACTGACTACTGAACTACCATGCCAGACTTGAAATATAGATGATTCAGGTTACAGATTTAATAGTATACAACTCAGATTTTCAGAGCAATAACACATAATGGAATGATTATTAAGAGTTTAAGATGATTGTTTCCAAACTTTGCACATTAATATCACCTCAGGGTATTTATTTTACTTAATTTTCTAATTTTTTACATTACAGCTTACATACAGTATTATTTTGTATAGTTTTGGGTGTAGCATAGTAGTTAGACAATCATATACTTTACAAAGTGTTCCCCTTGATATTTCCAGTACCTAACTGGCACCATACATAGTTATTACAATATTATTGACTATATTTCCTATGCTGAACTTTACATCACCATGACTATTTTGTAACTACCAATCTGTACTTCTCAATGCTTTCACTTTTTTCACCCAGTTCCCCAAACTGCCTTCCTCTCTGGCAATCATTAGTTTGTTCTCTGTGTTTATGTGCCTGTTTCTGTTTTGTTTGTTTATATATGTTGTTCTTTAGATTCCACATATAAATGAAATTATGTGGTGTCTTTCTCTGAATGACTTATTTCACTGAGCATAATACCCTCTAGGTCCATCCATGCTGTTGCAAAGAGTAATATTTCATTTTTTAATGGCCAGGAAATATTCCATTGTATATATGTATCATAGTTTTGTTTTGTTTTTTATCCACTTGTTTATTGTGGGCACTTGGGTTGTTTCCATAGCTTGACTCTCCTATATAATAAAGATGTGATATGTAAATTGACCATCACTCCAACACACAAGATGGACACCCCCATGTGGTTAAAGATGGCCACCCTGATATGGACAAAAGATGGCCAGCAGGGGAGGGCAGTTGGAGCAGTTGGAGGGCAATCAGGCCTGCAGGGGAGAGCAGTTAGGGGTGACTGGGCCAGTAGGGGAGGACAGTTAGGGGCCAACATAGGAGGGCCTGCAGGGGAGGGCACTTGGGAGGGACAAGGCCTGTAAAGGAGGGCAGTTGGGGAGGACCAGGACTACAGGGGAGGGCAGTTGGAGGAGACCAGGCCGCCAGGGAAGAGTAGTTAGGGGCAATCAGGCCAGCAGGGGAGCAGTTAGGCATCAATCAGGCGAGTAGTGAAAGAGAAACATCAGTCAGTTGTCTCTTAAACATGCCTGTGATAGAGCCGGCAATCTTTTGGTGCAGGGGACAATGCTCTAACCAACTGAGCCACATCAGCCAGGGCTAAAATGTTTATACTTTTGAAATTTCCAATTAAAAATAAAGTAATTAAAAGATGCATAACATAGGTATCATGAAAACTTCTATCTGAATTAAATGGCAAATACCTTTTTTATCTAAACTTCTGTAATAATTTTTGTTTTCTGCTTCAAATTATCTCAACTAAGACCAAATGCAACAAAATGGAACTATTATTTTAGATGAATGGCTTAAAACAATTAAATACTGGGTCTAAGTAATAATTTTGAGTAGATTAAGAATTAGTAGTAAATGATAAAAATAAACAAAAGAGCCGAAACCGGTTTGGCTCAGTGGTAGAGCGTCGGTCTGCGGACTGAAGGGCCCCGGATTCGATTCCAGTCAAGGGCATGTACCTTGGTTGCGGGCACATCCCCAGTGGGGGGTGTGCAGGAGGCAGCTGGTCGATGTTTCTCTCTCATCGACGTTTCTAACTCTGTATCCCTCTCTCTTCCTCTCTGTAAAAATCAATAAAATATATTTTAAAAAAATAAATAATAAACAAAAGAGATAAAGCTGTCAATGTACCTGTGTAAGTTATCTCCACTTCCTGTCCCCATTTACTTTGAGAAAAAGGTCCCTTTACAGGTAAGGAGAAAAAATAAACGTTCAAATTAATATCATATGTTATATTTAATATATTATTTTTATCCCTTTTAGGACAGTGGTGATTATCCCCTTACCATGCCTGGACCTCAGTGGAAAAAATTTCGTTCAAATTTTTGTGAATTTATTGGCGTCCTGATTCGACAGTGTCAGTATAGCATAATTTATGATGAGTATATGATGGACACAGTAATCTCCCTTTTGACTGGTTTGTCAGACTCCCAGGTCAGAGCTTTTAGGCATACAAGCACCCTTGCTGGTGAGTAAACAACATTTTATTTCCTTTTCATTTAGTTTTATTAAATATGTTCTATTCTATTTAAACCTTCAAGTTAAATATTAATTTAAAATTATTGTGCTCCTGAAAAATATCATTTCTCTCCCTTTCAAATTTATCTGAATGGTTTCTGTTCATCTGTTCAGGTAAAATACATGCCTATTTTGATAACTAGCATTTGATAGCCTTCAGAATGATAATTTCTGGCAAATGTCAACAAATATCTCTCTGAATTTATTTTCCTTTATTCTTCTTTTATAATTAAAGAAATTTTAGAAATCTAATAGGCCATATTCATATTAAATTTCAAATAATAATAGTTAAAATTTCAAATTTATAGTACTTTTTTACTTACATTATTTTATTGCTCATTGTTATTGTCCATAAATGTGTACATATTTATTTGTTATATATTAAAAACAATTCCATCTAATTATAATAGGGTAATTGTTACCTAGCTGGCTTTCTTCCTGTTTATAGTACTACACTATCCTAAGTAATGTCTCTCAAAACAGTTCATTTATGTAGAGTGTAGATAGTCTGAATAACTGATAGTTTATAGTTTTCACTTTTACTTTCATCTTAGAATTATCTAGATAATGTCTCAGCCAAGTACATCAAGTTTTTCCTTGTTTTTTCCCCATAACAAAGTAATTTTGTTAATTTTGTAGTTGTTCTGTTTTCCTTCAACTACTTTAACTGTGCTTACCTAAAATGACTATTATTTTTCACCTATCATACACAGTGTGTCTATCTGTGTTTGTACATGCACAAATATTTAAATACTCCCAAATTAAATTTTTTTAGTAGCAGTAACTTTGTTTATATTTATCTCATACATTATCAGAACAAAGGCTAGATTTAGTTTCACTTCATTACAGTTCATCTTGCATTTAGATTTCTCGTTTATCTAATTTAATTAAAGCGTTGATTTGCAAATTTTAGCATGCTACAGAATCAACTACAGCATTTATTGAAACAGATTGCATGGCCTTACCCACAGAGCTTAAAAGGTTTCTAGGTCATGCTGATATCTTGGTGACTATAATACTGCAAACCCCTGATTTAATATTTTTATTTTTATTTTTTTTTGCTTTAACTGTTATGAGTTACCAATACTCTCCCCCCATCCCTCTATATTCAGTGTAGTTTAGTTCATCTATTCTATTAATGTCCATTATTCTTAGTTACAGTTGGATAAGAAACAGCATGAAACATAGTTGGTTTTGGTGTGGGTTTTTTTTTTAAGTGTGTCCTTTTGCTCATTATTGGGAAAATATCTTATACCCAATTTTATCTTTTTTATAAAGGTAAAATAAAACCAATTTATTGTTGAAATTTTCCTGTACAGAACAAACATCAGACAGTTTATTCTGTGTCTTGAGAGTATCTTCTTCCTCGTTATTAGGAAGAAAAATAGAGATCTTTTACCACATATCTTTTTTTAAAGTTACTATATATTATTTATTATTAAAAAGTATCTGATATGATGCATTCTTTTCTTTCTAATTTCATGACTTTTAGTATTTTCTGCATTTGGTATTTTCTTTATATTTTCTATTTACTTTTAATCTTTCTTCTATGTATAGAATGTCCATTTAGCTGGTTGTTAGATGGATAGCAAATTCAGTGACTGGAAATAAGCAAACAAACATAAAATAGAAATTGATTCTGAATAGCCAGAGTTGCTGTTATAGAAAATTATCTGGTTTCCTAAAGCCAAGAGAAAAGGAGAAGCAAATATGAGATGCTATCTTTCTGATACAGTTGTGAAGTGATAATTTATATATTTTTTTAAAAAGGGACAAAAATTATTTTACAGATAGCAAAATAGAGATCAATCTTGGGGCCTCTGTAGGGGCAAGTTATCTCTCTTTAATCAGAAAGCCACATGCATTTTGTATAAAAGATTAAATATATGTCACATTCTCTATTTAAGACAACGAGAGAAAGAACTATATATTATAGAAATATGCAGAATATTTTTACTTTTAAGATGTTTGAATTTCCTATAAAATGCACTTTATTTCATTTGCCTTTGTTCTTCACTGCCATGTCAATGAAGTATTTATCACCTACTTTATGATGGTCCTTTCCAGTTCTCCTTTCCATTGGGACATTTTCGGTGACTTTTATTATTGTATTGCTTTTCCCTATATTTATTCCTTTGGTTATATAGATATCCTAATTTTACATATACTTAATTTAAATACATTTTAATTACGGTTTTTCTCCAGTTCCCTATGTGTTGAGTAGCTCCCTCCTCCTTCCAGTGCCTCCTTCTGTCTTTCTCTTTGCACAATTTACCTGTAATCATGATAGCTTTTTAAAAAACTGCTTGATGAATGCTCTATTTTGTCTTACCTAAGTCCTATTTTTATATGATTATCTAGCTTATTTGAATTTGAAATTACTTTTCAAAATCAGATATCAAGAAAAACAGATCATTATATTTATATTGCTTTTTCAAATGCTAAAACCATTTTTCAAGTCATTCTCAAATTTACTTCAAAATATTACTGTAATTTCCATGTGTCTGTGTTAATGATTATACATTCCAAGACTCAGTTTTATAAAATGTGAGACATATCAGTCACCCTACCCTTCAACATAGCACAGAGATCTTCTTGCTGAAAACTTAATTCCAGGGTGGATTTAATAATTATCTATCTTTACAAGGATTTCTGTTCTCATTTTTGCCCTCTTATTTGTTTTTTGTTTGTTTTTTTCTTTATGGTATGTGTGTTGAAGGGGTGGATTAAAAGATAATCATTTTTATTCACTTTGCAGGACGAGTCTTGGGGACTAGATAAAATGGGCAGGAAAATTTAATCCTCTGCTTCAAAGACTATGTGCATGGACAGTTACAAGGCAGTTATGGCCAGATATGATTATCGGCTTTGGAATAAAATGCTCCTTGACATTGCTTATATCTTAGCTGAGAAGAGAGACAATCAGGTTAGTTGTTCTGTAGGATACAGATGTGATGAGTTCCAGAGCTTCACAAGTCATCACAGTGGTCTTATCAGTAATACTTTTAATCTGTTTCCAAATACCCCACTTTATTATTATCAATTAATGTGTCCCAATTGTCACTGTTATGCATTGCGTACACACACACACACACACACACACACACACACACACAATTAGGTGAAACTTACCTGAGAAAAATATTTCTCCCAAGGTCAAAAATGAATAAGATTTTTTTTGTGTTGCCACTTCTTTAATTGTTATTATGAAGAAAATTCTACTCAATGAATCTATTTTTCCTATTTATAATTATATTATTCTTAGATGTTTGCTTTTAAAATGTATACCAATACTTTACAAGTTGTTTACTTCAAATATTTTTTAGATGGCAGCTTACAAGATGAATATAATGTTGCTTTAATTTTTTTGTTATTTTATCACCTACATAATTTTCTATGATGTTGTAAATAAATTAATATTGACTACCTCTCACTTCTTAGTTGAAAATGCTAATTTGAAAAAAGAGATTAAGGATACAGAACTGATATTAATAATGGCATAGTGCCTGCTGGTGTGGCTCAGTGATTGGGCATCAAGCAATGAATCAAGGCCACCTATTTTATTCCCAGTCAGGCACATGCCTGGGTTGCAGGATCAATCCCCAGTAGGGGGGTACGTATGAGACAGCCAATTGATGTTTCTTTCTCATTGATATTTCTATATCCCTCTCCTTTCTTCTCTCTCTAAAATCAATACAAACATTTTTTAAAATAATGGCATAGTGATTGAGTCTCTTCTGTTTTTCTAAAGTGAATTTTGGAAAATATCTAGAAAATGTGAGTAAGATTGTCATATGATAGTCAAGTGGCCTTAGTATGCCATTTTAGTATGCCATGCAAGGAGGCTAATCTTTACCAGTAGATAACAGTAGGTCACTCTCACTCTTGGGAAAGTAAACATTTCTGTATATCTTATTGTTAAACAGTACTATGTTGACATATGGTTGATTTTACATTGAGATAATATTTATTATTAATTAACATTCTTTACCAAGTCATTATCCTTGGATTTCTGAGAAAATATACGATGCATGAAATTGCTATGTTCTCCATTCATAGACTGAAAATCATTCGAACTTAGTAAATTGACTTTTTTCCCTTTGGCCTTCAGTTCCTTAAACCATGTAATACAGTAGTTCATACAATGGGTTCTGGGCCAGAGTGTCTGGATCCATATCCCTGTATGCCAATTATTAGCTGAGTTACTTGGACAAGTCCTTAACTGGTGGCCTCATTTTCATTATATGCTAAGTGGAGAAGTTAATGATAGCTACCTCATTAAAAGAAATTAGGCATGTTTGGATCTGTGCCAGACATTTAGTAAGCTTCTGATATTATTCAATAAAAACATAAAGAGCTAATCCTGTTTGCAGTGTTTCATTCACGTTTTTACTTAAAATTTATTAAATGCCTACTCTATTTTCGTAATAAAAGACATTGCAAATGGGAAATTATAAATAAACAAGTAAATAGATTAGTTGTATCGAAACTGCTATTAAGAAAACTAACAGCATGAATTTTACTTAGTTGTTGACTCTCAGGTTCCAAATTGTACTTATTAAATCAGTAAGATATTTATACCTCTTAACCAGACATAATATTTCTGGTTATCTAGAATATATGGTTATACCTGAAAAATTTAGCTCATTCTGTCATCATCAAAGAACAGACTATAAAGTATAGATAATCTAATCTCTCCTTGTCTTTATATTTTATTTCTCTTACCTATTTTTTTAGCCTACAATTTATTTTTTATACTAGAGGCCCAGAGCACGGATTCGTGCACCATTGGGGGTCCCTTGGTGTGGCCTGAGGGGATATGGCTGAAACTGGCTCTCCGACATCCCCGAAGGAGTCCCGGATTGTGAGAGGGTGCCGGCCAGGCTGTGTGACCTCACCAGTGTACAATCAGGGCTGGGAAGGGACTGCAGGAGGGCTCCAGGGCATGTCTAGCCTGACCCAGTCCCCATCCTCCAGACCCCAGCAGCAAGCTAACCTACCAGTTAGAGCATCTGCCCCCTGGTGGTCAGTGCGCATAATAGCAACTAGTCAAACAAGTCTGAGGGGCAATTAGCATATTAGGTAGAGATGAATCTCAAGAAGTATTGTAATTATCATTGTAAATAATCTCTACAGTAGAGCATTGTATTGATTTTTAATTATATATTAATTTCACTTCTGGATATGACCACAAAACATTTTTTTTTAGAGTCTTACTTTCTTTTTCTTATTACTTTGTCTTTGCACTATTTTTTTTAATCACCTTTTTTTTTTTCACTCCTCCAGTACATGTAACACTTTTTTTTCCCTTCAGTTTACTAGAGTTTTTGTATATAGTAGCCTTTTGGTGTTCTTTTGGGACTAATGCCAATAATTAAGCAAATTTGCAAATGTCACTACATCATATAACTGTACCCATAAAATACATTAAACTTATTAAACTTTAAGAATGCAATTACTCTCTTAAATCTGTATGACTATTTTAAAGTAAAATTTAAAATTTTCTAGTTTTAAAGAACTATTATTTTTTTGGAATTATCTCTTTTACTTTTTATCATCAGATATGAAAATTAACTTTCTTTTGAGAGGGTTTTTGTAAAGAAATTTTTGATATTTCAGAAAAGGAAAAAAATACAAAAAATAAAATTTAGCCATAATCAAACCACCTCATAATTGCAATAGCATGTTGGTATTAAGTTTTCCTCTCGTGTGCACATTTGTGATGATTTTTTGTTTTATTTTTAAATAAATAATAGGATGTTATAATCAGTTTTGTGACATCCATTGTTTTTTTACTTTAAAATTTTTATGATTATATTTTATATGGTGGCCTCATTTTCTAAACTCCAGATGTCTTTTTAAGTTATTTTCTGCGATTGTGGGATCCTTTGCCTTTGGTTAGATTCCCTGTCATCTTTTGATTGCTTGCTTTTTTCATTTATTCTCTCCTTTTGGGGTAGCAATTTTTTATAGCTTCTTGAGAAAAACAATATTGGATAAGTATATATTTGAGATGTTATATGCCTGAAAAGTATATTGTATCTTCATGTGTAATTGTCTGATCTAATATAAAATTCATTATTGAATATTTTCTTCAGTATTTTTCTCAGCTTTTGAGTCCTGATCCTTTTTGCTCATTTCCCTGTGTTTTATTGAACTTAATATGGAGTGCTATTTTAAGTTTTCTAATAGTTCTTTCTCGTTCTCCTAGCCTTTTTTAAAACTTTGTTCCATTGACAATGATAATTATTACTGTGAAATGTTTTTTTGCTCCCGTCCCTGGCCTCTTCTGATTCTCTGCTTTTATCACTGTCGTTCATGTTGGGAACTTTCCTCAAATATTTTTTTTCTTGTCTCTCTAGTCATTGCTGACACTGAGACACTAAAAAGCTAATTGTCAGGAGTGTGTGTTGTGTTGTGTTTGATGGAGTAGGCTTCTTTAGTGAATATCACTGTATGGTAGTCCTGTGGTTAGCTAGCATTTTCATTATAGTCTAAACTTAGTATTGATAATTATTTTATCTGGGAAAATTTAGTTTCTTTGCAAAAATATCTTTCAGTTTACTTAAGTTTGGTTACTGTCTACCATTTGCGTGTTAGACAGGATAAAGGAACTCCCAACACTTTGCAGTTCACATATATCCCTCCTCTGTGTCTTATAATTCCAAATCTCTAGTTTATTTTCTTTAGGGAATGCACTACTGGACTTCCAAAATGAGTGTGTGGTAGAGGAATTGCCTGATTATCTAGGTTGGAGTGGATATTTAGACATTTAATTACTTCATATATGAACTTTTAAATAATATAATTCACCCTCCATATCCATAGATTCTACATTCACAGATTCAACCAACTACACATGGAAAATATTCAAAAAAACATGTTATGTTGTTGCTGACTTATAGAGCTTATGTACTGAACATGTACAAACATTTTTTCTTATTATTTCCTAAACAACTGTTTACAATACAGTCTTATAAGTAATTTAGAGATGATTTAAAGTATGCAGGAGGATGCTTACAGGTTATATGCAAATACTGCACCATATATATAGTGTAATATTTGCATATAACCTATATATATCAGCCTAAGCAACTGTCTGACCGGTAGCTATGATGCACAGTGATCACCAGGGGGCAGATGCTCAACACAGCAGCTGCCAAACAATAGCAACTTTCCAGAATGCTCTCTTGTACCCTAGGACCCCTCAGGGGATGTCGGACTGCCAGTTTTGGCCTGATTCCCGCAGGTCTGGCCGAGGGACCCCACCTGCTGGTGGGACCCTGCTCACTCGGCAGACGCCCTTTGAGTCCCAGCACCATCCCAGATGCCGCCTACCTGGGAGGGACTCCAGGAGGTTGGCTCCAGGGTGTGTCCAGCCTGTCTCACCCAGTTCGCCCCGCCAACCACCTTCTAATTAATTAACATTCAGTGTGCACGAATCTGTGCACTGGGTCTCTAGTATTATATAAGGGACTTTAATTTCTGAATGCTTCTGGGTTCTACAGAGTAAAATAGTTTTGTGGGGTTTTTTCTTTTAGAAATAGTTGTCGTACTTATTGATAATTTGGCTTGATTTGTGTGCTCTCTGCTCATCATTCTGCTTTCCATATTCATATATTATTATATTGTCATTTGGCGTTACAAGTATTGTCTCTTGATTTATTAAAGGTGAAAGTTGTTTTTTCCTTATTTGGGTTTTTAAGAAGCACAAGGATTGGTAAATCATTATTATTTAGAAAGTAGAAGCTGTAAGCCTTTTTGTTTCTTTAAATAAATTTTTTTTAAACAAAGAAATATAATTATACCTCTCTTATAGATTTGATTTGTTCTATTAGCAAACTTATTTTAAGGTGTACAGTAATAGTTTCCAAATGCATAGTTGATACAACTAAATATAAATGGAGTTTTTTATTTTTATGTTTAGAAAGACATAAATTAAATTATTAGATATTGTTTAAAAGAGTCACCCTAGCCGGGTAGTTCAGTTGATTGGAGCATTGTCCCATGCGTGCACCAAAAGATTGTAGGTTTGATTCCTGGTCAAGACACATCCTAGATTGCAGGTTTGATCCCTGGTCAGGGCATGAGGCAAAGGATCAATTTTTCTTACATTGATGTTTCTCTCTCTTCCTGACCCTCACCCTCAATGCCTACAATCTTAATTTAAACCATTTTATTTGCTGGTAACCAGTTCCTTTTGTTCCAGTGTTTTTCCTCTGTGTTTCCAGCTCCAGTAATGTTTTTCTTCTATTGGGACTGTAAATCCATTAATGCTATATTTTTAGTGTTTTAGTATACTCTTTTTTTAAACATATTTAGTTTTTTATAGAGAGGAAGAGAGAGGGATAGAAAGCTAGAAACATCGATGAGAAAGAAACATCGATCAGCTGCCTCTTGCACACCCCCTACTGGGGATGTGCCTGCAACCAAGGTATATGCCAGGGGTGGGCAAACTTTTTGACTTGAGGGCCACAATGGGTTTTTTTAAAAATATTTTTATTGATATTTTACAGAGAGGAAGAGAGAGAGATAGAGAGCTAGAAACGTCAATGAGAGAGAAACATCAACCAGCTGCCTCTTGCACACCCCCTACCGGGGATGTGCCTGCAACCAAGGTACATGCCCTTGACTGGAATCGAACCTGGGACCTTTCAGTCCGCAGACCGACGCTCTACCACTGAGCCAAACCGGTTTCGGCCACAATGGGTTTTTAAACTGGACCAGAACAAAAGCAACCTGACCATGGTGGCACTCTCATCTTGGGCTGCTGGTGAAGGAGCGGAGGGGAGAGCAAGAGAACCCTCTGCTCTTTCGGCTCTGCGGGCCGGATAGAACAGCCAAACGGTCCGGATCCAGCCCATGGGCCGTAGTTTGCCCACGGCTGGTATATGCCCTTGACCAGAATCGAACCTGGGACCTTTAGTCCGCAGGCTGATGCTCTATCCACTGAGCCAAACCGGTTTCGGCCTAGTATACTCTTTATGTCTTCACTTCTTCAGTTCAGATTCTGTCCTTCAGATTTTTTTATAATCATGTCCTACTCCATACCTGCACCAAAGAAGCTGAAAGTGGCTTATGAAAAACACATAATCACAATGTTGGGGCTTTACATTTTTCTCTCAAGTGGACCTTTAATGCTACCTAGGAATCCTATTACACTATTCCACTTCATGGATTTGCCACTTTCAAAATTGAGATATCAGCTATTAAAGTATGTATACTCTTGGGGATGGGGGACACCCTGTATTTTCAGCTCTCTCTTCAGTGTACTGTTTGTTATCTCCTTTTTCTCCTTCTACTGTTCTATAGTCTGTTCACACAGAAGTTTAAAATGTAAGTCAGAATATTTCTTACCCCGAATTTTCCAGTGGGACTTACCTCACTTAGATTTAATCATAAGATCTTATTTGATCCTAGGAGAACCTATGATGTGGCTACTTTATTTTTTTTCTTCAACCTCATCTCCTGCCTCTGCCTATTTCTATGCTTTAGCCACACTAACCACCTTATTTTTTATGAGTGTCCACCTCATAACAATTTACCTCATTGCATTTGGAACGCTATTCTGTTATACATGCTTTTTCACTCACATGAGCTCTTCAAAGAGGCCTTCTTGCCTGACCATCCGCTTTACTCATCATCCTCTTGCCATACTTTTCTTTTAACCATACTTTAGTTTTCTTGATAGATATTTCATTATCTGACTATCTTTCATTTATATAGTATCTGTTTATTTATTCTCACTAGAGAGTAAAAATATGACAGCAAATTCAAGAAAATATGTATCTCAGCTTCCCCTGGTGAATTCCAGCCAGGCTTGGTGTTAATTTTAATACTTTCCAACTCCTTGATCTTCAAGTCACTTTGTTTTATAGAACTAGAAGTATATAGTAAATTATAGTAAATTAGGCTTCATTGGGTAAGACTGTATGCTCAGGACATGCTCTGTTAAACTATTATTCCTGACTTGGCAAGTTTTAATTGTTACAGTTCCCTCATATTCTTGAGCTCTTTCCCTTTTTTAGACAGATTAATTTAAAAAGTGCTTTTAACTTTTATAGTATTATCAGATAATGTGCTGACAATGTGTAAAATGCTTAAAATTACTAGCCTATATTTTGAAACAATATTTTTCAGTTTACTCTATTGTGACATTGTATCAGAAGAAAAGGAAAACATTTTCATTAAATACATTTCTAAATGGACTCTAACTTTAATACATATGTTTTTAGAAGTTATATTTTATATTTTGATTTAGGGCAGTAGCAATCACTATTAACATGGAGTTAGCCAAAATGTAGATAGAGTTTCAGAATAACAGAGGGGGGGGGGGAGATAGTTAGGTAGGTAGGTAGAGATACAACATTTTTGTTTATATTTTTTATATGTATTTTAAAGAGAAATAGTGACATTTTAAATGAAATGCATGCTCATATTTAGGTTTGGATATTTAGTTTGAATATGAAGATAAATGGATCAATTTTTCCAAAACATTGATCAGTTCATTTTTTTATAACAGAACATTTGTTTTTGCAGGTGAATAATCTTTAAAAAATGAGGGAAATTATTTTATCAACACCAACCCTCTTATTTCTCTACCAGTATTTCCTACATTTTCACCATCTCATAATGAATATAAATATGAAGAGATAAAAGTTTAAGGTTTATGTCATACCTGTTTTTTAGAGCACTTAAAACAGAAGTTTGAAAATACTTAACAAGATTTACAAATACAAGTGAACATTTAAAAGTATGTTAACACTATGACTAGAAAATAGGTCAGTCAGAAATTCACAGAATATATTTTTAATGAATTTAATGAGATTGGTAGGATCAGTCTTTTTCTGGGGTTGGAGAAATCTTACGCCATTCCCTGAGGTTAGCAATATAAGCAGAGGAACCATCTTTGATGTACGAATTATGAACTGATTAATGCATCTAATTAATATAGTTATTAAGGAAGCAATTGTATACTCAGAACTGGTCGTCAAAGAGTAGATTTGATTAGTATGCTCTCACTAAGGTGTGCGTATTTGAGGACTCGGGAGATTGGTTGTAGAAGATACTATCTAAATCTGTCCTGCTGATGGTTATTAGGATAGGGTTGTTTTTAAGTGGGAAAGGTTAATGAGCCAAACTCTAGTGACACTGTTTCAGAATAAGATGACAACTTCTATAAAATAATTTTTCTTTTTTACTTAAATTATGCCTGATTATAAAACAGAAATTCTTTTTCATCTGTTTCCATTATAAATTTGTAACCTTATGGATGAAGTTCTGATTCATAGTTGAATATTATAGTCTTCATTTATTTCATAGCCATGAAGCTCATGACTGCTTTGGTGAATGTTGCCTTAAACCTCAGTATTCATCAGGATAATACACAGAGACAATATGAAGCTGAAAGAAATAAAATGATTGGGAAAAGAGCCAATGAAAGGTTGGAGTTACTACTTCAGAAACGCAAAGAGGTAAGTTTCATGATATCTGAAATTCTTATGTTAATGTAAATGTATAGGAAATATATATCATATTAGTTTTTTTATTCCCTGTAAAACAGTTTGTGTATTTTCTTAATTTACTTGTTAAAATTATATTTGATCTCAAAATTTTAAAATGAACCTACAGTATTCAGCCAGTGATTATCTGAGTGCTGTCTAATAGCAGAAGAGAATCACAGAACAATTTTACTTTTAGGTAACTCATAAACATTATCAGGCTACAGGCAAAGAAAGCATGATAACTATTAACACAAGAACTAAGGGCCAGCCGGAACTGGTTTGGCTCAGTGGACAGAGCATCAGCCTGCGGACTGAAAGGTCCCAGATTCGATTCCTGTCTAGGGCGTGTACCTTGGTTGCGGGCTCCTCCCCAGTACGGGATGTGCAAGAGTCAGCTAATCGATGTTTCTAACTCTCTATCCCTCTCTCTTCCTCTCTGTAAAAATTCAATAAAACATACTTTTTTAAAACAAATTTAAAAAAAAAAAGAACTAAGGGCCAGCAAAGCCTGCATTTCTAGGAGAGAGCAGAAGCCTTTACATTAGCTAAATATATAAGGCTCTCTTGTGAATAAGATCGGTCTCAGTTTTACAATGAAATTTTCATATATGTGTTGAAAATTACTTTAGATTTTTAGTAGGTAATTTTTTATTCAATACAAAATAAAATTTTATATCTACAGTATTAGTGTATATTTTAACTTGAAAAAGGATTACTATCACATTGCTACAAATTTCTATCAATGAATAGTGTTATAACAGGCAATAAGAAGCAGCAAACTTATGATTAAATTATAATCCATTCTGTATTAGCATGCTAGGGCTGCTGTAATAGATAACACAAACTGAGTGGCTTAAAGAAAAGGAATTTTTTTCTCAGAGTTCTATGGGCTACAAGTCAAAGATAATTCCAGTCTTCACATTGCCTTCTTTCTCCCTGAGTGTGTGCAAGTCTTTAAATTTCTACTTTTTCTTAAAAAATCAGTCATATTGGATTATGGGCCCCACCCTATATTGGTATGACCCTATCTTAGTTTACAATCTCGGCCACACCCTATTTCCAAGTAAGGTTTGATGTGGCAAGGTTTCACTTTAGCATATGAATTTTTGAGGGGTTCAATTAAACTTAGAACACATACTATATTTATAATACTATGGGAGTAAATTTTGGAACTGTAGCTTCAGTAAGTACTACTGACTAAACCAGCCGTGGGCAAACTACGGCCCGCGGGCCGGATCCGTTCAGCTGTTCTATCTGGCTCGCGGAGCCAAAAGAGCGGAGCGTTCTCTTGCTCTCTCCTCCACTCCTTTACCAGCAGCCCAAGATGAGAGTGCCAGCATGGTCAGGTTGCTTTTGTTCCGGCCCTCCGGTCCAGTTTAAGAACCCATTGTGGCCCTTGAGTCAAAAAGTTTGCCCACCCCTGAACTAAACTATACTTACAAATAATTTTTTTTAAATAAGTGCAAGAAAAGTGTAACTTACAAGTAAGTTGCAATATTATGAATGCTTTACCATAAAAGTATTCTTAAACTTATTTCAGTCAAACCTGAAACAGTATACAGCCAAAAAATAAAACTGGCTCTGGTCGAGTGGCTCAGTCCCATATACCAAAGGGTTGTGGGTTCAATTCCAGGTCAGGACACATACCTGGTTTGTGATTTGATCCCCAGTTGGTGCATGTGTGGGAGGCGACCAGTCAATGTTTCTCTCTCTGTGTGTCTCTCTCTGTCTCTCTCTGTCTCTTTCTCTCACCCTCCCTCCCTCCCTCCCTCCCTCCCTCCCTCTCTCTCTCTTTCAATAAAAAACATTTCCTTAGGGTGAGGATTTAAAAAGAAAGAAGTCTGAAGGAATAAATCTGAGGAGTTTTGTCACATTGGAGTTTGCAGTAAAAGCCAATATTTCACTGAGAATTAACACAAAACAAATTAGAATAAGAAATATTACTTTGAATGTAATTTTATATCAAAGTTTTTATTCCTTTTGAGCAGTGAATAAACTCAAAACTTTAATTCTGATAACTTATTATCTTTGCTGTAGTGCTTTATTTTGTTGCTACATTCCACCACTGATGGCTAGGAACCTTGTTTCTTTAGCGTATGCCCCTATACTGGGAACTTAGCCTGCACTCGGTCATGAGCTAATTAGATGCAGAGTCATATTTGGATTCGTGAGGTAGAATAGGAAATTCTTCTACAGTGGCAAGTATGATAATCATGGAGAATCTGTTGCCAATAAAGGCAAAATCAAGCCAAGGACCTGGTTTGTACAAAAGAGGTATAGAAATTGAAGACTATTCCCAAAGCAAATGACATTTTGGAAATAGAAATCTCACCACCTTAGCACCACTTCTTTTAGTGTCAAGAAAGAGAGAGGTTCTAAATCCACTAGTATAGTTGTAGAAGTAATGCAATAATACTGGTAATACTTTGCACAATAAGTGAGAAAAAGGATTGATAATTACCCAAAATGAGAATTAGCAGTTATTAAAAACAATTGGAACTGTTCATTATAAATCAGCTATTTTTAACCTGTGTGCCTCAAGAGGCTTTCTGGTGTGCCACAAGAATTTTTAAAGCTTGCAATACCTGACTATGTAGTCAGGGGCTCAGACCTATTTTCCCTGAGATTGTCAAACACAACAATAGGCATCCGATGTGAATGAATCAAAATTATATCTATTTTTTTGTCAGATCAGCAAAAAAAAAAATTTGTGTGTGTGCAGCAGAATTTTAATAGTTTGTGTGCACCATGAAATGAAAAGGGTTAAAAACCACTGTTCTAAATAAAATAATCAACATTTTAATTAATTTATTTTTTATTTCAGCTACAAGAAAATCAGGATGAAATCGAAAATATGATGAACTCTATTTTTAAGGGTATATTTGTTCATAGATACCGGTAAGGGATTTTTAAAATCATTTAGAAGATTTTAAACTTATAATTTATTGATTCTTTGTAGTTCTAGGTAGTTCTAGAGATAAAAAAAACTCATCTTGATTTGTTTTCTGGAAAACATCTTTAGTTATAAAAGCTAAATAAATGTTACTGTTATATTATCACTGCCACACTTCCAAATTCAGTACATAACACTATTAGAGACACCCTATATACTTGAATTTGTATTGATGGAATAGGTAATCTTAAGTTAATGTGCCCTTAATGAGATGTGATTTTCTTGATAATTGCTTTACTTCCTGTCTGTGGTATTCACCTTGTTTCATGATCAAATCAACTAGCATAGCAGTCTGTGAAGATAATATAACAACTTCATAACATTATTTTTCTTTACTTTTAACTATATGCATAAAAGTAGAAGCATAGTATTTCCTAACTATTTTTGTCATGCTACATTGCAAATGAATTTAGGTTGTCTTTCTGTGAAAACTGTGAACTTTAAAAACATTAACTACATTATTAAATATCATATTTTATAAGAATTAGTGGCTCATATACATACACTTGTTACCTTCTGTTAATTAATTATACATGGGTTTCACTTTCTCTCTTCTTTAGTCTCTCAAGGTGGAAACTGAGGTAATTGGTTTGAAGCCTTTTTTTTATCCCTAATATAGGAATTTAGTCCTATACATTTCTCTCTTAGCACTACTTTAGCTGTATCCCCCTAAATTTGCACATGTTGTGTTTTTATTTTCATTCAGCTCAAAATATTCTTATATTTTGGTTCATTTCTTTGACCCATGGGTTATTTAGAAGTGTGGTATTTAGTTTGCAAATATCTTAGATCTTTCCAAATAACTTTTCTGTTATTGATTTTTAATAGTTATATTGTAGTCAGAGAACATAATTTGTATGATTTGAATGTTTTTAAATTTATTGGGATTTGTTTTATGGTCCATAATAGGGTCTCTCTTGATAAATGTTTTAGTTGCAGAGGAAAAGAATGTGTAGTGTGCTTTTTCTTTATATTAGTTAGGTCAAAATTTGTTCATAGTATTGTTTGAGTCTTTCATCTTTACAAATTTACTGTTCTAAAAGTACTTTTTTGTGTGTTCATGATACAGTATCATGAACACAATATATTATCACATAAATGATTTGCAGTTATTTTTCCCCCTAGCTTATCACTTTCTATTTGTTTGCTTCATAATGCCTTTTGGAGAGCAAAAACTTTCAATTTATATGAATTTATTTCTTGATTTTATTTATGTGGTAATGTTTTTGATGTCATATTTTGAGCATTTTGTTTAACCCAAAATTTTCTTCTGTGTTTTATTGTAGAAGTCTAAATTATTTAATCTTCTCAGTTATGAACCATATATAAAGTTAATTTCTGCATATGGTGCAATAGTAAGGATATAAGTTCAACTTTTGCACATTAATTTGTCCAAGCACCATTTGGTGAAAGACTATCCTTCTCCAATTGATTTGTCTTGGCACTGTTTTTGAAAATCAAATGACCCTAAATACTGTACAACTTTTTATTTCTGGATTTGCTAATCTGTCTGTATATTCATACCGACTATATTTATTACTTTTTTTTAGCTTTATTGATCTATAATTGACATATAACATACATAATTTTAAGGTATACAATGTGATGACTTGATACACATATATATTCTTAAATAATGACCACAGTAAGGTTAGTTAATACTTCCATCATATCACATAGTAGTAATTACCTTTTTTTATGTGTGTGGTGATAAAAATTTGAGATGTACTCTCAGTAACTTTCAAGTCTGTAATACAGGAATGTTTCTCTAGTCACCATAATTACACATTAGATCCCCAGAAATTATTCACGTTATAACTGGAAGTTTATACTCTTTGACCATTATTTCCTTATTTTCCCCAATACTCCCTCCCACCCCTCCAATCCTCTGGCAGCCACCATTCTGCTCTCTCAGATTCCATATTTAAGTGAGAATATACAGGGTTTTTTTTATAGTAAGTTTTTAATATCAAGTAGTGTCAAGTTCTCCTTTGTTCTTTTTCAAAATTGTGATTATTATACCTCTCTCACTTTTCTATATAAATTTTAGGATTAGCCTGTCAATTTTTATGCAAAAGTTTGCTGGGATTTTGATGGAGAATATAACGAATCTGTAGACCAGTTTGTAGAGAATTAACCTTCAAATAATACTGAATCTTCCAATCTATGGTTGCATCTTACTTTATTCAGATGTCCTTTAATTTTTCTGAGGAATTTTTTATGATTTTCGGTGTACAATTTTTCAGTGCTTTTATTTTATGCTATTATTGTAAATGGAATTGTTTTTAAGTTTTGTTTTTTTATATGCTTTTATTGATTTCAGAGAGGAAGGCAGAGGGAGAGATAGAAACATCAGTGCTTAAAGAGAATCACTGATTGGCTGCCTCCTGCACATCCCACACGGGATTGAGCCTTTAACCCTGGCATGTGCCCTGACCGGGAACTGAACCGTAATATCCTGGCTCATTGGTCAATGCTAGGTCTAAGTTTTATGTTGTTACCATGTAGTGGGTTGAGGAAATTAGTAGTTTATCATCTGCATTATTTTCTAGTTCTGTTTGTATTGATATTTTCTCCTTATAGATTATTTTCCTGCTTCTTTGTATGATTGGCAATATTAATTGGGTGCCAGGTACTGTTTTGCAATGTTGAGTGCTAGATAATTTAAAAAATATATATTTTATTGATTTTCCACAGAGATGAAGGGAGAGGGATAGAGAGCTAGAAATGTAGATGAGAGAGAAACATTGACCAGCTGCCTCCTGCACACCCCCTACCAGGGATGTGCCCGCAACCAATGTATATGCCCCTGACCAGAATCGAATCTGGCACCTTTCAGTCCACAGACCGACACTCTATCCACTGAGCCAAACCGGTTTCAGCAAGTGCTAGATAATTTTATGTTCTAAGTATTTATCAACTTTTCTGGAAGAGCATAATTATGTTTGATTCTATTAAGACTTGTTTTTAAAGGGTTGTTAGGTGGACCAGAGCCACATTTTGTCTCAGGCTAATTTTTCCTCAATAAGATAATATCATTCCTTATTCTCTATATCTTGTGAATTACAAGTATTTTCTGCTCTGGCTCATTAGTACAGAAGGTATTCCCAACCCTGTTTTCTCCAGAGATTGATCTCTCTGCTCTTTTCATTCTTTCCCCAGCCTTGGGTGGTTTGGTTCACATGTGTGTGCTTTTTATTGCTCAGCTGAGTAAATAGGTTATCTCATCGCTTCCTCTCTCGATGCTTCTCCCCTCTGGTACTCTGCTTTTTAAACTCTAGCTACCTGTCCTCTAGAGTCCCAGCTTATTTTCAACTCAGGAATATATCCAGGCTCTGCCTAGATTCTTCTACAGGCAGCAGTCTGTGGCACTCTTAAGGCTCACCTGATTTGTTACTCCTCTGTCACAGATTACTGTTCTACTCTGTGTGATAGTCAACATATAAAAAACTATTTTTACATATTTCATGCAGTTTTTAGTTTCTGTTTTAAGTGGGAACATAAAACTTGTCCATCCTGGCTCAGCCATGCAATCTTGAGTACAGAATTCATATCATTTTTTAAATGATTTTACCTCAGTCTTTAACACCAAAATAACATTCCCTTTATTTTAGTGACTCGCCCTTATCAAGTCTTGCCAAGGCTTTCAACCTATAATTCTCATAGAAACAACAGTTCTTTAATTTCCTAATATCATTTCTCTATTGATTTGTTTTCTGTTTAGTCAGACCTTGCATAAAATAGTATTGGGTATATCACAGCTTTCTTTAATATATTAAAATATCAGCTGGTCAAAATAGGATTGCAGATACAGTTGAATGTGTGACCTGCCTGTCAAAGTGATCATGGGTATGTACCAGTCATTTGATTTTTCAAAAGTATTGCTTCATTCTTTTTATTGATTAAGGGGAGATATTCTGTATACACATACTGGAAATAGAAGGTACTGTGCAGAGATGGCACTTTAAGTTTAAGTTAACACTTTGAGTCTCACCTGCCACCTCAACTTCAAACAAAAATTAAATATGAAATATGACTGTACAAATATACTGCTAGATCTAACTCTACTAGTTTATAGGGAATATAGAAAATAGAAGAGTGTTTTGTTTGACTAGATCCTCTTGGTACTTGCCAAGTTCAGAATGCGGGAAATTATACAAACCAAATGAACCAGTCCTTCAACAAATAAATGCTATGTAATAAGAACAGGTGGATGTAAAAACAATTTAAAATACTGAAACTGAAAAAAAAAACACATTAATTAGATTATATTTAATGAACAAGACATACGCTAGATTGTTAACGAGACAATTAGTAAATTAGAATATAATACTGAGGAATTTACCCAGGCACAGAAGGGATAAAAGATAAGGAATTACATTTCTGGTACATTGGCAGGTAAAAGAGGCTTCATATAGGATTTACTAGTATATATGATTTCAAACTGAGAGAAGTATTGGAAAGTAGTATTAATGTGATAACTTAAATTTTACAAATTTAGTTTAAAAAATAATATCTTTATATTGGAAAGACTTAGTATTGATTAGTCAAGAAAAAATATTATACATTTATACATAGTCAAAATGTAAAACATCAAAGATCATGAGGGCCCTGGCCAGGCGGTTCAATTGGTTCAAGTGTCATCCCGTACTAAAAACATTGTGGGTTTGAATGTTTTTAAGAGGCAAGTACAGAGGCAGCATCAATGATTCTCTCTCACATCATGTCTGTCTCTGTCTCTGTCTCTCTCCCTTCCCCTCTTCCTCTACCTCTCTCTCTCTCTTCCCTTCCCCCATCCCCACTTGCCTCCCCCTTCCTTTCTCTAAAATCAATTTTTAAAGGTAAAAACATTTTCAGGTGAGAATTTAAATGTTTTTAAAAGTTCATGAGAAAGGCATAAAAGCAACCAAAAAAGAAAGACTGTTATTTTAGTGATGCTAAAAGAATTTAAAATTATTAGGTAATAAGAACAAGCTTAATGGAAGAAGAGATAGCAGTCAAGATTTCACTTTTAGATTATGAAAAGTGGATGTCTTATTTTCTAGTTGAGTTTTTTACTGTTTTATGCTATAGGGCAGTGTTTCCCAAACTTTTCTCATGATGAGAATCACCTGGTGGAGTTGTTAAAATACAGGTTCCTGAATCCCAACTAAGAAGTGCTAAACTAGAATTTTTGGGATCATATAGGTAAAATTGTATACTTAACTAGTGCTCTAAGAGAAGTAGTAATATTTAAGTGCAGACATGAAAAATGGCTTAGAGCACTAGTTAAGTATACAATTTTACCTATATGTTCCCAAAAATTCTAGTTTAGCACTTCTTAGTTGGGATTCAGGAATCTGTATTTTAACAACTCCACCAGTGATTCTCATCATGAGAGAAGTTTGGGAAACACGGCTGTAGGGAAACATTTCAGAATCATGTTTTTAGAGCTCTTCTTATATGAGATCATGATATGATTTATTCTGAGCAAATTATTCTGTTATTCTTTTTATTTCCTAACATTATCTTTTTAAAAAAAATGTATTTTTATTGATTTCAGGGAGGAAGGGAGAAGGAGAGAATGATAGAAACATAAATGATGAGAGAGAGAGAATCATTGATCAGCTGCCTCCTGCATGCCCCACACTGGGATTGAGCCTGAAGCCCAGGCATGTGCCCCAACTGGAATCCAACACTCAACCATTGATCCACACCAACCAGGCCTAACATTTTATCTTTGACCTAACCTGTTGGGTCAAATCGATAGTTAAAATAGGAATATTAATTGAAGAAATTTTTGAGTGTTTATATATCTTAACATTCAATTTTTAATCTTATGTCTAAAATTTTGTTTCTAGTAAGATTATTAAATTGCTAATTAGCATATTAGCAAAATATGCTAATTTACCATGCCACCTGCTCTGTATGAGACTCCTGTGGTACAAAGCCTTTCTATGTTTTTTGTCATTATTATGACTGACTAGAGGCCCAGTGCACAAATTCATTCATGGGTGGGGTCCCTACGCCTGGCTGGAAATCAGGGCTAATTGGGGCCATTTTGCCCAGTCCCAATTGGGACCGAGCCAATCAGGGCCTCCTGGCCAGAGGTAGGAACAGGGAGAAGGGACCACAGGAGGTTGGCTGCGGGAGTGCACTGACCACCAGGGGACAGCTCTTGCATTGAGCATGTGCCCCTAGTGGTCAGGGAACATTATAGCGACTGGTCAACCAGTCGTAAAGGTCGCTTAGGCTTTTATATATATAGGATAATACAATAAAAGTGAAATGAAAAATATTTTGTTTTATAAATGTATTAAATTTCTAATGCACTTTAAATAGCTCTGATCATTCTGAAATAATGAAATAAAATATATGGATTTAATTGGCAAACAGGAGAGTTTCCATTTTTTTATGTCTGCACTTAAATATTACTACTTCTCAGAAGCCTTTCTTGACCACTTTTACTTCCCTCCATCATTTTACATGCTTGTTCCTTGTACTGATCAATACTAACATTTAACAGTCTCTTAAATAAAATATGTTTTAATCATATCCATTTAAGTTATAATTTCTATTCTTAAGTTCTTATTACAGTCTAATAAACTAGGATACAATATGACTTTTCAGTAACTCCTTCGGCTGTTTCAGTAACTGCCCTAGGCTATTTCCAAAAGAAAAAGTTCTCTATAGTTCTATTTGGAAAACGTAATTTCTGTAGCCAAATATTAGTGACAAAATTGTTTGAGGCATGAATTCATTGTGTACTACAATTTAGATAATGAACCTTCTTGAAACTGGTAATTATTTCTCACTCTAGAGCTCTCATAAGAATCCTTGTATGTGTCAAGAGATAATTGTGTCAAAACAGCCCTATTAGCCAAGAGTTATTCTCTGAAATTTATATTGTGTCATTTGAATTTAGTCCACTTTCTTACTAGAAAAACACTACAAGAAACTACAAGAAACATTTAATTAAAATTAATTAAAGTTAAATTTCTTTTTGTTTTAAGCAGAAAATATTTAAATTCCATCTTTCAAGAAAGTAATACAAAATGAAAGCTTAAGTCCATATATTAAAGTTTCATGTCTCCTAAAAAAAAGATATATTAACTGTGAGCATCAGTAAATTAGATACTTTTTTCATATAAATGAACATTATTCTTTTATGCTATAAAATAGCGTGAACAACAAAGTATTTTGCCCCAGAATTATTCTTTTCTAGTTAGTTTTGATTTCTTTGAATTTTTAAGTAAAGTGTATCCTGACTTCGTTTTTAATTATTAATTTCAAGTCTTCAATACCAGAATGCTATGAAAATTAATCTTCGGTATGATTGTCTTAAACCTTCCTTCTTGTCTTATTTTTTTGCTCCCTACTTTATTTAATTTTTTTCTCTTTTATTTTATTTATTTATTTATTTTAATTAAAATTTTTTTATTGATTATGGTATCACGTAATTGTCCTTATCCCCCCATTCCCATTCCAAACCCCCCCCCCACACACACACACACCCCGCTGTCCATGGCCACTGGCTAGGCCCATGTGCATGCACATAAGTCCTCTGGTTTACCTCTTCCCCCCCATCCCCCCTCCCCCACCCTCTCTCTGAGGCTCGAGAATCTGATTGCTGCTTCTCTTTCTCTGAGTCTATTTTTGTTCATCAGTCCATGCTGTTCATTATTTCCTCTAGATGTGTGAGATCATGTGATCCAAGAAGTACCCTTGTAAGAACCTAAACTACAACAAGCCTTAATGGTTATGCTGAGAGGCAAATGAGTCAGTCTGTAGTGAGTTCCTTTCTGGGCCAACAGTTCTTTTGAGTCCCAATTTCAATGTCAAATAGTTTCTTATGTGTACATGTCAGCCATGATATTTCAGATCGGTTGGTGGACAAATGGTGGTAATGCAAGTCCGACCATCTCTGGTTTGGTCCTGGGCAACCTTCAGCAACATGCAGCTGCTGTCTGCTGGTATGGTGAGGTGTCATCAGCATCTTCCATTTCTGAATTGTGTCTCTTCAGTCTTCATGGCTGGAGCACTTCTGTGTATTCCTCTCTGTTACCAGATTCCAGATGGTCTTGGAGTTGTTTTCTGAAAATATACAAACATATTCTCGACCAAAAGCTAATAAAAGGATAGTCTCTTTAAATTTGACTTGGGATTCTTTTTCATTTTTTCCCCCCCGAATAACTTTCCTCTGGCCTATTTTGACGCCATGTGTGTATTTTTATGAGTATCTTGCTGTTAGCATTTTGAATAAAGGTTAATTTTGTAAAGTACAAAAATTTTTTTAGATATAAATTATTCTCGGGATATTTTTCCTTACATGATATTCTTCCACTGTCACCCCCTTTTTTTACTTTAAATAATAGGAGACTTTGGGGAATTTTATAGTGTAGTCTTGATAGCTTTTACTTTTTAATTATTTGCACTACACTATGACTGCATTGGGTTCATAACATGTTGTGCAGTTTTACCATGAGATGCTCTGCCCATAAGAATTTGTGTTAATACTATAGGAACAGCTTTTTGTACAGTACACTCCGTTTTTCTAGAATATTCATTTATTTCTAATAGCCACATTGATTTTCTCTGAGAAATTGGCTACTATTCATCTGTCAGACTCAACACTCTAGCAACAATCTTATTTACCATGTGTGTATTAGTGGAATTGATTGTTTGGCTTCTTGAGAAGGGCCTGAGCATTCCTGCTACTTGGCTGGACTTGGATATTAAAAACCCACTTGCCCACATCATGGGTACAAGGCCTTTCAAACAAGTCTTGTTGCAGTGAAACGGCAGCTGCTGTCCGCCACATCTCTGTCTGTTACTTGGGTCCCAATTTGAGCTGTGCATGGGAATTGAAGCAGGCATGGGGGCAGGAGACCTCCCTCAGAATGGGAGAAGGTTCAGGCGCCTTCCAGGCTGCAGGAGGGGTGGTAAGGGTATGTGCCCCACCTCTGTTGACCCCCAAGTTCTCTCCTGATGGCCCCTCTGTGACTGTGCCTGTCTTAGGTTGTTCCTTCCTTGAGGAATCTTACCCGTCTTTGGCTAACCAGCTATCCTCTGGGGCCAAGCAGGGTGATGTGAGGTTTAGTTTTGTCTCCTTGGTGACTTATGCCCCCATGGGCTTCACACCCAGCACCTGCCTCAGGAACCCCTCACCTGCTGGTGAGGCCTGGGTGTTGATCTCATATTTTTGGGACCCCATGTTTCTTCTCCAGAGAGGGCCCAGCCCCCCGCACTGGGCGGGCGGAAGAACCGTGGTGCCAGTCACCTTGGTGCTTCAGCCTTGGCATGAACTGAAAGGTCAGGCAACAGTTGTTTGCTCCCTACTTTAATCTTTGCTTTGGAAACTCCCAGATATCTGCAGCTAAATAATACCTTTCTAAATGGAATGAGGCCGTGGAAACTGGTTTGATCAGTGGTTAGAGCATCAGCCTGCGGACTGAAAGGTCCTGGGTTCGATTCCGGTCAAGGGCATGTACCTGGGTTGCGAGCACATCCCCAGTGGGAGGTGTACGAGAGGCGGCTGATCGATGATTCTCTCTCATCGATGTTTCTAACTCTCTATCCCTCTCCTTTCTTCTCTGTAAAAAATAAATATTTTTTTTAAATGGAATGAGGCCACTGTAAATGAACATTAAGTTGTTAAAAATTAATTTTATATGAAGACCAAGGTTTGGAGGACTTATCTACATGAGAAAAATAAACTCTTCTATAAAAAATTATACTATAAGTCTGAGAATATTTAGAAACACACTGAGGTTTTACTTATGCTTCATCTACTTAAATAGAATGTTAGTTCCTAGAGGTCAAGAAAGCTGTTAAAATGTTGGTGGTGCATACAGAAAAGAGCCTTGTTCCAAGGCTCTTTAGAAGTCTAGTAGGCAAGATAAAAAGATATTAGAGATGGTTATAAAAGATATTATGAAAAAGGTTTTCCTACAGAAATACAGCTAAACCTTTATATTCTCTGGCCTTAGGAATTAGCCACCCATAATCTCAATATCATTGGTAATGGTAATGCCAGTGGCAATGAATGAGCTGTGTATATGTGAAGCTACCATGCTTTGTCGTCTCTATAGTTTTAATTAGTGTGTTATACCTATTTATCTTGTTCTCAGTCTGATCTTCTGAAATTTGTGTGGTGAAAAGGGTAGCCTAGTTTTTTGTATCTCGTTTTTTGTGTGTTTCTTTTAGAATTAATTTTTTTAAGGTAATAGAGTACAGCACAGAATAAGTTCAGTGGATCTCTGGTTGATGACTACTGAATAGGACTGAGAAAGCTAATAAAATGTTGTGATTTAGGTGTTCATAGGTTGTATTTTGTTTTTTGGAGGGGGTTATTTTATTTTTGCTGCTGTTATTTTTTGTTTGTTTGTTTTTATATGGACAGCCAGTAGAAGACAAAGTACATCAATTTGCACTTTACAAAGATGGAAATTTATATTAAATAGTACAATAATACCAAGTGATAGACAAGGATGTATGAAGCATTGATTTATGAAGAAATTGGTTAATACTAACAAAACTGAAAATGTGTACTCTTTCTCACCTAGTAATTTCACTTCTCAGATACTATAAACACAGTGCCTCATAGACTTAGTTGACCATATCCTACATCATGTATACAGTCTTCCACGAAAAAAAACTTAGTGCCTTGCCACATGTGAATTGTTTTAATATTTTCTATCCTAAATACTTTTATATTTTTGTTACCACTCAGTTTATTTCATAATGTGCCCATAGGTAGTGATGCACTGCTTGAGAAACACTACTCTAGGGAAACTCACATGTGCACAGGAGACTAAGAATGTTCGTGGCATTCATTGTTAATAAAGCAAAAACTTAGAAACAACTTAGATGCGTGTCAATGAGAGTGTATAGATAATTGGTAAAATATTTGTAGAAAGGGTTACTAAACGTTAGTTAAAATTAATATATTGGGACTGGAGCTATGTGAATCAGTATGTATGTCAAAACATAGTTTGGCCCTGATTGGGTGTCTTTGTGGAGCATTGTCCCATACACCAAAAGGTTGCAGATTCAATTCTCAGTCAGGGCATATACCTAGGTTGTGGATTCGATCCCTGGCTGGGAAACAATCAATTGACATTTCTCTCTCTCTCCCTTCCTCTAAAATATATAAACAGGTGAGAATTAAAAAAACAAACAAACAAAAAACCTGTCCAATTTTTGAAAAAGCAAATTGAAGGGGAATCTATAAGATATTAATTATGTAAAGTTTCAGATACATAAAACAGTACATAAAGAGTTAAAGCATGAAGATACTAATGGGAATGATAGTCATTGAATCAAGAATAGTCATTTATTCTTGGAGAGGGAATGCACAGTAAGAGGTATATAGTAAGCATTGAGCTAAGTTAAGAACCAAAAAACAGTTGAAATATTTTTATTGTCTCTATAACTTTTATATCTGAAATTTTCATATTTCAAAAATAATAAATGTCCTTGAGCCATTTATGTTCAATATTATAATGGTTTAGGAACATTTTGTAATTGTAGTAAAGCTACTTTTTATACACTATTGTCTATATAATAAAAGGCTAATATACAAATTGTCCCCTTGACCAGGAGTTCAACCAGGAAGTGGGGCCAGCCCACCAACTGCCCACGGCCCCTCCCCCAGCTGGCGCTGCCCCCTATCGCCCCTGACCACCCCCGATCAGGGTGGGCCCACCAGATCCCATCCATCCACAAGTTCATGCACCAGGCCTTTAGTTGTCTATAAATGACTAGGGTGATGGCACTTAAAAAATTATAATAGTAAACAGTTATGGAAGGTTTATTAAGTGCCAGTCACAGCTTTTAAATGTTACTTTTATTAGTGATTTAATTCTCACAATAACTCTGTGAGCTCCAAGTACAGTTATTATCCCTATTTTACAGATGATGAAATCTAAGAAAGAGGATGTAACTTACCTAAAGCCACACAGCTAGTAAATAGCAGAGCCAGGATTTGAACTCAGGATGTCATGCTCCAGAGCCTGTACCATTAGCCTCTATGCTATAGAATCTCTCCATGAAGAAAAGGTATTAACAACAAATAATACAGGAAAACTAAAGATTGTGATTAGTAATGTAGCTTTGAAAGAAGGCTTCTCACATTTTTATTTTAAAGGAATGACAACAGGGACTTAGAGGTAACAGATTAATTAGAGCAAAGAGTGCCAACATCCATTTTGTCACAAAAGCAGCAAGTAAGAAAAACTCCTTAGTTAATATTAAAATTTCAGCTAAATTATTGCCAAATTAAATAATTAATAGATGATTTATTTATATTAATTGGATAATTTAAAATTATCTTAAAATTTTAAGTTACATGATAAATCAGAAATTTTGAAGATCAATCTACAAAAGAAAGTTGGGATTCACTTTATTGTAGTTAGTAGTATGATTTTTTTTTTTTTAGCCAGAACTAATAACCTGTTGAAAGATTAGGTAAATATATGAACATTGTATTTGCTCATGATTCACAGATTTGAGAGGAGGAAGATTTCAGGATATTATATCGGATGCTTATAGTGAGGTGAAGCCATCTGGGCATGGAGCCTAGAGACCTGACTTTTGGGGTTGATTCCACCACCACTTCAAAGTGTAGTCACCAAGGTTGTTTCCATTGTGACTAAATGTAAATTCTATCCTGTGCAGTTAATTAAGGTTTTGGATTTTGCAAAATAGCATATGTTTTCAAATAATATTTGCTTCTGCAATTTGCCTCATAGGTGTATTAGTTTGTGTCTTTGTCATAAAAATCACTTTCATTTATTTTATTACATGTGTGCCAGTTTAGATAGATTCACAGCTATTTAGAACAACAATTTTTTAGCTATACATTATTCTGTATTTGGATGTTGGTACTCTGATTTCCTCAGAAGACTTTAACATTTGTGTTGACTTCATAAAAGTTGTGAGGCTTTCAGAAAACTCAGTGCCTAGTTCAATGGATATATGAACTGAAATAAGATGATTTCCAGAAGCATTATTTTTTAGTTTGGTATTGGTAGTTTTTATTCTACAGGAGCCATATTAAAGAATAGAAGATGCTCAAGTTGGAGGCCTGCAGATGTTAAATACAATATTATGAATAATGTTAATATTTATTGCTTGCTGATAATGAGTACAGAGTATGTTCTGGCTTTTCATATTATTCAGGTTTTTGTTTCTTTTTTTTCTTCCTTCTTTAGTGATGCTATTGCTGAGATTAGAGCCATTTGTATTGAAGAAATTGGAGTATGGATGAAAATGTATAGTGATGCCTTCCTAAATGACAGTTACCTAAAATATGTTGGTTGGACTCTTCATGATAGGGTAAGTTACTCTGTTCCAGGCTTTGATAGAAGATATACTTGTATTATTACTAGGCAATATTTATAATAGTGTGGAAATCTAAGGTGATACAGCAAAATGACTATTCACTTCATGGCTATGATAAAATTTGAGACATCAGTCCATGTATGAAAATCCTTCTTACTTAGTTATAATGCTGTCTAAAACCAAAATTGAGCCCAGCTGGTGTGGTTCAGTTGTTGACCATCAACCTATGAACCAGGAGGTCATGGTTCAATTCCAGTTCAGGGCACATGCCCAGTTTTCAGGGGGTTGCATGCTCAACCTCCGGTATGGGGCTTGCAGGAGGCAGCCAATCAGTGTTTCTCATCATTGTTGTTTCTGTCTCTCTCTCTCTCTCCTTCCCTCTCTGAAATCAATAAATATATGTATGTTTTTAATTTGACAATCTGTTACAAATAAAATTTTAAGAGAATATATTATCCCAAGAAGCTAATTATAATCTTTTTCTAATTTGGAATCAAAAGAAATTCCTTGTTTTCCTTAAAATGTAAGAACTAAATAAGTTTTCTGGTTTTAAATTTTTTAGGCTTATGTCATAGTAGAATGTTTTCTCAGAGTTGAATAGATTTTTTTGGATTCTAGGATATTTTATCTGAAAATGCATTTCTATTAGAAAAGGCTCTGACTTTAGAAGGAACCCCACATTATTGAGTCCTGGATAAGAAATCTTCAAAATACCGTATTTGCCGGCGTATAAGACGATTTTTTGGCCCTGAAAAATATGCCTCCAAGTGGGGGGTAGTCTTATACGGCGAGTATATAACAAACTCTGTATTTGAGTGGAAATGTTAAGGGGTCGTCTTATACGCCCAGTCTCTTATACGCCGGCAAATACGGTAATCAAGTAGGGGTGATAAATTATTAGAATTTTTATTACGAATTACTGGATTTTTTATAACTCGAATTATCAGATATTCACAATTATAGAAATGTTGCCATTTAACTTGTTATGCTGGCAGTGATAACGGCACCAGGTGTTAGACTGATGGAGTCAGACAGAACCTCGGTTTAGCAACCTCAGTACTTGAGTTAGGCTAAGAAAGAATTCCAGCCAAGATTCAAACTAGAAGAGGAAATTTATTCATATATATATATATTTTTAATATGTTTTTATTGATTTTATACAGCGAGGAAGAGAGAGGGATATAGAGTTAGAAACATCGATGAGAGAGAATCATCGATCAGCTGCCTCTTGCACATCCCCTACTGGGGATGTGCCCGCAACCGAGGTACATGCCCTTGACTGGAATCGAACCTGGAACCTTTCAGTCCATAGGCTGACACTCTATCCACTGAGCCAAACCTATTTCGGCTCACATTTTTTTTTTTTATCATTACCTGAGCAGGTGTGTTTTACTGATTTGAGATAGAGGGGAAGAAAGAAAGGGAAGGAAGGAGAGAGGAGAGAGAGAGGGAGAGAGTCAGTCAGTCATTGATGTAAGAGAGAAACGTGATTGCTTGCCTCCACACCTAGGTATACGCCCTGACAGGAGTCCAATCCAAAACCTTTTAGGTGAATAAGGTCGACAATGTTCCAACCAACTAAGCCACATCAGGCAGGGCAAAAGAAAGTTTATTTAGAAAGTCACAGAGGTACAAGAAGTGAGCCATATAAAGAAATGGGCTTAGGAAACAAGTTACAGAGACAAATGCATTGCACCACCTTGGCTGGCTTGGCACCAGGCATGTCATAGCATGGTCATCTGGACAGTCATTCTGCTGTTCAGTCGTTTGGTCAATTAAATATTATGCTTTTATTATTATAGATTATTTGAACTGTTAAAAATTATTACAGCTATTGGAAGACATTTTATTTTTAATGCAATTATATTCTTAGATTTTTAAGGCAAATTTGGTAATATAGTAAGCCTCTTTCTATCTTACTATTATCAACTTGTAGAGGATTTAAACAACAACAAACATTTATTTTCTGACACTGTTGATTAGGAATGTGGACACAGCCTAGCTGTTTGACCCTGCCTCGAGGTTTGTGACAAGTCTGCAGTCAAGGGGTTGGCCAGGGTTTGCAGTCATTTCCAAGCTTGAAAGGGTCAGATTCTGCCTCAGGTCCTTGCTAGCTGTTGGCAAACTTCCTTTCCTTGCCAAGCAGGTCTCTCCATAGGCAGCTCATCACGTGACAGCTATCTTCCCCCGTCAGCAAGGCACTTCAGCAGCTTCCATTCCACTCAGCCACAATCCCCAATGGTTTTTACGGCTCCAAGTTACGGGATTTCTCTTCCCTGCTCTGGAACCCTGGCCTGGTGTGAGGCTGACACCCCCTGTTTCTCCCGGGAGGCCTTGAAGATACTAAAAAAAATCCTATTCAAAATGTTTACCTCTCCTACCAATCTCAGTGTGTTTTCTTCCTTACTTCCAATCAGCCCAATTTCAGGTGGTTCTGAATGATGATTGTTCTGTACTTTTATGTAGCCGTGGGAGGCAGTGAGTACTGGCATTTACCTACACCACCATCTTGGCTCTCCCCAGTGATTTATTTTTTAAATTGCAGGTGGTATTATCAAAGATATTTTGAAAACCACAAAATTATATAAATTGTTATAATATAAGGTCCCAAGGATGTTTTGCAGGCCATTTTGCTGTAAGAGAGAGTTCAGTGTATGAAGATCCTCACAAGTTGATTTCTCAGCTTCAGAATTGCTAATATTTAATAGAGGATTAAAAGGGGTCCTTCTCCCCTACCTCATTTGAAGGAAAATTTTGTTAGCACGTAGTGATTTTTTCCCCCTGAAAATTTATCTTCTCTAGCAATTGCTTTTCTCTTCGCTAATGAAGTCCAAGCTTGATTCTGTGTGTGTGTGTGTCTAAAGTCCTATATTTTATTTCCCACCACTGTCATACCAGTTTTCCTCCTCCCCCACCTCCTTTAGAGTATCCTACTGAATTTAAATAACATTCACCAGTTTTAACAGAATTTATGTGTGACCACAAATTCTGGGAATAATACTGATTTGATATGAGTTATCAAAAAACAAAAACTGTCATTTTAAAATCAGTAAACTGCATTTGTTTGTAGAAATCCTCTGTCCAGATAAAGGAAAAGGTGGGTTTCTCTGTATGATGTTGAGGAAAATTTGGGTTTCTCTTGTATGATGTTGATAAAATCTCATAAGGGATACCTTTTTTAGTAGAATTACTTTATAATCTTCTACAATTTCCAGTTACATTATTTAGACTTGGTGTTAGTATTAAATAATGCCTTTTAAACTTTCCTTTTTTAACATTCCCACTTTAATCTCCTTGTCCTCCCCACCCCCCTGTGAGGAGTCCTTTGCTTCCCTACCTTTAGTATGGTTGAAACTACTCATTCTGTACAATATGGCTTCTGCATTCAGACTCATCCTGTGCATCTTCAAATTAGCTAATAAAACTTGTCCTTTTTAAAAAATAGGTTTTTATGAGTTTTTTAAGAGATGAAGGGGGAGAGAGGAATTTCCATTGGCTACCTCCTTCATGCCCACTACTGGGGATCCGACCAGAAACCCCAGCATGTGCCTTGACCACCATGTTGCTGACCTGGAATCTAACTGGAGGCCTCTCGGTCCATGGGATGATGCTCAACCAACTGAGACACACTGGCCAAGGTTTAATTCTTCCTTCCTTCCTTCCTTCCTTCCTTCCTTCCTTCCTTCCTTCCTTCCTTCCTTTCTTTCTTTCTTTCTATTTTAGAAAGAAAAGGAGGAAGGGAGGGAGAAAGAGAAATATCAATTTATTGTTCCATTTATTTATGCATTCAGTAGTTCTTATATGTGCCCTGACTGGGGGTTGAATCTACAACATTGTCATATGGGGATGACGCTCTAACAATCTGAGCTACCCAGAAGGGACTGCCTTTTTTTTTAAGATTACATTTTAAATATCAGTTGCATTTTTTCCAGTTTTATTGAGATAAAATTGGCACATAATATTTTATTAGTTTTAAGTGTACAGTGTAATAGTTTGATATCCCTTCTGTCTTGATTTTATAATTTTTGAGGTTATAACCCTGCCTGCCCTCTAAATAAGACAGACTTCTTTTAAATATTGCCAGTTAATATAAGTTTTATAGTATATGCTTTAATCAATGGAAAGATACTAACAAGTAAATGAGTTATTAGAGATTATCTTTCTGTTGACTAAAATTTACATCTGAATTTCTACCCAATTGTTTAGTTCTGTGTCTATTTCATCTGACATGGGATAAATCTAATTTATATACAACTAAAATAATCTCTTTATTCTGAACTAAATATCTTAATTTTTTTTGTATTTATGCTCATCACACTAGGTTGCCTTTCTCTATCCTTTTCATTTTGTCTGTACTGCTCTGTACTATTTTTATTTTTAACCTGTGTAAAATTTTTCTGCTGCTTTCTTGCATAGCTTTGATTTCTCATATCAAAGTCTTTTAGTGCCTGGGTGACATCTATTTTCAGTTAGTCCTCTTATTTGTTTTGAATCACTTCAGATTCTGTTTCTCTTAAGTTCACCAAAATCTTTCTAAGCACTGTATATATGTCAAGTAAATGACATCTGTTGTCTGTCACCAGAAGTAGAAGTTCCAACACTTTTGCTTCTTGACATTGGGCTGCCAAGAAAAACACAACACAGTGAAGCAGTGGATGGAGCAGTGCTTTACTCACATGGAGAAGGGGCAGAGCAAGATCACTTCAGTAGTGTGTGTCCGTCCATCCCCATGGCCAGCTGTCCCTCCCAGGCGGCACTCAGGGCAGCCTTCCCTCGGGGGACAGACTTAGTAGTAGTGTTGGCCAGACGCCATATGGCACACAGGCTTACGCAGAACAAAAGAACAAATATTGAATCTGAAACAGGAAAGGTGATAAACCCAGCAGGGCTGTGAGGACTCCATCTCTTGATAAGAGAGTGCTCCAGGCCCAAGGCCTATTCATACGCAGTCAGGGAGTGGGTGAGGGGGGTGTCAAAAGACTTCATGCCAGAGACTGTCAATATTCTACTCCCCGTTCCTGCTCAGCTACTGAATGGCCAACAACCTATATGTACCTGGATTGCTCATAGAGCCTTTCTGTCATTTGGAGGAGCACTTTGCCAGGGTAATTAGGAGAATCAGATCTCGGAGGAAATCAGGCTTCCCTGGAAGATGGTGTTTGTCAAGCATCCCAAATGCCTGGACTAAGACAACTAAAGGTCAAAAAGTGAGAGGGAGGTGCTAAAACTGTACAACTGCTAACCATCCCACCTAAGCATAGATATTTACTGCTCAGTTTTTTAAGTTCCTCGAATTGCTAATGTATTAGTAAATGCAGCAAGAAATTCTGGCAATAACACAAACACCACCTTGTTCTGCCAGCAGACTTATTTGATTACCCATCACCACATTAACTGGTGAATTTTAGTGAGTTTTGTTTGTCTTGGATGGATGGGCAATAGTGTTAGCTGTTCTACCATGGTTAAGGACAGGTTGTACACTGTTTTTTCTAGTCCCTCTATACCTATACCTGGTATTAGAATTTGGACAACAGAATGAAACCAGTGGTTAGTTTATCTTCCCAGGAGGGTATTGTGAGCCACTCTGTGGTGTGTTAGTAAAGAGAGTTCTTTCTAGTGTCTGTGAAGTTGCTCACTTTGACTGTGAGTCCTATAAATCTTTGGGCAACAAAATCCTTCCCCTGGAGGCTGACATTTTGTTGGCAATTTTGGGGATCCATAGAGAAAATATATAACTCAGAGGGGTGCAGGTGACACCTTCCAGGGACTTGTTCTCATTATGCTGACCAGATCAGTCATATACAATCTCAGCTTGCTTTTGCCACATGGTTGCAGAGAGAGAAAAGTTACAGCTAGAGCCTCCAGGTTCAAAATGCCACTATCTATAGATCAGTAGTAATCATTCTGGTAGTTTCTGACACATTATAGGTAGTATTAAAGCAGGGGACTTCAGAGAATGACTGTATCTGGACCTGTATCAAAAGGGTCACATGACAATTTGAGGGAGGTCTGAGTAGCATTATTTTGTCTCCTCTCACTACAGCTATCCTGATTTTTATAAGGGTGTTTTGTCACAATAGAAACTTCTATAGGAATGAAAAGAGGAAAGATGAATGTTCCCACACCCCTCTCATTCCATGAACTTCCTGAGGCCAGGGTATCTCTTCTACTACTTGTGGAGCTGGCTGCCTGGACATTGCAACCCAGACTGCCTATCCCAATCCTAATGCTACCTCTGGGGGTCCCCACTGCTCTTGTTGCCTAACCCAGACTTTTTGGCCAGTCTATGTAGGGAGGTCACATCTTTCATAAACTCGACATGTCCAAGTGGCATCCATCTGAGGAGAAGAGCCAAATGATCCTAGTACCACTAGAAGGACCCTAGAACCCCAGTGTTCCTTCATTTTATCCACCAGTTAAGTATCCCATAAAAGAGAAGTGCCCAAAGAGAATATCATATTTTTAGTAGAGTCAAGGAGCACTGTCTGGGGTGCTATAGCAGCTGGAACTGCAAGCTACTCGAGATGTAAACTCCAAGAGGAAAAATGAAAAAGAATGATTTGTATACTTAGATTGAGATTTCATGGGGCACAGCCTAAACACACAGCTGCCAAGTCCACTCCCATCCCATCCAAGCTCAGTGTTTCCTAACATGTGCTGCAATACCATGTTTTCCATGGCAGTCTTTAATAGTAGCCATACAGGCCTAGTTCGATGGGGGTACACAGATCTGTTAGCAGGATGTCTTGGTTAATTTATTTAATTGTTTCATTTTTGTTTAGTTGCTGTTAATTTGTACAGTGGCTCCATTGAGATGCGGGTGATAGGGTGCATGGAAAGTTCACATTCCATGAGAGTGTGCTCATTGTTGTCTTGTTTGGAGAGTGAAGGATGTTCCTTACTCAGAGTGAAGTCCATGGGATCTCCCAAAAATATGACCAGAATAGGAATATTATAGCCTGATTAACTGTTAATGCTTAGTGAGGCGTCATCTGTGCTCAGGGGTGAGGGATAATAAGTTCAATGTAAATCTGCCAGACCCTTGGTTAAATGTGTCCTAATTCTCCTCTCTGGATGACTTGCGTACAACAATTACAAGAGTTCCATGCATGCGTTGTTGTTTTTAAGGCATTTTCCATGAGTATCTACATGAATGACATATTTTTTCTGCCTAGGCAGTAAGGGGCTACCATAGTTTTTTCCCTATGTGGAACCTTAATTGTTTAATCTTTTAGCTGCCATTCTCCTCACCAGGGCCATTGGCAATAGCCATGAGTTGGTGGAAATGTATCAAGGCATGTTAGTAGGGGTGGTCTGCACCACCATCACATTTTGGAGCTTGGCCCATTAGTTGAAATATCTACATCTGGTCACAGTCAAAAGATGGCCTGATGGCGGCTGCCATTTATTAGATCCCACCTACCTTGAGTTGCACAGAGCTGTCCATATACCATGCCATATTTTCAGCAGACATGTCTTTGACTCCTGGGCCCCAGGTAGTCTCAGGAAAAGTGAAAGCATTTCCTGTGATTCTTTGGGCTTTTCTAATAAATGGTTTTTTCCTTACGGAACCAGCTGATCCCTTGAGATTCTGGCTGGCCCAATCTTAGATGTTCTGTTTCCCTTTTATGATCAAGTCCTGTTGAGTCTTTCCAGTTTTATTGGTTGGCTTTCTAAAAACCCATGTGAGAATGGGCAGTACAAATTGTAGTATCATACGTGGCACTCCATCCAATAAGTGCTCTATCTTCACCCAATAGCAAGCAAGGAAATGTCATTCAAAAGTAATGTACTGGGTAGAGGCTTATAGAAGTGTGTGGGTCCAGAATCCAAGAAGCCAGTGCACCTCCGCTGGCAGTTTCCTACTTTCTAATAAGTGTTTGGTGGGAGGGAGGGATGGAGTGGGAGGGCATGTTATGGAAACCCGAAGTTCCATCAGAAGAAGAGGCTTAAAGGTCCCAAAGGCTGTGCTTGGACCACAGTTTGTTAAACAGCTTCTAAGGCCTGCTACTGCAAAAACCCTTATTTAAAACTGACTGCTTTTCAGGTCACCTTGATTAAAGAGGCCAAGAGAGCACCCAGGTGAGATACATGCTGTTTTAATTACAGAAAGAGGCCCACTAGCTGTAGGGCCTCCTCTTTATTGGTGGGAGCTTCCGTGGCCTACAGTTTTTGTTTGATCATCTCTGGAATACTTTTTTGGCTCCCTACCAAATGGCGTCTAGGAATCGCACCTGGTGTGCCAGGCCCTGGACTTTATCTGGATTTATATTCAAATTGGTGCTAATCATTCCTTCATTGATTAAGTACAACATTGTAGCCATGTTTTTGGATTGGCCTTGCTATCAGGATATTATTAATGTAATGAGTGACTAAAATTTCTGTGGGGCCTTGGGCTTGTTGAAGACCAAGCCCCACCCACTGGTGGTATATTGCAGAGGAAATTAGGTATCCCTGCAGATCTATCTATCTATACATATAAAAGTCTAGTGACCAGAATGGCAGAATGACCAGAATGATCATGACTATGACACAAATTGCGGCAGCCAACCAATCTGATCTGGGCCCTGGTTGGCCCCCAATACCTGGATCATGGGTGGGGCCAGCTGGCCAACCATCCATGGTCCCTCCCCCTGGACGGGACAAGCTGACCAATTACCCTCAGCCCCTCCCCTACACAGGCTTGGCCCGATGGACCTCATTTGGTGGACCAGCCAGATCCCACCAGGCAAAAATTTGTGCACTGGGCCTCTAGTAGTAAAAAATATGTTGCAGGCCAGTCTGTGTGAATGCAGATTGGTCCTGATCTTTATCCTCCAATGGGATCAAGTAAAAGGGATTAGCCAGATCAGTAACAGTGTACTAGTTTCCATTTGAGTTGCCACTGTTTCAGTGACAATGATAATATCAATGTCTGCTGGAACCAGAGCTGGAACTTTCATGTTTAACCTGTGGTAATCTGTCAACCTCCAAACTCTGGAGGCCTTCCTGAGTGGGAAGAAGACTGTTAAATTTTGATAGAGTAATTATCAGCACTGCTGCTTGCATTAAATTTTGAATTAACAGAATAATGTCTTCTTCCCCAGCATACTTTTGTTGAACAATATGCCATATTTTGGCTGTATTATTTGTATTGTAACTATAAACCTACTTTTTCCCATCCCTGAATTATGCCCCCCTTGCATCTAATAGTTCTCTGCTGTTCTGTGATCTTATGATCTCTTATCTCTTGGAAGCTAAATTCTGTTTGAAAATCTTCTATTGTCAGCCCTAGCCTATAAAACATAACCACTGTGGAGCTTCTCAGTAATGTCTGTGCCTCTATCACAAGTCTTGTCCTTTTTAAAAAAAAAGTATTTTATTGATATTTTACAGAGAGGAAGGGAGAGGGATAGAGAGTTAGAAAGTCAATGAGAAACATCGACCAGCTGCATCTTGCACACCCCCTACCGGGTATGTGCCCGCAACCAATGTACATGCCCTTGCCGGAATTGAACCCGGGACCTTTCAATCTGCAGACCAATGCTCTACCACTGAGCCATACCGGTTTCGGCAGTCTTGTCCTTTTTGTTTTGGTAAACAAAGTATTCTCTAGGCCCTCCTGAGAAACATACTCAACTGGTATGTCTTCTGAGCTTATATAATAGGTCCTTTCTGGCATGCTTACTTCCCTGTGTCTTTGAATTCCCTTTTTTACAGTCTGGCACACAATTCTAGCATCTGTTTTATTTAATATGCATTACATTTTCCAAGAGCTACCCAGTAATATGTTGGGCCATTTCCAGGGACCCATAACATGGCCTTAAATCCTGAGTCAAGGGAGATTGTCCCAGATCCAAAACTTTCCTGTTTTTTTATTCCTACTCCCAGGTCCAGTACCCTCAGCAACTATTCTCTATCATGTTTTTCTAGTTCTTTCTTGTTAAATTGGCCCACTCCTTTAGCACTTATAGCATACTAGAGGCCCGATGAACGAAATTCATGCAAGGGTAAACCCTTGCAGCCCTGGCTGTCTCGGCCCTCATAGCCCTGGCTTCATCCAGAAGGTCATCCAGATGGTCTTTCCACTGTTCAGCTGTTAGGTCGATTTGTGTATTATGCTTTTATTATTACAGATAATCATTCTCCTTCCTTCGTTGACATACTACTTTTCACTTGGGCCATGCTGAGATTTGATGTTAGCCTGGTGGCCACAAGAGGAGGTTGCTGTAGATCATGAGGAGAGCTACAAACATTGTTCTTAATGGCACTTAACTTCACTTGAGGCTTCCATATAGCCAGGGGTGGGGGGCATACTATCCTCTAACAAGAGATAAGTGAACTTTAATTTCAGGCCCACAAGTTCCTGAGAAGCTTGGAGTTCAAGGTTCTCAGCTGCATCCACCCAGATATTCTTTTTATATTTTTTAATTGATTTTTTTATTTTATTTTAAGAGAGAGAGGAGGGGAAGGAGAGATATATTGATGTGAGAGGAGAATATCAATCAGCTACCTCCTGTGCACTTCCCACCCGGAATTGAGTCCGCAATCTAAGCATGTGCCCTCACCAGGAATCAACCAGAAACCCTTCAGTATGCAGGCTATACTCTAACCACTAAGCAACACCAGCCAAGGCCACCACAGCATTTAATCATTATAACAGTCTTACAAAGCTGGCATCACCATTTCATAAATGAGAAAACTATTAGAGTGATTAATATACTTGCTATCTCTCATGTAGTTTGTAAGCTGTATAATTGGAAATAAAATCTTGTTTTGTCTGATTCCAAAACTTGGATACCTACTGTTAAAATACATTGCTTCCTTTTTTTTTTTTAAATATATTTTATTGATATTTTACAGAGAGGAAGGGAGAGAGAGAGAGAGAGATAGAAACGTCGATGAGAGAGAAACATCGACCAGCCGCCTCTTGCACACCCCTGATTGGGGATGTGCCCGCAACCAGTGTACATGCCCTTGACCGGAATTGAACCCGGGACCTTTCAGTCCGCAGACCGACGCTCTACCACTGAGCCAAACCGGTTTCGGCACATTGCTTCCTTTTTGAAAAATAGGAACTTTCATCTTCTTTGAATCCTTTGAAAGAGTTAGCTAAATTTCTAGATGATTCTGAGCACACTTTGGTCACCAATATCTACTCCAAGTTAACTTTATATATATATATATATATATATATATATATATATATATATATATATATATGCCCAGCAACCAGAATGGTGGCACTACTGGTGACTTTGAGGTGCACTGTGGCAGCCAACCAGCCTGATCCAGGCCCTGATCTGTTCCCGACACCCCGAACAGGGGAAGGGCCGGCCAGCCAACCTTCTGCAGCCCCTCTCCCCCCACCACCCCGGCTCTGATGGGCCCCCATCAGGGCAAGCCAGCCAGACCCCACCCATGTACAAATTTGTGCAGTGAGCCTCTAGTTAAAGATAAAGTACTAGTAAACAGCAGCCCCAGAACACTTCATTCTTTTATTTTTCTGTTTTAAACATTCTGCTGTTTATCTGTTTACCAACTGCTCTTTCTGAAATATAAAAAGTATTCTATAAATATTTATTAAATTAATAAATGATGACCCTTAAATATGAAATTAAGTTTATCCTAAAGGATTTTTCAATAGTTACATGAAGGACAAATTAGGGTGCTGTTCTCTAATTGAAATCCTAGGTTAAAAATTCTCTCAAAGTGCCAGAGTATAATATTCCATATTGAATCAGAGTTAGTAAATGTTTGAAAAGGATGTAGGTTACTCTCAAGTAACTAAGGGGTTTTCATTGCATTTTTTATTAAATATAAGTGAAACACAGACTATAAAATTGTTCAGTTCCACCCTATGTTGTTTTACAACATGAAGTAAATAGAATGGTTAAGCTAAAAATTACTTCAGTCTTCATAAAGACTAGAAATCTTTTCAATCCTTTTGGTTCCATTGATGACTTCTGTTGTGTTTTTATTTGTATTTCTATAGCAAGGAGAAGTCAGGTTAAAGTGTTTGAAAGCTCTTCAGAGTCTATATACTAACAGAGAATTATTCCCCAAATTGGAGCTATTTACAAACCGATTCAAGGTAAGCATCAAGAATGCTTAGGCTTAATTTATTTTTTACTTTAAAAATGCTAGTTATAGCTAGTTTAGCAAATTACATTGCCATAAAAAGTATTTAATTTATATCCTTTGCTACATATTCTTTAGATAAATCTGTTTTAAATAGATAAGTGAATATTTGCTATATAAAATATATTACCACATGAATCCTTATTTATTGCTGCCGATAAAAGGCTCTTCTGCTTAAATCAAAATTTTCTTTATTACAGCTTTATATAATTATATTAATTTTGCAAGTTAACACTTATTTTTCTCAATGTTAGGGAATGCCAGTCAATGAGAAAGATTTTAGATTATAAACATTTATTCTAATACCTCCTTTCTGTGAGTAGGACTATGATAATACTATTTCAAGATTAAAGTTTTCCTTTTAATTTATCTTTAGTCTTGCATATATTCTCCCAATGACATTTTCTTAGGTCTGTCCCAACCTGTTTTCTGCTCATGGATGATTTAATTTGTAATTTATTTTCAGGATCGCATTGTATCAATGACACTTGATAAGGAATATGATGTTGCTGTGGAAGCTATTCGATTGGTTACTCTGATACTTCAGTAAGTGTAATTAAAATCTTAATCATTAATATTGTAATTCCCTTTCCCCAGCATTATCGATACACTTCACGTATACTAGTATAACCCTAATATACAGGATGGGGCAAAAGTAGGTTTAATAATATAAAAGTAAGCTCTGTGTTTTGTGTACTTGCAACTGTAAACCTACTTTTGCCCTACCCTGTACTTACACTATCGGCTCTACTTTTATATTTTAAGGTTAGGTTCGAAACAGAGTGTTTTCTGTTTTTCTCTTTTTGCTTTTTATTTTGACTATTTGTTTCATTCATGTTACAGTTTTTCTATGTAGGATATATCAATGAAGAAACTAGTCCAGAAGAAATATCAATGAAGAAACAGAACTTTTAAAAAAAGAAAGAAGGCTTCAAAAGAGATAGGATTTTCAAATAGGCTTCTTTGGAATGGTATAGAAGTAGGAGAAAGGAAATAAGGCATTTAAATTGTATCATTACTACGCTAGATATTTAATGTATTTACAGAGCTTTGACTAAAAGTTAGGTAAAATGTATGTGAGAAAATGTAGATCCTAGCAAAGCCATTAAAAATCCTCTCCTACCTTGTGATGCCACATCTATCATGTCCCAATACCAACTATGGTAGGGTCTGTTGTTTTCATGCATTTTTTTTTCCTCTTACTAATCTATCAAAAACAACAGGTAAAGTCAAATTTAATATACTATTATATTGCCGAAACCGGTTTGGCTCAGTGGATAGAGCATCGGCCTTCGGACTGAAAGGTCCCCGGTTCGATTCCGGTCAAAGGGCATGTACATTGGTTGCGGGCACATCCCCAGTAGGGGGTGTGCAGGAGGCAGCTGGTCGATGTTTCTGTCTCATCGACGTTTCTAACTCTCTATCCCTCTCCCTTCCTCTCTGTGGAAAATCAATAAAATATATTTTATATATAAATATATATATATATATATATATTAATATATATATATATATATATATATATATATATATATATATACACACACACACACACACACACACACACACACTATTATATCTTCTCTAAATTCTTTTTCTGTTTGGAAATTCTACTTTTAGTATATTTTTATTTTCCTTTCATGTATGAGCCTTAGGGTCCTGAGATGTCTTATTAAATTTTTATTCCTATGAGTTTAATTTTTTCCTGAGGGTATTAGCTAATAGCTGATGATACATAATTGGGTTAAGGGGTTAAAACTTAGGTCTTAGTGCCTGGTGGTGTGGTTCAGTTGATTGAGAGTCGTCCCAGGAACCAAGAGGTGGCACATTTGATTCCCAATCAGGGCACATGCCAGCTTGTGGGCTCAATACCTGGTGGGGCAGCCCATCAGTGTTTTCATCTCTCTCTCCCTGTCTCTTGAATCAATAAAAAAAAATATTTTAAAAAACAAACAAAAAATAAGATAACTTAGGCCTTACCTGTGCCCATCCTTATAATTTAGGAGTATTAAGTTGGGCATTGGCAAAGGTCACCGTAATTTTATGTGTATTTGACAGATACCTTAATTTCCTCCTAGCTTCTGAGGCATCTCCAGTATTGAATCCTGGGTAATGAGCTTACACTCCTATATGTCAAGAACCTGTACAGCCCAAGAATTATATACTCCACCTAGTGGTTTCAAATCTTCACTGACAGCAAACATATTTAAGCATTTTTATAATCAAGAGATAGTTGATTTTTGATGCGTATTTTTTATGGTATATTTTCTTCTTGGGGGTGGGAAATACTTAAGGACACATTCAGCAAACTAAGCAATGGCTCATACTTTAAGAATACATGAATGGAAAAGTAGGAATTAGTGTTAGTAAAGGATTGGTTGTGACCATTAAATCAATTTTATTTAAAAAACACTAGTGATGTAAATTTTGTATAATAATTCTATATAATAAAGAGGTAATATGCAAATTGATTGTCATACCCTTGCACAAGATGGCCACCCTAAGATGGCTGGAAGGGGAGGGCAGTTGTGGGCAATCAGGCCAGCGAGGAGGGCAGTTGAGGGAAATCTGGCCGGCAGAGGAGCAGTTAGGCATTGAACAGCTGGCAGGGGAGTGGTTAGGGGGTGATTGGGTTGACAGGCAGAAGTGATTAGGGGCAATCGGGCAAGTAGGCAGGCAAGTAGTTGGAAACCAGCAGTCCCAGATTGTGAGAGGGATGTCAGACTGCTGTGGGATCAGGCCTAAGCTTTCAGTCAGACATCCCCCAAGGGGTCCCAGATTGGAGAGGGTGCAGGCTGGGCTGAGGGACACCCCTCCCCCAAAGTGCACAAGTTTTGTGCACTGGGCCTCTATACCCTGTTTCCCTGAAAATAAGACAGTGTCTTATATTAATTTTTGCTCCCAAAGATGTGCTAGGTCTTATTTTCAGGGGATCTATTATGTTTCCATTAAGTAGGTCTTATTTTCGGGGAAACGCGGTAGTATGGTGATAAAATAAAATTTAATCCTAGCCTGTTTGGCTCAGTGGATAGAGCATCAGCTTGCGGACCCAGGGGTCCGGGGTTTGAATTCGGTCAAGGGCATATACCTCAGTTGCAGGCTCCTCCCCAGTCTAGTTCCTGATCAGGGCGCATGAGAAGGCAAGTACCAATTAGTGTGCTTCTCTCACATCGATGTTTCTCTTTGTCTTTTTTTTCCTCTCTCTCCCACTCTCTAAAATCAATGAAAAAATATCCTTGGGTGAGGATAAAAAAGAAAAGGAAAAAAAATATATATATATATATAATTTGAAATAGGCATTTATGGAGAGAAGAGCTACATAGCATAATAATAATTTCACTCTATGAAACAGGGATATATATCTTACCAACAAAAATCTCATGCACATTTAAAGAACTTGCTAATTTCAGCTAATATATTCCAAGATATTAATAGCCATTGTCTATGGTTATGTTCAGGAGAATTGTGAACAATTTATTTTCTTGTTTTATTTGTGTTTTCAGAATTTTATGTAATGTTATGAAAAATATTATTTTCAAAGTAAGATTAAAAAGATGAAAATAAAATTCATATACCTTGAGCTTTTATAATGAACTTTACAAAACTTAAAGTTAGGACTAGAAACAGGCATTTGTTTTGACATGTCACTTTGGATTTTTCAGTGGAAGTGAAGAAGCTCTTTCCAATGAGGACTGTGAAAATGTTTACCACCTGGTGTACTCAGCACATCGCCCTGTTGCTGTTGCAGCTGGAGAATTCCTCCACAAAAAGTGAGCTAATTATCTTTGAAACCAGGTTCTTTTGTATTTTGTTTCTTTATAGTTTTATAGCTCGTAGAAGAGACTAGTAGTGACTGAAAACAGTGCTGGAAGTAGCCATTTCAGATTTTAGGGGGTGTAATATTCTCACAGCCTTTGTGCACATCATGAATTACATCCTTAGGAACAATGTTCTTTGTGACTTCCCTTTTCTGTGAAAATTAAAAGGATGGTTCCCCTTTAATGTGTGAGTGAAAATTGAAGAAATGCATGAAATTTGCAAAAGCTCCCTCAAAAATTGATATTTCATTTCACCAGTGTTTTTTTTTTTTTGTGTGTGTGTGTGTGTGTGTGTGTATGTGTGTGTGTTGTTTTTTGTTTTGTTTCCTCCCCCCCCCCCCCCCCATTTAAAATTCTGAGTTCTCATCTTACCTTCTTTGTATCTAAATGAATCTAAATTCACATTCAAGGCCCTGGCTGGGTAGCTCAGTTGGTTAGAGCATCATCCAGTATGCCAAAGTTGCAGATTTCATCTCTGGTTAGGCCACAGACAAGAATAAGCCAATAAATGCATAAATGAATGTAACAACAACAAATCAATATTTCTCTCTCTCCCTCCCTGGCTTCCTCATTCCTTCCTCTGTCTCTAAAAAGTTAATCAATAAATAAAATAAAATATCCTTTAAAATGCTCAGTATTTCATGTCTTTTCTTTCTATTGGGATGAGAATTATTTTAATTGATAATCCATAGTGATGCTGAAAATTATATGTACACTTGCAGTTTAATTAAAAAGCAAAACCTTATCTTTTTGACAAAACATAAAGCTAATGAGAGTTTATGAATATAATTAGTCTTCTGGAATACATTTTTTATTGTGGTCTATTGTACATCTACTGTATCTAAATCTACTCTATAATTTATTGGTAGATTAATCTGTTTGTGAAATATAAACATGTTTTTACATGAGTTTGCTTTGTTTTTGTTTTTTAATTCATAGATTTAACTTTGTGACTGATGAACCCAGAAGTCCAGTACATGTAGTAACTTGTGACTATGCTAAGCACAGATAGAAATCTTGCACTGAGCAACTGTTGTACATGGGTGATTAACTTTGATAATGAGCAGGCCTCCATCCAGCATCTGGGTGTCAGTACTGCAATAGCAAACTGTTCTCTATTCTATAATACCTCTCAAAATTGTGTCTATTCGAAGAAAATTTTCCTTAAGAAAGAAGCTGGGTACTAGTGTGTGCTGGTAATTAAAGTGGGGAAGAAAGGCAAGAGTTTCAGGCTTGACTTTTACATTAATATATTGAATTTGCCTGTGACTCTGATCTATGGCTAATAGAATAGTGCTATTTCCATATTTATCTTGAGGTATTGCTTGTGATAAATATTAAGGGTATTTTGTAGTTTTTACTTCTCTTCCTTTTCCAGGACTATCCTATTCTAATTAGCTTTTGTTCTCTATTTAACTTTCAAGAGGATTTGTTTTTAGAAACACTTTATTGCTCTAATTTCAAAGAAAAAATAAACTAAAAAAGATTATTTCTCAATACAATAAGAGACCATAAATTGGCAGCAGTTGAGCCAGAATGAGCCTTTAATCTGTATTGCATTTTCCTAAATTTCATATACTTGTTAAAATTTTAAAATTTGAATATTTTACATAGAAACCCATATGTAAGCTCCCTTATATTTAGTATTTGTGAAAATGAATCCAATTCCTATTCAGCTAAAAGCGTCTCATAAACTTGTTTGATCTTAGTGATCATTTTGAGCATTCTCCCATGATTCAGTATTTTGTCTTTAAAATCTTAACTATAGAGTAGCCTCAGGAATTCCATTTTTTAAAAATCCTCACAAGAGAATATATTGATCGATTGTTTTGGGTTTTTTGTATTTTTTTAGAGAAAGAGAAAAGCATCCATCGATTGCCTAGGCATTTGCCCTGACCGAGAATCAAACCCACAACCTTTTGGTGTACAGAACACTCCAACCAACTGAGCCATCTGGCCAGGGTCATGATTAAGTTTTTTTAAAAATGCATTCATGCGCATACACTCATGGTTGTTTGTAGTCTATTTTATGAGTTTAATCAAGTATCCAAAAAAAAATAGTAAAATGTATCTGAAATGAATATTTCAGTGTGGTTAAAAAAATTCTACATTTTAATGTTTTAAATATTATCTACTTTGTTTTTAAAAAAAATATATTTTATTGATTTTTTACAGAGAAGAAGGGAGAGGGATAGAGAGTTAGAAACATTGATGAGAGAGAATCATTGATCAGCTGCCTCTTGCACACCCCCTACTGGGGATGTGTCCGCAACCAAGGTACATGCCCTTGACCGGAATCGAACCTGGGACCTTTCAGTCCGCAGGCTGACACTTATCCACTGAGCCAAACCGGTTTCGGCTACCTACTTTCTTAATACCACTTATATACAGTGAATGCAATTATCAAATTTGTTCCCCCCTCTGAAAGCCACTCAAATAAGGAAAACTTTCTCTTAAACCAGTATGATAGCTATGCCAATATACTTCAAGATAATACTCTAGTCTTCTCCCCCTGCCATAAACTCTCTCCTCCCATATCCAAATATTCAACTTCTCTGTACTAATTTTCTACTTGAGATTGATTTATTTTTATGACACATGAAAAAAAAATTTTTTTTGAGACACTATGTTTATTAGAGCTGGGAACTGTTGGAACAAGGAAGGGTTTCGTATCAGGGCTGGGCAAACTATGGCCACGGGCCGGATCCAGTGAATAAAACTATTGAATTAAAAAAAAAAAAAGACCGTACCCTTTTATGTAATGATGTTTACTTTGAATTTATATTAGTTCACACAAACACTCCATCCATGCTTTTGTTCTGGCCCTCCGGTCCAGTTTAAGAACCCATTGTGGCCCACTCCTGGTTTAGATTAATGTGACCAGACTTCCTGATTTTTAACAATTTGTCCCATGTCCCGAGTCTTTTTTTAAAAGTCCCGATTTTTAGAAAGAATGCATGACAAGCTAGGGTACAGCGGGAGAACGGGAAGGGAATATAAGGTTTTTGGCAGCCATGTGGCTATTTAGCTAGGATATGAGTTTTATATTATTTTTTGTTAATTTTATAATGTTAAACTTTAATAATAACAAATAATTGTTGAGAACTGATTATCGAGAACTGCTTATCAAGGTTTGCATTGTTGATGAGTTGTTAGAATTGTGGAACACGCGCTGTCCTTACCAGGAACTAATGCTGCAACTGAACTCGTTGCAACTGAACTGTAAATAAAGTGTGGACATCAGAAAAATCTCAATTAAGTGTTGAGACTTTGAAAGCCATTTTTATGTGTGAAATATAATTTAACAAATTCTTGTGAAAAATTTCATGACCTTTTAAACTACAGCAATCTATTAAAAAAAATTCAGTCAAATGAGAAATATGCCAACGAATAAAATAATACTATACATAATTTTTATTTATTATATTTGTAAATTGTACTTATGTTGAAATTTTAAAAAATATATTACAATACTATTTTTGCGTTCTATTAAAATTTTTTTTGCTCCGTATAGACCAAATTTTTAATCAAGAATCCCTACCCCCAGCCCACCCTCGGTCAGTGGTGTCCCGCTTTACCAATGTTAAATGTGGTCACCTTAGTTTGGATGGAAGAAGCAGCAGAAGAGCCTCGCTGTGAGGCTGCTTCAGCTCACTGGGGGTCAGCAACAAGGCGGCCTTGGAGACAGGTTCCGGGGGTTAGACGCAGACAGGCTGCTGCTTCCTATTGCTCCCCTGAAATTATTCTTCCTTCAGCTAATAGGCTAACTCTAATGATGTCCATATCTAAATTTGGACAATCCATATCCCCATCCCTAGTTCCTCGTTTTCCTTACAACAACTGAGAAAATTATATATTTGCCTGTTTATCTTCATCCACCAGAGTGAGAGCTCAATGAAAGCAGCAGTTTTGTCTTTGTTCACTAATATATCCCTTTTACCTGGAGCAATACCTGGGAATAAGGCAGCTTTGGCAGTCTTTAAATTTTGTTAGAATAAGTCTTATTAGCAAATAAAAATTCTCAGGTCAGCCGAAATCGGTTTGGCTCAGTGGTAGAGCGTCGGTCTGCGGACTGAAGGGTCCCAGGTTCAATTCCGGTCAAGGCCGTGTACATTGGTTGCAGGCACATCCCTGGTGGGGGGTGTGCAGGGGGCAGCTGGTCGATGTTTCTCTCTCATTGACGTTTCTAGCTCTCTATCTCTTCCTTCCTCTCTGCAAAATATCAATAAAATATATATTTTAAAAAAAATTCAGGTCATTTCTTTGTCATATTTTAGAAGTTTTGTTGCTAAGTGATATATTTGTAAATTTAATGTTTATGTAATTTACTCAATATTATTGAGCTAGGTGAGTACTGTTTTTAGGTAATAGGCTAATAAGTACAAAAGAATGCAAGAAGTAATCAATGACTAAAAGGATTTTTAAATTATTGATGGAACATTTGCTTAAATGCTGTAATTACTTGACTATGAAATCAATATTTAAGGAAATAGAACTATTTAAAATAATATACTCTATATCTTTCATGTAAGAAAAAAATAGTTTCTATTTTTTGTATTTGAACATTAATTAGGCATCAGTAAAAAAGCTTCCTTTTACACTTTATATATGGTTGAACTGTATGAAATTGTTCTGGTTTAACCTCTTTTATCTATAAAAATATCAATTACATACTTGTGTTGAAATAAATCAGTAACCTGATCTCTGATATATATGTTTTTCACACCAAAATAATTTTTCTACATTGAAGGAAAGTATGAAAATTTATATCCATATAAATTTGTGATGTTCTTGTTTTGTTACTTATTACCAGGCTGTTTAGCAGACATGACCCACAAGCAGAAGAAGCATTAGCAAAGAGGAGGGGAAGGAACAGTCCAAATGGGAATCTCATTAGGATGCTGGTTCTTTTCTTTCTTGAAAGTGAGGTAAATTTTTAACATAAATATTTTATTTTTTGTTGTTGTTTTAGATTACAAATTAAATAACAATTGTCATTAAATTTTTTGTAGTTAATTTGTACCAGCGTTTGGGTTCTTGGGTTCCCAAGAAATAAGGAGAAACCACAGTGTAATTTTCATACGTATTTTATTAAGCATATGCTTGAGCACAAGGGAGATGGCACAGAGGAAAGGAAGGTCCTCTGAACTGCCTGTGGGGGTCTCGTTAAAATGGCAGTTCTGATTCAGTAGCTCTGGGGTGGGGCCGGAGGTGCTTCATTTCTATCAAGCTCTCCTAGGTGATTTTATGCTTCTGGTCAAGGAACCATACTTTGTAGTAAAGGTTAAATCATTGTTTTCTTTAAAAACAGGTATATGTTGTGGGTAAAATACTAAATGATTGTGAATGTTTAAGATAAAACATGAAATACTCAGTAAATAACACTCTAGTGATAGACCATTTTAAATTATACTCTTAGCCTCCTTAGGATTTAGAGGAACAAGATTAAAAGTATTATGCAGCTATTCAATGCAGTATAAAAATTTGACTTTAATAATAACGACAGGTTCAAAAATTTATATGGATGTACATGCAAATAGTATTTAAATTATTTGCTGAAATTTTTAGAAAATATGATGATCTAGGTTAATTATTAATTGAGGAAAATGTTTTAGATCTCTGAAAGCCCAAAGACTTTTTTTTCTTTTTAATATATTAAAAAGTATAAGTACAGTGCTTAATTTTATTTTTTATTTAAAGCTATAATTTGTAACATTTATTGCTGCTTTATTGTCAGATGGTATTACTATATTCTGTTTTTATTGCTGTTTACCAAGGTGTTACAAAATGTTAAAATATATTTCCTAGTTCTCCTCTATGGCATTCTTGTCAGCTGCAATAAGCAATTACAAATAATATTTAAGTGTTTCTAGTTGATTCATGATCATAATATTGTCCTGCATGATCTCCTATGTTTCACAAGAAACATTCTTTGTTAAAATCTATTTTCATATTCTGTTATACTAGTGTACACCCATCATTGCCATCTAATCAGGAGGCTGGGGTGTGGGTGTGTGTATCTGGATATGGCTGTCATGAGGCATTTAAGGAACCAGAATGTGAGATTTGAAATGTAGTGGAAATGATGTATAGAATTGTGAAGGTCAAATGAAGCAGAACTTTAAATTGATCATCAACATGTGGTTAATATTGAAGTTAAGAATAATAGTGGAATTGGCAAGTGAGGAAGAAAACTAGCTCATGTCAAATGTGCCAAGATATCAAATAGACAACCAGTAGGTCTAAAAAACTCTATATTTTAGAGTCTTACTCATGAGAAAACCAAGTACAAGCACATATAACTGAAATAAGATAACTCTTACACAAATAAAAGAGTAAGATGCAAATTGACTGTACCTTTGCGACACCCACAAGCCAATTGGGAGTGAGTATATAAATTAACCTAACAAATACGGAGGGTTAATTTGCATGCTCAGGTGCTGAGCAACCAGGGCGGGAAGCTTGCATAGTTGCCAAGCTTGCAGGCATTCTGCACCGTCCCAGCCGCTGTGGGCCTCTGGACAGCGTGGGAAAGTGGGAAGACAGCTCCTGGCAGGAGCAAAGGTGGTGCTGGTAGTCAGGGGGAGAAAAGCCCATTCTTGCACAAATCTTCTAGCATAAATCTTTTGATGTGCTAAATACTCTTCTACTTAGTTTCAATTTTTAAAACTTTGGTCTCAATGCATTAAATTAATTTAACAGACAATGAATGGGTTGCAATGTATAGCTTGGAAAATACTTATCTACAAAATGATTTATCTGGATATTATGATCCTCAAAGATGGAATAATTTTTATGCAAAGACAGAAGTTATTGTAAGCAGCAGAAACAAGAACAATGCCAACACCTTTTCTGCTTATCTTCCCTGAAGAGCTTTATTGGAATAATCTTCTTCATGGTTTAATGGCTAACAAGTGGGGGAGGGTTTGGTATGAAGTGTTAGGTGAGAAACTTGGTGTTTGTTTACTGTGGTTACATATCAAAAAACTTGTCAAAATTAACAAATAGCAGAAATGGGAAAGAGGGTGAAGTGGAATGTGGAGTGCAATAAGTTAAATGGACATGAAAGAAGAAAAGAGAGATGGAATAACTTTAACTTTTGACCTTAACCAAAGGTGAGAGAGGTATAAAGTATTTGGGCTGGTACCAAAGTTTCAAATGCAATTCTCAGAGAAAGTAATTTACTTCTTTTAATAAATAAATTTTTAAAAATAGAAGAGACAATCCAATAATAGTGAAAAGTGTTAATAATTTCAGGGATTCTGTTCATCATACTCTTTTTTCTTGTCTATAAATGATGTCATTTACTACTATATTTTTATTTTGAGTCTACATAATACATTCCATTGATAGTGGAATACATTGGAAACATTGTGAACAAGTCATTTTAATTATAAAGAAAATGGTTTATTAGCTCAAATATTAGTAGTAGTTTCTTCATTAAATGTTCTTCAGTCACACTTGATTTGTTGTTTTTAGTTGCACGAACATGCAGCCTACTTGGTGGACAGTTTGTGGGAGAGCTCTCAAGAACTGTTGAAAGACTGGGAATGTATGACAGAGTTGCTTTTAGAAGAACCTGTTCAAGGAGAGGAAGGTATAGTATTGTGACAAGTTGGTTTACAAATTGTAATGGTATCTATTAATAATACCATTCTATATAGCTCATATCTTAAAAATGAATGTATGCAGGAATGCTGTATGTCTCTTTGCAAAAAGAAGAATTTGTCTCCTATAACAAATAAGGATATGTCAATAGCTTTTAACACCTTTCTAGATTAAGACTGCTACCACAAAAGTTTTTTAAAATCCACGTGTCTGGTAATATTGAAAAGAGTTTCCATTATGCTAATTTGAGACACAAAATACTGACATGTTTAAAAAGGGGTGTGTGGGGCACCCAGGATCTTTTTGCTATATTTATATGTGAACTTGGAAAAGCCTTTGACACAAAAGGACTTAATTAGACCAGAACCATACTCCTTTGTTATATTTTCTTAATTATTAAAAATCAGAAAGTAAAAAATAAAGTCATTTACCTAGCTATGCAAGAAATAAGGAGGTATGATTGCTATAGGATAAGTTCTGAAGTATGTATCTATTACATGTTGCATAATAACATGAACAGCAAAGTGGATATGTATTTTTAATAAAGTATTTATATTCCTAAAGCTTATGTGAATATTCCTCAGAACTAGAAATGTATTTTTCTATTTATGGTTTATTTTTCAAACTACCTCACAATAGTGCTTTAAAGAACTGCTGTTTCATTTAATTCATACAACATTCCTGCAGTGTAGATGATACTTTGATGTAAATGAGGTTTGTAGTGAACATAGACTTCACAGTTAAAATAAATAAATTCAGATTGCTATCTCTATCTTATTTGAATGAGGTCCTCATTTTTTTCTCACCATTAGGTTCCTTTGTAACAGAGATTATTTTCCCTATATATCTTACATTGTTTTAAGGATTAAATCTAATTAAACTATTCTCTGTTCTGCTTTCCCTGTTGTTCTATATGGCTCAAAATCTTCTGGGAATGAAAAGTAAAAAAATAAAATAAATAAAGTAAAAGCACAATGAACCATCTCCTGCAGTAGACTACCAAACGGGTCACCAGGAGAGTGGCCATCTCCCCAGTGTTCTTTCTTTAAAAAACAAAAACAAAAAAAATGCCACACACACATTCATTCATTCATTCATTTATTTCCTCACTTGAGGACATCCTGAGAGAGAGAAAGAGAAACATCAATCCTTTGCCTTTCAGAGCACAGGATGATACTCAACCAACTAAGCCACTCTGGCTGGGTCCCCCACTGTTCTTTCCTGGTAGTAATGCTAACTGGCATTATCTACTCTGGCTTTGATAAATTTAAAACAAATCCTTCCCAGGCTTTTCCCAGATTTTCTTTCAAGATGGAAGTTATGGTACATTTGGCTTTACCTCTGATTATTACTACTCAATTTGCATGGGTTTTTTTCTCCATATCTCTGGTAAAAAGATGGTCTGATTACTAAGTTGCCAGGACCTTATGCTTACAAGGTCAGACTTAATTGTACTCTGAATTTCTTTCACGTTTGTGATCACAGGAATATGAACATATACTCTGTGTGTTTTCCTTTTTCACCTATATACATTCCTGCTAAGTTCACTCATTCATTCTGTTTCTGACTAATCTTAATATATTCTCTAATAAAATCAATTCCCCTTATAATTAATACCGCCCAATCAATACTTGAACAAAGTATCTAGCATAGTGTTTCACCCATTTTTCTTCTTTTGCTTGTGGCTAAAGAATCTGTGCATTATCAGTGGGTTAGAGCTTTTTTATTGTGATTGCAAGACTTTTTTTTTTTTTATCACCCCATGCTTTTTAAGGTTATTTCCAAAGAGAAAGAAGGCAGGAGAATAAATTAAGGGAAGAGCCAAAGAAGTGTGATTTGGTATTGTTAACTTTTTACTCACATTTATATAAGATGTGTAAGTCAGTAAATAGTAATTACTAAGTCTTTCAGTTATCAAGGTGGTCTAGATGGATTTACCTCATTAAAATAACTGTACTATCAATTATTGTGTTTTAAATTTAGTTGGCATTAGAATTAATTTTCAGTCAAGAAAATTAAAAGTTGGCTTGGGTTTGTTGGTTTGATTTTAACTAGAAAATGAGTTATAAAATGGGGCATTACGTAAATCATAGTTTTAGGGTATGACTGAATCTGGAAAGGCAAGGGTGGGGAAATTATGTATAAAAAGTGCAGTGCCGTATTTATGTCAGAACACAACTTTTTTTCAAGTGTGTTTGTCCAAATATGTCCTAACCCCAGAGGGAGGGCATGCAGGAGGCATTCAATCAATAATTATCATTGATGTTTATATCTCTCTTTTCCTCTCTGAAATCAATAAAGATATACTGTATTTAAAAAAAAAATACAAGGGAAGAGCCCATGGCTGAGTTTAAAGATTGTGGATGGGGGACAGAAACAGCAAGAACAAGGGCAATAAGAGCCCTAGCAAGCTTTAAAAAGGACAGCAGATAATTGTTCTCTATAGAAACCCAGTTAAGAGAGGATTAAGAGAGGTATACCTAATAACATCACATGTTGCAGAGGATAAAAGGGACTAGATGATTTAGGTCCCTGGTGTCTTTTAAGCACTTCTTTTCAATGGTAGTAAGAGAAGTTCAAGGTGAAATCAATAATGGGCAAATGGAGATGATGTACAAAGAGGTTTCCATAGATTTCAAAGTTGTATAATTATCTGATGATTCACAATATAAACAGCTGCCTCTTTAATCCAGGTATTATATTTGGTTCTATGGTTTAATGCTTGCTTTGCTTTGCTTTTTTCCCTCCTTTTATTGTTGATGCTATTACAGGTGCTCTCCTTCTCCCCCCTTCGTCCACCTCCGCCCAGCCCTCGTCACCCTTCCCTCACTTCACCGCTCTTGTCTGTCCATCTGTTCTTTGGCTGTTCTCCTCACCTTCTTTCACCCCTTCCTCCCTGGCTTTGCTTTTCATTTTATTTTTTGGTTTTGCTGTCATAATCCCAAAAGGGAATTCAATTAAATTTCAACCAACCTTGCCTAAGTGGATAGTTTCAAATTATAAATAACAAAGTAAATAACAAAATTGTTATTAATGGGCAGTAGGTACAAATGGATTATTTTTCAACACCAATGTGGAGTTTAGTATATAGTAAAGGAATGTTTTCATACTTGAGATAACTTGTTCTCTCCTTGCTTTCCATAGAACTAGATTATTCCCCTAAATAAAAGTAAATGCATTTAGTTCATAGAAAATCTTGCCATTCTTTTATCCTTAGCCAAATTGGAAAGCTATCAAATTCTACAATCATAAAAATAGAAACTTAGTTGTTTTATTGAGTGGAAAACTTTTTTATATTATTAGGCATTGGATCAAGGAGTATAAATGGAAAAGCTGAAGTTATTTTATGTGGTTTTCCTAAAACTAAAGTTCATGTATTTTTCCTAAAGCTATAGAATCTTAAAACAAAAATGATCAAATTAGGCCCTGGCTGGGTGGCTCAATTGGTTGTAGCATCGTGCAATACACCAAAACGTTGAGTGTTCAATTCCTGGTCGGAGCACATACAGGAGGCAACTGATTGATGTTTCTCTCCCTCATTCCCTCTCAAAATCAAAAACATATCCTCATGTTAGGATTTTTTTAAAATTATTGAATTAGGATGTGCATACATATTCTTATATAGGATAATTTTGATAAAAGTAAAGGAAAAGATATTATGTCTTTGTTTGCCTTTTCATTGTTCTTGCCAAAATTTATTTTAAAATAATTAGTGTAAACTTCTAAATTTATAAGTCTTAATTTCTTTTCATTCAGTTTATACCTACTCACTCTATAATCTCCACATATATTGGTCTTTAACACAGTTAAGTACACAGAGGAAAGGAGACAGAGGGGGGAAAGGAAGACAGAAAGATAAAATTAAACTATTCAAATTAGTCTCAAAATCTAACTTCAAAAATACATAGGACTGAATGCAACAAGGAAATTATAGAATCAATGTGAATAAAATGATAATGTTTTGTTAAATGACCTAAAATAAGACCTCAGAAATGAAGAGGGCTATATTATATTTCTGACTGGAAAGATTATATAAATGTCAGCTATTCTGAATATAATGCATAATTTTCTTAAAATACCAGTCTGAATTCTTCTGTGAATTCTGTGAGGTAAAAAGGAACCAAGTAAAATGATTTTTAATTTTATAGAATTTTAAATATATAAGTATTATATATATATATATATATATATATATATATATATATATATATATATAGCAGTGTGGCATAATGCTTAGGAGCACAGATTCTGGATTCAGACTACATGAGTTTATAAATGGCTCTACTACTGAGTGGTTTGAAAAGTTACTTAACTTTTCTGTGCAGCTCATTTTCCCCATGTGTGGAGTGTGAGGATGTTAGTTCCTATCTCGGAATTGTTTTGAGAATATAAAAGGTTAAGGATATAAATCACTTATAACAGTGTCTTATGCATAGAAAATGCTTACTCATTTGCCATTAGCATTAGAAAATTTTTAGAAAAAGAACTAGGTAAGGGAATCTTGTTCTACTAAATACTCAAATTGGGTGAATTGAGTTACATATTAAAGTATATTATAATATACTAGAGGCCCAATGCACAAAATTCATGCATGGGTAGGGCCCCTACCCTGGCTGGTGATCAGGGCTGATCTGTGGGGTAACAGGGCTGATCTTTGGTGGTAACCCGCTGGTACCCACCTTTGATAGCCTGGGGGCAGCTCCTGCATTGAGCTTCTGCCCCCTGGTGGTCGGTGCATGTCTAGCGACTGGTCATTCCACTGGTTGTTCTGCCAGTCAGTTTGCATATTATATCTCTATATACAACACTAATATTATATCTCTATATACAACACTAATATGCAAATAGATTAAACAGCAGAACAACCAATTGCTGTGATTTGAGGGCGCATGCAGAATATGGCAGACATTGGCCGTGGTGGGATGGTGGAATAGGTGAGCAGGGGTGCCAGACCAAAGCGGGGTGCCAGTTGCTGTCATGGGGCGAGTCTCTGTTGAGTACTGAAAATTCTTTGCTCCCACGCACTGCATCCCACCAGGTGCTCACATCTGCCAGTGCCGGCCCCACATGCACCACTGCCGGCACCGGAGACACTGCTTACACCTGCTGCTGGTACCCCACACCCCCCAGATTGGTCAGCAGGTACAAGCAGCGGCTGCCAGCTCTGATCACCCCTGAGGACTTCTCTACCTTCCCCTGCTTCCGAGGGGCGATCAGGGCAGCAGCTGCTGTTCGAACTCACTGAAGCCATCAGCCTCGTTCACACCTGTTTCTGGCGCTGGCACCAATAGCTCTGTGCTGTCTGCAGGTACAAGCGGGGCCTGCGTTGTCAGCGCTTGGGAGCAGTGACAGTGGGAGCAAGGCTGCCAGCAGACGGGACCGGGGCCTCGGCAGGAGGGGCCGGGCGAGGGAGCAGAGAATGGGCCAAGACTTGCCCTGTGCCCACCACAGCCTCGCAGCCCACAAATTCATGCACAAGGCCCCTACTAGGATTATAAAGCTGCTATAATCAAAACAGTATATGGCATTGTAATAGAAATAGATACATTAGTGAAACTAAAAGAATCCAAAAGTAGATCTAAGTATATATAAGAACCTAAAATATGTCAAAAGGTGATATTTAAATTCAGCAAGGAAAGCTTGTTTGCTTAACAATGTTGAAGTCATAATTGTCTCATCTGGTGGTAATAAATAGGCCCACACTCTATACTATCAGCAGAAATAAATTCCAGAAAGATTAAAAGTTGACAAGCAAGTGAAGGACAGTGGGGGAGGAAGAGAGAGGGAAGGCAATGAAAAGGAAAATATATTTCTATAATCTCTAGAACAAGGAGACCTTTGAAAACAGTACAAGAAACCCAGAAACTTTTTTTTTTAATATATCAGAGAGGAAGGAAGAGGGACAGAGAGTTAGAAACATCGATGAAAGAGAAACACCGATCAGCTGCCTCCTGCACACCCCCCACTGGGGATGTGCCCGCAACCAAGGTACATGCCCTTGACCGGAATTGAACCTGGGCCCCTTCAGTCTGCAGACCAACGCTCCATCCACTGAGCCAAACCAGTTTCGGCCCAGAACCTTTTTAAATGTGTATGTGATAATGTATGTTAACTAAACTTACTGTAATCATTTCACAATATATGTCAAATTATACTGTACAACTTATACAGTGCCATGTGTCAATTACATCCTAATTACTAGAAAGGATGAAAAGAAACCTAGAAGCTATTAAACAAATTGGTACAGATATAACTTTATAAAAGTTAACTCTCTTTCTCATAAAACATACTATAGCCTGACAAGAAAAGGACAAATTGTGAGAAAAAGTTTGTATTGTTTAAAAAACAAAGTTACTATTTCTAATACACAAGAGTTTATAAAGAAGTAAGGTGACTAATAGTAGAAAATGAGCAAAAAATAAACAGAAAAATCTCAGGGGAAAAAACTCAAAAATCAATGAGCAAGAATATATATTCCACTAATTAGTAGACAAAAAGGAGCAAAATAATAAATAATTTTTCATCATTGGATTGGCAAAAATTAAAAGGTTTTATAACATTCAGTGCTGGCAAGAGTCTGAAAAACCAAACATTCTCACGATTGCAGTTGGAAGAGTAAATTGCAATAAAGAAACTGTCAGTATCAAGATTTTAACCTTTGACCTAATACTCCTCAGGAATTTATTCTGCAGAAATCAGTTACACAAATATTTCTATATTGATGATATTTATTGCTGCATTATTTATAATTATAAAAAAATTGTAAATAATTTGAGAAGTTTGACTAAATTTGGAGCAAATTATATAATAATTTATAGATTTATAGAAGATAATTATTCATATAATTTTGCAGTGACTAGAAAGATATTCAAAATCTATTGTTAATTGAGCCCAACTAGTGTGTGTCAATGGTTGAGCATTGACCAGAAGTGCATGGTTCGATTCTGTCGGGACACATGCCCAGATTTTGGGCATGATCCCCAGTAGTGAGTGTGCAGGAGGTAGTAAATCTGTGATTCTCTCTCATCAGTGTTTCTATCTCTCCCTCTTCTCTCTGAAATCTATAAAAACATTTTTAAAATTTTTATTGTTAATATCAAATGTATATATAATACAGCATGATCTTTTTTATTATTATTGACTTCAGAGAGGAAGGAAGAGGGAGAGAGGGATAAAAACCTCAATGATGAGAAAGAATTATTGACTGGTTGCCTCCTGCATGCCCCTACTAGGGATCGAGTTCGCAACCCAGGCATATGCCATTGACCAGAATCAAACCAGAACCCATCAATCTGCAGGCCAACGCTCTGTCCACTGAGCCAAACCGGCTAGGGCAGCATGATCTCTTATTTAAAAAAGAAAAAAGACAGTTTGCCTTAACTGGGTGATTCATTTGATTGGAGCATCGATTGAACCCATACACCAAAAGGTTTCAGATTCAATTCCTGGTCAGGGATATACCTAGGTTGCATGTTTGATCCTCGACCACGGCGCTCATGCAGGAGTCAACCAAGCAATATTACTCTCTTTTTTCTTCTCAAAAAATCAATAAAAACATCCTCAGGTGAGCTTTTAAATGATTTATAAGGAAATATTGTAAAATTCAGCCTAATTCAGGAGTGTAGGAATAGAAGATAGTAGGTATTAGAAAAGACCAGCATTTACCCTCTTTTTCTTTATATACAGTATCCCCAAAAAATGTATAAACACATTAACTGCCAGAAGCTCAATTTTGAAAATAAAATGTATTTTAATAAACACTGACTTTATAATTATTCAAAATGTGTGTATACATTTTTGAGGGACAACCTGTATTTCTTGCTTGACTTCAAAAAAGAACAAGGTACAGGACTTCAGTGTTTAAAATAATCAGTAATGGAATATATTCACAGTTTTTTATTATTGTTTTAAATTTTATATGCATTTTCATTATAAATCTCATGCTATGTGTTTTGTTTCACCTTAGCAATGTCTGACCGTCAAGAGAGTGCTCTAATCGAGTTAATGGTTTGTACAATCCGTCAAGCAGCTGAGGCACATCCTCCTGTGGGAAGGGGTACTGGCAAGAGAGTAAGTTATATTAGTAATAAATCTACAAAAAAATATTTTAATGTAATTAACTATCTTAAGTATTTGAAAATTTTGTTGGTATATGTACCCCTAAAAACATGATGTTTTTTGTAAATGATACATGCTGTGGTATTTCGTCTTCAAAAATAGATCCTTCCCCTCTATGCTTCTTTAGCACCTATACCTGCTGCTTCTAGTCTAGTACTTCTAAGAAATTTCTCATCTATATCTGTTAAAAATGCAAAGCAAGTTGCCTAGTTTGTATGCTCTTCCCTTTAGCAACTAATCTTCAGATAGTTATGTTCTTTGTGCCTTTATTTCCCCAGCTGTAATATGGGGGTTACTAATGCAGGTTTTATTGGTATTAAAGATGAATTGAGATAATCACAGATGGGAAGATTATTTGAAGAGGTAGACAATTTCTCTGTGCAAAAAAAATAACAGAAGTATAAAACTGGAAAATTTGTTTTTAAAAAAACAACACAAAACATCAGGAGTCTGGGACTTCACCAGAGTTTAAAAAACAATAGCAACAACAATTTGAGAAACATTTTTTCTTGAAAAAAATGCTAAAGCTTCTGTAAAAGCAGAGTTTTCTTGCCAGGTATTATATACAGTACACACACATCCCTTAAGTTTGATGAAATCTGTAGTTTTACCAGAGTGGTACTGTATACAAAAACCAACAACTTTTAAGGAACTAGTGGGAAAAGTCCATTTGTCAGCTAGAAATGGCAACTTGGTAGAAACAAGTAGGAATACACACATATTTGATATTCAGAGGTTGTGTTCGCAGTTGATAAGAACAATGGACAAGCCAAGAATCTAACTAAAAAAATCTTGGAAATGAGAAATCCATAAAAGGATTAGATAAGCTCTCCATACATCCTTGGATGATTGGGAAATCTGAGAGACCCTGACCTAAAATAAATGACAAGCCAAACTTTGACTATGCTATTATACCCACAAACAGATCAAGTCTCATAAGGTAGAAGCCATATAGATTTGAGGTATTTGAGCACAACTTTTGCCCAAATCATTGACCAGTAATCTGTTGAAAAACAAAGGGGACTCCTAGGAAGACAGGCTTAAAAAAAGAGAATAAAAATTTCAGGCAGAGGCCACTCATCATGGGAGAGGATAGTTACACAGTTTATGTTAAAGGTTACTTAATTTTGAAATGAAATTTTAAAAATTGAATTAAAATCCCTATGTACTATATTATCCAGATATGTCTACTTTTCTAGGAAAATTATAGCCAAAGAAGCAGTAAAATGTGGCCATACTAGGGGAAAAACAAGAGATATATAAAAACATGCTCAAGAGTCACTATTCTTCCGAGATGCAAATCAAAATAAGAAGGTACCATCTCACACCTGTCAGAATGGCTGTCATCAACAAATCAACAAATGACAAGTGCTGGCGAGGATGTGGAAAAAAAGGAACACTCGTGCACTGCTGGTGGGAATGCAGACTGGTGCAGCCACTGTGGAGTACAGTGTGGAGTTTCCTCAAAAAACTGAAAATGGAACTCCCATTTGACCCAGTGATCCCACTTCTAGGAATGTATCCCAAGAAACTAGAAACACCAATCAGAAAGGATATATGCACCCCTATGTTCATAACAGCACAATTTACCGTAGCTAAGATTTGGAAACAGCCTAAGTGCCCATTAGCAGATGAGTGGATTAAACGGGTACATCTATACAATGAAATGTTATGCTGTGATAAAAATGAAGGAAATTTCACCATCTGCAACAGCATGGATGAAACTGGAGAGCATTATGTTAAGATAAATAATCCAGTCAGAGAAAGATAAATATCACATGATCTCACTAATTTGTGGAATATAATGAACAATATAAACTGATGAACAAAAACAGATTCAGAAATAGAGAAGCATTGATCAGACCGTCAAACCTCAGAGGAAAGGTAGGGTGGGAGTAAGGAGGAGAGATCAACCAAAGACTTGTATGCATGTATATAAGCCTAACCAATGGACACAGACAACAGGGGGGTGAGGGCATGAGTGTAAGGATGGGAGGACAATGAGGGTATAAGGACACATATGTAATAATATATATATGCACACATATGTAATAATATATATCCCAGCCTGGAAAAAATAAAGTAAAAAGCAGTGGTACATCTACACAATGGAATACTATGCTGCTATAAAAAGGAAGGAACTCCTACTATTTGCAACAATATGGATGGGCCTTGGAGAGCATTATGCTAAACGAAATAAGTTAGAAAAAGATAGATATCACAATCTCACTCATTTGAGGAATATAATGAACAACACAAACTGATGAACAAAAATAGATCAGAGACAGAGAAGCATTGATAAAACCATCAAAGCTCAGGGAAGGCAGGGGAGGGTGGGGGGAAGGAGGAGAGATCAACCAAAGGACTTACATGCATGCATATAAGCCTACCCAGTGGACACAGACACTAAGGGGATGATGGCAGCAGCAGGTGGAGGCAGAGCGGCAATGGGGGAATAAGGACATTATGTAATACATTAAATCAATAAAGAAAAAAATTTTTTTTAATAAGAGAAATGGCTTCTCAGTAGGTCCAGTTTTTTAAAATGTATTACATCCGCTCAGTAAGATATTTGAAATGAAATAAGAAACAATATGGAGATGGATTAATAACCAATTATCCATTCTGAAGAACAGAGGAAAAATGATTGAACATAAATGAACAGAGCCTCAGAAATGTGTGAAACATAAATGCATTAGATTTGTGTAATGAGGTCTCAGAAAGAAAGGAACAACAGGAAGCAAAAACATTTGAAGAAATAATTGCCAGAAACTTCATGAATTTGATGAGAAATAGTAATGCACATATCAAAGAAGCTTAGCGAAACTAATAGGATAAACAAAATATCCCACTTCTAGGTACAGTATAGTCAAACTGTTGAAAGTCAAAGATAAAACTTGAAGGTAATAATAGAAAATTCAGGTAGTGAGGGCAACAGCAATAAATTAGCAGTTGATTTCTTTTCAGAAACAGTAGATGCCAGAAAACATAGAATGTATTTAACATAGGGGAGATCACTGTTAACATATTGAGATTAAAACTCTAGAAAAATCAGAGGTGGGGTGTCAAGTGGGGAAAAGGAGACATATGTAAGACTTTAGACAATAAAAAAATAAAAGTAAAAAATAAAATTCTAGAAAAATTATTTTTTCATTGGTTCCAATATTTTTCTCTTTATAACTCTAGTTTTATGGAAATGTTTTTGTTTGCACTTAATCTAAATAAGTAATTTGTCTAAACTTTAATGATTCTTAATTAAGGAGCTAATTAATAAAGTACCAGACTAGAAATTTGCATAAAACTAGATGTCTTTATTTTGATAAATAGTTTGAAAAGCTCCTCTCAAAATTTTCAGTTACATTATCTGTAAGTGCTTCATCATTCTGTCTAATGTTCTAGATTTATAAAGTAGTACATAACACTTATTCTATGCCCATTTGAACTTATTTTTAGGTGCTAACTGCCAAAGAAAGGAAAACTCAAATTGACGATAGGAATAAATTGACTGAGCATTTCATTATCACACTTCCTATGTTGTTATCAAAGGTACAACTTCATTTACATTTTTGTAATATATCACGAAGTTTACTTATTACACTATAAAAGTAGTTACTTTTCCGTTTTTTCTTCCTTCTAGTATTCTGCAGATGCAGAGAAAGTAGCAAACTTGCTACAAATCCCACAGTATTTTGATCTAGAAATTTATAGCACAGGTAGAATGGAAAAGGTAAGACACTATGAAATTAAAATTCTGCTATTGTATTGAGTTTTATTAACTAGAATATTTTAATTATATGCGATCATAACTTGTTATTTGACAGATGCTTATTTTTATTTTATCTACTTATCATAGTTGCATGTTTTTTTCCCTCCTTAGCATCTGGATGCTTTGTTAAAACAGATTAAGTTTGTTGTGGAGAAACATGTAGAATCAGATGTTCTAGAAGCCTGCAGTAAAACCTATAGCATCTTATGCAGTGAAGAGTATACCATCCAGAATAGAGTTGACATAGCTCGAAGCCAGCTGATTGATGAGTTTGTAGATCGGTTCAATCATTCTGTGGAAGATCTATTGCAAGAGGTATGTTTTAAAGTTAATGTGAAATATAATAATTTTGGCTAATTATTAAAGGTAGCTAAGTGTATAAATTGTTTCCATTTTAAAATAAAATTTAGTCAAATTCTCTACACCTTTCAGAACTTAGCAGTATTATTGTAATTATTCATCCATAAAGATCAGCCTTTGTTATATATTTTTTAAGATTTTTAATTTATTTTTATTGACGGGAGAGGAAGAGAGAGAAACATTGATGTGAGAGGGAAACATGGATCTGCTGCCTCCTGCTTGTCTCCTACCAAGGATCAAGCCCAAACCAAGGGATGTACCTGGCCAGGAATCAAACCAACTGAGCACACTGGCCAGGGCTATTATACTTTATTTTTATTTTTTAAATTTGTTTCAGACAAGCTATATATATATATATTTTTTTTTGGTCTTTTAAGAAAAATCTTGTTAAGTCCTGGCCTTTTCTTTTCTTTTCTTTCCTTTTCCTTCCTTCCTTCCTTCCTTCCTTCCTTCCTTCCTTCCTTCCTTCCTTCCTTCCTTCCTTTCTTTCTTTCTTTCTTTCTTTCTTTCTTTCTTTCTCTCTTCATACTTTTTTAAAGACTATTTTTATTGCTATCAGAGAGGCAGGGAGAGAGAGATAAAAACATCAATAATGAGAGATAATTATTTATCAGCTGCCTCTTGCACAGCCCCTACTGGGGATCAAGCCCACAGCCCAGGCATGTGCCCTGATCAGGAATAGAATCATGACCTTCTGGCTCATTGGTCAACATTCAACTACTGAGTCATGACAACTGGGCAAGGAATGGCTTTTCTTAAATCTTTTTTTTAATTTTCTATTCCTGGAATCTAATTTGCATTTTAATATTACTTTATGATATGCTAATGCATAGAAAATTAAAATTATGTACTCATGATTGATTACTAGTGGCATGCCCAAGATAGCAGGTTATTTTTGTAATTATTTCTGTGATTATCAAATCCTGTCTTTTCCCTCCAATCTGAGTAAGACAATCTTGAAACCTCACAGCTTTCTGTGCTCTGAGATCCAAGCTGATGATCTTCTTAATCCATGTAACCGATATCCCCCTACTTTTAATTTTAAATTTTAAAAAAATTTAATCATTTTTTATGTTGTATTGTGATTTATCTCTCACAGTTGAGATTAGGGGTATCTTTCATTTTTTGGATTTTGTTTTATTTGTGTTTTGTTATTTACCAGCAGTGAATATGTATTTTTTATATAATAATAAAATTTTTATTTAAGCAGTAAGTATTAATAAACTTTCAGGTGAATTTGAGAATACATAAAGGTGTGGTAATAAGGTGATATCTGTTTTTTATTTATAGGGAGAAGAAGCTGATGATGATGATATTTACAACGTGCTTTCTACATTAAAGCGGTTAACCTCTTTTCACAAGTACGTGATTTCATTGGAAGTAGATTCAGTAAAAGCAGATTAGTCAACATAAACCCAACTGATCGTATTTGTAATATTTAACATCCATATAACAGTGGGAAATTTTAAAGAAATATCAAGATGTTGTAAAGTTTTTCTTTATTATTCTAATTTTCTTTAGGTAAATTATGGGGTTTTATTTTAATACTAAAACTGATGAAATTTGTGCAAGAGTAGGCCTTCCTTCCCCCGGCTGCCGTCACCCGGGACCCGGGCTCCCCTCACAGAGGGAGGCCCTGCCCACCTGCTGCAGCCCACTGGTCGGCTGCCTGGGCCTCCCTCTGCGGGTCGATCATGGGGTGATGACCAGGCCCTGACCAGTCATATCGCATCTGCCTTGGCTGGCCTGGTGCCAGAGGGTGTCATAGTGTGGTCCCAGATGGTGGTCCTTATTCCACTGTTTGGCCGTTTGGTCAATTTGCATATTATGCTTTTATTATATAGGATGGTTATTTAAGGAGAAAGATTTATCATTCCTTATAATAAATGCACGCTATAAAGGTAAAAGTTAATTGTATTTTTAACAAATTTGATGAGTTTATTCTGTAAGCTAGCATTTCTGAAGTATTTCAATGGATAGTTTTTAAAAATCTTACTAAAAAATATTTTGGGGAAAGCCATGAAAGTTGTTTCTGTGAGCTTTTATTTCTGTATTGTTCTTGTTTGTTTTATGTAAACAGAACAGTTGAATTTGAAGAAGGACAAAAGGCTTGTTCAAGGAAATAAGTGTCATTTTCAAATTGTAGTTTGCATGTCCCTTATAGTAAGACACGCTTATCTTCTCTAAAGAAAGGAAAATAGAGAACTTCGTTGTCAAAACAATGTTTAGGTGTAGGCCTATATCAGTAAATACTTCAGATTTTAAAGCAATGTCCAAAATCTAAGCCTTTTCTTTATATACAATACATTGTTTGATATTTCATAGAGACACTACCTTAATTTTTAAAATATGAAAATATTTTAAAAGTATGAAATAAAAGTTGACAGCCAATTATCTACTATTTTTAGTAGTAGTGCTCATGATGATTTAAAATGTCAGCATTATCTCATTCAAAACTCCTCAGCCCATGCAAATAGCTACACTAAAGTCATTGGGCTTTGCCATATTTTCTTTCCCCTGGTTTTGTCAAATCTTTTTTGAAATACTTTAGCTTAATTCTTTGTGATCTCAGGATTTGTTTAAATGTATTTTTAAATATATTAGAAGAGAAAGAACTATGGAATATGAGCTTAGGTTGACCATGTTGAAGTAATCTTCACTTAAACCTGTGAAGGTTGTTTGTTTTTTATTATGATACTAGAGGTCTGGTGCACGAAATTTGTGCAAAGGGCTCAGCCCCCACTGCCTTGGCCTCCGCCCACCAAGGTGGCTGCAGGTCTCTGCCTGGGCCCCTGCCTGCTACAGCTTCGTCCAGAAGGGCATCCGGTCTAATTAGCATATTAAGCTTTTATTATTATAGATAGTTTTGTTTTATTTTATTTTTTTAAATATATTTTTATTGATATTTTGCAGAGAGAAAGGGAGAGAGATAGAGAGCTAGAAATGTCGATGAGAGAGAAACATTGACCAGCTGCCTCTTGCACACCCCCTACCGGGGATGTGCCCGCAACCAATGTACATGCCCTTGACCGGAATCGAACCCGGGACCTTTCAGTCCGCAGACCAACGCTCTACCACTGAGCCAAACTGGTTTCAGCTTGTTTTATTTTAGAATGTGTAAAGTTTTGTTATTACTGATTTCTTTTAATGAATTCCTAATATCATCTTGAGCTCTCTCCACCTCTTTATTTCCCCCTCTCATTTCCCTCTTTTTTCTTTCTTAAGTATGAGCAGTTAAATATTTCCTTTATGATTCTTTTTCAACTCTACAAGAAAATTAAGTTATTTTACTTTAAGTCATTTTATTTAAAATTCATTCTAGAATAAAGTTAATAAATTTTGTTTATTTTAGCGCTCATGATCTCACAAAATGGGATCTGTTTGGTAATTGCTACAGATTATTGAAGACTGGAATTGAACATGGAGCTATGCCAGAACAGGTGGGAGTTTAATCTTCCTTCTATCTCATTTCAGAAAGCTAAAGATTTTTGCAATCACACAGGATTATCAAAAGCCTTTCATAGAAAGTAGCTGAAAATTCTTTAATATAGCCACCTTCTTTGAGAATTCTTGCCATAATGATTAAATGTTACTGATAGATATATCTTCAAGTTTAAGCAGAATAAAATAGGAAACATTTGCTGTAATGTTCTCAAAAATTTTATGTTAAGGTAAGCATTTTTAGGATAACATCCAGATTTCTTTGTCATGGTAAGATGACTATATTATTGTCCAAATAAGTATTCTTTTAAAAGTGAAAGGGGGTACTATTAATTACTCTAAGGTAAGCATTAGCCAGATCGTTACCCTCCAGAAGGTCCTCTGTGATTTGGTTTCTACTGATTTAGACTTCTTTCTTGCTTTCTTTTATTTATTTATTTATTTTTTTTAGAGAGACAGTTGGGGGGAATTAAGGGGGAGAGAGATGGAGACACAGACACTGATTTGTTGTTCCACTTACTTATGCATTTATTGGTTGCTTCTTGTATGTGCCCTGATTGGAGATGGAATCTGCAACCATGGCATATCTGGACAACACTTTTAACCAACTGAGCTACCCGGCCAGGCTAATCTAGTCTTGGTTTATGCTTACACTTATACTCTATGAAACTTTTCACAGTTTATCAAAGAAGCTTCCTTTGAAATTTCTATTCCTTCACTTATGTTTCCTTTTATTACCAGATTAAAACATATCTTTCTTTAAAGATTTAGTGATTTTTTTTCTTCTCTAGAATGTTTTTCCTAACCAGTATCACTTTCTATTCCTGGCTAACATGTGAGTTCCTCTTCTCTCCCCTTAACACATTACCCTATGTATGTATTCTTTTATCAGACCAATTATTAAATTATTATAATTGTTACTAATTTGTCTTTTCAGTTGATTATTCTCCAAAATGAGAGAATATGTTTATTTTTAAGTCCCTGTGTCTAGTTCTAGGCTTAGATACTGAATAAATATCTGTTTTAAGAACAGAGTTCAGACAGTAAACATTTGGTAATAGTGTCTTTTTTTTCCAAATGGTTATTTTAAATTTTTATACATTTATGCCTCTAGAATGATGTATTTCTTTTTTTCTTTCCTTTTTTCTTTCTTTCCTTTTTTCTTTCTTTCGTTCTTTCTTTTTTTCTTTCTTTCTTTCTTTCTTTCTTTCTTTCTTTCTTTCTTTCTTTCCTTCTTTTTTACCAAATGATATTTTATAGATGCTCCTTAATTCTGTAAAACTTTTGGACTGTAAGCTATGAAATATATTGTATGATATAAACTGTACAATTGTAAATTATATCTCATTTGTTTGAATTTTTTATTTGATACAGATAGTCGTACAGGCATTGCAGTGTTCTCATTACTCGATTCTTTGGCAGTTGGTGAAAATTACTGACGGTTCTCCTTCCAAAGTAAGTAAGAGTTTCTGTAGGCAGAAGGGTTATTACTAAAATAAAATAATCTCCATTCATTTATATTTAATACATTATTGTTATAAGTTATTGCAAATTATCATCTTGACTAAAATATAAAATAATTTTCTTGTTATCAATTTTTGCTTTATCCTATGAGTAGTAAGTATATTTTATCTTTTTGGAAGATAACCAGTCTTCAAGCAATAGATACATACTTTATTTGTACAAAAGTTAAAATTTTTACAAAATTAACCATTTTAGAAACCAAAAGAGGTAACATGCTATAAAAAAGATAGAGTAATATTGGGAGATAATAGTATGTAGCTTTCAGTTCTGGCTGGCAACATGGAACCTTGGGACTCAAATTGAGTAACACTCTTGTTAAAAACAACTCAAATTGCTGGATAAATTTTTTTAGCTTTTAATTTTTCACTGATCATATAAAACAAAAAGGGAAATACAAACCAGATATTAAGTGAAACTAGGATTCAAGAGAGTCGGCAAAGCACTGAATCCTACTTAACCTTAAGGATCTTTTCTAATCTAGACAAATTGTAAGGCCCTCCCAAGGTGTAATGTCTTACAGGTAGCACACCTCCCTGAAAATTTGGAATCCTAAAGAGTTACTCCCAGCTCAAGGGTGAATTAGAAATAAATTCACACCAGCTCCATGAATGGAGAAATACAAGGAAAACAGCTTGTCTTAAATTTATCACTGATTAAAAAGAAGAAAACAGGTGTCCCAGGAAGACCTATAACCTTGACTGGCTTTCACATAGGTTTTCACCCTAAAATTATACTACTTCAGTGGTCCATTAGAAAATAAAAAATGAGAGTTTGATTTAAAAAGTCTCTATCACTTTTGAAATGAGAGCAGCTTGAACATATGAGTTCAAACATTTGATAAAGAATCAAATAGCCCTAACCGGTTTGGCTCAGTGGATGGAGCGTCTGCCTGCAGAATGAAGGGTCCCAGGTTCGATTCCGGTCAAGGGCATGTACCTTGGTTGCGGGCACATCCCCAGTGGGAAGTGTGCAGGAGGAAACTGGTCAATGTTTCTCTCTCATCAATGTTTCTGACTATCTGTTTCCCTTCCTCTCTATAAAGAGTCAATAAGATATATTTTATTTTAAAAAGAATCAAATAAAAATATTAGGATGTTGCCGAAACTGGTTTGGCTCAGTGGATAGAGCGTCGGCCTGCGGACTGAAAGGTCCCGGGTTCGATTCCAGTCAAGGGCATGTACTTTGGGTGCGGACACATCTCCAGTAGAGGGTGGGCAGGAAGCAGCTGATCGATGTTTCTCTCTCATCAATGTTTCTAACTATCCCTCTCTTCCTCTCTGTAAAAAATCAATAAAATATATTGTTTTAAAAATTAGGATGTTTACATAGCCTCATCTTAAAACAGAAACTACTCAGCCAATAAAGAAGTTCAATAATACATTTCTATACAGTATGAGTAACTTGATATAGAGCATTCTTTTCTCAGAGAAAGATTTTTTTTTACCCTTCTGATTAAAAAATTTGAGGAATTTGCTGCCTTTGGAAAGTAATTAAAGTTTTTGTTCTTAATTAGAAGAAGAGCGATATATTGGTTAGCTTCCTGGTTGTTTTTATTTTATTTTATTAAAAATTTAGTCTTGATAAGCAAAAACTGAAATTAACCTTTTGTAGTAACCAAAACCACTTGAAAATTGCATTACATCCTCATGTTTTTTAAATATATATTTTATTGATTTTACACAGAGAGGAATTTAGAGAGATAGAGAGTTAGAAACGTCAATGAGAGAGAAACATCGACCAGCTGCCTCTTGCACACCCCCTACTGAGGATGTGCCTGCAACCAATGTACATGCCCTTGACCGGAATCGAACCTGGGACCTTTCAGTCCGCAAGCCGACGCTCTATCCACTGAGCCAAACCAGTTTTGGCTCCTCATGTTTTTTAAAATGTTATTTAATATGGTAAAATTAACAGAGGTTGAATACATGTAATTATATATGCAATATAATTACATAAAATATATATTAAATTTTAATAACAAGAGTTTATTATATGTTACAATTAACTTTTTTTCTAATTTATTCTGGTTATTTTATATTCTTTTTTTTCCACTGAGATAATTTTGGTTATCTGAGGCACAGATTTTCTGATTGTCATTCCAAGGAGGGCAATGCAGATTTTGTGGCCAGCACTGATTTCTTTTATGCCAGAAAGAATGATATAGCATCTTTTTTTTTTTTTTTTAATAATCCTTCCTTGAGGGTATTTTTCCATTGATTTTTAGAGAGTGTGGAAGGGAGATGGAGAGACAGAGAGAAACGCCGATGTGAAAGAGACACATTGATCAGTTGCCTCCCGCATAATACCAACCAGGGCCGGGAGCTTGCAACCGAGGTGCATGTCCTTGACCGGAATCAAACCCAGGACCCTTCAGCCCACAGGCTGACACTCTTATTCTCTGAGCCAAACCAGCTAGGGTGCTATAGCATCTTTTAGGTGTTTTCATTATTCAGTTGATTTCTATTTATATTTTTTATTCATTTATATTATAAGTGAAATTCTTACATAGGTGTCTCAAGTTATTTCTTCCCACTTTGAAGTTGTTGGTAATTTTTCATTCAAAATAAATTTAGTAATTATTATGTTCAGTTGTGTCTATAAAGTGGTTTTCTAAGTGATAATCTTAAAAAGCATAAATCTTCAAGATACATGCAAACTTAAAAAAATTAATCTTTCATTGCTAAGATTCTCTTAAAACATAATGACTCATATTTTACTAGATTAGGAATTTTCAAGCTTTCTATATAGGATATCTTTGAAAATTTAATTAGCTTTGTACACATATAATTTATATTACTAACATTCCATTGATAAGATATTAACAACTATAGTTCTAGCCGAGGATTAACTTGTTATGCAAATAATCTTGAGACAAGTCACTTAAATATATTACATAGACACAGACAACAACATAGTGATAGCCAGGGGAAAGGGGGAATGGGGTTAGTTGGAAGAGAGCAAAGGGATGATAAATTGGGACAGAAAGAGACTTTAGTTTGGGTGATGGCCGCATGATGCTGAATGCAGATGTTTTGTTGAGTTGCACACTTGAAACATGTATGGTTTTGTTAAACAATGTCACCCCAGTGAACTCAATAAAAAAATAATTTTAAAGCAGACAACTTATGTCAAAGCATTTACATCGATTGTGAAGTGCTTTCCAGGGAGAGACAGATTTTAAAACTATTAATAACAATTTTAAAAACCATTTACCTGTGTTTAGGGTTACTTATTTATAAAATTGAAAGTTGTATTGTGCCAACCTCTTTTGTCTCTAGAATTCTGTAATCTATGTTATGATTAATAACTGTTATACTAAAGATGTCTGGGTATGTATTACTAGAATCTTAACAGTGTTTATCTCTGGGAAATAGAAATTCTTTGGGGGCAGACATAAGAAGAAATTTACTTTCACTTTATACCTTTTGATACTGTTTGATAGTTTTGTTGGTGATTCTTAAAAGTGGTAATTTTTTCACAAAAATTAATGTTTAAGACTATTAATAGAAAAGCATCTTGGTTCTCCATTCTAAACTTAGGTCTGATTTATCACATATAACTCAGAGTTGTTGAACTTGAATATTAGAAAAAATGCTTAGAGTGTTCTATATCTTACTTGCAATAATAGCATTATTCTTTTGTTTATAAATGTAATATTAGAGCTATCAGAGAATTTAGATTACTTGATGAAACCTGTTCTTTTTAGATAAGGCCTACAGGGTGAGATTATTGTTATTACACTGTTGATATTTTACTATTTTTTAGTATATATTTTTATTGATTTCAGAGGAAGAGAGAGGGAGAGAGAAATAGAAACATCAGTGATGAGAGAGAACCATCCATTGGCTGCCTCCTGCATGCCCCCTACTGGAGATCAGGCCAGCAACCTGGGCATATGCCCTGACTGGGAATCAAAGTGTTACCTCCTGGTTCAGAGGTCATTTTGTAAATCACTTTAATATAAATGCTCTAAATGAATTAAATCTTTATCCTTAAAATAGGTATTACCATATTCTTATTTTACAGATAAGGAACCTGATTACTTAGAAAAATTGGGCTTGCCTAAAATTACAAGTCTTTTGAATTTCAATCTAGTTGTTTTTCTGTTAACACTCTTTAAATTCTTGTATTATTAAGCTTTTAATACAACTTGTTCTATTGTGGCTTTTTTAACAAATTATTTTCTAAAGGCTGGCATGTTTGGTTGACTCTTCACTAAATAAAAATGTCTGTTAATCAGTTGGGTATTAAACAATTACATCATATAGCCTTTTTTCCCCATCATTCTGTATCTATAAAAGCATTTGAATGAGAAGTTACCATGGTTTTAAGTGGCTTATTTTGTAATGCCAGTGGTTTAAAGTTAAAATAGATGGAAGACTTTGGTAATGATGCACCTAAAACATTTTTTTCCCTGTTTTCTAAAATTTAAAAGTAATTCAGTAGACTCTCGGGATCTAAATATTTAATTTGTAATGTTGATCATTTATAGACAACTTGATAATCTTACTGCATTAATTAATATTTCTGTTGTTGAATAAGTATTTCACACATGTCATACTCAAAGGCTAACATGGGCCAAATAAACAAGGTTTAAGTTTATGTGGGCCGCAAAAAAACAAAAGCTTCAATTTTCATAGAAACATAGGTTTGTTTCCATAGAGACATGCTGAATACAAAAGGCTGAAGTAAATGAGTAATCATTAACATAAAATAAGAGAATATTTTAATAAAAATTAGTATTTTTTCTTGAACATTAACATCAGACACTGAGTAACTGCACAAACCAATAAATGTAATGCAAATGAGCCTATTTTTCTTGTTCTTCGAAAGTGAAATATGTCCTGATGTACATACCAAACAAGTCGTCAGTCCAAGACTAATGACGGGGCAATCGGCTGCTAAAATATTCACTGCTGGTATTAGTGGAGAGAAATAGTGCATCTGCGCTTACGGTGCATAAGGGAAATGAATGCGACACAATTATAGTAATCAGTCATTAGCGAACGTTGTAGTTCGTTATTAATAATAACAGGATATTGTAAAAATGAAGTTACAAAAGTTTTTATCAAAATGTATCTTACATATTGTTATATTGGCTGGACTGAAAAATATTCATTGTGTGCTACATGCAGCCTGTGGCCCATGAATTTGACATGGGCCATTTGAAGTATCCTATATAATAAAAGGTTAATATGCAAATTGACCAAGCAGTAGAATGACCAGTCCCTATGATGCACACTGACCACCAAGGGGGAGCTGCCACAGGGGGAATGCCGCTCAGCCGGAAGCCGGGCTCACGCTGCGGCAGTGCTAAGGCTGTCCAACTGATGGGTTAGGCCCACTCCCCGCAGTCAGTTGAGGGCTCCTGAACTGCGAGGGGCACAGGCCAGGCTGAGGGACGCTCCCCTCCCCCAGCCCCGAGTGCATGAATTTCATGCCCCGGGTTTCTAGTTGTTAATAATATGGAATGAGCCATTTAGCTAGTGAAGGAGCTAGCCAGCTGACCACTATGTTTTCTTCTACTCATTAGTACATTTATAGAAACTCCTTTACCGGTAAATCTCTGAAGAGGTCATTTGCATCTTTAGTTAATAAATTATATGTGTTAGTTTTTTATGTAAAGTGCTTTTCATAAAGTTGGGCTTTCTTACTTGAGTACATGTTCATTGTGAAAATAAAATAAATTATCTTAATTTTACCACCTGAGGGTAACCACTGTTAAAATTTTTATATGTTTTCTTTTAGTTTTTTTTCTTACATATTTTTCAATCTTATTGAAATCATCATGTATTTACAATTTTATGCCTCCTCTTAGTTAACATGGGATTTCCTCCAGTTATTAAAAGAATGTCGATAGATATTTTTTTTGTATGCATTAGTCCATCGCATAGCTATACCATAATTAATTTTACCATACCACTCTACTCTCTTGGATGTTTAGGTTGTAAACATTTTAACTAATAAACATTTTAACATAATAAAATTAATGCCATGATCGGTATTTTAGTGCAAAAGTTTGTTCTGTGTTTAAATTGTTTTATAGTCTTAGAAATGGAATTGCTGGGTCAAAGATTTTACTTTTAAGGTTTGATACCTACTGCTAACTTGTTTTTTAGACAGTATCTTCTAAACTTTATTTTTCGTATCTATTAAGTTAATGGTAGTTATATTTGAAGTTTAAATTCAAATTATAATTTAACTAGTAAACACTATTTTATAAAATGAATCTATGAGAAGACTATATCAAGAACAGGATTAGATCTTTATTTGAAATGGAAGTGCACTGGGTTTCACCATTGAGTATTTCCTCTATTCCCCCTAATTTCCAGAGTTGAACCTCTTTTGGCAGTCTCTCAGGCCATGCTCAGTTTACTTTGTTCCGGTGCCCCCTAGTGCTGGTCGTGTAGAAGCAGCCTTCAGTTTCTCTAGCAGAAAACATCCTTCTTCAGCTCCTCTGGACACACACAAAGACTTTTAAAGAGCCAGGTAAATAAGAGTTAGGGCTAAAATAATGCCCCATTGCCTTTTTGGCCTGGGGTTCTAGAATTTATTTTTCCTACTGGGAGGAGCTGTCCTACTCTCTGTAATCTTATATTTGCAGTGTTCTTAGCCTTGCATGTTTCTCTTCTAGACAGCAGTAAGGAGGACCTGCGGCAAACTCCTGCCTTCTGGATCCTGACCCTTTTCCTAATCCTTTAAATTGAAGAAAGTAAATATCCCTCAGGTAGCTACAGGTTAAATTATCACTTAGGTGTTTAGCTGTAAAATTTGTTCCATTGCCTTCTTAACTGAAGGGTCTCCTCTGCAAATTCCAGCTTATTTAACCTCTAAACAGACTGGGGAAGAGTGGTGTTAGGGTGAAGGTGGCCAGACTCATGAGGAGATACACTTAACCTTGCTGTTCTTCATATAAGCATACATTCCTAGAAATGTACTAGAAATAGGCTCAAATGTAAAATAATCAACAGGCTGCTTTTTACACTTCCCCCTTTTCTTTTTCCTTCCCAGGCCTTTAAATGTCAATGAATAAGAATGAAATAGCTTGCTCAGGTCTTTGCCCCAAATTCCTATAATATCAAAATACAGGTACCACCTCTTCCCCTGCAGAGGGGAAAAGGAATGGGACCAAGAGTGAGAATAATGGCTATCTCTCTAGGAACAAATGCTTAGCAATGTATAACCATTTTACTTTATTCTTTTTTTTTTTTTTTTAGAAACTTTCCCATTATCTTTTATTTCTTGAGAACTCTATGCTCAGTAACTATCTAGTTAGTTTTAAGCCTTCCCTATGATTGTTTCATAACTTCAGAGTTGTTCTTTGATAATTGTGTTTCTGTTAATATTATATTTTACCTCAACTGCCTAATTGGTTGATCTAGGAAGGTTAGAGGTGAAAGATCCAAGTCTTGTTTTATATCCATTTCTTGTTTAGCTCTAAGAATTTCTTTTTAATCTGGAATATAGAAGTAGATAGGAGTTTAGACCAAAGTCTGAGCTTCTCCAGAATTTTATCCAACTCTAAAATTCATAAAGATCTTTGGAAGCCAGAAGTAAAGGTATTCAATTTAGCAAAGAACTTACAAGTCATTATTCCAACATGCTGCAGTGGCTCAGTGATTGAGCATTGACCTATGAACCAGGAAGTCATGGTTCAATTGGTCAGGGTTCATGCCCCAGTAGGGGGTGTGGAGGAGGCATCCCATCAATGTTTCACTCTCATTATTGATGTTTTTCTCTCCCTCTCCCTCCCTCTCTGAAATCAATATATATATACCTTCTATCCCTTAAGGCTGCCTTAATTTCACTAGCCTGTCCAGTGGATGTTTTTTAGGATGCTGATTTCTGGTTGTTGTTTTAATTTGGATGCTGCTTTTACTTACACAGGGACACAGGCCTTGAAAGCACCTTTTATAAATTCTCAGACACCTTAAGATATTTAATACTTCATGATCTCAGTAATGAGCCAGGACTGAAAAGATTTGTTCTAACTGACAATTATTATAAAGTAATAATGTGTTTTAACTGAGCTTATCAGAGGTCTAAAGCAACATTAACCATTTAAATAAAACATAACACTTCTTTCTTTCTTGTACAGGAATTGGATATTTTCTCTACCAAAATTAATGGTAAAAGTTTACTTTCCTGTAAAGCCATTTATTTGAATAGAAAAGATATAGTTGTTTTATCCTACTTAATATCCCCTGAGGGATATTGAAATGCATTTTCCTTTCTAAGTAGGTTTTTTAGAAATGTTTTTACTTTAGTGGCCATTCTACATATAATTACTAGGTATTTGTTAAGTGACTTCCTATTGCTGACTCAATTTATAAATAGTGTATATTTCCAGCATTTTTTGTGTTGGAACTTGGTCTTCAAAATTAAATCCAAGTTTGAATTTTGGCTCCATTTCTTACCACAGGTGATAAAGATAAGCAAAATATTTCACCATTGAACTTTATTTTCCTTATGTGTGATATTCACTGCTAGATGGGGTTGTTGGGAAGATTAAATGGAAAGAAGTGTTTCAGGGGCCTGATTGGTGTGCTCAATAGTTAGAGTGTTGACCCACACACCGAAGGGTCCCAGGTTTGATTCCCAGTAAGGGACAAGTACCTGGGTTGCAGGTTCAATCCCCAGCCCTGGTTGGACAAGTGCAGGAGGCAGCCAATTAATGTGTCTCTCTCATATTAATCTCTCTCTCTCTCTCTCTCTCTCTCTCTCTCTCTCTCTCTCTCTTTCTCCTCCCTTTCTACCCCTCTCCCTCCCTTTCACTCTCTAAAAAAATCAATGGGCAAAATATCTTTAGGTGAGGATTAACAAAAAAAAGTGTTTCAGTAAACAATAGCTGTTGTTCTGATGGAGTTAAATTGTGGTTCTAGTCTAATCTTCCCTTGTACCAAAAACAAGAATTGATACTAAATGAAATATCATGTAAGACTACAGGACTATGTAAACATGCTCAGGAGCCAGTGTACGTTTGGGATACAACAGCATAGATTTTGTCCTCCATGTGTACATTGGAATAATTTAGGAATTCAGTTCTCTCACTTTGATTCTAACAGTTACTGCTTTTCCCCTGTCCCTCTGATTCCTCCTTTATCTTTCTTCATCTTTGTACACTACAGGATAAAGAAATCAGAAGATGTTTTGGAACTACAGTAGGCAGCTTAAGGGTTCCTGAATCATAAGTGAGTGGATTAGCCTTTGAGACAATGGCAGGAGTCAGCAGGTGGAGATTCAAATAGTCAAGAGCAACAACACTGAAAACTAGGTATTACATTTGGGGTCAAATATTCAATAGTTATTTTATTGTGTGTTCACAAAAGTAGCACACTGTCCCTATCCCCCTACCCCCAGAAAGAGAAGCTAATAGCAGTTATTCATATAAGAAAGCAACTTGAAAGGTATTGCATAGGATCTATCCTATCACAATGGAAAGGCTTCTTGTCCCTTGGTCATTGTTGTATCCCAATGAATGAATTTAGTTCCATCTGTTTATATAATTTTTAGTATGGATACTAACTTAGTTGAGCTGAAAAATAATTTAATGAGCCTTGTTATATGTCAGTAATTGTGCTAAGTACAGATAAATGGAACACATTTTTAAAAATATATATATTTTATTGATTTTTACAGAGAGGAAGAGAGAGGGATCACCAATCAGCTGCCTCTTGCACACCACACCCCCTACTGGGGATGTGCCTGCAACCTATGTACATGCCCTTGACCAGAATCGAACGCGGGACATTTCAGTCCGCAGGCCAATGCTCTATCCATTGAGCCAAACCGGTTTCAGCAAATGGAACACTTTTGACATAAGAAACGTCTAAACCTGTAGAGAATTTTTATGAGTTTATGTGAGCCAATCTGAGAAGAATTACTGGGAAGCAAAATCTCAACGGATTGAAAAAATGCTCCAGAGAATGACAGTTTTGCTGCTTGTTTTATACATTAGAATAAAAGGAGACTTACAGAGGGTTACATGAAATCATTGGTAGTATATTAAGGGGGCAGGAGAAAGCAAAATGGGGAAATATCTGGGATTAGATAAAATGTCAAAATAGAGAAACATATACTTTTACATTGATAGTTACAAGGTAGTTAATTAACTTCTATAGCACATAGAGATGGTTTTTGGAAACTAGATAATGAGAATAGTGGCCAGTTTTGCAGTGGCTAGAGCATCGGCCTGCGGACTGAAAGGTCCAGGGTTCGATTTTGGTCTAGGGCACATGCCCGGGTTGCGGGCCTGATCCCCAGTAGGAAGTGTGCAGGAGGCAGCAGATCAATGATTATCTCAATATTAATGTTTCCATCTCTTTCTCCCTCTTCCTTCCTCTCTGAAATCAATTTAAAAAAAAATTTTTTAATATAACAATAGCAGAAATTGGTTTTGCTCAGTGGATAGAGCATCGGTCTGCGGACTGAAAGGTCCCAGGTTCGATTAAGGTCAAGGGCATGTACATTGGTTGCGGGCACATCCCCGGTAGGGGGTGTGCAGGAGGCAGCAGATAGATGTCTCTCTCATCGATGTTTCTAACTCTCTGTCTCTCTCTGTAAAAGATCAATAAAATATAAAATATATATGTAACAATAAGGGGGTTCTGTATTGTGCTTCAGTGCCAGGCAGTTGTGCCTTTAAAGGTCTAGAAAAGAAGATTACTCTGACATTTCAAAGGTATATTATCTTAGATGCAAAAAAGATAGAGAGTGTCACTCTGGCACTTTGAAGGTGTGTTAGCCTAGGTGCATAAGAACTATATAAAGGGCTTTTTTATACCTACCAAGATCTGCAGTTAGGAATTTATGATCAGATCACCTTGTGAGGTTAGTTGCAATCAGATTTATTGGAGAGCCCTTTTTAAGCCACACAATCTAATTCAATTACATTAACTTTCTTGAGGACTAAAATATTTAAGTTGTATCCAAACTTTACTGTTAAAGAAGGCCTCTAGCTTCTGTTTCCTTGGTTGCTTCCTATTTTCAGTTTCTTAAAATATTACTACTGATTAATCATCGGTAGACTGCTTACTTAGTTGTGATATTACATTTACAACTCTTCAGGTAAATTGGCAAGTAATCATCTCTTAAATTCAACTGTTACCTTTGCATTTTCCATGATTCATATTTTTTTATGATTGACTTGTAAAGAAATCTTTTGCCTCTAACTCCAAAGATAGCTGATTCCTTAGACTGCTTCTTTGCACATTAACCAGTAATTTTAAGACAATAAAGGAACATTAATACCTCCTAGCATTACTTTTAAGCTCTATTGTGGTATCATCTGTGTACTTACGTTTCATTCATTAAATACAAACCCCTGCCATGTACCAAGCACTATTCTAGGTACTAGCAATGGAACAGTGAATATTCATCCTTTGAATACTAGGAAGTTTACCAGTTAGCACTTAATTTGTCTCATTTGATTACCTAGCAGTTAATTCAGCAGAGGCACAGAATATCATATAATCTCAGATTATACATATATCAACATTCTTGTGTACAGATTTTAAAAATCTGTAATTCTGCCGAAACCGGTTTGGCTCAGTGGTAGAGTGTCGGTCTGCGGACTGTAAGGTCCCGGGTTCGATTCCGGTCAAGGGCATGTACACTGGTTGCGGGCACATCCCTGGGTGGGGGGTGTGCAGGAGGCGGCTGGTAAATGTTTCTCTCTCATCGACGTTTCTAGCTCTCTATCTCTCTCCCTTCCTCTCTGTAAAATATCAATAAAATATTTTTTAAAAATCTGTAATTCTGAGATACAAAGTAATTTCTTTAAGGTCACATAACCATTTAGTAGTGTTGAGGAGGAAAAATCATCCTCTACTCTTCAAGATTCTTCTGACTGGTATAATAATCAAATTGACATGAGACCGTTTTGCAGGAGAAAAACAAATTAAAGTTTAATAACATGTTTACATAAGAAACATCTAAACTTGTAGAGAATTTTTAAAAAAATATAACTGTTGATTTCAGGGGGAAAGAGGGAGAGACAGAAAGATAGAAACATCAATGACAGAGAATCATTGATTGGCTGTTTCCTGCACACTCCACACTGAGGCTCGAATCAGGCATGTGCCCTTGACTGGAATCGAAATCGGGACCCTTCAGTCCTAAGACCAATGCTCTCTCTATCCACTGAGCCAAACCAGCTAAGGTGTAGAGAATTTTTATAGGAATTCGAGTCAAAACTGACAACAGTTGCTGGAAAGCAAGATCTCAAGTGCATTAAAGAGTAACAGTTTTGCTATTTTGTGCATTTGAATTTAAGGCGGGAACCTAAGGTCTTAGTATCTCCGTGATAGTTCCTGCAGCCCTTATAGGGTTATGCCCATATCGCCACATACTCTATCTCAATCACACTTTCAGGAGAATCTGAAAGTGTGGTCATATATTAGAAGGAGGGGTCTGAAAAGAGGCATTTCAAATGTGTGTTGACCTAGATGCACAGAAACAATGGCTTGCTTGAAGCAAAGATTAACCTTTACTAAAGAAATTATATGCCAAGGGCATGCCTACCCACCATGACCTGACCAGTTAAGAGTTTTTTGGTTCTCCCTGTGAGGTCACTTTCCATAGAACACCTTTTTTCATCTATACTATTCACATCTTTACTGCCAACATTTTTTTCCCCTAGGCGCTCATTCTAGATTACTACTACGGCCTTTGTTAATATGTAAGGAAATACAAAATAATGATTAATAACATGGACTTTAGAGTCAGAGTAATCCTAGGTTTCGACTCTTACTATCACTTAAAATGGTTTGGATTTAATTTCAGTTTTATTAACTTCAGTTTTCTCACTTGCAAAATAATAGTATTACCACTTAATTCATAGAGTGACTGTGAGGTTTAAATTTATGGCCCAGTACTAGGTATATAATAAGCCCTCAACAGAAGATTGTATCTATTATTAACCAGTCTCTGTGTTCCACGTTATTCTCCTGATCTGGTTATAATATGATTTTTTTTACACAAAATTTTAGCACTCATAAAAATCCTTCAGTAGCTCTTCATTGCCATGATACTAATACCAAACTATTTAACATGGCATTTCATTTAAATGGAAATGGATCCTGTTTTTCTCTTTGGCTTTCTCTCTTGCCACTCAACTGCCTATTTAAGCCCAGACTACAATAAATAACAGTCTCTCAAAAGCACCTCCAGGCTTCTGAGCATCCTGTGCTCTCTGGAACATCTTTTTCTATAGCTAGGTAATTTTTAGTGGTTGTTCAAGATTCAGCTTGTATGTTACCTTCTTTGGAAACTCTTCAGTGACTACTTTTGACTCGGGGTTTTCAACATAGCACTCCTCATATTCTAATTCAGTGCCTGTTCCCTTGTGCATTATAAATTTCCCTTAATGTATTGTATTACCTTTGAAATTAAAGAATGTAAAGTACTGTTGAGGTTGATTACTGAATGTTCATCTATAAGAAACATTAGAGATTTGCAAGGCAGTAAGGTGTGGTTTTTTTTTAGGACTCTGCACAAGGTGAGCTTACCCCTTCTTCCAAATACTGCATTCATGTTAGCAAAAGGAAACATGTATATAAGTATCATTATTTAGGATGTAAAGGTCCAAAAAGCATTGAGTACTGTCATTGGTACAAAAGGCTAATAGACTTTTAGTTTAATAGAGTACTTTTTAAAAGTAATTACTATATCTGTCTTTTTCACTTAATAATCTTCATTACCATTTTAAGTATTGACACAGTGGGCATATGCCATTGGTCCAGCAGATTCCTCATTCATGGGAAGAGGTGCAGTCCAAAGAGGGTCAAAGTAGAGCTGATTTTGTGGAAATTATCTGCATGCATTTTGCTCATTACTAAGTGAGAAGAATATGAGCTCTGATCTGAGACAGTCCTGGTTTCAAACCCTTGCTAATAATGAATACTACTTCTAATCGATAAATTATGTAGTAGTAAGCCCTCAATCCAGTGTCTGACACATTATAGGTACTTAATAAATTTAAATTTCCTTTTATATTTTTCAAATGTTTGCTATCAAATATTATTTGGCCATCTAATTAAATCTTGTCCACCCAACCTTAGATTACAGCTCATCCCCCTGTGAAGGTCCTTCTAGCTCATCTCTTTCGACTATAGAGTTAATAAAAAAAATTTTAAGCACTCTCTGCTAAGATATTAACTGAGGACATGGGCACTGTCTTAAAGTTATCTGTCTTCCCTTAACATTTTGCAGAATGCTGAGAATATAAGAGAAACTCAGTACACATTTGTTGCTTAATTGATTTTTTTAGTGTGCTGCTGTGCTCCCTCGCCTTACAGCTAGTATGTTTATGGGAATGACTAACAGTTTCAATATCAGCTTAAGTCAGTGGTCAGGAAACTGCGGCTCACAAGCCACATGGGGCTCACAAGCCGTGGCTTGCCGCTCTGTTGACTAATGAGTTTGCCAAACACTGGCTTACGTGAACCATATTTATAAAGGAAAATTTATTGGAGAAAATCATACTGAGCGTTCTATAGCTAAATAGAACTGAGTGTTTGGGTTTATCAGTTTCTTGCCTCTTTTTATTAGGATAACTAGGACAGCGGTCGCCAACCTTTCGGACCTCACGGACCACCAATGGTCCGCAGCCCACCGGTTGGAGACCACTAAACTAGGAAATGACTATATGGTTTGGTTCCCAACGATAAATTCTGTTTTATGACTTTCTTTGACATTAGGCCAGTTTGGCTCTTTGCTATGTATTATTTCCTTTGCATCTGTTTTCTAGGATACTGTAATTCATGCTCGCAAACTTGAATGTGTCTTACAGGAGGATTTGTTGGTATTGAGGAAAACCGTGAAATCCTTTTTGGCCGTTTGCCAACAGTGCCTATCTAATGTTAATACTCCAGTGAAGGAACAGGTAAGAAATTATTTAAAGCTCTCAATAAAAGTAACTCAAATGCATTACAGACCATGTAAGAAGATGTAATTTTTTATTGCAGTTCTTAGCATGCTTGTTTTTCTGTAACATTAATTAACTTAGGACAAGATTATAGGTCTCTAAATATTTCAGTTACAGAGTAATCTAACAAACCTGTTACATGTCTTTTTCACCTTGATAAGCCTGCTGATCTAGAAAGCTGGGTGCTGGCCTATGAGCCTCCCTTTTCTCACCTCACCTTCAGCTTTTTCCCACACTGGGAAGAACTTCTCATACATGCATGTGAACACTTAGCTCACATGTCCAAACTTTATCAGCATCACCCCCTCAAACAGCTGCTCCTCGACCACCCTGGGACCTACGAGGATGGGCACCGGGGATGCAATGCAGTGAGCCTGCAGAAGAATCCTGTGCAGGCTCTAGTAGCAGAATCAGATTTGTTAAGGCAATGAATCCCTGAGGAACCCTAGCTGGTTTGGCTCAGTGGATAGAGCATCTGCCTGTGAACGGAAGGGTCCTGGGTTCGATTCTGATCAAAGGGGAAGGTACCTAAGATGCAGACTCCTCCCTCACCCGGATCCTGGTTGAGTCGCATGCAGGAGGCAACCAATTGATGAGTTTCACATCAATATTTCTCTCTGTCTTTTCCTCTCTCATCCACTCTCTCTAAAAATCAGTGGGAAAATGTCTTTGGATATGAGGATTTAAAGAAAGAAATCCCTGAGTCCCTGTACCTGGAGGGTGGTAGAGAAGTAGAGATGCGGGGAGGCAGATACTATTGGTCCACCATACTCCTCATTATTGGGAAGGAGTGCAGTTCAAAGAGGGTCAAAGGAGAGCCCAAGGCAATACCATTTCCATGGATTAAATTTGTCAGCTATTTTACTGTTTTTCTATTAGGAAGTATTTTAATATGAAACAGAGTGTACCTTTTCCATACTGTTTTTATTATGTTGTTGAACTAGAAATAAAGTCTAATTAGTTAAAGTAGTATTTGTCCTTTGCTATATATTTTATAATTAGGTTATTGTGGGTTTTCTTTATTGGGTTATCAGCATCTAACTTAAAATGGGAACAGAGATGATCTACCCTAAACCTTGTTCTCGTAATCTCTGATTGCCACCAGTACTGTCCAAAATCACTTAGCTCTAGACATTTAAACCAAAAATTCAGTGTTTTTTGTGTCATCGCTATTTGGTGATATCCAAAACCATGGCCTTGGTTAAAGAACAAAAGGTCTGGATTCTTTTTATGCTCCCCTTTTCAAGTGGCTTTTTCTAAATAGGCTCATGTAGCCAAAACTGGTTTGGCTCAGTGGTAGAGCGTCGGTCTGCGGACTGAAAGGTCCCGGGTTCGATTCCGGTCAAGGGCATGTACACTGGTTGCGGGCACATCCCCCGTCGGGTGTGTGCAGGAGGCGGCTGGTCGATGTTTCTCTCTCATCGACGTTTCTAGCTCTCTATCTCTCTCCCTTCCTCTCTGTAAAATATCAATAAAGTATATTTAAAAAAAAAATAGGCTCATGTATTTCATGGTTGTGTAGTCAGAGCATGAATTGCATGAGTCTTATTGGAGGTTTCTAGCAAAGTATATAGCAATTTCTAAATACGTGCCAAAGCCGAAACCGGTTTGGCTCACTGGTAGAGCGTCGGTCTACGGACTGAAGGGTCCCAGGTTCGATTCCGGTCAAGGGCATGTGCCTTGGTTGCGGGTGCATTCCCCAGTGGGGGGTGTGCAGGAGGCAGCTGGTCGATGTTTCTCTCTCATCGATGTTTCTAGCTATCTCTCTCCCTTCCTCTCTGTAAAATATCAATAATATATATATAAAAATATAAAAAAATTAAATACCTGCCAAAGTTGTATTTTCCCATAGAAATCAATTTTGGAGGGGGCTGAATAGATTGCTTTTGAAATATCAGAGCCCTCAGATACCAACAAACCTTTCATTTACAATAAACTGATGATAGTTTTATTTCATACCATTAAATAGGGCAAATTTGGCAACTTAACTATAATAATTTCTCCTTGGGGAAATGCATTGGAAGTTCCCTGAAATTAGGGGTGGAGAACCTTTTTCTGCCAAAGGCCATTTGGATGTTTATAACATCATTCATTGGACATACAAAATTATCAACTTAAAAATTAGCCTTGGTTGCGGGCATGTACCCAGTGGGGGGTGTGCAGGAGGCAGCTGATTGATGATTCTCTCTCATCGATGTTCTAACTCTCTATCCCTCTCTCTTCCACTCTGTAAAAAAAAAAATCAATAAAATATATTTAAGAAAAAAATTAGCCTGTAATATTTGGTCAAACATTTAATTAACTCAGCCCTAATACCTTAATGCCTTGGCAGGGCCAGACCAAATGATTTCCTTAGCCTTGTACTGACCCACGCATACCTTAAATGATTAAATTTGTTCTGAAACTTTAGATACTGGTTTTTATGTGAATGGTCTTGAATTTAATTTTACCTAATATTACAGGGTTTGTTTTTTTTACATTATATTTTGTTTTTTAAATCCTCACCTGAGGATATTTTTCCCATTGCTTTTCAGAGAGTGGAAGGAAGGGAGGGAAGGGAAGAGAGATAGAGAGAAGAAGAGAAACATCAATATGAGAGAGACACATCCATTGGCTGACTCTGGCATGCATCCCAATGCAGGGGGGCGGGGTGTGAAGGGAGAGACAACACCCACAACTGAGGTATGTGCCTTTGTCTGGGGAATCAAACCCACAACCCTTCTGTGCACAGGCTGATGCTCTAACCACTTAATAACACCACCATCAGAGCTACATTAGATTTTAAAGAACATATATGCGGACAATAATTTGGTGAAGTTCAGAAAAGGGTAGGTAGGAGAGACGGTGGGAGGTAGGCAAGGATGTGGAGGACTCCTGCAATAATGCCAACATTAAAAAAATTTTTAATTAAAAAATGTGAGGGGAAAAATAGTAGCTTACAGGTTTATAGTACTGCATTGTAATTTATGAAATTATACTTGGTCTTAAGATTTATACATATTATTTGGTTAACCAGTATCCGATTGATTTCTAACCACTGTTGTAATTTATTTTATCAATTTTGCATTTCCAAAGTTGAGTTCAACTCATTGTATCTTTACATTCAAGTCAAAAATCTCTTAATCAATATTTGACTTAATATAACCAAATAAAAGAAATAGATTATATTTGGGGAAGGAAGAATCTTAAATATGACTAGTGTTTAGTATTAAGTTTAGAAACTTAAAACTGAGTAGTTGGAATTTAAATACCCAAAGTTTCTATTACGATACTACTAGAGGCCCGGTGCACGAAATTCATGCACGGGGGTAAAGGGGGGAGGGCCTGGTGTCCCTCAGCCAGCCTGCACCCTCTCTAATCTGGGATCCCTCTCACAATCCAGGACTGCTGGCTCCCAATTGCTCACCTGCCTGCCTTCCTGATTGCCCCTAACAGCTTCTGCCTGCCTGATCACCCCCTAACCACTCCCATGCCAGCCTGATTGATGTCTGACTGCTCCCCTGCCAGCCTGTTTGCCCCCAATTTCCCTCCTCACCCCTAACTGCCCTCCCCTGCATGGCTGATCAACCTCAACTTCCCTCCCTTGCAGGCCTGCTGCCTCCCAACTGTCCTCCCCTGCTGGCCATCTTGTGGTGGTCATTTTGTGTCCACATGGGGGCAGAATCTTTGACCACATGGGGGCAGCCATCTTGTGTGTTAGAGTGATGGTCAGTCTGCATATTACTCTTTTATTAGGATAGAAGCCTGGTGCATGGGTGGGGGCCAGCAGGTTTGCTCTGATGGGTGTCCCAGATCAGGATGAGGGTTCCCTTGGGGCCTGGGGCAGCCTGGGCAAGGGGCCTGTGTTGTTTTGCAGGCCAGCCACGCCCCCCTGGCAACCCAAGCAGAGGCCCTGGTATCTGGGATTACTTATCTTCTACAATTGAAACTTTGTAGCTTAGAGTGGAGCCAAGCCTCCTGCTTGCTCTGTGGCTGCCACCATTTCTGTTTGGATTTGTTTACCTTCTATAATTGAAACTTTGTAGCCTGGAATGGAGGCCTAGCTGGCCAGGGCTGCAGAAGCTTGGCATGTTCTATCACCGGGGCAACCCTAGCCTCTCTCCTGTTCTCTGTGGTGGCAGCCATTTTGGTTGGGGTTAATTTGCATACTCATTCTGAGTGGCTGGTGGGTATAGAGGAGTGATTGTTAATTTGCATATTACTATTTTATTAGGTAGGATTTCTTAGGATTATTGAACTAAATTTAATATGTTAACATTGATTTGTCATTGTAGCAATATTTTACTAATGAATTTCCTTTGCATTCCAGGCTTTCATGTTACTCTGTGATCTTTTGATGATTTTTAGCCACCAATTAATGACAGGTGGCAGAGAGGGCCTTCAGCCTTTGGTATTTAATCCAGATACTGGACTTCAGTCTGAACTCCTCAGTTTTGTGATGGATCACGTTTTCATTGACCAAGATGAGGAGAACCAGAGCATGGGTATTTGTAGCTATCATCTTGTCACTATTTATCTTGTTTTACCAGCCCCAAAAGATATGAGAAAAAAAATTCAATTTTTAAAAATATTAGAATTTCTCTTTTTTTAAAAATGATAACACATTTGTGCAATTCAGAAACCAAAATGAATAAAAATGCATAGTGAAGTCTTCTTCCTTTGCCTAAATGAATAATTCTATACATTTCACTTTACAAGTGCATAATGTATATGTGGGATAGATTTTGTTTCACAGTTTTCCTGAAGGGGAAAACATCAGTTCCTTTCTCATATAGTACTTAACAAAGTATATTAAGTTTTGAAAAGAGTTATCGAACCTCACTAGTCAAAACTGTGCTGAGGTTGCAGAATAATTAGCAAAATTAGACGGGATGTAAACAATCATAAATAAATTATATAGGTTATTTGTGAAAAAGATAATTTAAGTTCTCTAAAATAAGATCTATGGCACATCTGATCCACAGATCTGTTTTGGTGCTATTAGAGTGTTCTTTAACAAAACATTTTAGAATATACTAAACTGTGAAACAAAGTGTCTTTATTAATGTCATATAGTCAACATTAATCTCAAAATATAAAATTTATCTGCTTCTTGTTTTAAGCAAAAAGATTTCCAACTTCTCCAAAGCATTGATGCTTCACAGCTGGACCAATTAGTAGAAAGAGAAAGAAGTTGAAGAGAAGTTTTTGGGGTTATTTTTGGGGTTGTTTTATTTATTAATCTAAAGATGGGAAGAATGAACATTGTCTCCAAATAAGGGCAGATTAAGACATGAAAGGATCAGTACAGAACCTGAAACAAAAAATGTGGTAAATGTTATCATCTGAGCCTTGTAAAGAAAGTTTTCCTAGGATTAGAAATAGACTAGCCAATAGGGCCTGACTAAATAAATTAATTAATAATAAGGAAGAAAAACTACTTGATATGACTTTATTTTTTAATGTGTATGTGTATAATATGGTTTGCAAAATAAATTTTATTTTTCAGCTGATACTGTAGACCATGTTTAGGACAAGCATTGAAAACTAACTCCCCCATATACTGCCATTATTCCCCATGTATTTTTCTAAAAGAAAACTTTTTTTTCTGTGACTTAAAAATTTCTTCTCTGTGGAAATACATTAGCAAATAAGGATATTGAAATAAGACCGCATTTTAAAGTAAAAGACAACAGTATTATGATGAAAACATCAGAAAAATAATATTTTTACATATAGTTTTCTTAGTCTTTGCTGTTACAGTCTCCTAGAAGGTAGGAATTGCAGTGCCTAGCAAATATATGACAAAGTCTAACTAAATATAGCACCCTCAAAAAAATGAGTATAACATTATTTCATCTCATCTAAAACTGAATTGTACCTTTTTGTAAAGGTATAATATAAGCTGAGTTTTTATTATATAGATTTTCTACATTGTTTTACCTTGGATAAAGTTGATGATTTATTTTCTGTGGTCAGAGGGCGACGAAGAAGACGAAGCAAATAAAATTGAGGCCTTACATAAGAGAAGGAATCTACTCGCTGCCTTCAGCAAACTTATCATCTATGACATTGTGGACATGCATGCCGCTGCAGACATCTTTAAACACTACATGAAGGTATATTTCTGTTCTGGTTTTTTCTCTTGGCATCTAATTGGCAGAGAAGTTTGTAACTAAAAATGAAAGAAAGGCAGGTAACCAAAACCAAAATTTACAGCTTTTATGTATATATAATTGATGATTTCTTATATGTTTAAAATTTGTCTCTTATATAAGTATAAACTTTTTACCTATACCATTTTATCAATTCTGTAAAATAGGAGTTCTTCACATTTATATGAAAGAATGGGTTTTTATTTTCATGAGGCCATATATTCTTTTTTTGTAAATAGAAAGTTTATTTAGAAAGCCACAGAAGTGGAAGTAAAAAAAGTGGGCTCAGGAAACAAGTTACAGAGACAAAAAAGGGCACCTGGAGGTTAGGAGAGAAAGAGAAGCAAGGAAGACACACCTGGAGGATAGGGGTGGGAAACAGTGCGGGCATGCTCCTTAGAGAGCCGCCAAGGCCATGTATTCTCTTTTTATTATTTTTATTTATTACTAGAGGCCTGGTGCACAAAATTTGTGCACTCGAAGGGGGGGGGTCTCTCAGCCCAGCCTGCGCCCTCTCACAGTCTGGGAGCCCTCGGGGGATGTCCAACTGCTGCAGAGGCGGGAGAGGCTCCCGCTGTTGTGCTTGCCAGCATGAGCCAGCATGCTCCCCCTGTGGGAGCGCACTGACTCCTAGGGGATAGCTCCTACGTTGAGTGTCTGCCCCGTGGTGGTCAGTACGTGTCATAGTGATCGGTTGTTCTGCCATTCAGTCTATTTGCATATTAGCCTTTTATTATATAGAACTAGAGCAGCCGTGGGCAAACTACGGCCCGTGGGCCGGATCTGGCCCATTCGGCTGTTCTATCTGGCCCATGGAGCTGAGAGAGTGGAGGGTTCTCTTGCTCTCCCCTCCGCTCCTTCAACAGCAGCCCAAGATGAGAGTGCCAGCATGGTCAGTTTGCTTTTGTTCCGGCTCTCCGATCCAGTTTAAGAACCCATTGTGGCCCTCCAGTCAAAAAGTTTGCCCACCCCTGGACTAGAGGCACAGTGCACGAATTTGTGCATGGGTGGGATCCCTTGGCTTGGCTGGTAATTGGTGCTGATTGGGGCCAGCCAGCCAGTGGAAGGGACCATGGGAGGTTGGCTGTGGGAGTGCACTGACCACCAGAGGGTGGCTCTTGCATTGAGCATCTACCCCCTGTTGGTCAGTATGCGTCATAGCAACCAGTTTCAGTCTTTCAGTTGCTTAGGCTTTTATATATTTAGATTTTATTTATTTTTAGGGAGGGGGAGGAAGAGAAACACCAATCTGTTGTTCCACTTAATCATGCTTTCATTGGTTGATCCTTGTATGTGCTCTGACTGGGGCTCAAACCCCAAAGCTTGGTATATTGGGGTGATGCTCTAACCAACTTTGCTACCCAGCCAGGAGGGTGGCTTTGTATTCTTTGTCCAACAAGGCAAAAAGCTAATGTCTCTTCCCTATGACTTCTCTTCTGATACTTTTATAATATGACAACTGTGTACCATGTTGCTTGCCAAAGCTAAAGTTATGAAGATCTTTTTAATCTCTGCTTTAATATCCAGCTGGATAGAGTCAAGTAATTAAATAATTGCATTATACAGAAGTATATGTAGGGCGTCCTTAAAACAGATACTTAACTCTTAAGAAATGTGAACATTACCTGGCCAGTATTGCTCAGTGGTTAGGTGTCAACCTATGGCCAGGAAGTCATGGTTTGATTGCTAGTCAGTGCACATGTCCAAGTTGTAGGTTGGATCCCCTGTAGGGGGTGTGTAGGACGCAGCTGATAATGATTCTCATCATAGATGTTATTATCACTCACTCTCTCTCCCTTCTTCTCTGAAGTCATAAAAAATATATATTTTTTAAAAGAGTAAAATATGAGGGTTAATAAAAACTTCTGAACTATGTCTGAGACAGTTAGGCATAATTTAGTCAAGCAAAGAAGTAGTGGGAGGACTTGTAGACTGATTGAACTTCATGAACATCACAGAATAATATGAATTGTTTAGGGAAAATGCAGATAATTTTATACATAGATTGCTTATGAAAACAGGCAGAGATAAGATTTTTTTAAAATGGCTGAGTCGTCGCTGGGTAGCTCAATTGATTAAGACTGTCATCCTACGCCAAGGTTAAAGGTTCAATTCCCCATCAGGGCACATACAAGAATCAACCAATGAATGCATAAGAAAGTGGAACAACAAATCGATGTTCCTCTCTCCCTCCCTCAACTCCCTTTCTCTCTCTTTTTCTCCCTTCCCTTTCCTCTCTCTCTGTAAAAAATCAGTAAATTAAATTTTGATAAAAGAAAGTGACAGGTTAGACCCAATAATGACGTATGAGAAGTTTGGGTTTTTCCCATAGGGAAGTAAAGAGGTATTGAAGTGTTTTAATCAATTTTTCATATGACAGTTTTGGTTGGTACTTACCTTCCTTGCTGCTCTTCTTTCCAAAAGCTCCATTTGGCTCTTGACCCTCTAAAAAAGCAGTGTTCAGAAATCTTTATAACATAGCCTGACAGGCACAGATTAGAGAGAACACCTTCTTGTGGCGTGGGTGGCCTTATTCTCATGTCAGAAATGTTGTTTTACTTTTCCCATCATCAGAATGTTGTATACCATTGATCCACTTGTGTCTTTATCCATGTTTAGGTATAATTCAATTATAGTTGTGATGTAGTAACTAATTGATCATATTTTGTCAACAACTGAAGTGTGACGAACACTGTTTCGGGGGGAGGAGGGTCTTTTTTGTGTCAAAAATCAGGACCTAATCAGGTAGCCAGAAATTTAAATAAGACACGATTTCTGCACTAAAGAGCTTATCTATGGTATTAAAAGCTTAATATGCTAATTAGACCTGACATCCTTCCCGAAGAAGCTGGGGCTGAGAGGGAAGCCCAGGGCCCGAGTTCAAGAGGGAAACTGATGCCAGCAGCCAGGGGAAGGAAGACTTACTCTTGCACAAATTTCGTGCATCGGGCCCCTAGTAGATTAATAAACTAAAATGTAAAAATAAAAGTTGCCTAAGTTTTTGTTTGGTTGGTTTTTTGCTTGCGGTTTTGTTTTTTGGTTGCCTATGTTTTTTTGTGTGTGTACTATTTATATTTGAGACACTGTTCTGAGGCTTTTACATTATTTTTGTTGATTACAATAATGCTATGATGTAGAAAATCAAATTATTTACAAATAAGGAAGTTAAGGCGTGGGTTGAGTAGCTTTCCAAGATCACACAACTATTAAAGTAGCAAAAATGGGATTTTTATTTTAGGTTTGTTTAGCTGCAAGACTTAGTTCCTTCCATAAAGCCTCAGCATAATTATCGTAGTGACAGATGTACAAATTTTAAAGCAAGCATAGGATATAGAGACAAACTTATATGAGAGGAATCGGAGAAGGCTTCCTAAGCTAATGTCTAGGCAGGGTTTGGATGATGAATATGAGCTTACCATGGTTGTTCCTTTTCACTTCTTGACAATATTGCATTGGTGTCAAGAAGTGAGACTTTTCCCAAACTGTTATAATCCTTATAAAATTTTGCATGCCTCTGGTCATTATATGCTTTAATCTTTTTTGTGAATATTCTTTTTTTTTAAGTATTTTATGGATTTTTCACAGAGAGGAAGGGAGAAGGATAGAGAGCTAGAAACATCGATGAGAGAGATACATAGACCAGCTGCCTCCTGCACAACCCCCACCGGGGATGTGCCTGCAACCAAGGTACATGTCCTTGACCGGAATCGAACCTGGGACCCTTGAGTCCGCAGACCGATGCTCTATCCACTGAGTCAAACCGGTTTCAGCTTTTTTGTAAATATTGTAATAGCTATTAGTTACTAACCCTTTGTTCTATATCCCTGTTTATATGGTGTTTTGCCCCACTCTTCTCTGTGGTCATTAAAAATCTGAATTTATTATCGATCTGTTTGTTGAACCACTTTAGTATTTCAATATATCTTTCTCTTTTTTCTCCTACATTGAGATCATTTTTAATTACACTTAGATGATTATTCTTTTCAATTATTTTTCCTTCTTTGCACTTGATATCGTGGAAGCATACCCTCCTTTTTGAAGATTATAAAAAATTCATTTGGTAGGCTAATATACACACTTATTCATAGATTTAGGGTTTAAATTTTAGCTTGGAAATAAATTTCAGATTTAATGGTTTCAAATAAAACTTTTCCTAATTTTTTACTACAAGGAAAAATTTTTTACATTCTGTATAAAACTGAATTATAAAGAAATTAAATTTTTCTCAGTCACTGTTGAAAACCAAGTGTTTTTATTCAGTCAGTTTTTTTATTGTTTATTTATAATAGTAAAATATAGACATGTTAGGGGAGTAAATAAGAGTACACAGAGTATTAAATGAAAAGTTAAGTTTGGCCCTAACCGGTTTGGCTCAGTGGATAGAGCATCGGCCTGCGGACTCAAGGGTCCCAGGTTCGATTCTTGTTATGGGCATGTACTTTGGTTGCAGGCACATCCCCAGTAGGGGGTGTGCAGGAGGCAGGTGATTAATGTCTCTCTCTCATCAGTGTTTCTAACTCTCTATCCCTCTACCTTCCTCTCTGTAAAAAAAAACACAAAAAAAAAACAATAAAATATATAAAATAAATTTAATTAATTAAGTTTGTTACCTACTCTACCTTTCCCCTTATTTAGGCCCACTTCCCAGAGGTAAGTAACTTTAACTGTTTGCAGTTTAGTTCTTAAAGGAGTTTCTACCGAAGTCTATTTCTTGATTTATCACCTTTAAAATAGTGTCTTTTGGAACATCCAAGATGGCGGCCTAGGCAGTCTCCTAAGCTGCCGCCTCATCAACAATTTAATTAAAAAAACAACTAAAATCAAAAAGGACTTCACCAAAACGTCAGGAAAGCTGGCGGAGTGGAATAGCTACAACTAGAAAGAAAGAGAGAGGCTCACGGATTGGACTGGGAGCCGAAAAGCGCTGAGGTAGGAGACGCTCGCGCACGCGGCCGCCGAATACCTGCCTGGCGGTGGGAGGGGAGGAATCCCCGATTGCACGGAACCCTTTCGGACTGCACTGAACCCAGCCCCGGCTGAAATTCCGTGGTCCCAGGCTCATACGGGTGGCGTTTGGACTGTAGAGAAAGGCACCCAGAGACTCAGAGACTCAGAGACTGGGAGACCGGGGACCGGGAGCCGCAGTCGCAGTCTGCAGGGTCTACAGACTCGCGCGCGTGAGCAAGTACGCGCTGAGGTCTGACCGCCGCCTCTCCATAGCGGGAGGAGTCAGAAGCTCCAGGTCTGACCGCGGAGGCTGCCGCTGCCTCTCTGTACAAGGTGGCGGCCTCTCCGTAGCGGAAGGAGTCAGAAGCTCCAGTCTGACCACGGAGGCTGCCGCTGCCTCTATGTACAAGGTGGCAGCCTCTCCGTAGCGGAAGGAGTCAGAAGCTCCAGTCTGACCACGGAGGCTGCCGCTGCCTCTATGTACAAGATGGCGGCCTCTCCATAGCGGAAGGAGTCAGAAGCTCCAGACTACAGAGACCAGCCCAAGTCCGGGTGAGCCCCTGCGGCACCCACGCTCTTGCTTGGGGAAACTGGGCCAGTCAGGCGGAAACTCAGGCGAGTGCACAAGGGCAGGGCAGAAGCCAAGACTGTCAGTTCAGCCCTGAGACTCCGCCCCATCCAAGCTGAGCAGAGGTTTCTGCAGTTTTTCAAGTCTGATCCTATAAGACTGTCTCCAATACAGAAGTTATCCCAGAGTAGACACAGCTGATACCCACATCCAATTGGCCTGAAGGTCAATTCACAACAATAGAAACTTAGCTACAACAAGGCTGTGCACGCAGTCCACAAAGGGGATCACCAAGAGTGTCTACCTCAGGTAATTGAGGAGGTTGATCCACTGTGCTATATAGGACACCAAACACACAAAGCCATCCTACCAACTCTGAAAAATAGTGATAATGCCGAGACAAGGAAATAGATCTCAAACAAAAGAGATGGAGGATATAGAGTTCAGAACTACGGTTCTAAGGTTATGCAACAATATCCTAGAAAAGCTTGATAAACTTCATGAGACCCAACTAAAAAGTATAGATAAACTGACTAAATTGGAAAATATTATGCAGAGATCCAACAGCAGAATGGAAGAACACAAGAATCAGGTCAAAGAGCCAAAAGACACTCCGCTGGAGAAGGAAGAAGAAAAGAGGATCCAGAAAGTTGAAGATAGTGTAAGGAGCCTCTGGGACAACTGCAAGCGCACCAACATCAGAATTATGGGGGTGCCAGAAGAAGAGGGAGTGCAAAATACTGAAAACATATTTGAAGAAATAATATCAGAAAACTTCCCTCACCTGGTGAAAGAAATAGACTTACAAATACAGGAAGCCTACAGAACCCCAAACAAGAGGAATCCAAAGAAAAATTCTTCTCGACACATCATCATCAATATGCCAAGGGTAAAAGACAAAAAGAGGATCTTACAAGCAGCAAGAGAAAAGCAGTTGGTTACCTATAAGGGAGCACCCATACGACTATCAGCTGATTTCTCAACAGAAACCATGCAGGCCAGAAGGGAGTGGCAAGAAATATTCAAAGTGATGAATAGGGAGAACCTACAACCAAGATTACTGTATCCAGCAAAGTTATCATTCAGAATTGAAGGGCAGATAAAGAGCTTCACAGATAAGAAAAAGCTAAAGGAGTTCATCACCACCAAACCAGTATTATATGAAATGCTGAAAGGTATTACTTAAGAAGAGGAAGAAGGTCAAGTGAATTAAAAATCTCAGGAATAGAATAAACTGGTGAATATAATAGAATTAGGGGCAAAGAAGGGGAGTGGATAGATAATTATCAGGGTGAAGGGGTGTGGGGTGCAGAAAGAGACTGGATTAAAATTGTATAACCTATGGATGAGGACAATAGTGGGGGGAGGGGGTAAGGGCAGAGGGTGGGGTGGGAATCAGGTGGAAGGGAGCTATGGGGGAGAAAAAGGAGAAACAATTGTAATAATCTGAGCAATAAAGATTTATTAAAAAAATAAAAAATAAAAAAATAAAATAGTGTCTTTTGAGTCTGTGTTATAAAGAATGAGGAATTCTGTTTACCCTATATGACTTCCTCTTCTCTTGGAATTGTCAGCTTTTTAGTTTTATTAGTAGTAGGATTTTACAATCATAAGTATCAAATGTGTATTCCTTTAACTTTAGACAAAATGTTTAAATTCTCATTGTGTTTATGATAAATTAAATACCTCAGTACTTACCTATTTTTTTCACTAACCCATTCTCTATCTTGTCAAATTTCAATAATTTTAAAGCAATTATTTCTTTCTTTTCTTCACAGTATTACAATGACTATGGTGATATTATTAAGGAAACACTGAGTAAAACCAGGCAGATTGATAAAATTCAGTGTGCCAAGACCCTCATTCTCAGTTTACAGCAGGTAAGAAATTTGAAAGGAAAGAGATAAGAAGTGACATTAACATATTGAGCACTTCCTTCTGTTTAGTATGTGCTAAGTATCTTACCTCATTTAAATTAAGTCATTATATCAGAATATTTATATGGATATTTTCTGGTACAAAGATATGTATTACATGTCTTTTCTTTTGGAAGATAATCCAAAAATTCATATTTCAAATAGATGAAATCATAAGGTGATCTGTTAGACCAGATAAAATGCCAAATTGGATATTTAAAAAGTAATAATTAAAAGAAATATGTCACATATATTGTATAAATAAGATTCCTAATAATTTATCTTTCCTCTTTTCAGAAGAGGAAATCTTAAAAACCAGTAAACATATGAAAAGAGGCATTACTTCATTAATCACTAATGAAATATAAAGTAAAACTAGGAGATATTTATCACAGCTGATCAGATTGGTATGAATTGAAATGATTAATAAAACCTTTAGCCAAAACCGGTTTGGCTCAGTGGCTAGAGCGTCGGCCTGTGGACTGGGGAGTCCCGGGTTAGATTCCGGTCAAGGGCATGTACCTTGGTTGTGGGCGCGTCCCCAGTGGGGGGTGTGCAGGAGGCAGCTGATCGATCATTCTCTCTCATCGATGTTTCTAACTCTATCCCTCTCTCTTCCTCTCTGTAAAAAATCAATAAAATATATATTTTTTTAATAATAAATAAATAAATAAAACCTATAATTGAAAAAGATGAGGGAACAAAGATCCCTTATGAAAGAAATTGCTTTTGTCTAATTGTAATATAATTACATGTATGTAATGTATATATAATTTATAAAAGCCTTCCACCCGCTTAAGAACTTTTTTGTATATTTTGTTACTGGGTGGAAAAATCATAGCCCATATATACAAATGGTCTTTTGCACAGTGTTCTTGTCTAAGATATTTAAGTGAAAAAACAAAGTTCTCAACCCTTTATTTCATACATTGCCATTCCTGTGAAAATGACAACAAAAAGAGCATATAGATGTTTATGAATATGTAGTATATACAAACATTTCATTTTCCCAACCCTAAATTCAATTTTTTGTTCTAAAGAAATAAATTCCTGTTTCATTTAATCACATAACATGAAAATGATCTTAAGAAACTAGTAATAGTAGATGACTTAGAAAAAGAAAACAGTGTGACTATACTTAAATATTTTACCATATGCCTCTGAAATATTTTTAAATTATATTACCTATTCTTACAATAAATTAATATTTTTTAACTGTAGTTTCTTCTTTTCTTTCTTCCAGTTGTTTAATGAACTTGTTCAAGAGCAGGGTCCCAATCTGGATAGGACATCCGCCCATGTCAGTGGCATTAAAGAATTGGCACGTCGCTTTGCCCTTACATTTGGACTGGACCAAATCAAGACACGAGAAGCAGTTGCCACACTTCACAAGTGAGTAAGCTAAATAATCTTTAACATTCTATTATATAGATTCTGGTTTACTGGAATTTAACTAAGATAACTATTATTTGACCCATTTTTAAAGTAACAAATGAACAAGTTTTTTAAGTTATAAAAACTTTAGAGATTTTCTAGTGTCATCATTCTCAATTAGGAGACCATTTTTAATTTGGAAAAAAACTAAAACTGCCCATTTTTCATCTTATGAAGTATAGAAAGTAAAGTTTAACAAAATATTCTTATCTGGTCTATCAAAGAGAAAATGTGGGAACATGGGTTTAAAAACTGTGCAGTACTAACTTGGTCTGCCTCAATTCATAACTAAAAACTGAATGACAAAACTTTGCAAAAACTCAGAGCTGCCTGGTACCATAATTGACTCTAATAAATTTTCTGACTATCTTTCCATGGTATTCTGTTACCCCTAAAAATACACATAGGAATTAACATTGTAGCTTTTTATTTATTTTTTAATATAATTTTATTGATTTCAGAGAGGAAGAGAGAGGGAGATAAAGATAGAAACATCAGTGAGAGAGAATCTTTGATCAGCTGCCTCCTGCATGGGAGGATCGAGCCTACAGCTGAACATGTGCCCTTAACCTGAATCAAATGTGGGACCCTTCAGTCTGCAGGTCGAAGCTGTATCCACAGCAAAACTGGCTAGGGCGTTTTAATTTTTTAATTGCTTTTCACAATTTACAGTTTTTTACTGTAAAAAGTAAACATAAATTAAAATTATGCAAATATCTCACATGGGTAATATTTTACCATTAATTTATGAGATTTTGCTATCTTTAGAGATGACTTTGCTGCCTTCCTAACTATTTTTAAAACTCTAGCCCAGCTGTGGGCAAACTACGGCCTGCCGGCCGGATCTGGCCCATTCAGCTGTTCTATCCGGCCCGCAGAGCTGAAAGAACGGAGGGTTCTCTTGCTCTCCCCTCCGCTCCTTCACCAACAGCCCAAGATGAGAGTGCCAGCATGGTCAGGTTGATTTTGTTCCGGCCCTCCGGTCCAGTTTAAGAACCCATTGTGGCCCTCGTGTCAAAAAGTTTGCCCACCCCTGCTCTAGTCCATTAAGAGAATTACATTAGCTATCTGGAAAAACTAGATGATATTTTCTTTTACTTTAGGGATGGCATAGAATTTGCCTTTAAATACCAAAATCAGAAAGGACAAGAATACCCACCTCCTAATCTGGCTTTCCTGGAAGTACTAAGTGAATTTTCTTCTAAACTTCTTCGACAGGACAAAAAGACTGTGTAAGTTCCACATTGTGGGGGAAGAGGGTTTTTATCATGATACCATTTAATTTGAAATGTTTATTGTGTGTATAAACTTTGTTATCTAGATATAATTATTATTGATAACTTAGGCTCTGATTGTTTTAAGGAACTATAGTATTCTTTCAAGCTTTTGTATAGTTATTGTTTCACGCCTTTCAGTACCTAAAATTTGCAAGATTATATTAAGCAAATGGGAATGATTTCTTACTTTGCAATTCAAAAATATATGAACATTGTCTTAGCCATTGTATATTATATTAATTATATTTTATTTTTATTTTTTATTTGACTTGTTTTAAGAAGATTTTTTTTTGCATTTTCTATTTTTTATAATAATTTAAAAGAAACGACATGCTATTTTAAAAAAATGTTGGTAAGATAACTTTTTTTGGGGTGGAGGATAACTTTTATTTAAAACTAGAAAATTTAAGAGAGTGATTCTGTAATGGATCCCAAATTTTATAAATTGATAGGAAGATGAGTCAGTAATATGCTAAATAAACAATTTTGGATTGACAGTTAAAGCTTATCTAAATACAAGTGATAGTTCTAAGTAACTGGTTGGTCAGAAAACATTTATTAAGCCCCTAATATAGTCAGATACTCTTCTATAGCTATTGCTCTAATATGGCCTGGCAGTGAACAAGACAATATTTCTGCCTTCAGAAAGAGGAACATAAACATACAATGAGAGTTTCAGGCACTGAAATAGAATAATATGATAGAGAATGAATGGTGTTGGGTATTGGTGGGGTGGGGTGGGGTGGTTTGAAAACTTTTTTAATACAGGCATTTGGGGTATAAATTTCCCTAGGAGCACTACTTTAGCTGCATCGTGTAAGTTTTAGCATTTTTCATTTTTGTTTTCATTTATCTCCAAGTATTTTCTTATTGCCCTTGTGATTTCTTCTTTAATCTGTTGGTTATTCAGGAGTATTTTATTTAATGTCCATGTATTTGTGAGATTTTAATCCTTTAATTATCAAGGCTTGTTTATGAGCCAATATATAGTCTGTTCTGGAGCATGTTTGATGTATACATGGAGAGAGTCTATTCTGCTGCTGCTGTCGAGTGGAGTTTTGTTCTATAAATGGATGTCTCTTAGGTCCAGTTGGCTTATTGATGTTATAGTGTTGCTCAAATCTTCTGTCTCCTCATTGATCTTTTGTCTAGTTGTTCTATCCATTACTAAAAGTGGAGTATTGAAGTCTATAGTTGTTATAATTGAATTATTTCTCCTTTCAGTTGTCAGTTTTTTCTTCATGTATTTTGGGTCTCTGTTGTTAGGTGTATATATGTTTATAATTGTTATGTCTTCCTGAGGGATTGACTGTTACTTATTATAAAACTAGAGGCCTGGTGCAGACATTTGTGCCCTGGGAGAGGGTGGCTGGCCTGCCTGTGCCCTTTAGCAGCCCGGGAGCCCTGGGGGATGTCCCACTGACGGCCTAGGCCTGCTCCTGCAGTTGGGCATCCTAGGTGCTGCCGCGGAGGCGGGAGAAGCTCCCGCACCATTACTGTGCTTGCCAGCCATCAACCCAGCTTGTGGCTGAGTGTCACTCCCCCTGTGGTAGCATTGACCACCAGGGGACAGTTCCTGTGGTGGTCAGTGCACATTCTAGCAACCAGTCATTAATCAATTTGCATATTACCCTTTTATTATATAGGATGTCCTTCTCTGTCTCTAGTAATTTTTGTCTTATGGTCTCTTTGGTCTGATACTAGTGTAATTACTCCAGCTCTATTTTAGTTACTGTTTGCATGGTATAACTTTTTTCTTTCAAACTTTGACTTTCTGCTTTTTTGTCTTTGAATCTAAAGTGTATTTCTTGCAGACAGCATATAGTTGGATCATATTTGGGTTTTTTATTGCTTTATCCAATCCATTATTCTTTGTTTTCTTTGTTTTTGTTTTTTGCTCCTTTATTGCCTACTTTTACATTGAATTGTTTCTAGTGTAATATTTAATTCCTTCAAAAATCTTTAATTATACTGGGTTTTTTTTCCAGTAATATATTCACTTATCAAATTTTACTTCATATTTATTCAAAGGGGATATAAAAACTTTGCTCCTATATAGCTCTACTTCTTTTTGTGCTATTATTGTTCTACATACTGCATCTAAATATTACAAACCCAACAGTGCATTGTTATAATTATTTGATATAATCATATGACATTTCAATAGAATGACAGAAGAATGGGAGCCAAGTACTATATTTATAGCAGATTAAACTTCTTATTTACCTTTTCTGGTTGTCTTCATTTTCTCCCTTTGAATTTGAAATATCATCTAGCATCATTCCCTTTAATATATCTTTGCTCCTGCCCTCTTTTAGTGTGTGTTTCTTGTCAAATATATTACATTTCTGTGTTATTGGCACAATAATACAGTGATACATATTATTTTATGTAATTGCTTTTTAAATCCGTTAAAAGACTAAATAATTAAATATGCAATTATATTGTCTTATAAATACCTACTAATTATCTTTTAGTATTCTTTGGTTTTTTGTTCTTGTAAATTCAGCTTACTCTCTGGTAATTCTTGAAGAATTTCCTTTGGTATTTTTTGTAAGATAGGTTGGCCAACAAGAAATTCTCTCATCTTTTGTTAATCTGAAAGTGCTTTTATTTCATCTTAAACTTTGAAATATAATCTTGCTAAATATAAGATTCTTTTTATAGTTTTTTACTTTCCTCACACTGACTATGTTAATCCCACATTGTGTCTGATGTCCCACATTTCTCTCAGGCTCCACTCAGATCATAATCTCTATAAATATATCTTCATGTTTATAATCCTTTTGCCAGTTGGTTCCTCTCTCTTTTTCCTACCTAGCTTGGCTAGAGGCTTATTAATTTTCAAGGAACTAAGCTTTTGATTTTGCCAATTTTCTCTGATTCATCTCTCATTTTTGTTTCTCCCATACTGGATTTGACTTTAACTATAAAAAATATTTTTTCCTAATGTGTACATTCAGTGCTCTAAATTTACCTCTACTGCTTTCACTGCATCTCACGAATTTGATGTTACATTTTCTTTTTACTTCAAAATATTTTAAAATTCCTTGTGATTTCTTTGACATGTGTTATTTAGAAGTGTGTTATTTAATCTCTACATATTTGTGGGTTTTTTCAGCTATCTTTCTAATGTTGATTTTCAGTTTAATTCCATTTGGTCTGAGAGCAGACATTGAATGACTTCTATACTTCTGAATCTGTCAGTGTTTTATGACCCAGAATGTCACCTTCCTCTAGGAGCCACGGCTCGGGATTTGTGAACCCGTGTCCGCGGTGACTTTGGGGAATGACGAGAATCCTGTAGCGCTACCGTGTCAAATGGTGTGGATCTTTTTTTTAAATATATTTTATTGATTTTTTACAGAGAGGAAGGAAAAGGGATAGAGAGTTAGAAACATCAATGAGAGAGAAACATCAATCAGCTGCCTCCAGCACACCCCCCACTGGAGATGTGCCTGCAACCAAGGTACATGCCCCTGACTGGAATCGAACCTGGGACCCTTCTGTCCACAGGCCGATGCTCTATCCACTGAGCCACACCAGTTTTGGCAAAAATAAGTTTTTATTGTGCCTTTATTTATTCCTCCTTCTTGTAGATCCAAGTTTCTGACCTACATTATTTTCCTTCTCTCTAAAGAACATCTTTTAACATTTCTTGGAAAGCAAATCTACTGGCAACAGTCTCTCAATTTTTGTATGAGAAAGTCTTTATTTCACCTTCATCTTTGAAGAATAATTTTGCAAAACAGACTTTAGGCTAGTGGGTTTTTTTCTCAACATTATAAATATTTCACTCTTTCATCTTGATTGCATGGTTTCTGAGGAGAGATTGAATATAATTTTTGTTTGTTTCTCTATAGCTAAAGTACTTTTTCCCCCGCTGGCTTTTTCTTTAATTTTCTGTAGTTTGAAAATGATATGTCTAGATTTTTTGGGCATTTTTCCTGCTTGGTATTCTTTGAGTTTCCTGGATCTGTGGTTGCTATCTTTTATAGCAAGAGAGAGACATTGGTTGTTCCACTTATTTTGCATTTATTGGTTGACTAACAGGCCAGGACTATGGTTTGATGTGTAATATTAATTTTGTCATTGTTGTTTCAAATATGTCTTCTGTTACTTTCTCTTCCCCTTATGATATTCCCATTATGCATGTTACAGGTTTCACAGCTGTACTATAGCCCTAGCATATTTGGGGAGTGGGGTGGTTATCTTCATTCTTCCCTCTAAAGGATTCTGTTGAGACTAGGGGCCCAATGCATGAATTCATACACCCTGAAAGGAGCTGTAGACTGCAAGACTGTGGTGGGCACAGGGGCAGGTCTCAGCCCATCCTCTGTGTGTCCCCCCCTCCCCCCCGCCCATTCTACCACAGCCTGGTGCAACAGGTGTGAGCGGCGGTGCTGGCAGAGGGTGCAAGCGGGCCGCTGCTGGTCCCAGTCACCCCCTAGGGAGCAGGTGGAGGTGGAGAAGCCTGTGGGGCAATCAGGGCCGGTGCTGACAGCAGGTGCAAGCACCAGGCCGGAGCACAGTGCGCGGGAGCAAATAATTTTCAGTAACCATCAGAGGCTCAACCCGACGACAGCGACTGGTGCCCTGCTTTGGTCTGGCGTCCCCGCTCCCCCATCCTGCCTCAGCTGATGCCCGTCATGCTCTGCACGCACCCCCTGGTGGTCAGTGCACATCATAGCAACTGGCTGTTTGGTTGTTCTGCCATTAGGTCTATTTGCATATCAGGTTTTATATATAAAGATATTCTCTAGCTCAGATAGTCTCTCCTTTAGCTCAGACAGAGTCTCATTCTTTTTTCATTAAAGCCCTTAGCATATTAATCTTAGTATATCCCCAGCTTGAATATTCAGCCTTTTTGCCCAGTCTGGTTTTTATCTTGCTTTGTTTCTCCCAATTGTGCTTTCTAACTTTGGGTATGCCTTGTGATTTGTTCTTGATAGCTGGACATCATGTACTGGGTAAAGTGAACTGCTGTGCTTAGGCATTTAGTAATGAGGTAATGAGATGGGGGAAGAGCAGCATTCTGTAGTCCTATGGTTAGGTCTGAGCCTTTTGGTGAGCTTTGCCTCTGGACTACGAACTTTACGTGTGTTTTCTCAGGATTTTTAGTTTTGTTTTTCTCCCCCACTCTTAGGCAGAACAGGATGAGGGGGCTGGAGGTGGGGTCACTTGCTCCTGGCTGCTGTCTAGACCAGAGCAGCTCTAAGCAGAAGAGAGCCCAGAGTAGAGCTGCAGTAACAGAGCTGTGGTGGAGGGCGGCGGCGAGGGAATGATGCAGGATGTGGTTCAAATGCTACAAACACTCACTGTTCGGAGATTTAGATTTTCTTAAGGTTTCTTCCATTGCTGTGTGCCCTTTAATTTCTAAAGAACTTAAATTATCATTTTCACTGATTCAAAAGTAGTTTTGCTGGGGAAAGCGTGTATATTCAAAGCTCCTCACCCAGTGCACATCATAGCTAACCCTAACCAAGGGCAGTACTCCTGCCTTGGTTTGAACATTTAAAAGAAAATTCAGTGTTTTGTGAGTTTGGGGTTTTGTTTTCCTCAAAACATAGAACTCATGGACATGAAGAACAGTGTGGTGATTGTGGGGGTAAGGGGAGAGGGCACAGAGGGAATAAGTAGTAATGGAAGAAATATAAAAAAAATTTAAGTTACCTTTTTGAGCCAAATTTCTCAGGATTTTTTTGAACATTGGTATTTTAAAACAAAGGAAGAAATACGGGAATGACCAGACATAGACACACACACCTTAGTAATACATTCACTTGTTTAAAGTATTCCAGGATTATGTGAAGCAAAGCCTTCAATTCTCAGTCCCTCTCTTTCCAAAGGTAACCACCATTAAAAGCGTGTCCTTAGGCTAGATTCTTCAGAGCTTCTGAGAGCGCCTCGGGTTATGAAAAATGAAAATCACTGCTTCTTCTATTGTGTTTACAGTCATTCGTACCTAGAGAAATTCCTTACGGAGCAGATGATGGAAAGGAGGGAAGATGTGTGGCTTCCCCTCATCTCCTATAGAAATTCGTTAGTCACCGGAGGCGAAGATGACAGGATGTCTGTGAACAGTGGAAGCAGCAGCAGCAAAACCTCCTCGGTGAGGAGTAAGAAAGGACGACCCCCACTTCACAAGAAACGAGTAGAGGGTAAGTTGTCTGAACTCTGAGGCAAATCACTTTCCGATGTTATAGAAATAAAGTAGCAAATAAATCTGTTGAAGCAATGTGATACTGTTAAGCATATTACTTCCTTGTATATTTGATACACACTGTCTATTCCTACCTTTTTGCCTGAATCTCTCAAAGTGGGACAAAAGAAGCTGAAAAAAATGGATACATAGGAAGGTAGGCACAGAGAAAAAAGGACATAGTTATGGTAGTTTAAAGATTTATCCCAAACCATAGGCCTCTAATACATTAAAACTTAAATAACACAGAGTTATTCTGTCAGAATTCATACTAGTATGAGAAATTCTGTAAGTTGAGGGTAGACCTCTGCAGCAAATTAAATATATCAGAACAGCTTTCCATTTCTGCCGCTGGGGTGGATCATTTATCTTTGTATATTAAAATAGTGCTGGCCAAATCTAGTTTTACAAAACTCATGAACTGGTGATTGGGGCATTGAATTATGATGAAAATGTGTACAACCAAAAGACTAAAAAGAAATAACTGAAAAATTTCAAATTAAAATGCTTATTTCCTCAAAGATTCTAGGAAATTTTGTCCAAACCAAGAAAGGAGGACCGTGATCTGAATCCTATATTCTTACAACTTTCTATATACCTTTAAGCATTTCATCTCTGCTGCCTAAAAAACAGTGACTCGTCTAAGATTTTAATAAACTTCCATCACAAATAGTGACTATTGATGGAAAGTCCAAACTCTAAAATCAGAGTTCTAGAATTCAAACCTGACTTTCTCATTTTTTAGCTATGTGACTTTTCAGCATGTTACTTAACCTCTCTAAATCCCAATCACCAATCAAATGAAGAATGATCAGAGTACCTATCCTGTTAGCTATTGGGAATATGAAACGAGGTACTCCAAATAAAACACAGTACACATATGTATTCAGCTCAGTGCTTAGCTGAGTAAATGTCCTCAGTAAATGTCGTCATCATATAGTAAGACCTCTTGTCTAGCATCAGTTAGTAAACGAGGCTGGCTGTATGTTTTTAAGAGATTTAAAGTTAAGATTTCCTTTTAAGGTTAAGCTGTAGGACTTAAAATCTTTGAGGTCCAGTGAATGAAAATATAAAACTCTGCTTTATACTGTATATTGAACTTTTTTTAAAAGATTATTCCAGTCTTTTTTTTTTTTTTTTTTAGAAAATGTCTAAAGCAGCCATATCCAGATAGGTATGTAGATAGGTGTAGATATAAAATATATTTTCCCTATTCATAGCTTTTAATAGATATAATTTCATATTAGCCAACATACATCCAATCCTTGCTATGTACCAGGAATGTGTTTTATGTGGGTTACTTCATTTAATCATTCATTCGACTAATAATTTTTTTATAAATCAACTTGGAGTTCAATGATATTATCCAGATTTTATACAGAAGAAACTAAGGCATAGAAAATTTAAATAATGGAACTGTCAGTATGATTACCTTTAGGACTAAGGGAAGCAGATATATAGACCAGATAACCTTAATTTAGTAATTGTTAAATTACAAAAAAGAAAACTTGCTTTGTCAATTTGAAACTTACCAGGGACTAAGGTTACATGCCAGATAGCCTTAGGAGGCAGAGTTTCACCTGCTTGGTGTAACAGTGAGAGCGCTCTGCAAGAAATGTGTCCAGTGTGGTTGGAGGATCTCTTCGGGAAGAGTGGGTTCTTCCTGAACTTATTCCCCATTTTGTATGTGAGACACTTGAATTTGTGGAAATTTAACAACTTATACAAAGTCACCCAGTGAGCAGTACAACTGGGATTCAAACTAGGCAATCTACCTCGAGGGCCATGTTCAAGTCTGTGCTAACTTCTACCAGAGCTCACTTCACCCAGGACATTCTTAACTGGAATTTTACAGATGAGAGCATGGATAACACATGGCTAAACAGGACTGACACCATGATTCAGACTCCCGGACCCCTGCCAGCACCACAGCTCACGTCCACTGTCCTGCGGGAGAACAGCCGGCCCATGGGCGAGCAGATGCAGGAGCCCGAGTCTGAGCACGGCTCTGAACCCGACTTCCTACACAAGTAAGGAGTAAAATTGGTTTTCTTGACATAAATCCTGTGACTGTTAAAGAAATTAAGAAAATCTTTTCATTCATCAAGCCATTTACAGGTCAGTTTCTGGGAACAAAAAATCATAAATAAAGGTTAAATAATTTACGTAAGATAATAAGTTACTCAAAAGTCCAGAGACTTTTAAACGCGTGATGTCTCACTAAATGCTACTTTCACTTAGAGTTTGCACATTCGTGGGGCAGGTCTCTGTGTTCAGAGCGTCTTGCCTAGAAGACATGCAGGCTACTTCCTTGGCAGAAGAGCTTATACTGGTCTGAACACCAAATAAGTAGCCTGTACTACTTCTATCATCCATTAATTAGTAGTACTTACCTTATTTAAGCTTATATTTATTTTAACAGTTTGAGGACTAAAAATTAAGATGTTTGATAAATTCGGAGAAGTGGTAGAATTAGTTGCCCTTTTGCTAAGAGAAAATAATAAAGATCTTATCTTTTTCCATAGTAGCAATTAAAATGTTTTCTAGTACCAGGGCTCTGAAAAATGTGATTGCATGACTTTTGCTATTAAAAAAACAAAAACCGTAACTTTTTCTGTTGTTCTCCATCCAACTTTGAAATTTTCTTAGCTCTTCATTTGTGCTTCTATTTATCTTGGGGTCACTTACTCTGATGGATAAAAGAGAATTCTCACTCGAACTCAAGGAATTCAGCTGGTTGGAAATGGAAAGAGGCAGTGTTATAGTACCCAGATAAGCCATCTTTCCTCTGGGGATTTTCTTTAAAGCTGAAAGGATGGTCTGCCTCCCTTTCCCCGCTATAGGTTTACAGGTTTTATCCAAGTGTACCCCACCCAATTACGTAAAGAAAGCTGCCTAGAAAGCACTTCATGGAACAGATTTTATCTACTAATAATCATCAAAGTTTATATCCCGTAACAGTCCCAAGGGGCATGTTTATTGCAAGTGCATGTTCGTGTACCAATTCAAGTATTGCATACAGGTGCAGAATTTGGCCCAGTATGCATCTAACTCCACATCTCCTCAGAAGGACAGAAAAAACTATATTCCCTTCCTTTTCAACTCGGGAGAGTTCTGAGCTACCAGGACTGCATCAATTCTGTCCCTTAGGGGATTGGCTGCCTGGCTAGGAACTCTCGTGAGTACACAGCAGCTGAATACAGGAGTCTAAGAAGCTCTCCTTTGGCAGGGATTTGGGGGATGAAGCAGATAAATCCTACATGGGGATTAGGCCAGCCTTCTTAACATCGGACTTATTAGCTAATTCTATTATCTGCTGCCACAAAATGAATAATGGTGCTGTCTCTTAGTCCTCAGATGCAGATCTCTTGGTTAGGCCAGCCAAAATTAGAAGACTTAAATCGGAAGGACAGAACAGGAATGAACTACATGAAAGTGAGAACTGGAGTGAGGCATGCTGTGTAAGTTACACGTCCACATCACAAGAGCATGACTGTGATGCTGGCCTTTTTGTGGAATGACTTGGGATCCTCTGATGCTTGGTCTTAGGATCTGCTATGCGGCATAGGGCAGGAATGGAGGCCGCTGGCCCTTGAGCTGACCATTGTTTCAATCCTGTGCTGATACTGGCCAGCTATGTGGCTTTGGGCAAGCTCTACACCCTCTGTGCTCAGGCCCCTCATTTGTAAATCTGGGGGAATAGGAGTACCAACTACTTAAAGTTTTGTGGGAATGGATACATAGCTAAATAGATGTTAACTACTGTTATTGCATTTAAATTGTACTTCTTTCTAATGAATTGAGATGAAAATTTGAGTGAATGGAATGAACTTTAGAGTTCAGTATCATAATTTGTGCAGTCTATAGGTTGTAATTGGAAAGTGTGCTTTCATTGGTTAGAAGACCTAATGTAAGAAAGCCAGGACTCACGCCAAATTCAGTGATTCAGAACAGCTTTCTGACAGGGCTTTTTCCTTACCAGTCGGGGCTTAATGGAGGAAGATGCTGAGCCCATCTTTGAAGATGTGATGATGTCATCCCGGAGCCAATTAGAAGATATGAATGAAGAATTTGAAGACACCATGGTTATTGATCTGGTAAGGAAATGCAATATATTTTTTGTTGTTGTTGTTAAAATATGTGAAGGTTTTGGTTAGAAAGGAAGGGAAAGAGATATAGACACATCATCGTTTGGCTGCCGCCTGCATGCCCCCTCTTGGGGATCGAGCTTTGACCAGAATCAAACCCATGACCTCTTGGTTCATGGGTTGATGCTCAACCACTGAGCCACACCAGCCAGGCTGGCCTTTTTTACTTTAAATCGGATACTGATAATATACACTGCACTCCAACATAACCTAATAATGCAGAATATGGACTAGGTATATTAAGACATTAACTTTGTCAGGAATCATGATATTTGGTGTTTAAAATTTCCATCCATTGGAGATACGTATTGAAGGTAATTATAGGAGAAAGGACATGGAGAAGACTCAATGAAACTAGAGTTTTAAGTTGGGTGATGGGAACATGGGAATTCATCAATTTTCTCGGTATTAATCCACTAGAGTTGCCATAAATACCTGTGAGTGGGTGGCTTAAACAGCAGAAATTTGTTTTCTCACCGTTCTGGAGGCTAAAAATCTGAGATGAAGGTAGCAGTAGGTTGATTTCATTCTGAGAGCTCTCTCTATTACTTGTGGGCAGTCTTTTCTTTCTTCTAAGGACACAAATCATACTGGATTAGAACCCATGACCTCCTTTTACGCTAAAGCCCTATCTCCAAATAAGCCACGTTCTGAGGGTTAGGACTTTAACATATGAATTGGGAGACATGATTTAGCCCTGACCTTCTGCTTTCTATATTTTTTCCATGCGATCACGTCACTCCCCCTTTCAGGAGCCCATCATCTACCTGCCTTGGGGAAGTTAGTGCAGTTTTGTCACCTGGCATTTGGTCAATTTTATAGTTATGATCAAAAGGAATGTTCTATGTTTATAGGCCCACAAATTTATAGGCATTTACATACTCAATTGATTCATAATTTGAAAGTCTTTTTTCTTGTATAAAGGATAATTAAAAATCAGTTATTTTCCCCAAAAAATTGACCCTTAACAGTACTGTACATTTATGAAACCATGAGAAATACTAGCTGCTTATTATCACAGTTCATTGTATTAATGTATCTTAGGAACAAAATGAAATAATTTGGCTTCTCTTTCCAGCCCCCATCAAGAAATCGGCGAGAGCGAGCAGAGCTGAGGCCAGATTTCTTTGATTCTGCAGCTATCATAGAAGACGATTCAGTAAATGTTAAATTATTACTCCTTTTTACTTATGGTTTCTGGGTCTTGTTTTTTGCATGAAGTTAATAATTGTGTTTTTCATTTTCTAGGGATTTGGAATGCCTATGTTCTGAAGTCTGAAGAAAATTTACAAATATGGAACTCTATTATTTAGAGCTAGAGGCCTATATACTGTGATAGCTTGTATGGGGAATAAACACTTTTGGTGTGATCTGATTTGTTTTTTAATCAAATGATTGAGGTCAATCCCCTTGTGCAGTGACAGAAGAGGAGCATGTAACTTACCCGAGGGAATGGTGGTGACCATCACCTGAGAGACTGACCCGAGAGATCATTTGTGCCCAACATTGGACTTGCCCAACGGATAGATGCGTTTTTCTGGAAGGAGGAAAAAATTTTAAATTTTTAAAACAGCTGTCAAGATAAACACTGTTATACACCTGTTTTATGAAAACTCAGCATTGAGTGAAAAAAAAAATATTTTTAACTTTATTTTCCTGTTGTACAATTTAAAAACCGTTTTAACATTTTGCCTTTTTATGTTTTAAAAGCTAACCATTTTTATTAAACCTATGAGTAAACAGCTCATTTTAATTGCCGAAGAGTGTTTTGGAGCTCACTGGATTTGGTTGACCTTGTGGAATACAGAAATGTGGAGGAGCAGAATATTGACAAGCTAAGATGATCTCACAGTGCATCTCTGCCAAAACCACACGCCCTCCCTCTATGGATATGGATTCCCAGATTTTATATACTCTTGAATAAAAAGGTTTATTTTTATTTATAACGGGCATAAAATAAGAAATGTCCATGCAGCCATTTTTCCAACAGATGCTGTACACCGTTCATTTTATATAGAATAGGGAGATTCAAATACAGTACATTTTCTATTGGTATTTGTTCTGTGCATTTTTAGCAACTTCTACCAGCAAATAAAGTATTCTCAGTAAAACAAAAATGGTTCTCAAGTTATCAGTTTGCTGTTTTTACCACTTATTTCATGCCCTGCCAAATTGAGGTTACATGGACTTCCATTTTCTTAAAAAGATAATCACAAAGACTCCTTTGCCATGCAAAAGTCATTTTAAGTGTAACATAACTGTCTACTCCCATGCACTTAATATCTTTATGCGCTAATTTTGTGAATTTAAGTTTACTGATTATAGAAGTATGTGCTGCATAGAAGTCTGTGCTTAGAGGGTGAAGTTCCTAAGCTTACCTTGAAATACAGCTGCATTTCAGTGTTAAATGTGCGTATTGAGAATAATTCTTTTGGGGAAAGAAATTATGAATCTTCGGGACAGCCTTCAATGGTTTAGAGTTACAGACTGCTTAGATCTTTTATGACTTGCTGCTATTGTTTTTAAAAGCCCACTTAGTTGCTTCCTTTCTGATTTTTAAAGTAAGCCTCAATTTCCAAACCAGTCCATCCATAACCGTTTTTAAAGTAGCTGCAACAGAATCATGAGGTTTGCCCTTTTTATCAAAAATGAAAAACATTTTTAAAAATCTGTGCACCCAATGATTATCTTTTATCCAGGAAAGCAAAACAGATTTTCTTCATCCTTTTAGTAAACAAAACAAATTTTTCTCAACATTTGGGTAGTTCTGAAAAAACTCAGTTGCCAAAAATGTTTTATCTGCTACTTTATAAATTCCTGGGCTCCAGTTAGGGGGGTGGGGTCTTGCTTTCTTCCAGAGATGTGGACTTCCCCGAGAATAAGGGGGCAGGAGTGACCCGGCCAGGAAGCAAGCGGGGGTGACCTCGCACAGGCACCGAGCGGTCCTCTGCTTGGCAGTCGGGGAGACAGGTGCCGACTGTGAGGGGCAGGCTGCCGTGCAACTAAAAAGGCTGAATATCTACTCCGATGGGTTCCCAGTTCAGTTTAAAATCAATCGAAATTTTGTATTTTCAGTGTCTCCTTGATTGGTTTTGCTAGTAATTCTGTAAATTGTACATTTGCAATATGAGGTTTTTTTTTCCTTTTGTACAATTTGAAACTGATGCTTCACCTTTCCTTTAATAAACTATTCAAAATCAGGCTGTGGTAGTCATACTGTTGTTCCTACTAGGAAAGCTTTAAGGATCTTCTGTCCTGCTGCTCTTGAGAGTTTGCACTTTCAGATAATTGTTAAATGGCAAAGTTACCGTCTCAGTGAGATTTTTTTTTTTTAAAGAAAGCAGAACTTTACAACTAGCTTGTTAATTTCCTTTCATCCCTTGGGTTTCCCATGAGAGAATGGGTGGCCAAGTTGCCTTGGTTTCAAGGCTGCGTTTTGGAGGCAGCATCCGGGGCCTGTCCACTGGCTAGAGCCTGGATTCTCCCCTGGCCCGAGGCTTGGTTGCCCCGCAGTGGTCCTGTCAAGAATGCCTTCTGCATGGCTGCAGAAGGAAGGGATTCTCTCGATCCTGGTGCTGGAGAACACACTTAAGAGGGCACACACTTTATGGGCCTGCCATGTGCTGTGGGCTATGTCCATTAGGTGGCCCAAGTTAGCAGAAAAGGCAGAGATGCAGGGGATAATCAGCAGGTGAGTCTTAAGGCAACTAAGGAGAGAAGGTGATAAGGAACAGTTTGTCTCTGGCAGCTCATCTTAAAGGCTATGTTCATAAAACAAGAGCGGGGCTTTCTTCATGTGTGACTCGTTGGGACAAGCTTCTACTTAACTGTGACTTCAAGTCTATCAAACCCAGAACAGCATCTTGTTGGGGAACAAAGGCTTAGTGCCAGCTCGGCTTCTCGGTGTGAACGGCCAAAAACTCTCATTTGCTTCTATCCCAGTTCTCTAAGTGTCTTGCTCTGCAGGGGCCTCTCAGGCATCATGTTTTGAAATACAGCTTTCTGCTCCCGAGAAATCATAAAGGAGTCATTTCCCACCAGCACAGCAGGGGGACATGGTCAGAACCTGGCTGCCACATCTGCCAAAGCGTGTTGGCAGGACGCTAGAGGCCCCAGACTGAGATACTGTGCCTATGAAGCGGCCACAGCTCTTGGCTTAGAACGGTGGAAATCCCATACTAACAGGCGAGAGAACAAAGACCAGTTCTCTCTAAAGCAGTGTTTCCCAAACTTCTTTCATGATGAGAATCACCTGGGGGAGTTGCTAAACCACAGATTCCTGAGTCCCAACTAAGAAGTGCTAAACTAGAATTTTTGGGAACATATAGGTAAAATTGTATACTCTAGCTTAGAGCACTAGTTAAGTATACAATTTTACCTGTATGTTCCCAAAAATTCTAGTTTAGCACTTCTTAGTTGGGACTCAGGAATCTGTATTTTAGCAACTCCCCCAGGTGATTCTCATCATGAGAGAAGTTTGGGAAACACTGGTCTAAAAGAATACAGCCACAGCTCTGCAGAAACCCCGTGAAAGAGCGGGACTTGAAATGCATTTGTCAGACAGGTAAGGTCTAAGCTGGTTGCAGGGTGGGGTGAGGGTCCGTCAGAGGCTCCTCTGAATGGGCAGACTGCATCTAAAGCACCGGTGCATGCAGAGGCAGAGCGGCTGGGGAGACCGAGGCCCGGTCAGAAGGGAAGCCGGAAGGATGTCTGTCTAACCAGCACTAGAAAGCTGCGAGTGGGTGTGCTCCCCATTACTCAGCCGCACAGATGACTGGCCTTCATGGATACGGTAGGAAAGTTTTTCCAACCCAGTAGCTTTTTGAGACTCGCAGTGGAGCAGACCACCACTTACCATCACAATCCTTAGAAACTCATCTCACCTCATCATGTGGGAGAGAGGTAGCGCTCTGAATAGCTCAGACACCAGGCTTGGGGTTCAGAAAGACCTGCCTGGGTTCAAAGCCCCTCATTAGCTGTATGTCTCGGGTCAAGTTGGTTTACTTGGAGTAGGGACACCTGCAGTTTCTACCCTCTACAACTCTCAGCCCACAGACAGACACTTGCCAGCACTTTGCTCATTGACCCGAGTCCTCTCTGGTCACAGGAATCAATATCTTTCTTTTCCCCCTTGAGAGGAGACACCAGTCGGGAACGGCATTCCCGCACAGCGGTCAGTGCCGGCACTCACCGTCACTGTTCCCCGGGCGCTCTGCGGTCCAGAGGCCGGTCTGCTTGGCAGTTTCCAAAGTCACAGCTCCATGTGTCCTCGGCCACCAGCTTGGTTTCTGGATGCAACTTCTCCCACTGTCTCTACTCCAAGGCTTTCTAGAAGCCTCCTGCCCAAATGCTTCGCTGGGCTGGCTTCCCTATGTTAGCAGGCCCAGGCACAAAGCTGCTCAGCATCCAGATTTCACAACCTGGTGAAACACAAGCTTGTGTTTGCTCTTACTCTTAACATGGACAATAGTACAGTGGTTCCCAAAAGAGACCAAGTCCTAGACTGGCTGACCCCAGGCGATGCTAAGCTGTTGAGCCACATAGTGACCAACCTGCATGATTCTTCTGCTGCACCTCCTTTCCCAGCTTACAGTGTTCTGTTGGCTCTGTACTGGGAGCCAAAGAGGCGTACAAAGAACCTCTGGCCAGCCAAAACCGGTTTGGCTCAGTGGTAGAGCGTCGGTCTGCGAACTGAAAGGTCCCGGGTTCGATTCCGGTCAAGGGCATGTACCTTGGTTGCAGGCACATCCCCGGTAGGAGGTGTGCAAGAGGCAGCTGGTCGGTGTTTCTCTCTCATGGATGTTTCTAGCTCTCTATCTCTCTCCCTTCCTCTCTCTGCAAAATATCAATAAAATATATTAAAAAACAAAACAAAAAAACAAAGAACCTCTGGCCAACAGTCTCTGGCCCTCAGGAGCTTACCACCTAGTTAAAAATACAAATAAATGTGGGGGAGGGGAGGAGGGGGGATCAGGTGCTTAAAGAAAAAAAAGAACCTGTTATAAGCAGAATCAATTCACAATTTAAGATTAACTCATGGAGATGTCAGGCCCTGGAGCAAGAGCAGACTACAGAGCAAGTGTTCCAAGGTGAGGCAACAAGATGGAGGTCAAACAACTCACTGGGCAAACAAGGGAGGAGCAGACAAGAACCTTGTATGCGACCCAAAGACTCTGGAGACCAGCGTATTACCCACCGGAAGTGCTGGAGCAGAGGAATGCAGCAAAACCTGGACCTGCAGTTGGTCTATTAACTCAGAACAGGCTCAGGAGGAGGCCCAGAGAGAAGAGAGTAAAGACAATTTCAAAAACAACTAGAACGGAGAGTCCCATTCTCCAACTGGAGAGGGAAGAAAGATGCTCGGAAGAAATGTAAAACAAACTCCCAGGACTGAAGCCTGGCCCCCGGAACGGCGGGGCAGCTGGTAGAAATGGGGAATGTCGGTGATGGTCACATAATGGCGCTGGTCGAAATGAGCTTTAGACGATGCAACAGCCACGCAGGGTTTTCAGAGCTTTGGAGCCAGGGGGCTGGGGCAGGGAAGGCTGTCAGCTGCGGGATGATCAGGGCTCTCGCCGCAGAGGCAAGCACACCCTACGGGGCGTACTGGAACAGGCCTCTGGGGCTGGTCTTTCTGCTGGAACTCCTCAGAATCTCCAGTTCTGCATGACTCAGGCTTTACGCACTCAATAAAGCAGTCTACAGGAGGGGGAAACGGACAAAAGACTCAAACACATCACCACCCAGTTACGAATCCAAATAACCACGTGCCTTCAGTTTAAAGACAGAACTACAAGGAAGTCGTGAACTTTACCTTAGGGTTTATTGTTGATATAGTTGTAGTGGTTCTGAAACTTTTATATTTATTGTAGGACTGAGCAAATGAGTAAAACATGTTAAAGATAATGGAAGTCAGTTTTTTCACTGTGGGAGAAAACAGATGTAAGTATGGAATGGGGGAAGGCAAAGAAAAACCAGTATGTTAGATTGGAATTAAAACTCAGTATGAACTCATGATTTTAAAATTATATATAAGATAAATGCATACTTACCCATACAAGTTCCTCACATACATGTATATCCACATATTTATATAATCATTTCCATGTCTGCTGAGAATAGAAGCAATGACACCCCAGAATCAACGTAAGCATCAGCCAATTATAGCTTCTAAATGACATCTAAAAGAAACCAGGGCACTTGGAGAAATCACTATACTATGCCAGGGCTACATTATCATGTGTCAAAAAATAAGGAAGCGGACAAAAAAATCACTGGGACATGTCAAAAGCATCGAGCCAGTATGAAGGAGCTCCCAGAGGCTAAATTAGGAAATTTTCTGCATCAAAATAAATAACATTAAATTTTAAATGAATCCAGGAGTATAAAGTTTTATTACACATTTATAAAATACCTATTGCGTACCAAACACAGATTTTTTAAAAAATATATATTTTATTGTTTTGTTTTTTTTTTTCAGAGAGGAAGGAAGAGAGAGAGAGCTAGAAACGTCAATGAGAGAGAAACATCGACCAGCTGCCTCTTGCACACTTCCTACTGGGGATGTGCCCCCAGCCAAGGCACATGCCCTTGACCGGAATCAAACCCGGGACCCTTCAGTCCGCAGGCCGATGCTCTATCCACTGAGCCAAACTGGTTTCGGCCCAAACACAGATTTTAATTACAAATAATATATGGCTCCCAATCTGAGGAAACTAACTCTTGGGGTAGGTAGAGTAGGGACAGAGCAAGGAGAAAAATATAACTAATGTGGGCTTGAAAATTTGATGATGGCATAATAAGAAAAATAATTTCAGAAAAAAATGTTTTTTAAAAAAAATCAAGAAGTCAAAGCTAATATTAAAACAAAAAACAGAAGAAAAGAAAGTTCTTTCTTCCAATAGAGTACAAACTAATAAAGGCAGACATTACGACAGGGTTAGAAATGTGGTATTTTACAATCAATGTAGAATAGAATTCATCATCAATGAATACTAAAAGCACTAGATAAAAGCTTGTTGACAGACAGGCTTTTAAAAAGTTTCCAGATTAGTTATTCATTACAAAGAGAAAATGGTAACCTTTGCAACCACCACCTTAGCCAAGTGATCTGAGTCAACTTCACCAACAATGGGGAAAACTAGCATCACCTGTTTCCTAACGTGACACACGGAAACAACACTCATCTGTATTGTTCTTACCTGAATCTGAACATCCGGAAACAGACAAACCCAGATTTAGGGACATTCAACAAAACTGGCAAACACTTCAAAAATGTCAGTCATGAAAGACTATGTAAGATAACAAGCCTTGTTTCCTAGGAAATAAATGGACATTCTGAGGGAACAAAGGGTCAGGATTCTGTAACTTATTTTCAAATGGGCCAATAAAAATAATGATTATAAATTTTTTTAAATATATTTTATTGATATTTTACAGAGAGAAAGGGAGAGAGATAGAGAGCTAGAAACATCGATGAGAGAGAAACATCGACCAGCTGCCTCTTGCACACCCCCTATCGGGGATGTGCCCGCAACCAAGGTACATGCCCTTGACCGGAATCGAACCCGGGACCTTTCAGTCCGCAGACCGACGCTCTACCACTGAGCCAAACCGGCTTTGGCAATAATGATTATAAATTTATGGAAGAGATGAAGCAAATGTAGAAAATGTCAAGAACTGAAGAATCTAAGTGAAGGCTCCATAATACAACTTCTGCAACATTTCTATAGATTTGAAAATTGGGAATGTATTCTGTTAGAAACACACACATACGTGTGTGCGCGTGCGCACGCACGCGAGCACGTGTACGTACACACACACACACACACACAAACACAAACACACACACACACAAACACAAACACACACACACACACACACACACACACACACACACGCCTGATTTAATTAATCCTCTACAAGTCCTGGAGGAATTAAAAGATAAGGTGTGTTATTTCAAAACTAGGAAACTAAAGCCTAAGCAGATAAACACTTTACCCTAAAACCTGCTCTCTCACCTGTGGAGAAAAAAATTGAATTCTTGGAGAGAAAAGGAAAACAATACACAGGTATTCAAATAAGGCACAGCTCTAGGTGACAATACTATATATACTGTTTCTAGTTTTCCTGATTTTTCTTATTTCTACCATAAAAAAAAAGAAATGTATGCTCAAAATTATACCAATTAATATTTTTAATAAAGCAAATAATTTTACAGCAAATGAAATCTTTCTAGAATTTAATAAACTTGGCCATTCCAAGTAAATTCTGTTGTTTAGATTCAGTGGTTTCATGATTGCAAAAAGGGAAGAGATGAGTTCAAATGACCAGGCAGTAATTAGCTCTTGGTTTCCTTTCCTCTGATTCGTTTACAGTGGAATATTTGCATGCTTCCTCCAAGGACGGTGTACCTTCTTGCTGGCCAACACATCCAGGTCACTGCAGATCCGGGCGCGTGTAGAGGAAGGCTGGATGATGTCATCCACAAACCCTGGTGAGACACAAAAAAGGGAGACCATCTGCATCCCCAGTGGCGCCACTCCCCAATCCTGTGCTCAACCCGGGCACCATCTCTGGGACCCAAAGTGTGAGCTGGACCCAACTTGATACAAGAGGGGCTGGGCCCTCTGAACTCTCTTCTGCATCCCCAGAGCTCCCCTGTTCCTCCGGCAGGTCCCCAACTTTGCAAGAAAAGGAAAATGTGACCCTCTCCCTGTCAAGATGAATTCAATAGGAAATGAATAAATGTGCGTTTTCAAATATAGCTACAATTCCTCCCATTCCTGTACACAAGTCCCTCTACAATGTGACACTGATACCCCAGAAGAAATAGATTCTGGCCCTAGCCTGTGTGGCTCAGTTGTTAGAGGATCCTTCCAAGCACCAAAAGGTATCAGGTTCGATTCCTGTTAAGGACACACCTAGGCTGCAGGTTTGGGTAGGCAGGAAGGCAACCTATCAATGTTACTCTCTCAAATAGATCAATGTCTATCTTTCGCTCTCTCTCTCCTTCTCTCTAAAATCAATAAGCATGTCCTCAGGTGAGGTTAAAAAAAAAATATGTCCGGCCAGTGTTGCTCAATGGTTGAGCATCGACACATGAACCAAGAGTTCACTGGTTCGATTCCCAGACAGAGGGCATATGCCCAGGTTGCAGCTCCATCCCAGGGGAGACATGAAGGAGGCAGCTAATCGATGTCTCTCTCTCACTTCTCTCTCTAAAATCAGTAAAAAACATGTTAAACATAAATAAAATATAAAATAAACTTAAAAATATGTAGATTCTATTTATTTACCAGGCAAAAGTGACAAGGCACCTGAACAGCTTCTCCTCTCAGCCTTTTGTGGCTCTCAGGTCACACGGATGAGCCTCAAGAATAAGAAACCACATGGAGAGAGTCCAGCTAACGGACAGCACCAACCATGTAAGAGGCCATCTTGGACCTCCAGCCCCAGTCACGCCACCAGATGACTAGAGCTGAATGACTGATCCCAGGCAAGACCAGCAGAACAACCACCCAGCTGAGCCCAAACCAAATCACCGATCTACAGAGCGATGAGCAAAATAAGGGAAGGGGTTATTTTAACTGTTATATGGTCAAGTTTTACACAGTACTAGGTAACTAGAACAAAACTAAACAATTTAGCCATTTCAGCAATGTGGCTTACATCCTGGTTACCAACGCAGCCTAAAAAGGCCCCATTATCCCACAGTGATGATTGCCCAGGGACAACCCCCACCCTGAACAGTCTCCAGGCTCAACTGTAATGGCAAAAGGCAGTGTACGTGAGACTTTTTGGAGGAAAAGAATGAGAGCAGCTGACCCAACAAATGAACAATGCTGCCACCCCCACCACAGTTCCTACCTCTCACTGCTGCAGGGAAAGGGTTGGCAAACTTGTTGATATATTCTGCTTGAGCATCTTCCACATTCTCACGTCCTTTGAAAATTATCTCCATAGCACCCTGTCACAGAGGGGTTAATGAATTTCAATGAAGATTCCAACATACCCCTCCCTCAACTCATCAACTCATGTGCCAATCTCTTGGTAAATCAGTGACAGAGATGGGAATGGCCTGCAGTCAGTCACCACGATTCCACGATGGGACTATTTGATGGACCCTCAGCTGTGGCCCAATAACAGGCCCCCACGCAAAGCCGGAGCTTGTTTCCCCAGATTCCATCCTACCATCAGCCGACTGCACTTATCCAAGGACGGGTGGCCTGTTTTCCACTATTAGATCCATGGTCGCCTGCACCAAGGGGGAGTAACATGCTCTTTTCCTTTTTCATTATCCTGAACCCTGAGTACAAAATCCCGTGGCCAGGGGATGGCACACGGAACTGCAAATGAAGAGGTACGAGGAATTGAAAAACAAGCCTTCACATCAGAATCCCTAAAAGTCAGCTCAGGGGGTGGAGTGTACAGTTATCTGGTTCAGCACCAACAGCTATTCCAGAGCAGGACAGAGTGAGGAGCAGGCTGAGCCACAGGAAGTACCTTGCCCAAAGCCACCAGGGTCAGAACAAAATGAAGTCACCAGGGTCAGCTCAGCTCCTGTGGGCTCAAAGGAGTGGCTCTGGGGCCCTCCGAGGAGGTGAGACGGGGCTGGGGGAAATGTCCAGTCCTCCCAGCGGCTCCTGCAGCTGACTCGTCTCTCTACTGACAATCTCAAACCCTGAGCACGAGACAGCAGCATGGGCCTGAAGTGAGGGAGCGGGGCAGCAGGCAGAGCTGGTGCTGGGGCCCCAGGAGGGAGACTTTCCGAGTTCCGGGCCCCATCTCCCTGAGTCTGGGCCCATCCCGGGAACCCTGGTCTCTCTCCAACATCCCTCAGCTGAGCTTTAAGCTCCTGCTGGGAGGGTACGGTCTCTAGACCCGGAAAAAGGAAAGCCAGAGATCCTCACCTTCGCTCCCATGACTGCAATCTCTGCGGTGGGCCAGGCATAGTTGGTGTCACCACACAGGTGCTTGGAGCTCATGACATCATAGGCACCGCCATAGGCCTGGAACAGAGCCACGTGGAGAATGTCAAGAGCCTGAGTCAACCAGATCCTGTCCCTGACAGACCCCAAGAATCCGGCTACTGAAAGCCCAATGTGTGTGAGGCCGCGGCCACAACCACTGTCGTTCACAGCTTCTTCCCACTGCTACTTTCAGTGCCCAGAGATCACCATGGACATCTCTGGGGGATGTGTCCCCAAGTATCTAAACGCTGTCCTCACACAATCTTCTAAGGGTGAGCGCACGCTCCTCCTATCCCGGCTGAAACTCTTGGCAGATCTCCACCCACGACCACGGTGTTAGGAGTGGGCTCACAGGCCCCACGGTGAGTTTCTCACCTTCCTGGTGATGACTGTGACTTTGGGCACGGTTGCCTCGGCAAAGGCGTAGAGAAGTTTGGCGCCATGCCGGATGATGCCCCCGTATTCCTGCGCCGTGCCTAGGGAATGAGGAAGAGTCACGGGATGCCCACAATAGCCCTCACACGGTCTGCCTGCCACTCCCAGCTGTGAGGTCTTCCCCTGCTCCCCACAAGGCCAGGGGAGGAGCAACCCTCACACAGCCCCATATTTAAGGAAGTGGGGATCTCAGCGGGACAGCCACCTCTCCCGGCTCCCACCTCCACCAATGACTTACCAGGCAGAAAACCAGGGACATCGACAAAAGTGATGAGTGGAATGTTGAATGCGTCACAGAATCGGACAAAACGAGCCCCTTTCACAGAAGAATTAATATCCAAGCATCCTAGAAGAGAGAAATTATCCATGCTGAGCTTCTGGACATCCCCCAAGCGGTCCTGGATTGGAGAGGGTGCAGGCTGGGCTGAGGGGACCCCCGTGCGTGAATTTTGTGCACTGGGCCTCCAGTAACTCAATAAAAGAAAAATGTTTGCCAAAACAGGTTTGGCTCAGTGGATAGAGCGTGGGCCTGTGGACTGGAGGGTCCCGAGTTCGATTCCTGTCATGAGCATGTACATTGGTTGCGGGCACATCCCCAGTGGGGAGGCGGAAGTGCAAGAGGCAGCTGATTCGCTCTCATCAATGTTTCTAACTCTCTATCCCTCTCCCTTCCTCTTTCCCTCTTTCTCTCTTGTCTCCACCTCCTTTATACTCTCAATGGAAAAAAAATCCTCATGTGAGAACTAAGAAAATATAAAAAACTAAAATTAAAAAAAAAAATCTGAGTCATGAGTTAATTGGGTTGTCTTCCTTTTGTTAAGTTGTAGGAATTACTTATATATTTTGGATTATTTGGATCTTTGGATAAAGACAATTCTGAATTTAAAAATTGCAAAAAGTACAAAGAGGCTAGACTAAAAAACAAACAAACAAACAAACAAACAAAAATAGGTTGAGTACTGACAACCCAAATAAGATGTAATAAAATTACCTAAGATGTAATAAAATTGAAATGGAACCAAGAAATACCCTGAATAGCTGCTGCAATTTTGAGAAAGAAGAATAAAGTTGGAGGGATCACAACACTAGATAACAAGTTATACTACAAAGCCATTGTAATCAAAACAGCCTTGTACTGGAACAAGAAGAGGCATATAAATCAATGGAACAGATTCCAGAGACCCCATAAATCCACTCAAGACATTACAATCAGTATTGACAAAGGAGGCAAGAACATACTGTGAAGTCAACACAGTCTCTTCAGTAAGTGGTGTCGGGATAACTGGACAGACACATGCAAAAAAATGAAACTACGTCACTGACTTACACCATACACAAGAATAAACTCAAAATGGATAAACTTAAAATAAATGTAAGTCATGAAATCATAAAAATCCTAGAAGAAACCATTCGCAACAAAATCTCAGATATCTAGCAATATGTTTATAGATATATCTCCTAGGATAAGGGAAATTAAGAAGAAAACAAATTGGGCTACATCAAAATAAAAGGCTTCTGCACAGAAAAGAAACCATCAACAAAATGAAAAGGGGGCCCACTGTATGGGAAAACATATTTAAAATATATATATTTTATATATTAAAATCTAAAATATATAAGTAATTCCTACAACTTAACAAAAGGAAGACAAACAATCCAATTACAAAATGAGCAAAGGACCTAAATAGACATTTCTCCAAAGTGGACAGATGGCCAAGGAACATGTGAAAAAATGCTGAAAGTCACTGGTCATCAGAGAGATGCAAATTAAAATGACAATGAGGTATCACCTCACACCTGTCACAATGGCTACCATCAACAAATCAACAAATGACAAGTGCTGGCGAGGATGTGGAGAAAAGGGAACCCTCGTGCACTGCTGGTGGGAATGCAGACTGGTGCAGCCACTATGGAAAAGAGTATGGAGGGGAAAAGGGGACATATGTAATACTTTCAACAATAAATATTTGGTTTTTTAAAAAAGGTCATCAGGACAGAAAGCTCCAGGTACCTAGCAACGGGCAAAACTGGGAAAACAAGGACCTCACCGCCATGGTAACCTTTAACCTTTAACCTCCCCGAGCATATTGCCGGTCATGGGATCCAGACCCCTTGACTTCCACATTCATGGTTGTGCAGTTCAGACCCTCTTCCGACCTTTCCTCCCCCAGCATGCCACCAGCCATGCGGTAGACCCCCTTGGAGGAGGCACGAGGGGCCCAAGAGAGGACCTGACCCCGCTCCCACCACCACCCGAGGTTTAGGAGAGCTTCTCCCTCCTACCTGAAGCCACGTTGGGTTGGTTGCCGACAATTCCAACGGTCCTCCCGTTCATTCTTGCAAAACCAACAATGATGTTCTTGGCATAATTGGGCATGATCTCAAAGAATTCCCGCTCATCAACAACCTGCAGGGATAGATGAACTCCTGAGCTCAAAATGATAAAGAACAAGATACAACTAACTGCATTACAGAATTACAGAATTACAGAGCGGGTTAGCAGCCACCCACCACAGCCTCTCTGAGGAAGCAAGGCCACAGACAGAGGGGATGTCTGCTGGATGGGAAACCCCTGTGCACACTACTTGGGGAAGATACACTAGTACAGGCTTCTTATTTTTATTGTTTGTAGTTAATGTTTTTATTGACTTGAGAGAGAAAGAAAAAGTGAAACATCACTGTGAGAAACACTGATCGGCTGCCGACTGCACAGCCCCTTCTGGGAACTAAGCCCACAACCTAGTCATGTGCCCTGACCAGGAATCAAACCAGCGACCTTTTGATGCATAGGACAACCAGGAAAGCCTTTTTAAAAGGCTCTATTTGAATTTGGCATGTTTTAAAAAATATTTTTGTATTGATTTCAGAGAAGAAGGGAGAGGGGGTGATAGAAACATCAATGATGAGAGAGGATCAGTGATCGACTGCCTCCTACACAGAACCGGCAACCCGGGCATATACCCCGGCAGAGTCTCAAACTGTGACTTCCACGGTTAACAGGTCAACACTCAAGCCCTGAGCCACACTGGCCAGGCTGAATTTGGCATTATTCATTATACTTTTTAACTTCATTTTTAAATCATTTCAAGCTTATATAAAAATTTCTAAAATTATTTTTAAATGTATATGTCCTTCACCCAGATTCCCCATTAACATTTTTAATATGTTTTTATTGATTTTTAGAAAGAGAGGGAGCGAGAGGTATAGAGAGATAGAAACATCAATGAGTGAGAAGCTTCATCAGTCAAGCTGCCTCCTGCATGCTCCCCACTGGGGATCAAGCCTGCAACCTAGGCAGGTGCCCTGACCGGGAATTGAACCAGTGATCTCGTGGTTCATGGGTCAATACTCAACCACTGAGCCACACTAGCTGGCTAACATTTTGCCACATAAGCTTTATCATTCCTTCTCTCTCCCTACCTTTCTCCCTTCCCTTTCACTGTGTGTGTGTGTGTGTGTGTGTGTGTGTGTGTACATTCTCTTTCTACATATATATGAATACTAGAGGCCCAGTGCACGAATTCATGCATGGGGGGTAGGGGGGTGATCGGGGCCTGTCAGCCAAAGGGAAGACCACAGGAGGTTGGCCAGCAGGCCCTGATTTAATTGTGTAGATGTGCTGAGGTAGCGACAAGCAAAGACCACAGATAGAGCATCCCAAAACGGCCTGACCAACAGCTACGCTCTGAGTTGGAAATACAGCTCTACTTCATTGCCTGCACTCAGGCTGCCTTACCAGGGCAGAGTTGGTGACAGACAGGTCATCTCTCCTACCTCAGCCATAGATTTTCTTGGGGCTCCGCCCCCAAGCACAACAGGTAGCTGACTTTGACCAAGGGTGGCACACCGCGTAGGAATGCCAGCCAATCAGCGTTGGGAGCCCAGAAAGGCACAGGCCCTCCCTGGAAGTGGCTGACAGGGGCAGAAGGGCGAGGGGTGCCCACGGTGCGGTGGCAGAGGTAAGATGGTGGTGGTGCTTGCTTTACGTCTTTGCAGTTAGGCTGCTGCCTTGCCCCTTCTGCCCCCTCTGAGCTGCTGCTGTCTCCATCAGCATCGAGGTCGCTCTCTTCCTACAGGCTTCCTGGACCCAGATTCCCAGGTGCCCGGAGCCTTAGCCATGGGAGGGACCAGCCAGGAGGAGGGACCGCGCGGCACAGTAGTTTGGTTGTAAGAGCGTACTGACCACCAGGGGTCAGCTCCTGTGTTGAGCATATGCCCCCTGGTGGTCAGTGTGCATCATAGCAACTGGTCAACTGGTCATTCGGTCATAACAGTCACTTAGGCTTTTACATATATAGATATACACACCCACAAAATTTTTTTCCTGATCCATTTGAGAATAAGTTAAAGATATGATACCTCTTTACCTCTAACTTCCTCACTGTGCATCTCCTACAAAAAAGGACATTCTCTTTATAGAACTACAGAGGTATTATCAAAATCAAAAAATTAACATTAATACTATTATCTATTATAAAACCTTATTCGAATTTTCCCAGTTATTCTAATAATATCCTTTTATAACAACCAAAACCTGGTTCTAGAATCTTAGCCTAGATCACGTGGGGCTTTAGTGGTCATGTCTCTGTAGCCTCCTTTAATTTTTCCCTTCAGTCTTTGTCTTTCACAATCATGACATCTTTGAAGACTACGATCGATTATTGATATATTTGCCTTCTATTTGGATTTGCTTCATGTTGAATTTCAGGTTAAACAGAATATCCTAAGTGTCCCTTCAGTGAATCACATCAAAAGACATACGGTGTTGGGGGACGGAGAAGTGGAAGAGGGTAAAGATAAATGGTGATAGAATTGACTTGGGGTGATAAACATTCAATATACAGTGTAGATTTGTACACCTGAAGCCTATATAATTTTATTAACCAATGTCACCTCAAGAAATTCAATAAAAATGATTAATAAAATAAAATTAAATTAAATTAAAATATACATGTTACCAATTTCTCCATTAATGATGGTGATAATGCCAAGGTTTCTCCCTTGTAAAATTACTATTTTTTTTTCATTTATAAGTAAGCATTTTGTGGGGAAATACTTTGAAACTATGTTAAAATCCTATACCTCATTAAGTTTTCACCCACTAAGTTTACTATTCATTGATGATTCTTGCCTGAGCCAATGATAATTGCCAATTGGTGATTCCTCTATCTCCATTTCCTTTCTTTTCTTAATCATCTTTCTACTGTCAGAAAGATATTTGCCTTTCTCATTTATTTGTATCACCTACAAGTATGAACTTATGGGTTCCTGTTTTATTATATAGATTGTAATCTCTTACCAACATCATTTTATGTTCACATTGCCCCACATTTGCTAGAGAGAACTTATTCAAGGTGTTTCCTAAATCCTTTTGATGTTTCTCCATCATTCTTTGATTACTACCTTACATTCTGGAATTACCTATTTTCGAGTTCTTGTATTTTTTTTTTCCTGCCTCAAGTATTGAATTAGCCCCTTTCTCCAAGGGACCCACATTCCTGAAAGGGGAAGTGCACACACGCTTCTAAGAAGCTGTCCTAAAGGACAAAGCTAGGAAATCCACAGACACACACACTTATGTCTAAAACTGATATAAAAAGCCATGAATGTGTACTGATAACTCTAATTCTAGTCCAATTCAACTATAGTGTTCATTCTAGCTCTCACCCTTCAGCATTCATTAACTCCTTTCTCCTACAGTAGACACTTTACTACCATTATCCTCAAAATGTACTTACCTGTTATATCCCGAACTACAGAGGAAATGGTTTCACACTGGCTCACTCATATGACTGCAAAAGCACAAACCCAACTAAAATTCAGGATTTCTTTACCACTATTTCTGTCAATAAACTAAAAGTAGTTTTATTTTAAAGATTTTCACCAGTCTCATTGTATGTCTTTGCCTCCTTTGCCAAACATTAATTGACAGAAAGACATGGGTTTATTTCTGGGCTCTTTATTGTTTCACTGTTCTCTATGTCTGTTTTTCTACCAGTACCATGCCATCTTGATTACTATGGCCTCGTAGTATAGTTTGATATCAGGGAGCACAATACCTCCAACTTTGTTCTTCTTTCTCAAGATTTCTGAGACTATGCAGGCTCTTCTGTAGTTCCATATAAATTTTTGAAATATTTGGGTTCTAGTTCTGTGAAATATGCCATTGGTATTTTGACAAGGAATTGCATTTAATCTATAGACTGCTTTGAATAGTATAGACATTTTAATGATGTTAATTTTTCCTATTTAATGAGCACAGTATACGCTTATTTGTATCTTCCTTAATTTCTTTCTTCAGTGTCTTACAATTTTCCTAGTGCAGGCCTTTTATCTCCTTGGTTAAACTTATTTCTAGGTACTTTAATTTTTTTTTTTATGCAGTCATAAATGAGATTTTTAATTTTCTCTTTCTGATCGACCACCGGTATATAAAAATGCCACCGATTTCTGAGTATTAATTTTGTATCCTCTGCAAAGTATTTTAGAAAGCAGATAATCCCAATGCTATTTAACCTGTTCCAGAGCATAGAAAAAATAAATTTTAAAAATTCTCTTTGATACTTTATAAACTGAACTGTGCCCCACCGCCCGCCCCCCCTCAACACAATTTATAGGTTGAAGCTGAACCCTCAATGTGACTGTATTTGGAAATAAGGCCTTAAAGGAGATAAGGTTAAATGGGATGATATGAGGTAGACTTATTCTGTTAATACTGGTATCCTTACAAGAAAAGAAAGACACACCAGAGATCACTCTTTCCAGTGCACATAGAAGAAAGATCACATCGGGACACAGCAAAAGACCACCACCTACAAACCAGGACAAGAAGCCACACCAGAAACCAACTCTGCTGGCACCTTGATCTTGGACTTCTAGCCTAAGAACTGTGAGAAAATAAACTTCTGTGGCTTAAGCCATCAGTCTGTGGAATGTGTTATGGCAGTCCTAGAATGTGTTATGGCAGTCCTAGGAGTCTAATACATGGAACAAGTACAACATTGACACCAAAATCCAATTTTAAAATACCTAAAAAAAAAATCAATATCACATTATGTGGATGCAAAAATCCGAAATAACACATTAACAAAATATAACAAGATAGAATTATAAATAGATCTAAAGAGAAAAATTATATGATCACCATAAATGCTGAAAGCGCATTTAACAATATTTAATATCCATCCCTGATTTTTAAAAAGCAAGCAGACAACAACAAAAATTAATATACGCCCTAGCTGGCCGGTTTGGATGAGTGGATACAGCCTTGGCCTGAGGACTGAAGGGTCCCAGATTCTATTCTGGTCAAGGACACATGCCTGGGTTGTGGGCTCGGTCCCCAGTAGGGGGCATGAAGGAGGCAGCCAATCAAGGATTTTCATTATTGATGTTTCTATCTCTTTTTCCCTATTTCTTCCTCTCTGAAATCAATAAAAAGATATATTTTTTAATAAATTAAATTAAAATAGGAATCAGTGGTAGCTTTCTGAACATTAGAAAATATATAATATTATTTAAAAAAAAAAAAAAAACACCCCCCTAGCTGGGTTTCTCAGTTGGTTGGAGCATCGTCCTGAACACAAAAAGGTTGCGGGTTCAATTCCCAGTCAGGACACATATCTACGCTGCAGGTTCCATCCCTGGTCGGGTGTACACAGGAGGCAACCAGTCAATGTTTCTCTCTCACATCAATGTTTCTCTCTCTTTCTCCCTTTCTCTCTCTCTAAAATCACAAAATATATCGTTGGGTGAGGATTAAAAATCAATAATAAATAAATTTTTAAAATACTAACGGCAGTCTATCTACAGTTAGTGACAAGATGTCCATTATCACAAGTCATTACTTATTATTGCATTTGGTAAAATACGGAAGTGAGACAAGCTAAGCATCTCCTAGGCAAGATTGGCATTTCCTTCGGTTACTCCTCAAACCCTGCAACCAGATGAAACGGACACTAGCAGCCACAGGAACCTGCCTTATCAGCAACGACCCTCCCAGTCCTAACACATCTCAGATTAGACTCAGAACAACCACTGCATGACCGTACCCTCGTTCTAATAGTGAAAAACCCAGCCCTGGGTGGAGACCTAGGATGCTAAAATAACATGTATCACATGTTAGAGCATGACGCTCCACTGGACCTGCAAGAGCCAGTGCCAGCCCACTGAAAGAAGGGTCCAGAGGATGAACCAAAACAACAAAGAAATCCGCACTAAGGAAGCCAGATTCCAGCAGCACATGGGGGAGCCTTGCGACACCAACAAAAAGGTACAAATGACTCCGATCTCCCCAGAGCGACTGGCCTATGTACCTGTCTACACTGACACACATGCACACACACACATCTCAACATTGTCAGAGGATACCGTATGTACTTTCCTTTTTCTAGAAAGACGAAATGCCCTCTAACCCTAAGGCTCCAAACAAAGGCACCGAACAGTCACCTGGCCTCAACTCTAGACTCTAGACTCCATGGCCCTTCTCTGTGCTCCTGCGAGTGCCATCAGAAACTCCTGAGCTCTGCTGGACCAACTGGCTCCTTCTCCCTCCTGCCCTCAAGTTCATCCGAGCCAGCAGAGTGCCTACAGCCACTCATTCTTCCCGAAACACTCTACTCAGTTGTCCCCGGTCCTGGTCCACCCCATGCTCTCCCTGTATTGCCACATGCTAAGGCCTGTGGGTCTAGCACTTTCCTCACGAGGTCAAAACACAATGACCATGGGCGTGGCTGAGCTAGCCCAGGCGAGACAGGCAGATGTGGCACTTACCGAGTGTACGATGTCCACCATGTTGTAGGCTTTGGTAGACTCCAAAGGGACAATTGTGTCGAGCTCAGGAACCAGACGGTCACTTTGGATAGAAAAAGAAGATGATACAATCAACACCAGAAGGACCAGGTGCCTTCGGTGAGTGGGGGATGGGAGAGGAAATGAGGGCTGGACTGACTCGTCCGTACTGGGCTTTCAAAACAGATGTATTCCTTTGTTACCACCATATTAAATTGGATCTAAACTTGATATTAATCCAAAAGGTCTGTTTCCATTTAGAAGGAAAAAAATGGACTTACTCCCCTGAAGGTGATTCCTTCATTTACCCTCTCTGAAGGATTCCTGCATCCTAGGTACTGTGCAGGGCACTGAAGGACACTGGAGCAAACACAGGACCCAGTTTAACTTTCTGAGACATTAGGAAGAAAAGACCAAGGACTGCCAAAACCGGTTTGGCTCAGTGGATAGAGCGTTGGCCTGCGGACTGAAAGGTCCCAGGTTCGATTCTGGCCAAGGGCATGTATCCTGGTTGCAGGCACATCCCCAGTAGGGGATGTGCAAGAGGCAGCTGGTCGATATTTCTCTCTCATCGATGTTTCTAGCTCTCTATCCCTCTCTCTTCCTCTCGGTAAAAAATCGATAAAATATGTTTAAAAAAGAAAAAAGAAAGAAAAGACCAAGGACTTGTAAATGCAAACTGAGTTCCGCTGAAATTACTTGGGGTTACGGTTCCCTGCAGGAAGGCAGCTCTGCTGGAACTCCTCTGAAAAGCAAAGCGGCTGCCCCTGGTATGACAAGGACTACCAGCCACACAGGCTCCTGGCTCTCCGCCTCCTCCGGCCTCTGTGACCGAGCAGGAGCCCAGCGGGCCCTCTCCCAGGCCACAGAGGACTCAGCAACATGCCCCCTCCATCAAGCTCTCCCCTTCCCGCCCCACGTGGGCGGGCTGAGGCTGCTCTGACCCTGAGACATACGTGTGGGAGGAGATTTGTCCTGATCAAACCACCTGCCCCATCAAGCCCAACTTCCCAGAGAGCTCTGCGCTGGGTTACTGGGTACAGCCCCCCCAGATAATACAATACTGCTGTTTACACATGTGCCTGTAGCTTCCTTAAGATCCTATGAAGAGGGGGTATGGTTGGGCCAAAACAGGCTGTTTAGACATTTCTGAGCCCCTGGGCCATAACACCTTCAAATGTTTTTTTGCTCCTGGACACAGACGTCTCACCATTGCCCACACCTGGGATGCGCCCCACTGCAGTCCACAGTCCAGCCCAGGCTCCCCGAGGGGAGGGATGCTGAAGGTCCGGCTCGGGCAGCGTGGCCAGACACAGGCAAGCCCGTCTGCAAAACGAGAGGAGGAGCGCCACCCTGAGCTCACCTGGGGTCATGGCACTCTCGGACGGGAGCCGGGTCCTGGCTGCTGAGGGGCAGGTAGTTGAAGAACTCCCGGAGATTACACAGGGCGTCCACGTCGTTCTCAAAAGCCCTGTGAGCAACGCCTGGGGAGACAGGAAGAAAGCAATGGGCCAGGCAGCCTGTCAGCCCCACAATGCCTCTCATGCCCACCTGCCCCTTCCAGGGCATGTCCGAAGCAGACTGCTGACCGCTCTGCCCTCCTCACCTCCACTCAGGATGGGCTGCCACCGCCTTCAGTTCAGGCAGCCCGTTCCCTCTGCTCTGTACCTCTGCAAAGGTCCCCCTTTCTTATTGCGGATCTTTGCTCTAATGTCACCTCCTCAGACAGGCTTTCCCCGACACCTCCCTAGAACACACCCTTCCCCCAGCACCCTTCCCTTTCCTCCCTGGACTGCGTGGGAGAACTCTTCACACTTTTCCCTGCCCACCCGTCCATTTCTTTCCCTGTTTGCTGCCTGGCACCTCTCCTAGATTATCAGCTCCAACTGGGTAGAGAGCAGGCCTGTCTTACCCCTTTAGTCCTGCATGCAGAATAATGCTTAATTATACATCAATTATCTCTCCACAAAGCTGGAAAATAAAAAGTGAACGACGAATGGCTGGCGCATCATGTCACGGTTCTCAGCAACGGTGGAAGGGATGGAAGGAAGGAGAAAAGGAGGGGACCACCTGGCCCTAGAGAGGACTCAAGCCCTCACTCCTCAGGAACAGGCAGAGACCACAGGACAGCCAACAAGGCCGGAGACGTGGGAGAGGAAGGAGGGCCAGAAGAAGGGCTCTCAGACTCGCCGCACCGGACGCCCTGCTTCCGCTGTTGCCCTACAGTCTCTTCTCTATGCAATAACCAAATCAGCCTTCTTTCTAAGTCAGATCATGTCAGGTCCCTACTCCAAGCCTCTCCCTCCTCCCCCGTGCCACTGACTGCGTGCCAGCCCCTCTCCTTCCACCTCGCCTCTGCGTAGGCCGTTCCCTCTCCCCCAACGCCTCTCCCCTGACAGCCGAGCAGGAACTCCCTCAACCATTACCCTCACCGCCGCCGGCCCTTCGCCCCTACTGAGAACTGCAACAATCCCAAACGCCTTCACTCTGCTCTACTTTTCCACAGCACATACTACTTATGTATTAAGGTTACTGTTTATAGTCTATCTTCTCTGCTAGAGTTAACTACAAGACAATGCAGTGCAAAACTCAGCCATACCAGCCTCACAGTGCTTTGACATCTTTCAAAGAGGCAATTACTCCCGTCTTTAGTTACTGTGTGGTAGGCAATCCTTTTACAACTTGTATTTTTCCAAGAAAATGTGGAATTCCAACTATTACTGTAACAACAAATGTCTTCACTAATACCAGACTCATGCCCTGCTCCCAATTCCATGCCTCTCAGTATAAACCAGCGGTTGTCAACCTTTCGGACCTCACGGACCACCAGTGGTCCGCAGACCACCAGTTGGTGACAGCTGGTGAAAACAATGACTTTTTGGTTCAATGCCAAGGCACCAAATCATCTTTATATATTTTGAACTCGGCATATGTGGCAGATAACCTCGAAGAGCTATCTATGACCAAGTTCATGAACATGTGGGCCATGATCATCACATTACAACTGTACCTGGCCAATGGTAAAATGCCATCTATGCTAAGACATACTCCAACTTTGGAGTAAAAAGAAGTCACAGTAAAATATGACATTTTTTTAAAGATTCAACTGTGTGTGTGTGTGTGTGTGTGTGTGTGTGTGTGTATCTCATACCTCTCATAACCACCATTCCAGTTAGCTTTAAGTTTTTAAATATCAAAGCAGTTGTACTACTTAAATTTGATACTAAATTCATCTTTATCACTATATATGTAGCCAATATACCATCCTACAGTCTTCTCAAATAAATTTTGCCAATTGAGTGACATTTGTAAAAGACGTCACCATTCTCTTTGGCAATGACCTTAAAAAGAGTAAGGTGAGCCTGAGGCCTCTAACCTGACATGGTGGTGTGGGTCTTGGCACCACCGAGCTCCTCCTGGGTCACGTCCTCATTGGTGACAGACTTCACAACTTCAGGGCCAGTGATAAACAGGTAGGAGGTATCCTGAAATGAGAAAATTCCAGAAGGATCAATCTCAGAGCAGCAGAACTAGATAGAGCCTTAGGGTCACACAGCTGAAAAGACAACAACAAAGATGGCAGTGACACACAGAACCAGGAAGGATGCAGCTCAAAGATACATATCTAACCTAAAGACCCAAGCTTTCCCTGTCTATTTTTAAAATCTTCATTGTGTGGTTCTATCTCAGCAAAATGATGTGGAGTGTGGCTAACATTTCTGGGTCATTCGTCTGTAGAACACCCTGCCAAGTGGCCCTTACTCGTAACTTGTGGTGACTGAAGCTTTTCCTCGGCACTTCATGAAAATATGTCATTAAAGTCTAGGTATTATTACATTACCACCCCATTTACAGATGAAAAAACTGAGGCACTGTGATGGTATGCAGCGTGCCTAAAATGAACCAGCTACCTCAAGTGAAGCCATTTGGAGACAATGACAATCAATGCTTTGGTGTTCTCAGAAGGGAATAGGCTTTTGCTTTTTAGTTTTCCTTTTTTGTTAATCCACACCTAAGGATATTTTTCCATTGATTTTTAGAGAGAGTGGAAGGAAGGGGGAGAGACAGAGAGAGAGAAAAAAACACAAAAACATTGATGTGAGAGAGACACAGCAAATGGTTGCCTCCCACACACACCCGATCAGGACCAGGGATCGAGCCTAGAACTGAGGTACATGCCCTTGACTAGAAACAAACCTGGGACCCTAATGAGACCCTTAATTTCATGGGCCAATACCCTATCCACTGAGCCAAACTGGCTAGGGATAGTTTCTAAATTAAAGATAATAAAGTCATATTGTAAAAAAATTTTAAAAATTGAAGATGCAGTGGAAAGTAAGTCTATAATGGGAGAACATATCTACCAATGCTATTTCAGATAAGGGTTTAATCTCCAAAATTTTACAGAGAACTTATACAATTTAGCAAAAGGAAGATAAACGATCCAATCAAAAAATGGTCAAAGGATCTAAATAGACACTTTTCAAAAAAGGACATACAGAAGGCCAAGAGACATATGAAAACATGTTCAAAGTCACTAGTCATCCGAGGGATGCAAATCAAAACAACAATAGATACCATCTCACACCTGTCAGAATGTCTATCATCAACAAATGACAAGTGCTGGCGAGGATGTGGAGAAAAAGGAATCCTAATGCACTGCTGGTGGGAATGCAGACTGGTGCAGCCACTGTGGGAGACAGTATGGAGTTTCCTCAAAGTTAAAAATGGAATTCCCATTTGACCCAGTAATCCCACTTCTAAGACTATATCCCAAGAAACACCAATCAGAAAGGATATATGTACCTCTATATTTATAGCAACACAATTTACCATAGCTAAGATTTGGAAACAACCTAAGTAACCATCAGCAGGTGAGTGGATTAAAAAACTGTGGTACATCTACAGCAGCGTTTCCCAAACTTCTCTCATGATGAGAATCACCTGGTGGAGCTGTTAAAATACAGATTCCTGAATCCCAACTAAGAAGTGCTAAACTAGAATTTTTGGGAACATATAGGTAAAATTGTATACTTAACTAGTGCTCTTAGAGTATACAATTTTACCTATATGTTCCCAAAACTGTTCCCAAATTGTATACTTATAGGTAAAATTGTATAGTTAACTAGTGCTCTTAGAGTATACAATTGGGATTCAAGAATCTGTATTTTAACAACTCCACCAGGTGATTCTCATCATGAGAGAAGTTTGGGAAACACTGCTGTAGACTAACCCTGGCCTTTGAAGTGTATAGCTCCACCTTGCCTTAGGACAATTTATATTAATAAAAAGCAAGGGGTCCTGAGACAAGGAGAACTTGGCTTCTTCAGCCAGGCTCCTCTGCCCACCCCCCATATGCCTTTCAAAATTATGTTTCATCTCTGGACTCTTGATTAATTTACACACAGCCCCTTCTCCAGATTACTGAACCCTTCTAGATGCCAAATCAAGACCACTGGCGTTAAATGGCACCCAACACCCAGCAACTGTTCTGAAACTTCTTGAAAAATCACCTCCTATCATTATAGGATATGTTTCATAATTTATTTAACTGGTACCTACTGATGGTCATTGAGGATGTTCCCAGTATTTTGATATAACAAGAAATTCTGCAATAAATATCTTACCATAGTCATCTCTGACAGCTCACTATTTATTAGATATGTGCGAGAGATTAAAAATGGCTGCAGAGTAAGTAACATGCTCCCAGGACAAAACTGGAGTTACAACTAAAATACAAGAAAACATTGTAAATGATCAACTGAAGACTAGCTGGAAACAACCCTGATAACCAAGGACAGAAAGTGGAGACTGCACAGAGACTGGTAGGAAGGGTGGGGGCCAAAAGGGCTGGCTGGGCTCTCACAGACACGGGCTGAAATTCCAGAGAGATATCTCAGCTATAGGAAGATGCTACTGAGAAAACTATGGGGCCTAATCCCCAAGCTGGGCCCCCCAGCAGAGAGAACCAGAATGGAGAGAGGTACCCACATAGCATCTGGCTGTGAAAAGCAGCACGGTTGCTATTTGCCAGGGAGATCCGGCTGGAAGTGCAAGCACCCTATTAAAGGGCCAATGCAAATACCGTATTTGCCGGCGTATAAGACGATTTTTTGGCCCTGAAAAATATGCCTCCAAGTGGGGGGTAGTCTTATATGGCGAGTATATAACAAACTCTGTATTTTGAGTGGAAATGTTAGGGGGTCGTCTTATACGCCCAGTCTCTTATACGCCAGCAAATACGATATTTTTCAGGGCCAAAAAATCGTTTTATACGCCGGCAAATACGGTAATCTCATATGCAGCCACTCACCTGGTGCTCCAGTACAGGTAGGGCAGAGTTGACTGGACTGTGTGACCAGAAGCCAGGTTTGGGGACTTGGGGATTAGAGCTCAAAAGGCAAACACCCTGATTTTCTGTGCTGAGTCATTCCCTCATGCTGCAGAGGTCATCTTTCTCCGGCAGACCTCTGCTATCCAAGCGGTTTTGCCTGGGCGGGAAACAGTGGACCCATCCTTTTGGAAAATACCTTGCCCCACAGCGTGGAGATTTTGAGGCCCATTAAGAGACTGGGAATAACAATTAGCCTCCAGGCAGAAGTAACTGCCATTCCCTGTTGGAAAAACTCTCCCCACACCTGCGGATGAGTGCCTGAGGGCTACTCAAGACTGAAACCAGTCTGCTGGCAGAGGCAGTCTCTGGAGGCCTTGAGTCTTTTTGACTGATAAAATTAGTCAGAAACAGCATTTGACACTGTCCTGCTCTAAAGAGTAAGAGGCATAACAGATCTACCTAATACACAGTTACAAACCCAAACAGGTGGCCAAAATGGGGAAACAAACAAAACAAAAAAGAAGATAATTCTCCAGAAGAATAGATACATAAAATGGAAATAAGAAATTTATTTGATATAGAGTTCAGAATAATGATGGTAAAGATGCTCCACAGCATGAAAAAATATATAGTGAGTATGAAAAAGGAACAGTTGGAAATAAAGAATGACAGCACTAATAAAAAATACATTGGAAGAAATACAAAGCAGATTAAGGGAAACTGAGGATCAGATCAGTGAATTAGAAGATAGAAAGAAAAAAAAAAGAGAACCAAAAAGAAAAATCAACTGAAAACCAGGACAGCTTAAGAGACAACATGAAATATAATATTCACATAGTAAGTGTGCCAGAAGGGGAAGAGAGAGAGCAAGGGATACAGAACATGTTTGAAGAAATAATAGCAGCCCAGCTGGTGTAGCTCAGCAATTGAATGTTGACCCAAGAACCAAGAGGTCACTGGTTCAATTCCTTGTCAGGGCAGGGTTTTGGACTTGATCCCAGTGGGGGCTGGGCAGCCAATCGATAACCTCCTCTCTAATCGATGTTTCCATCTCTCTATTCCTCTTCCTTCCTCTCTCGATAAATATCAATTAAAATATATTTTAAAAGAAAAAAAAAAAGAATGGCAGAAAACTTCCCTAACCTGATGAAGGAAAAAGTCACAGTTCAAGAGGCACATAGAGTCCCAACCAAGAAAAACCCAAGCAGGCCCATGGCTACACACAACGTAATTAAAATGCCAAAAATTAAAGGCAAATAGAAACTCTTAAAGGCAGTAAGAGAAAAATAATTTGTAACCTACAAAGGAGCTCCCACAAGGCTGTCAGCTGATTTCTCATCAGAAACTCTACAGTCCAGAAGGGAAAGGCAGGAAGTATTCAAAGTAATGGAAAGCAAGGATCTGAAACCAAGACTAATATCTCCAGCAAGGCTATCATTCAAAATAGATGGTGAAATAATGAGTTTCCCAGACGAAAAAAAAAAAAAAAAAAAAAAGGCTAAAAGAGTTCATCACCACCAAGCCAGCATTATAAGAAATGCTAAAGGGGCTGCTGAAATGAGAAGAGATAGAGAAAGAAACCTCATCATACAGAATTAAAATGACAATAAATAAGTACCTATCAATAATAACCTTAAAGGTAAATGGTTTAAATGCTCCAATCAAAAGACATAGGGTAGCTAAATGGACACAAAAACATGACCCAACTAAATGCTTTCTGCAAGAGATCCAGCTCAGAACAAAAGACTGATACAAGATGAGAGTGAAGGGACAGATAAAACTTTTCCATGTGAATGGCAACAGAAAAAAAGCTGGCATAGCAATACTCATATCTGACAAAGTAGGCCATCACAAGAGACAACAAAGATTACTACATAATACTAAAAGGATCGATCCAATAAGAGGATATAATCCTGGTAAACATATATGCAACCCAATATAGGAGTATCTAAATATTAAAAAATAATAAAACTTCTAGAGGATTTTAAAGGAAAGATCCACAATAATTATTATTAGAGGACTTTTAACACCACGCTGACTGCACTGGATAGATCTTTCAGACAAAAAAATTAACAAGGAAACAGATGGATTTAATTGACATTTATAGAACATTTCATCCCATAGCTGCAGAATATACATTCTTCTCAAGTGTACATGAGTCATTCTCAAAGATAGACCATGTTAGGACACAAAACAAGTCTTTACAAGTTCAAGAAGATTAAAATCATATCAACCATCTTCTCAGATCAAAATGGAATGAAATTAGAAATCAACTACAGTAAAAACACTCAAAACATTCCAATACCTAGAGGCTAAACAGCATATTATTAAATTATTAATGGGTCACCAATGAGTTGAAGAAATAAATAAAATAATTCCTGAAACAAATGAAAATGAACACACAACAACCCCAAATCTCTGGAACACAGCAAAAGCAATCCTGAGAAAAAAGTTCATAGCACTACAGGCCTACCTAAAAAAAAAAGAAAAAAGAAAAAAATAATAATAAACTACTTAACCCTACAACTTAAATTATTAGAAAGAGGACACAAGAAAAGCCCAGAGAAAGTAGAAGGAAATAATAAAAGCCAGAACAGAAATAAATGACATAGAAATGTAAAAAACAGTACAAAAGATAAATGAAACCAAGAACTGGTTCCTTAAAAAAATAAACATGATTGATGGACCATTAGCCGGACTCATCAAGAATCAGAGAGGGCCAAATCTGGTTTGGCTCAGCTGCCTCTTGCACACCCCTACTAGGGACGTGCCCACAACCAATGTACATGCCCTTGACCGGAATCGAACTCGGGAACCTTCGGTCCGCAGGCCGACGCTCTATCCACTGAGCCAAACCGGTTTCAGCGTAAGAAACATTTTAATAAAAATTTTGTAACTTGGCTCAGTGGATAGAGCGTCGGCCTGCAGACTGAAGGGTCCCAGGTTCGATTCCAGTCAAGGGCATGTACCTTGGTTGCGGGCACATCCCCGGTGGGGACTGTGCAAGAGGCAGCTGGTTGATGTATCTCTCTCATCGACGTTTCTAACTCTCTATCCCTCTCAGTTCATCTCTGTGTAAAATCAATAAAATATATTAAAATGTTTCTTACATACTGTTAGATGGCTGGGCCACAAAAATGTTCATTGTGGGCCACATGCAGCCCGTGGGCCATGAGTTTGACATGCTTGGCTTAACTAATGCTATGGTGTTAATAATTCTGTAATTGTATCAAATCAATTACACAATGTTTTATCTCAATTATCTCTTAATAAATCTGGAAAAATTAAAAATAAGAGAAAAGCAGTTTAGAGTGAAATAGTAATAGAAACCAAGATAGTAGGGCCAAAGATGTGAGAAGAAATGCCAGAGTGTGGCATCATGGAAGCCAAAGGAAAAGAATATTGCTGAAAATGTGAGGAAAATAAAAGTTACAGAATGTTCATAGTGACATAAATGTCACTGATTACCTTAGAGAAACAGGTTTAGTGGACTGAGGGGCAGAGAGGTAAATTAAAATGTGTTAAGGAGAGGACAGATAGAAATAGAACAATAGCCACAGAGAGATACAGATTAAGGGAGGACTTTTGTCTTTGTTCTGAAGATAGGAAAGCCCTGAACATGGATGGGTAAGTTCTGATGGAAGGATCTAGAGTACCAAGGGAGACACTGAAAATAGTATGTAAGAGAAAAGAACTGATGGGATAAGGCCACTGAAAAGAGTTGTATTCAGCAATGTGCATGTATGTAGAAAGAGGGGAAGGAATGGCCTTAGCCAGAGGAGTGGATACCACATCTCCATTCCTACCAGGCAGGAAGGAGAAGAGAACTGGGGTAGAACCAGGTAGATAGGGTATACATAAATTTAGTGGGCAAAGTTGAGGGAGTTCTGCTTTGTCCACGGAGATATGTGTTCATAAAATCCACCTCTGTTGCTGAATATTTAGGTTGCTTTCAATCTGTCACTAAAAACAGAAGACTAAGTCAAAGGGTAAACACTTTTCTAAACCTCTGAATTTCCATTGCCAAAATACCCTTGAGAAGACAGGTTTTCCTATTTACACCATTCTCCGCATACTGGATGACTATCCACTCCCCATTCCCCAGTCTTTCCATCTTGGCATGTACTCTCATTATTGTTAAAAATATTTTAAAAGGAAAAAGACTGAAATTTTTAATGGTATTAGGGTAAGGGTAAATTCAAGTAGGCTTTATTTAAATATCATTGAAAAACATCATCCCATCAAATCACACAATAAAGATATGCACCTTTCAAAATGAAGTTGGAGATCAGATTTACTATTATCTTTATAGACAAAAAATGTAATAAAAAGGCAAACAGCCAAAGCAATCAAGGTGGGCCATAAGAAACAACTTCCCAATAGAGAATATTATAGAAAAGTCTTCCATGAGAAACTTTTTGAATAGGATTCAGTAACAGCCATCTGTCTGGGCAGAGGACAGAAACCTTTGATTACCTGAACATCATTTGCAATTCAGATCAACAAGTAAAATCACCCACCAATGAAGTGCACAAGTGCAGTCTGCCACTGAACCCCCACCAGCTACAGGTTCTGTGCCAAAACCTTTTCTTCGCTAAGACCTTATCATCACTGAGCTGAGAGCCAACGGGAATGAAGATAACAACGCAGATCTGGGTCAGGAATTATTTTTATTTCGGGTGAGGCACTGCACAGCTCTCCAAGAGCAGGAGAGACAGGCCTTCCTTTCTTACCTTTACCATGAACGTGAAGTCGGTCAGGGCCGGGGAGTACACGGCCCCGCCGGCACACGGGCCCATGATCAGGGAAATCTGAGGGACGACTCCGGATGCCATGACATTCCTCTGCCAAAAGAGAAAGGTGAAAAGATCTGGTTACAGAGATATTTGAGGCATTATGTGCAGAAAGATAAAGGCAACAATAAAACTACTCTTGGCTTTTACTCACAGGAATTCTATCCTAGCGGCAAGAAACCTGATTTAGTTTCTTCCAAAACTAATATATGCAATTTGTCCCCATAAAAAGTGGAATAGTTGGCCTATTACTGTTTGGGGCAAATAACCTCTCTCCTCTCCCTCCTTGGCAGTAGTTCGCCAAGAGCTCCACCAGAACATGAGCTCATCTAGAGCCATACCACTCTCACCCCAGCTCCAAACACCCCTGAGGCCCAGCACCCCCGTCTGTCTCCACAGAGCTGTCTGGAAGGATGAATGAGAACCTTGGGCAGGACATCCAGGAACAACTCTTATCCTGGAGCCATGGCCTCCATGTGGAGTCCCTTTGACAACCTCCACACAGGGTGCCCAGCAGTTGTAAGGCAGATGCTGCTTAACTCAGAGTCTTCAAGGTATGCCCACCTCCCACTAGGAGGATATGGGAGGACATAGGAGGAGCCAGAAAGGCTCCATGAAGACAATGGTGTTGTGAAGGGCCAAGCCTCAGACCACCTCCTAAGAAAGATAAGATTGGGGTTGGAGGACCCAGGCAAGATAAGGTCCCAATGACTCCTTGCCCAACCCCCAACTTCTTTCCTTCCCCTGAGCTCTACCAGCTTAAAAAAAAAGACACACACACACACTTTTAGCACTGCCTTGGCTCTCGGATCAACTTCTATAAATCACAGGACACAGCCAAGGACATTACAAAAGGGCATCCATCTATAGAGAGAGGATTCTGGGAAGAGGGTGGAGTTAGAAGCACTAGGCATCTATCTCCCTGTCTTTTTAAAAATATATTTTATTAATTTGAGAGAGGAAGGGAGAGAGAGAGAGAGATGGAAACGTGGATGAGAGAAACATCGATGAGAGAGAATCAGTGATTGCCTGCCTCATGCACACCCCCAACTGAGGATCGAGCTGCAACCCAGTCATGTGCCCTTGACTGGAATTGAACCCGGGACTCTTCAGTCTGCAGGCTGATGCACTATCCCAGTGTTTCCCAAAGTGTGGTACTCGTACCCCCAGGGGTACAGGAAGAGTTTGGTGGGGGTACGCATTGCACCGGAGTTTGGTGGGGATATGCACTGCACCGTGCTCAGCTACACCTAATTCTACGTTCTCATGAGTCAAGTCAAGACAGTCTTGTGAGGCGTGAGATGGTCCGATGTGCAAATAAATGTTCTTTATAATATACCTTTTATTTATATTTTATTATGAATTTTATTTTTCATTTATTATTATTTTGTGTATGTACCAAAAAAATAAAAAATATATCTTGATTGTTATTAAAATACACCCTTTTTTTTTGACGAGGGGTACTCAGCATTACGAAAATTATAGAAGGGGTACACATATGTCAAAAGTTTGGGAAACACTGCTCTACTCACTGAGCCAAAACAACTAGGGCCTATCTCCCGGTCTTAAAAACAACTGCAATGGCATAATCTGCCTGATGTAACTTTTGGGAACTCTGAACTCTATTGAAGGCTTACAAGTTTCAGGAGAAAATGTGAAGGGTAAATTGTGGTTAACTTCCATCAATTTCAGCTCTTAGCACATAGCAGCTACCAATTTTCCACCCCAGCCACAAGGCAGGGTGTTCTGGAGCAGCTACACAGAGCTTTCAGAAGCAAGGGTAGGTAAACAGGATCCTGTTCTCCATATATCAGGAATCCGTGTTCTGATCTTCAGTTTGTGATTCTAATCTCACAAGTGCAGTTAGAGAAATGGGTGGTCATTATTATACTTTCCTCCACTGTTGCAAGCTGTCCACCCCCAGCTCAACCTCACCAATCACTAGAGAAATGCAAATCAAAACTAAAATGACATACCACATCACATGCATTAGGACGGCCACTAATAGAGAAACAACAACAACAAACAGAAAACAAGTAGTGTTGGTGAGAATGTGCAGAAATTGGATCTCATTGTTGAAGTGAATATACTAGTAAAATGGCACAGCCACTGTAGAAAAAAGTATGGAGATTCCTCAAATTTTTTTGTTTGTTTAAATATATTTTATTGATTTTTTTCACAGAGAGGAAGGGAGAGGGATAGAAAGCTAGAAACATCGATGAGAGAGAAACGTCAACCAGCTACCTCCCGCACACCCCCCACCGGGGATATGCTTGCAACCAAGGCACATGCCCTTGACCAGAATCGAACCCGGGACCTTTGAGTCTGCAGACCGACACTCTATCTACTGAGTCAAACCGGTTTTGGCTCCTCAAAATTTTTAAAGAGAATTGTCATGTGATCCAAAAATTCTATTTCTAGGAATACACCAAGAGAATGTAAAGCTAGGTCTCATGAAGTATCTGCACACCTATGTTCACAGCAACATTACAACTCACAATAGTAAAATATGGAAATAACACAAATGCCAAGCAAAGCTCTAGGCCCAGAAAAGCATCAAAACCACTGCGGACCTCAGGACCAGCAGCATTGACTAATGACTCACTGCCCTGACACCAACCAATCAGTGGAGACCATCACCCTAAAAGGACACACCTGGAAAGCTGATAACCATTCCACTAAGATCCTCCCCTTACACCTCCCCTAAAATCCCCACCCTTAAAAGTCCTTAATACAAAGGACCCAGCATGCTTTCCCTCCCGGGAACATTAACTTTACCTTCCTCTCATGAGGACCTGAGTTGATATTCCTCTAAAGAGGACATACAGACATGTGTAAAGATGCTCAACATCACTAATCAAGAGGGAAATTCAAACCAAAACCACAATGAGATATCACCTCACGTGTGTCAGAATGGCACCATGAAAAATCAATAAATAACAGGTGCTGACACGGATGTGGAAACATGATGCACTGTTGGTGGGACTGTAAATTCGTACAGCCACTATGGAAAACAGTATGGAGACTTCCTCAAAAAGTTAAAAATAGAACTGTTACAGGATTTCAGGACAGGAGGAACAGGGAAACTGAAACAGGAAGTTAAAGCAAGGCCAAACAGTACGGGCAATTTGCAGTCAGCTTGTACCTAACAAACCATTATCTTCCCCAGCCAAGGAAATGAGAGAAAATAGTTTTGTTTTTTTTAAAAAAAACACAAACTCCCTAATAAGAGAATGCAAAAGGGATGGGAAAAGAAGAAAGAAAAAGGGGCAGTTTGCCCTGGCAGGTTTGGCTCAGTGGATGGAGCGTCAGCCTGAGGACTCGGGGAGTCCCGGGTTTGATTCCGGTCAGGGGCACATGCCAGGGTTGCAGGTTTGGTTTCCGGTGTGGGTCGTGCGGAGGGCATCCAATTAATGATTCTCTCTCACCATCGATGTTTCTGTCTCTCTCCCCCTCTCCCTTCCTCTCTGAACTCAATAAAAGTTAAATAAATATATATTTTAAAGAAGAACTAGAAGAAAGAGCAGTTTTACTCTCTACGCAGAGAAGATAGCAGTTTTAAGGCTTGGCAAAAATTGCCAGGTGCTTCTCATGATTTCTAGGAAGGGCACAACAAAATAAAAAATTTTTTAAAATGTGGGGAGGGGGGAGGGAGAGAAAGACCTTGAGAATTAACCTGTACCAAAATATTTAGCAGAGGCATTTTGAGAGCTATAGATAAGTTATATAACACCTCAGACCCCCATACAAGCTGCTCTTCAGATTAGCTGAGAGCCCATCTGCACTTCATAAGCCATATGTATAGGTTTGCTTGCTTGCTTTACTTTTTTCAATAAAGGTACATGCTTTAATTGCTTTAATAAATTGGCTTTTCACCGAAACCGGTTTGGCTCAGTGGTAGAGCGTCAGTCTGCGGACTGAAAGGTCCCGAGTTCGATTCCGGTCAAGGGCATGTACCTTGGTTGCGGGCACATCCCTAGTAGGGGGTGTGCAAGAGGCAGCTGGTCGATGTTTCTCTCTCATCGACATTTCTAGCTATCTCTCTCCCTTCCTCTCTGTAAAATATCAATAAAATATATTTTAAAAAATAAAATAAATTGGCTTTTCAGCCCTAGCCGGTTTTGCTCAGTGGCTAGAACATCTGACTGTAGACTGAAGGGTCCCAGCATTAATTTTGGTGTAGGGCACATGCCTGGGTTGCAGGCTCAATCCCCAGTAGGGGGCATGCAGAAGGCAGCTGATTAATGATTCTCTCTTATCACTGATGCTTCTATCTCTATCTCTCTCTCCCTCTGCTTTCTAAATCAATAAAAATATCTAGCTATACTAATAAAAGAGTAATATGCAAATTGGTCAGGACGCCCTCTCTGAAGTAAATACATATATTTCTTTAAAAAAGTTAAATATATAGTTTTACAATGTGGAAAGTGTTATGAAGAAGTATAAAGCAGGGAAAGGGAATAGTAAATCCAATTTTAACTAATGTGATCAGGAGAAGTGCTCAATGAGAAGACTATATTTGGGAGGAAAGCCAGAAGATATGAAGGCCCAACCATGCAGGAGGAAGAAAGGAATTGTGGTATAAATATATACACAATGGAATGTTCCTCAGCAATAGAAAGAGAATGACATCTCGCCATTTACAACATGAATGGACCTCCAGGGCATTCAGCCATGTGAAATAAGCCAGACTGAGAAAGACAAATTCCATATGGGCTCTCTTGTATGCGGAAATCTAAAAATATATACATACATTCTTAAAAACTAAGGTCATACATACAGAAAACAGACTCATGGATGCCAGAAGTAGATGCGTAGGGTAGGAGAAATGAGGGAATATCTATGTTTTCCAAGTTTAAATAGACTGAATAGAAATAAATTCTAAAGAAACCACACCTTAGATGTGAAGACACAAAGAAGTTGAAAGTAAAAGGATGGAAAAAGATATCTAGCCAATGAATAACTAAAATAGAATTAGGGTTGCTATATCGATGTCAGCCTAAAGACTTCAAATCAAAGAAAGTTACAGGAGACAAAGACAGACATATATTGTTAAAAAGTTCAATACACTAAGAAGACATAACACCCCTGTGCCCACTGCAGCCTTGTGGCCCACAGTTCCTTTCAAGATGCACTGGGCCCCTAGTATAAATAAATAAGTAAATTAAGTGCTACATTTTTTAAAAAATCAATTGGCCGAAGCCGGTTTGGCTCAGTGGTAGAGCGTCGGTCTGCGGACTGAGGGGTCCGGGGTTCGATTCCTGTCGGAGGCATGTACACTGGTTGCGGGCACATCCCCGGTAAGGGATGTGCAGGAGGCGGCTGGTTGACGTTTCTCTCTCATCAACATTTCTAGCTCTCTGTCTCTCTCCATTCCTCTCTGTAAAATATCAATAAAATATATATTTTTTAAAAATTAATTGTACTTCCTCACACTTTCAAACAACCTAAAAAGGAAATTAACAAAATTCCATTCACAATAGCATTAAAAAATAATAAAATACTTAAGGGGTCCTGGACTGTGTGAGGGTAGGTTAAGAGACCCCTCTCCAACTGCACGAATCTCATGCACGGGGCTTCTAGTTCATCAATAAAAAGGAATATACCACTGATACATAGCATAATGTTTGTTGAGGTTCAGTCATATTGTACTAAGTGAAAAGAATCAGATTCAAACACTGTAAAGAGAACGCTGAGCAGTGCTTGCCTTCAGCTGGGCAAGGCATTGACTGCAAAAAGGCATGAGGGACCTTTTTGGAGAGAAAGTTCTGAATCTGGATTGTGTTGATGGTTACCAGACTCTATAAATGTATTAAAAATCACTGAACTATATGCTTACAAGGGATTGATTTTATGGTTTGTAAATTACACCTCAATACATCTGCTTTTAAAAAATATGTCAAAGTCATGAAGAACAAAAACTGAGGAACTGTTCCAGTTTAAAGAATATTTAGGAGATAAGACAAGTAGAGGCAGTACTTAATCCTGGATTGTATCCTAGCCAGTGAAGGAAAAAATAGCAATAGCCCTGCCAGCTTGGCTCAGTGGATAGAGCTTTGGCCTGCAGACTGAAGGGTCCCAGGTTCGGTTCCAGTCAAGAGCACACACCTCGGTTGCAGGCTCGATCCCTGGTCCTGGTTGGGGTGTCTGCAGGAGACAACCAAATGAGGAGTCTCTCTTGAATCAATGTTTCTCTCTGGGTGTCTCTCCCACTCCCTTCCACTTTCTCTGAAAATCAATGGAAAAAATGTCCTCAGTTGAGGAATAACCAAAGGAAAAAAACTAGCTATAGAGAGCTTTATTAGGATCATTTGATGAAATCTAAATAAGGACTATGGATAAGAATAATATTTGGAGGGGTGAGGACAATTATGTGACACCATAATCAATAAAAAAAAAGAATAATATTGATGAATCAATGTTTAAGTTTCCTGATTTGTATTGTTATAACCTGGGAATGTGCTTTCTTAGGAAATATACAATGAAAGATTTAAGAGATACAGAAGGCACAATCTCTAATTTACTCTCAAATTTTTCAAAAATAAAATAACATACAGATATGTAAAATATGGAGAGAGAATGACAGAGCAAACGGGCAAAATGTAAACAACAGCTGACTCTGTGAATGGACAAACAGGAATGCCTCAGACTCTCGCAATTTTTCCATGAAGTTTGAAATTATATCAAAATTACGGTAAGTTACAAAAAAATAACAGTACAGGGAGGAAAAAGTGAGTGGAGGTATGACAAGCAATTAATGTAGCTCTTACAGTCACTAAAGCCTATCCCCTGACAACAAAGGAAAACCCAACCGCCCCAGATAGCTTAGTCTGTATGACATTCTAAAATCCTGACAAGCTCTAAAATGTAGCGGTTTACTGCCATTTCTCTCGGGGCCACTCTTTCTTTCCTTCATTTCTGACACAAGCATGACTTCCAGGCCTAAATTGTTCTAGCTAATCCACCCCCCAAAAAAACTAATTCTCCAGTAGGGTATCCCTGGAGTTCAAGTTTAGAGATTAAAAATTAGGTTTAAAGTCTATAAAGTGGCTTCTCAATTAACACAAGGGCTCCCACAACTAACCTTACACAAATTTAAACACACATTATTCTGGCTGATCGCAAAGGGCTGTAGCCGAGGATAAAAACCCTCATAATCCTGCAGGACGGGGGATGACAAGAACAGCTGCCCTGATTATAAACAATGTCTGTCTGTCTCCTTCCTTCCTTCCTCTCTTCCCTCCCCTGCCTAGAAATGCTGATCTGTCTCTTTTCTAAAGTTTCCATCTGGCAGTATCTCTCCCCCTCACTCCAATCTCCCTTACTCTCTCTCTCACAATGTACTTTCAACTTCAAAAAACAAACTTCATTCCTTTTTTTCTTTTCTTTTCTTTCTCTTTAATGCAGTCTGGGGAAAAAGAGAAAGATATCTGAAATGTTGTTCACCAAATACTTCTGAAGGTTAGGATTTGGGTGATTTCTTTTTTCCTTATACTACATGATCTTGTTATATTTTAACCAAAAAATAAAAAGCAATGCATTTAAAAAAAAAAATCCTAATTCTAACAAGTCAGTTCATATGAACCTTTTATATTCTCACCCTTGCTTTTGAAGACAAATTTTTTTAAGTGGCTTTCTCTTAAGAATGATCTTGAATTTTGTTTTCCCGATGAGTGGCCCTGTATGGGGGGAAAAGACAAAAGCCCTCCCCACCTACTCTCTCTTGCTTTTCATCCACCCTTCACGCCAGCCCTGGCGATACAGGAGGAAGCTACGGACCAGACACAACGGGGCAGAGAACGATGAGAGATAGGGAGGCTCTGGCCAGGATACAGCTGAGAGAGCTAAGCCCTGGGCTGTTTTACCCCCCAATCTCTGTTGGCAGGGATCTCACCAGAAAGATGTCTGCGTAGCCGGCCAAAGACTCGACTCCCTCTTGGATCCTCGCTCCCCCGGAGTCATTCAGTCCGATCACCGGAGCCCCCACTGTCATGGCCTGGTCCATGATCTGAGAGAGCAGAGAAACCTTTTGTGAGACAACGTTATCGAATGCAGCATGTACAAAGCACCACAGTGTTTCCTGGACAATGTTCTGAGGGGACTTTTCAAAACAGAGGAGCATTGGCTTCATTCCCATGATGATTGGGTATCATCATGGAAGACAGAGAACCATATTTTAAAGGGCTACAGACACCCAAACATCCAAGGGCCAAAGCACTTCCCATTAGCAGGGGATACTACTTCTCATGGCATTTCTAGGGCCATCGGCTGAGGCGATAGCCATGCACCACAGAACGGTAGTCAAGGATGGGCCACATATTGAACAGTGGTTCCATAAGATTATAATAAAGCTGAAAGATTCCTACTGTCCAGTGATGTCACAGCTGTTGTAATCTGATAGCACAATGCATTACTCAAGCGTTTATGGTGATGCTGGTATAAATGCCAGTCCTATAAAAGTATAGCAGCACAGGCCTGGTCAGTGTTCCCAATGGTTAGAGCACTGGCCCAAACACCGAAGTGTCTCAGGTCCAATTCCCAGACAAGGGCACATACCTGGGTTACAGGTTTGATTCCCAGGCCAGCCAGGGAGCTTGGGGGGAGACAACCAATGTGCCTCTCTCACATTGTGTATTTTTTCTCTCTCTCCCCTACTCCCACTCTTTGTAAAAAAAAAAAAAAAAAAAAAAAATCAATGGAAAACGTATCCTCCAGTGAGGATTAACAACTACAAAAAAGTATAGTATAGTATAGCACATAATACTTGATAATGAATGACTATGGCTTATGTATTTACTATACTATACTTTTTAAAAATCTTTATTGTTGACACTCTACCTTTTATCATTATTTTAGCGTGTACTCTTCTTTTTTTTTTTAAATATATTTTATTGATATTTTACAGAGAGGAAGGGAGAGAGATAGAGAGCTAGAAACGTCGATGAGAGAGAAACATCAACCAGCTGCCTCCTGCACACCCCCCACCGGGGATGTGCCCGCAACCAATGTACATGCCCTTGACCGGAATCGAACCTGGGACCCTTCAGTCCGCAGACCGACGCTCTGCCACTGAGCCAAACCGGTTTTGGCTGTACTCTTATTCTTAAAAAAAAAAAAAAAAAAGTTTGCTATAAAACAGTAAGCTGTGTTACACCGGCAGCAGCTTCATACATCTTGTGCTTGACGTGTCTCTTGATTGTATCATTTTTCAATTGTGTTTGATTTAATCTCATGTTGTGCTGTACAATGACATGCTGTGCAGGCTTGTTGCCTAGGAGCAAGAGGCTATACCAGTGGTCGGCACACTCATTAGTCATCAGAGCCAAATATCAACGATTGAAATTTCTTTTAAGAGCCAAATTTTTTAAACTTAAATTTCTTCTAACACCACTTCTTCAAAATAGACTCGCCCAGGCCATGGTATTTTGTGGAAGAGCCACACTCAGAAAGGGGCCAAAGAGCTGCATGTGCTCTCGAGCCGCAGTCTGCGATCATGGGGCTATACCATATGGCCTAGGTGTGTAGTAGGCTATGCCATCTAGATTTGTGTAAGTACATTCTGATGTTCACACAACAAAACCAACTAACATAATGGACAACATAAACCGATGAACAAAAACAGATCCAGAGGCAGAGAAACATCAATCAGAACGTTAAACCTCAGGGAAGGTGGGGGAGGGGAGGGGTAAGGGGGAGAGATCAACCAAAGGGCTTATATGCATGCAGATAAGCCTAACCAATGGACACAGACAACAGGGGGGTGGGGCATGAATGGGGGTGAGGAGGAATGGGGGAATAAGGACACATATGTAATACCTTAATCAATAAAGAATTTTTTTTTAAAAAAAAGGCTAACAATGCATTTCTCAGAACACCACCCATTGTTAAGTGGCACGTGATTGTAATATTTTTAAGCAGCCAGTTGTGTTTCCAGTTACTTGCTTGAAAGAACAGATAAAATGGCAAAAAAGTGTTTTCATGAAAGTAACTGTGGACCCGTCTGTTAACCTGAGGCCGGACTCGGGCCTGCTTTTACTTCTGAGACAGATTATCCTCCTGCGTTAGTAGCTGACAGCCTAATGAGCGATATTCCTAACAGCCCTGGACAGTTTACAAAGCACTCTGACTTCCATTATCTTGTTTAACAATTGTAATAGAGGCAGTAAAAGAGAAAAATTAGAAGGTTTTAAAGTTAAGTGATTGGCTCAAGGTCTCAGGAGTAATAAATGACAGGACTATGTCTAGAATCCAAGTGTTCCATTACATGGGAAAGCCCTGTCTAGCTACTAATAGTCAACTCTACTTTTACTCCAAAATTCTCTAAATATGACCTACACTTTTATTCATCTCCAGAGCGTCTCATCTCTAGCACTGTTATTAAAACACCATCATGTAATCGTTGCAATGCTCTTTATCTTTTAGCACTTGGACTCTCCACTGAGACCACAGGGGCCTCAGAACCCCAAGGCATCTATGAAAGGATTTGAGGGACTCAATGAACTTGCATGGGGGGGAAAATTTACATGTTTATCTTTATTACCTTTACCCTATCTTTAGCATTTTCTTCAATTATGAATACAGACCAAAAAACACGTAAGTACTAGAAATACCTGTGACTTTGTCATTAATAGCAACCACGGATATTTCTGTGTCACATTCAAGTTGTTGCAAATATCTTGCAATATTTTTATTCATGTCTGTTTGAAATCATACATTAGACCCACCATTAACTCTTATTTAATGCATTAATAAAGCACATATATTACAAATGTGATGTTTTAAATTTTTTATTTTTAATCTTTTGTAGTCCTATTTTATTTGAAGCATGTAAAACAATGAGAGTCCAGGCTTCAACAGCCTGCCAAAGAGAACCAGAGTCCAAAAAATATTAAGGACTCCTGCCCCGGACAGAAGGCACCATGTCTTTCTTACCTCTGCCCCATCCCACATACTCAGTGTCTTGCACCCCAAAGATACTCAGCATGCACTATGTAACTGAGGAAAGTAGTGGGTTTGTTGTTACTATTCAATACTTACTTTGCAGATCTTCTGGGCATGTGCTCCTGACAGACTGCCTCCAAAAACTGTAAAATCCTAAAAAGTAAACAAATCAACAAATAAAATATAGTGATTAACCAGAGATGAAGAGTCAGTAGTAGAAGGAAATAAAAAAGTTTTTAAAGGATCTCCAGAAGTTAAAAAAAAATTTATCTGATTTATAAATTATCCCACAGATTAGTGAATATATACATATTTTTAATTGATTTGAGAAACATTGATTTGTTGTTCCATTCATTTATGCATTCATTGGTTGATTTTTAAATTTTATTTTATTGATTATGGTATCACATAATTGTCCTCATGCCCCCATTCCCATCCCAAACCCCTCCCTACATATGCCCCCACCCCCCTGTTGTCCATAGTTTTTGGCTAGGCCCATGTGCATGCACACAAGTCCTTTGGTTGATCTCTCCCCCTTACCCCTTTCCCCTACTTGGGTTTGAGAGTCTAATGGCTGTCATTGGTTGATTCTTGTATGTGCCCTGACTGGGATCAAACTCACAAACTTGGCATATGGAGACAATGCTCCAACCGAGCCAACCAGCAGGATAGAATAGTGAATATACTCTCGAGAGCAAAAGACCTAGTTTTTATTCTACAAAAATCATCTGTAGCTTTGAGGAAAGGAAAATTTTTCATACAGAATTAAAAATCAGATTCTATGGAGAAGTGAATCAGAGCCCTCAAAGCTTCTTTTGCTTATGGATTTTCATTACCTTCTGATTGAAGGGCTTCTTTGTAGAAATGACCCTCTTCCTAAACACCCCCCTCCAAAAAAAAAAAAAAAAAAGACAGTGGTGATTTAAAAACATATGATGGCCAAAAAAGGAAGAGGAAACAACAGAAAAGAAACTGGACAAGTTTGAATTGAAAGCACAATAAGCCCTAACCCCGTGGTTGTCAAACTGCAGCTCCTGAGCCACATGCAGCTCTTTGGCCCCTTGAGTGTGGCTCTTCCACAAAATACCACGGCCTGGGCGAGTCTATTTTGAATTAGTGGCGTTAGAAGAAGTTTAAAAAATTTGTCTCTCGCCGAAACCGGTTTGGCTCAGTGGATAGAGCGTCGGTCTGCAGACTGAAAGGTCGCAGGTTCGATTCCGGTCAAGGGCATGTACATGGGTTGCGGGCACATCCCCAGTAGGGGGTGTGCAGGAGGCAGCTGGTCGATGTTTCTCTCTCATCGATGTTTCTAACTCTCTATCTCTCTCCCTTCTTCTCTGTGGAAAATCAATAATATATATATATATTTTTAAAATAAATAAAAAATTTGGCTCAAAAGAAATTTCAATCGTTGTACTGTTGATATTTGGCACTATTGACTAATGAGTTTGCTGACCACTGCCCTAAGCAGTTTGACTCAGTGGGTAGAGTCTATGGATTGAAAAGTCCCGGGTTCGATTCTGGTCAAGGGCATATACCTTGGTTGTAGGCTGCTGCCAGGCCCGGGCCCTGATTAGGGCACAGGCAGGAAGTAGCCAATCGATGTTTCTCTTTCACATCGATATTTCTCTTTTTTCCTCTTTCTAAAAATCAATAGAAAAATATCCTCAGATGAGGATTAAAAATAAATAAATAAATGTATGTAAAAAAGAGGGAACCATTTGAGGGGGGGGGGGGAAAGGCACAAATAGAAGCCTATGCACCTGTCCAGGGAGTAACCATAAGGGAGGGACAATCCAGGAACCCTGGAAAGTGTGTGGGGTGGGGTGCAAATTAATTCAAGGTCTGTGTTAGGATCAGTTACACCCACAGGGCCTCACCTTCACTGTGACAGGAGAAAGCTTGATTCTCTAAATTTAACCAGAGGGGGCTCTGGCCAGGTGGCTGCGTTGATTGCAGTGTCATCCCATGCACCAAAAGGTTGTGGGTTCAATTCCCACTTGGGGCATGCATGGAAAGCAACCAATCAATGTTTCTCTCTATATCTATCCATCTATCTCCCCCTAGCCCCTCCCCTTCCCTCTTTCCATAAAAATCAACAACATCCTCACATGAGGATTAAAAAATAAACAAGTGAAAGAAAGTTAATTTAACCAGAGAGGTTCTGGACACACAATCACCAGCAACAACCGAAGAAAAAGGTGAAACTGAAAACAGGGGAGATTAGGAGCCTATAACACCAAGCATGTCAAACTCAAAGGCTAACACAGCCACATAAACAAGGTTTACGTTTATGTGGGCCTCAAAAAAAAAAAAAAAAAGCTTCAGTTTTCATAGAAACATAGATTTACTTCAATAGAGACATGCTGAATACAAAGGGCTGAAATAAATGAGTAATCGTTAACATAAAATAGAACATTTTAATAAAAATTAGTATTTTTCTCAAACATTAACTTACCAGACACTGAATAACTAACTGCACAATAAGCATAATGCAAATAAACCTATTTTCCTTGTTCTCCGAAAGCAAAGTATTTCCTGTTTCAAACACCAAACAAGTCAGTCCAAGACTAATGACGTGACATTCGGCTGCTAAATATTCGCTGCTACCCTGTTTTCCCGAAAACAAGACAGTGTTTTATATTAATTTTTGCTCCCAAAGATGAGCTAGGTCTTATTTTCAGGGGATGTATTATGTTTCCATGAAGTAGGTCTTATTTTCGGAGGATGTCTTATTTTCGGGGAAACACGGTAGTATTAGTGGAGGGAAACAGCGCGCCTGCACGTAAGGCGCATAAGGGAAATGAATGCAACACGATTATTAGTACTCAGTCATTAGAGAACGCTGTAGTTCATTATTAATAATTACGTATAACAGGATACTGTAAAAATTAAGTTGCAAAATTTTAATCAAAACGTTTCTTACATACCATTATGTTGGCTGGGCTGCAAAAATATTCCTTGTGGGCCACATGCAGCCCGTAGGCCGAAAGTTTGACATGCTTGCTGTACACTAAATGATAAACCAGCACTGGCTCCGCCTGCCCCCCTCCCCTCTCCCCAGAAAACACACCTGCAGCCAATCCTCAGGTAAGAGATTGAGGCTGTTACTGTGGAAAAACAGAAGCTCCCCAGAAAGAAAGCCTACAGGTATTGAGGCAAGGTAGTAAGAAACTAGGAAAATTCCCTGGCCACTGGAATAGGGAAACTGAGACAGAAGGCTGAACAAACTGGCCACTTATAATTGTAATTCACAGCCAGATAGGGAAGGTCACCAGCCTAGAGATAACATCTAGGCCTCAGTTGTATTTCAGCCCCAGGCCAAGAAAAGCAGCAAAACCAGGTGAGAGACACCAGGACCAGCTACAACTATGAGGACTAATGACCCGTGCGCTGGCACCAGCCAATCAGTGGAGACCACGACCCTGAAAGGACACACCTGGAAAAGCTGATGACTGTTCTATTGAGATCCTTCCCCAAGATCTCCCCTGAACACCCAGCTTTTAAAAACCTTCGAAATGAAGGTCCCAGAGCTCTCTCCCCTTCCCTAGAGAACGCCCACACCTTCCCCTTCCCCTCTTCTTCCCCCACAGGTGAGCATCCCCTAAAGCAGTGTTTCCCAGACTCCTCTCATGATGAGAATCACCTGGTGGAGTTGTTAAACTACAGATCCCTGAATCCTAACTAAGAAGACCTAAACTAGAATTTTTGGGAACATATAGGTAAACTAGAATTTTTGGGAACATATAGGTAAAATTGTATATGTTCCCAAAAATTCTAGTTTAGCACTTCTTAGTTGGGATTCAGGGATCTGTAGTTTAACAACTCCACCACCAGGTGATTCTCATCATGAGAGAAGTTTGGGAAATGCTGCGGCCTAAACCAACTCTAAGGGCTCCATGAGACTTACAACCAGGGGAGCAACAGGCAGCTGCAGCTCGTCCAGGGCTAACCCCCAAACCCGTCTCCAAGACCCCCTTTGCTTTGACTTCTCATTTCTTTCCTATAACATTTCTAAAAACCCAAGCAGCCCCTCCTGTACTTCTCCTATAACTTCTTCTAAACCCTTCCTTGTTTCAGCTTTTTCCTCCCTTCCATTCTCTCTAAAAAAAAAAAGGAAAGAAAAAAGAAAAATTCAGTGGCTTGAAACAACATAAATGTATTACCTTACAGTTCTGTAATTTAAACGTCCCACATGGATGGCTCAGTTGGTTGGAGCTCGTCCCCATTCACCAAAAGGTTTGTAGGTTCGATTCCCAGTCAGACATCTAGGTTGCTGGTTCAATCCTGGTCAGGACGTGTACGGGAGGCAACTGATGGATGTTTCTCTCTCACATCCATGTTTCTCTCTCTCTCTCTCTCTCTCTCTCTCTCTCTCTCTCTCTCAAATCAATTATAAATAAATAAATAAATGTCCTACATGGGTCTCACTGGGTTAAAATCAAGGCTAGCAGAGCTATGCTCCTTTCTGGAGGCTCCAAAAAATAATCTGTTGTGTGTTGTGTTTTTGTCTTCTCCAGCTTTTAGAGATTTTCCATATTCCTTTGCTCATGACTCCCTCTTCTAAGCCAGTAAGTACAGGTCAAGGCCTCCTCCCGTCTCCGATGCCGCCGCCTCTGCCTCTCTTCCCCTTTTAAGGGCACTTATGGTTACACTGGGCCCACCTGGATAACCCAGGCTACTCTATTTTAAGGTCAGCTGATTAGCAGCATTAATTCCATCTACAAGATCAATTCCCCTTTGCCAGGCACGGTAACATAGTCACAGGTTTCAGGGATGAGGACTTGGGCATCTTTGGAGGCCATACTCTGCCCACTGTATTCTCCTATGGTCTTCGTGTGAAGAAACTGTATGTGTTTTGATTCAGCCTGATAAAACGGGTTTGAGCATTTTCATGAAAGCCAAAAACGCCCGTGGTTCTGAGAGTCAAGTCCCCTTCACCCCAGGCTGCACCGAGGCCTCTCAGAGCCACACACCCTCCCCAGGACATAGCTGCCCTCCAGATACACAATCAACCTGCCAAGACGTACAAGGTTTCTGACCTGTGGTCCTCCCCAAAGAGACTAGGGATCTGTCTCCCTAAGAAAAACAAAGTATAAAACTATGTACATATGCACTGAAACAGAGAAAGTAAATCCCTCGTCTGCCCCAAACTACATGCAAGTTTTCACTTCCCAAGACTGTTTTCTCTTCACATGTTTTGCTCCCGGCTCCGTCCTGGAGGAAAGCGCCACCTCTTGCGGTTAGGAAATACCTGACTGAAGATGTAAACCAATCTTCCGTTGATTCGGCCGCGCCCAGTGACAACACTGTCTCCAGGAAACTACCAAAAAAAAAAAATTTTAAAGTAAAGGTTAAAAAAACACACAAATGTTTCTTTGAAAAATTTAGTACTTAGGACCCAAAGAAAGATTGCCCTCCCCCCCCCCCCCGCAAAAAAACAAAAACCACCCCAAATTCTTTAAAAATTAGGAACACAAAGGAATATCCCTTCCCCTCCTCAGCTAGTACTAAGCTGCTGCTTTGACAGAAATGGAGGGTGCCAGAGTCGTGGGCTTCATCTCCTTCCTAAAAGCAGAATTATCAATAGATCCTATAGGGCTATCGCTACCAAATGCTAAAGGGAAGGAAAAAGACATAAAAAACAAAACACATGGCAACTTCTACAAAACCCACACCCCCCCCACAAACCTTAAAAAGGCAAACCTATCGTTTTGCTTGGAATCCTGGCAATCACTGTGTGGCCCATAATAGCCCAAATGGAGCCAGCTGGTTTGAGGCCAAGTTTACAAATCTTTGGTCTCAAACACCATTTATGCAGACCTGAAGAAAGCTGACCAAGGCGAGCCCAAAGAACTCTGCACACTCATGGGGAACACTCAATTGAAGGAAGAAGTGTCAGTGACTCTGCCCTCAAAAACTCCAAGGCAGACAAAGAGAGGAAAAAAAAAGAAGAAAAAAGAAAGAAAGAAAACTCCAAGGCATACACTTAGTAAGAGGCAAGTGGTCAGTCTCTAGGGGTCTCTGATGCCTAGTCAGATCAGAACTAAAAGATTTTCTCACCTTTCCTTCCAAGTTTGTCGTTCTATACATGTGAGAACTCTGAACCCACAACCAGAGCCTCAGGAACGGGGCCAGAGTCCCACTGCACAAGGTCTTAGCAGTCCACTCACATTCCTTCACCCGCAGACAAAGGTTAGTGGGGGACCGAGGCCACAGGAGCGCTTCTCCAGAGGCATTCCTGCATTCTAGGGGCCCTAAAGCGTGAAAATGTTTCAATATATCCTGAATCCCAGAAGAATTTCATTAGTCTAGTGCAGCCATTGTCATGTGGTTGTACAGCAAAAATGTTTTAAACATGCTATGCCTGACTAATCAGGGGCACTGACCTTTTTTCCCCCTTAGATTGTTAAAAAAAAAAAAAAATGACAACAGTCAACACAACAATAGTATGTCCAGTGTGAATGAATCAAAATTATACCTATTTTTTGTCAGGTCAGCAAAAAATACAACATTTTTTTCGGTATGCCTCAGAATTTTAGTAATTAGCCTACGTGTGACATGAGATGAAAAAGGATGAAAATCGTTGGGTAGGCCAGGAAGGCCACAGCAGGGAAGCACAACTGGGAAGCTCACACCACCATTGTGAACAGATACCTTATTCTTATCAGCAGCCATTCCAAAGTCTGCACATCGGTGTTCCACAAACATGTCGCTTTCAACAAAGCTGTCAGGGTCCAACAGGAGACTGATCCGTTCTCTGGCCGTTAGCTTTCCCTAGAATGCAACAAAAATCAGTCGGTGATATCATCGTAGACAAAGTCAGTAGGCAAGGGGTGCTCATGGGAGGATCAGGAGAACAGGTTTTGCCCCTTCACCTCCAGTGAAAGCCTGTATTCCATCACCCTGAGACAGGTGTTAATCTACTGACTTCACTGCGACCACACTGTGACACCCACTGGCATCAGCCAAGGCAGGGGCAATGCAATTGGTAGGATGGCCATCACCCATGATCACGGAGCAGAGGGAGGCCCAGGCCGCCAGTCAGGGGGCCTGTGACTGGAGGGAAACAGGTGCCGGCGGCTGGGGAAAGGAAGGCTTACTCTTGCATGAATTTCATGCACTGGGCCTCTAGAGTGTGTGAATGTGTGTGTGTGTGTGTGTGTGTGTGTAACTGTCACCTTTAGACCCTTGTCAAATGGGAATTTTACGGCACCTAACTCAACACTCAATCCAGACTCATAGGGCTGGTTCGAATCTCCTCCCTGAAGAACCCAGGCTTCCACCCGAGCCCCCTCCCCCACACTTGTGAGTCATGCTTCAGGGCCCTGCACCTCTAAAAATCTCACTTCTGCACTTTCCGGGTTGGTTATTTCATTCATCCAGCAAGTCGGTCCAGACACACACATGTCAGGGCCGCAGTACGCGAGTCTAGCTTGAAGTCCCTGATAACCAACCCGTCTGGACCTGTTTCCTCTGCTGCTAAATGGCCCACCCAGCAATGTCTCCATCAACGCCTGGGCAGTGAGTGGGTAGCGGTGTCTAGGCTGCTCACTGCAGCCAAAGATACACACTAACACGAACACCCCCAGAAAAACCACCTGCTTTGGAAGGGTGCCTCTCCTACCCTGCAGGTCGATGCACGCGGAGCCCCCGAGACCCTAAAGGGGCTTAGCTGGTGTTCTGGGGACAAGGAGCCACAGGTTCCCTGCATGCACCACACACCCGACCCCAGGTTAATGTACTTCCCCTGCCACCTGTCTTGATTTTACTGCTTCCATCATGGAGCAAGAACCATTCCTTCATGGGGCATGAGAAGAATAAGCCTAATATTTAAAAAATTGAGGTGCCTGTCATTGCTTCACTATCTCTATGTTAAAGATAAGATTGTGAGGGGAGAATTATTGCTGTCCTCTGTTTAGAATAACTTGACTCCTGAAGATCAGTGACTTGTCCAAAAGTTTACAGCTGTTGGGAGTGGAGAGCAAACATTCCAAAGGGAAGCAGAAAGCGATAAAGCACAGCAGGGCTCTCTCTGGGCGAGAGGCAACAAGTTCTCAAGGTGAACACTCTCGACCCCGCCCTTCCTCAGCTTTTGCTCGGATTGGCTGGGAGGCCTCGGGCGCCGGGAGCAGGGCGCGCGGTGATAGGTCGCGAACGCCGGGGGGCGGGACCGGCCTCGGTCCCCCCCACTCCGGACTTACTCGCTTGTGCTGCGCGTCGATGCGGCGCTGGCCCCCTCCCATCAGCGCGGCGCGGCGCTTGTCCTCGATGCGCTCGTTAATGGAGGTGGGCTGGCTGCACAGGCTGCGGGCCGCGACCCGGAGGCCGCGCATCCCGACGCGGAGCCTCGCTCCGGCCGCCGCCGCCGCCGCCGCGCGCACCGCCGCCGCCATGTTTGTGCCGCCGGCGCGCCCCCCACCGGCGACCTGAGCACGCCGGTGCGTGGCCGAGCGTCAGCGGTCTGCGCCTGCGCAACGTCAGCGGGACGTCGGGCGGCCCGGGCTGGAATGCGGAGCGTGCGCGGGAGGAAGGCCTCGGGTTCCCGGCGTCGCCCAGAGAATGGGGAGTGGTCCTCCAAGCCACACACAGACAAGACCTTGACCCTAGCTCTTCTTTGACTGCCTAGACCTCTGGTTTTCTCGTCCCACTTGCCCCAGGAAATAGTTAACGAATTAACCAACATTCAGGGAACAGTGGACCGGGTGAGGCATGAAGCACTTCCTGGAATTATCTTGTTGTCTTCATTGCACAGAGGAAGTCAGTGAAATACAGTTAGAGTGATTGGATCGAGGCTAACGATGTGGTGGAGCCAGGGTTCAAACCCCGGGATGTGCTATTATCGGCCAGTTATTGATCACAGGCAGGGCTCCTAACCTGCAGGGAGGGGTTCTCAAAGGGTGGGGCCCAGCGGCCTCGGCATCACTGAGGAAAGAGTTGGAAATATAAACTTTTCAGATTCTCAGGCTCCACGCCAGACCTACTGAGTTGAAAGTTCGGGGGGGAGGGGGGGCGGTGCAACCAACAATCTGTTCCAACAGATGACCTCTAGATGGTCTTTGATGCTTTTTTAGACTTTCACAGTCACTTCCCAGGGGATTGAGCACTGAACTGTTGGGAACTTGTCTTTATTGCCTTCCCCCAAGAGGCTGATAATGTTAATGCAATTCAACTCAGCAACATTTTAGAAATTTTGAGCGCCTACTTTGTGCAGAGAATTTATTGTGCTTCCTGGACTAGAAATTGTTCACCTAGCCATTCAGGGAAGCTGAGGGTCCAAGGCCTAAAGTCATGTAGCTGGACAAAGTTCACTTGCATCTGCCTGACTCCATAGTGGGTGCTCGTGGCTCTACATTTGGGTCCCCGTTTAAGGACAAGGGACTGACCTGGTAGCACAGGAGAGAATTTGGGAAAGTTTGGGTGTATCAAGGAGAGTATCTCTGAGAGTATCCTCGCATGCGAGGGAACATCAGCAGGGTGAGCAAAGGCCTGGCATGTTCAGATTTGCACGTGTGTGCACACAAACACATGCATGCGCACGCGCATGGACTTGAGGCTGTGTCCCCAGCTTTTGGAGGAACCATGGTAAATGAGAGTGGAAAGTGATAATGGAGTTAGATTGTGAAGAATTTTAGCATGTTCAGAAATTGGTACTTGATTGGGACTGGGGGCAGTGGGACTCTTTGGTCCTAACGTGCTTTGTAGATCCTCCCCTATGGCACATCTTAACACCATGTTAAGATGGTTTAGCTCTCTCCCCAGCTAGATTTCTAAGCCAGAGGGCAGGGACCATGGCTGGCTTACTCACCACTGTTGCCCCTGCAACTGGAACAAGTCCCAACACATAGGAGGCCTTCAGAATGTATTTGTGGAACTGAATTGAGCTAGCACATAGGCAATTGCATATGGCTCTGGAGGTTTTCTCCTTGCAACTGTGCATGCTCTTCTACACCCATGACACCTTCTTCGTGTATCATCTCCTCGAGGCAGTCTACCCTGATCCCCTCTCTGCCTGGATTAGGGTAAGTATTGGTTCCTCAGGGAGACAAGGATTTTTTTTTTCTTATTTAACTTTGAATAACCAGTGCCTAGCAGAAAGCCCAACACAGGAGGGATCCATAAACGACTGTTTTGTTTTTATTTAATCCACCCAAGGATATTTTTTCCATTGATTTTTAGAGAGGGAAAGACAGAGAAATATTGATGTGTTAGAAGCACATCAATTGGTTGCCTCCTGCACATGCCCCACCGGGTCCCCGGCTGGGGAAGAACCTGCAACCTCAGTACAAGCCCTTGAAATTGAAATCAAACCCAGGACCCTTCAGTCCACAAGCCAACTTTCTATCCACTGAACAAAACCAGATCCTCCAAGAAGCTGAAGCCAGATAGGATTGACTTTGTAAGAAATGTATTCGGGTGAATGCCTGTGAGAGAACATGGGCAGAGAGCCAGAGGAGTCCGGGAGAGTCTTCACACTGTGGTTATAAGGTAAGTCTGCCCCTGGCTGAAGGAGAGAGGGAAGGAGGGAAGGCAGGCCCAGTATAAGCATCTTAGACTGTAGAGCAGGCTGATGGAATTGTGGAATCTTGGAGCAAAGTCGCTGCCAGATGAGTCCCACATCTCCCAGGAAGGAGATGCATGGCCTCAGCCAATCCAGCCATAGGTTTCAGAGACCAGCAGCGAGGGGGTGTGGTTGATTACACTCCTTGCAGTTGGAGATCTGAGACATACAGTCTCATGGCCACCAATGTCTACTTTTTGCCCCACACAGATGTGCCACGCTGCACAGGTTTGGGAAGCAGTTCCTCCCTGGATCCTCTGGGCTTGGTTCGGAGAGGAAACTCAGAAGAGGGTGTTAGTGGAACAAACTCTGTTGATGCAATTGCTCTCAGAGCCACACCTGGTATTATCCTCTCCCTCCTTTACTATCCATTCTCAAATCCGCTCACCCTCAGCGATCGCCTAGGCGGGTCTTGGTGTCTTACCTGGCGATGAAGCCAAACTTTTATTCTAGAAGGGTCTGAACCATTGGTAATTTCCTTTCAGTCCAGGGCTGCTGGTATGTCCATTCATGGTTGCAAAAGAGCAGGAGAGTATCCGGAGGCACCCAAGTGGATCGCCTAGCTTCCACATGTGTTCCTCCTCGTCCCCATTGTGCAAATAAACAGCCCTTCGGCTGAATACCGTGTTTCCCCGAAAATAAGACATCCTCTGAAAATTAGACCTACTTCATGGAGACATAATACATCCCCTGAAAATAAGACCTAGCACATCTTTGGGAGCACAAATTAATATAAGACACCGTCTTATTTTCAGGGAAACAGGGTAGAATCAATTACCCTTGCTGGATGGTGATTCTTCCTTGCTTATTTCTGGACACAGACTTCAAAGTCACCTGGCAGCAGCTGCAAGTTTTAATTCAATGGAATCCTTGCTATATCCCTTTGGCAAAAGTGTGGCCTCTTTGGGGACTAGAACCTCGAAACCTGCCGAATCAAGAGTTGTGAGGACAGCCCTAGGAGGTGAGCTCAATTGTTAGAGCATCGGTCTGCACACCAAAGGACTGTGGGTTTGATTTCTCGTCAAGGGCATATATCTGGGTTGCAGGTCCAATCTCTTACCCCAGTTGGTGCATGTGGGAGACAACCAATCAATGTGTCTCTCTCACATTGATGTTTCTCTATCTCTGTCTCTGTCTTTTTCTCCCCCACTCTCCCTCCCTTCCACTCTCTCTAAAAAAATCAGAGCCCTGGCTAGTTTAGCTCAGTGGATAGAACATTGGCCTGCAGACTGAAGGGTTCAATTCTGATCAAGGTCACATGCCTGGGTTGTGGGCTTGATCCCCAGTGAGGGGCATGCAAGAGGCAGGCAATCAATAATTCCCTCTGATCATTGATGTTTCTCTTCCTCTCTTAAAGCAATAATAATATATTTTTAAAAAACAATGGAAAAAATATCCTCAAATGAGAATTAACAACAGCAACCAAAAAAGTGAGGATAGAAAGCACAAAATCCCTAGTGGGGCTTTGGGTGTTTCAATAAGGGGTCATTCCTGCTGCTTCTATCTGTTGGTTCCCCAACCCATGTATTCTTCCTATTTAGGACACAGCACCATAAAGAGGTCTCTGATTGTATACATACACTGTGTCCTGGAGAGCACCTCATCCATCCAGACTGCTCTAGTACTGTTCTTCAATGCTTGTACGAGGTCATTCCAAACCTGCCTTAGCTGAGCATTCCACCGTCTCTGGAGCTTTGCTACTCTAACAATTAGGTCTTCATCCTGCCACTCAGCTGTGTGTTCCCTTCCCCTGACAGAGATAAAGGTCTCTGGAAGCTACCCCAAAGGCCTTATGTTTCTCTCACTTAGCCCAAAACTGCTTGTTGTTAATGGCCTTCAGTCTCTCATGATTTCAACATAGGGTGTCAATACAACCTACTAATAACCACCTAATTCTACTATCTCTGTAGTCATCACTCCCTCGTTTTTCAAATGCTTGCATCATCATGTCTGCCACAGCATTCCCTTCTACCGGGACATTTTCTCAGGTTAACACTGGTGAAAGCTTTAGCAGTTGAGTTACCACCTTGTGCCAGGAACTACCTGAGTCCAACCTACTAACTAGGATGGCATCCTCTTTGCCTTCTGGGCAGTAGATGAGCCAGTCCAAATTCCTATCTTACCACGTATTTTCGTGGACCATTTTCCCGGTACCACTTGTGTTAGGTTGGGTCCCTGAGAAATGGATGCAAGATAAAATTATCTGTGTAAGACATTTATTAGAGGAAATGCCTGTGAGAGAAAATGGGGAGGCAAATAGGAAGGCTGGTGGAGCCATCAGGCTGTAATGCAAGTCCGACCTCAAGTGAAGAAATGAAGGTAGAAAGATTGGATGGAAGCATCTTATACCCCAGTGCAATTCTGAGGAAATTGCATGGATGGACTTGGAGAGTATCAAGCTACTAGTAAGTGATATAAGCCAGTCAGAGAAAGACAAGTTCCATATGATTTCACTTATATGTGGAATCTAATTAACAAAATAAACTAACAAAGAAAACAGAAACAGACTCACACAGATACAGAGAACAGACTGACAGCTATAAGAAGGGGGGTATTTGAGGGACTGGGTGAAAAGGTGAAGGGATTAAGCAAAAAAAACAAAACCAAAAAAGCCTCATAGATGCTGACAACAAACAGTATGGTGATTTCCAGAGGTAAAGTGGGATGGAGGATGTAGCAGAGGATAAATGGGAGATAAGTGGTGATGGAAGGAGACTTGACTTGGCAAACACACAGTATAGATGATGTATTATAGAATTGTACACCTGAAACATATAATTTTATTAACCAATGTCACCCCAATAAATTCAATAACATTTTTACAAAAACTGATGGGGCACTTAAGTAATGGAGAAATAGACAACCTCCAGGGACAAACGAGCTGTTTTCCAAAAATTAAATTTTAAATGATTTGGAATGCAGAACACATTTCCCTTAGAAACAATGCTATCAATAATTGCGGTTATTTTCTTAGCAAAGTCCACGCAAGATTGTTTTACTCATAATGTAACAGAAATATCTGTTAAGAAATTTTAGGCTTGCATCAATTGCATCCCTAAATCCTCACCACTCTGAATTGTAAATTAGCTGTGTATATAACTGCCACCCCAACTAGACTGTGAACTCTTTGAGGGCTGGAAACTGTTGAATTATTCATTTTTTAAAGTTCTGAATGCCTGGCATGTAACTGGAAATAAATGTTGGTTGCATAAATGAACGGACAAATTTAATAGGCATTCGAATAATGTTGAAAGTGTTTTAGGGAATAAAAACACTAACATTTAATGGGTACCTTAATATGTGTCTGGCACTGTGCTAGGTGGATAATCAATAAAGCAAGATGCTTTGTTTATACCAGAGCTTGGGCTGAAGAAGCTGGAGACAATTTTAATTTTTGAGATATAAAATAAAAGTGCTGGAGTTGCTAAATGTTTTTGGATGAAATGAATGGATAGATGCATTGATTTGAAAGAAATGTCATAGAAAAACATCAATAGGAATTGATATGCAAAGGGAAATGGTTCTTTTGAGGATCTCTCAGACTGAATGTTGGGGAGGTATAACCACAGCTAAAGAGCAGAAAGTGGAAGAGGAAGTTGCTAACAGAGAGGACTGGACGGGAGAAAGAGTAGAAGGTCTGGTCTGGGTTAGGCTTTGATTTAATTCCATCTGACTTACTGCTCCCTGTAAAAATGCATTTGCTCTTGACAGTCTCCAAAGAGTTGTTGTGAGTTTAGATGAAGGTTAGTTTGCAGTTAGATTGATTTCTTCCCACAATGATAGTATATTAAACACTTGTTAAAATTTTATAGGGACGGTGTCTTCGTTAGCTTGGGCTGCTATAACCATGCCAAACAACGGATATTTATTTCTCACTGTTCTCAAAGCTGGAAATCTGAGACCAGAATGCCAGCATGGTTGCCTGGTGAGGACTCTCTCCTCAGCTGAAGGTGGGTGACTTCTCCTATCCTCCCATGGCAGAGAGAATGAGAACTCTCTGGGGTCTCTTTTATAAGAGCACTAATTCCATTTGTGAGGGCTCCACCCTGGTGATCTAATTATCTCCCAAAGGCCCCACCCTCCTAATACCATTGAACTGGGGGTTAGGATTTCAACATCTGAATTTGGAGGGGACACAGACATTCAGTCCAGATCAGATGGCTATAATGGGGAAGGCAGTGGAGTGGACATACTAGGGAGTAAGGGAGAATGCAACATAGGAAAGTGGGAGAGGAAAATTGTTATCTTTCGTTTTGGGCGGGTGAAGAAAAAGATGGGGACAGGAAGAGGAGGAAGAGGAGGAGGGGAAAGGCAAACAATTATTTCATAATTTCATAAAGGGCCTAACGTCTCAGAAAGTCTCTCCGACTTACTGCCAGCCTAATCATTGTTCTTTGAAAGCATCACTACAACTACTGCATTTACTTCACAAAGTGCAATCAATAAATATTTGTTGATTGATTATTCTGGGTGTTTCAAATCAATCCACACTTCTAGTTTTATTAAGGATTTTAGAATTGACATCGATCAAGCTGAAATAAGAACTGTCTTTAAATTTGCAAGACATTTTATGTCTCTCCCCAAGGAAAAGCAAATATGGAAACATTTGTCCATGCCCATTATGCACCAAACACTGTACTGGAGGCGTTCTTTACAATATTGCGTTCCTAGTAACTCATTATTCTTAAAATTACATAGTGCCCATTAGGCAATGATCCCATGCTAGGCAATGATAATAAAAGGCAAAGAGGAAGAAACTCTGACCTTTTAGCAGTTTCAGTATAATGGGGAGAAGATAGGGCCAAGTCAAGAACTGTCAATCACTAAATACAATGAGAGAGGTACGCACTTGGCAATACTGGAGAATGATAGATCCTTCCTTCCCCAACCGATGGACGGAGAACGACGTAAACACCTGCAGCATGACATTCCTGAACACCTAACCAGGCACCTTACATGGACTGTACCTTGAACCACCAATCAGCACCTGCCAGATACCCTAAGGGCCCCCCCACTCCCCCATTCCTAAGTCCCTAAGTGCCTAATCATGTGCCTTATATGAAACCACCAATCAGCATGTGCCAAGTACCCTAAGCCCCATCCCTTCCCTTCCCTTTCCTCCCCCCAAAAGGCGGGTGTCACCCTTGCATATGTGCTCTCTTCCTTTGGGAGGCAGCCCTGCACGGTTCCCTCTCCTTTAATAAAGCCTGTAGTCCTGGTCTCCGGCCCTCTGTCCCGTCTTTCAGAGAACAGAAATAAGTTTTAACTTAAAAGGAGTAGGTAAAACAGACAAGTTAGAATGGGACATCTGTTTCAATGAAAATTTTCATTTGTCTGAATAAAAAAAAATTTTTTTTTTTTGAATGACAATTTAACTGGATGCCAAGAGGAGCCAAAGGAGACACGAGTAAATGTTGTAGGCCCTGGAATGGCATCCTGGATCAGGAAAAGGATATTAGAGGAAAACTGAATAAATACAAATAGAATATGGATTTTAGCTAATCATGTGTATTACTATCAGTTCCTTGTGATACATGTACCATACGAATGTAAGATATTAACAATAGGTGAAATTGGGTGTAGAATATACTAGAACTATTTGAAGTATCTGTGTAATAATTCTGTAAATTCAAAACCTTTAAAATAAACATTTCATTAAAAAATTTAAACTGGCATCTTGTATTTTTGTTAGATCTGGCAACACTTTTTCTCTCAAATAATCATTAAGTATAAAATATAAAAAATAATCTTATATTGATAATTAAGGGATTTGAGTTGTATATAATTTCTCCTAAGTATTTGATCCGAACATGTTCTTTATTTTTAAACATATTAATAGAATAAAGCACACATAGAGAAAAGAGTACACTAAACATAAGTGTGCAACTAGATGAATTTTCACCAAGTAATCACAACCCAGGTCGGGAAAAGCATGTGACCAGCAGTCCAGAAGCAACCTCATGGTCCTTCCCTATTAAAGGTAATCATTATCATGACTTCTAGCACCACAGACTAATCTGCCCGTGTACCTAACATAAATGAACTCAAACAAGATGTCCTGCCAAATACTTCATTTTCTATACATAGTTCATTTGTTTTCCTTTTTTTTTTTTGGCAAGGCTTAAGCAACCAAATAATTATTAGGGATTATTCTTCAATGTAGAAAAAAGAACTGGCTTAAGTCCCCCTCCCTCCCAATAAACCATCAATAAAATGAATCTTAATTTGGTTTGTGCACATCTCAAGAGACTTAAAAGATACAGTTGTGAGAAAATCAGCAAGGTTAAGATTCTTCAAGTAATCACTTTTCTGGGGTGACTGATAATTTGTGCTGCCTGAATAGAAACCGGTGATTATTTTATTCTTGCTGCCCCTTTGGGAAAGATCGACCTGTGTGCTGTGGAAGAAGACTTTAGAATTTGGAATAAAAACAGACATGTATACTATAACATTTTTATTTGAAGAGAAGCTTAGAGAAAAATCTTTTATAAAAAAAAAAAAAAAGGAAGGTGGGGATTTTACGAGTGCATTTTAGAATATTTGCCGTTTTCCCAATACAGGACAACCAAATATATTTTGCTCAACTATCTGCTTTGTTGCGTAACAAAACTAGGAAGTCAGTCCTTATTGCTTAATACTTAATTGTTGATAATGTGCTAGGCCTTATAAAGAAAATCTGTTTTCAATGGTAGTAGAACTTATATATCAGAGGTTTATACAGGTTCCCTCAATCTCTTAACTATTGATTTCTATTCTAAGTGACAAGACCCTAAAACCGAGATGTATTTGTGCCACAAAAGATTTACTGAACGTTACACATTTCATCCGGTAAACTTGCAGAGCATCTACTACGTGCACAAAATTATGCTGGACAACGTTGGTATGTCCAGAGATAAGAAATGGTTATCCTAGGCTGTGTTTCTACGTGTGCTAGTCAAAGGTTTTGTCCTTTCACAGCGGAAGGGAATCAGGTTAAGTTAGATGTTTACTTAATCTCAGAGTCCTTAGTCTTCAGAAAAACAAACAACCCCCCATCCCCCCCCCAAAAAAAAATACACAACCCATAAGGCAAACGTTTAAAAAAACAGATACTACTTTTAAGGATTTGGGTTCGTCCTAAAGCAGGACCATGGATTCTTAAAGATACTGATTTACACGGAAGGGTTAGGTCTGTCACCGGAGCTAAAAAATAAAGGGGTTCATGTTTTTTCAAACTGGACTGTTCCATTAGGAGCTCCTCCATGCGGTCCCGGCTGGCGCCTCCCTAAGGCCAGGCACCCAGGACCAGAGGCTGCGGGGAGCCAGCCCCGCTCCGGCCGGGGGAGAGGCTTTGGGGCCCGGGCCTCTGAGACCTCAGCCCCCGCAAAGGCCGCCCAAGGCCCCCGGCGCGCAGCCACGTGGACGGCGGCCCGCCTTCCCGACTGGGCGAGCCGCGGGCGGCGCCCTCTCGCCGGCCCGGCCGCCCGGTTCCGGGAGGGAGGCCGCGGGGGCGGGGCCCGGGGCCGAGCGGGGCTATTTCCTCCCGGGGCGGTCAGCCGGGGTGAAGAGAGGCCGCGCGCGCGGGAGCCGGGGCGGAGCCTCCGTCCCGTGGCGCGGCCTCGCCCGGGCCCTGGGCTGTGGCGGGCGCGGAGGAAGCCGTGTCGTGTGCGGGGAGCCCACACAGCCCCACGCCGGGGAAGGACGGGCCGACGGGCGGCGGTCCCGCCACGGCCCACGCGCCCGGGAGAGGGAATCTGAGAGCGCCTGGGGGGGAGGGGGCGGGGGCGGGGGCGGAAGGAGCGGGCGGCCCCCTCTGCGCATGCTCCGTGCGGAGGGCCGGGCATGCGCCGTGAGCCCGGGGTGGGTTGGCGGCGGGGAGGGGCCGGCGCGGGCGGGCCGATGTGTGTTTATCCGGTTTTCTGGGTGGGCGGTCAAGGCGCACGCGTTGAGGGCGAAAAGGCGGCGGGGCCCCGCCGGCGGAGTGCGCACGCGCCGAGCGGGCCGCCAGCCCCCGGGGAGGGCGTGGAGGGGGCTCGGGGAGAAGCAGGGGAAAAGGGAAGCGGAGGGAAAGGAAAGGGCGGGGGGAGAGGGCGGGGAGGGGAGGGAGGGGTGAGAGTGCGCTCTGCGCATGCGCGCGGGCGCCAGCGACGACGGCGGCGGCGGGGGAGTCTCGGGGATGACAGTGGCTTTGCCCGTTGGGGTAACGGTCGTCGTCTCCGGCCGGGCTTGGGGCACCGCACCGCCCGCAGGGTCCGTTAGGGCCGCAGCCACCCGGGCCCTACCGAGCTAGAGGGGCGCGTGGCGCCGGGGTGCGGGCGGCGAGGCGCGGGGGGAGGGGCCTGCGGCGGGGCCTGCTGTGGGCGCTGGGCGGCGGCGGCGGCGGCGGCGGGCCTGGCGGTGCGATCGCTCGTCTCCGCCGCGGCCGGGGCGCGGGCTTCCGTGGGAGGCGGCGGCGGTGGCGGCGGCGGCCCGCCGTCGTGCTTGGCGGAGGCGGCGTCTGTGTGTGTGTGTGTGTGTGCAGCGCGGAGAAGATGGCCGGGCAGTGAGGGGCGGCGCTTGCGCCTGGTGACCTCGGAGTGAGCGACTGAGGAGCGAGGGGCGCCGCCGCCGCCGCCGCCGCCGCGGCCCGACTGGGCCTGCTCCCCGCCCCCTCCCGCCGCCGCCGCCGCTCCGCCGCCGCCCGCCCGCCAACTTCCTCCCGGCCCTCCCCGGTCGGGTGCGGGACGGACTTTCCCGCCTCGGCGGCACCTCCTGGGACCAGCGGGGCTGTAAAAAGCGCCGGGGTGGAGAGCCAGGCACCGTCCGATATGGAGAGAGCGGCGGCGGCCTCGGCCAGCCGCAGTTGCACCCTTCGCAGCAGCCGCCGCCGCCGCGGCTTCGGGCACTAGATCGCGGAAGCCGACCCCGGAGCCGCCTGTCGTCCTCGCCGCCGCCGCCGCCGCCGCCGCCGCCTCCGCTCCGGGCGCTGTGATGGAGTAGGGGCCCTGCGGCCGGGGAGAAGCGTGCCCGCCCGCCCGCCCGCCCCGTGGACCGGACCGGGCCGGGCCCTGCTCCCGCCCAGCGCGCCCCGAGGATCTGAGACCTCCGCGCCCGGAGATGCAGCTGGAGCGAAGGCCGCCCGCCGAGCCGCGGGGCTAGACCGAAGGAGGAGGAAGGAGGCTCCGAGCACCGAAGCCGCCGCCGCCGCCGTTCCGCGCCCCGCGGCCGCCTGGGACAGACTCGAACGCTGGTTTCTCTCTCCTCTTTTATTTTTTTCCAACTGCAAGTCTCAGGGACGGAGGAGGAGGAGGAGGAGGAGGGGCGCCGAGGCCCCCCCATGTGTGGGAGGATTGCTTCTTCAGCCTCGCCAACTTGCACGGATTTTGGTGACCACCCGGGCCGGCGGTTCTGCTCCGATTTCCTCCGAATCGTCGCGAACTCGCCCTCGTCCCCAGGCCGCTCACAGAGTTGGATCCGGGATTTTTTTTCCACCGGGAGCCCACGGTGCCGAAGCGTCTGCGATGAACCCCGTGAATGCGACTGCTCTCTACGTTTCCGCGAGCCGCCTCGTGCTCAACTACGACCCCGGGGACCCGCAGGCGTTCACCGAGATTAACCGGCTCCTGCCGTACTTCCGGCAGTCCCTCTCGTGCTGCGTGTGCGGTGAGAGCCTTTCGTTGTTCCCCTTTTAGCTTGGTGTCTTTTTTTTTATTTTTTAATGTCTTTGAGCAGTGGTTATAACGGGAACGGCTCGAGGGCCTGGCAGTCTGTAGTGTTAAGCTGTGGTTATCTGGGCAGTAGGATACACAGTCATTCGTTTTGAAACTCCAAAGGACTTTCCCCCCCTGGCATTTCGGAAGGAATCCTTCCAAACCGCTTTGTACAGCCGTCTGAACGTCTGAAACTGTTTATTTCACCTTAGCTCAGTTCCTTAGCTTTTCTGATGATGGGTTTGTTTGTTTTTTAAATGACGTGAAATATGCATGTATCCTGCTGCCACCTTTTTTTTTTTTACCTTTTTCTTTTTAAACCTTCGGTACAAGAACTGATTGAGCACCTAGCGTAGCTAGATCTGGTTAAGACATGTACATGTGGCGTGTTTGCATTTCCCCAAGCTGGTGCTCGTCACGTGTGGGCGCTGGTATAACGTGACGCGCCCCCGCCTGTGCCTGTGAACCCGGCGCGGAGCTGCCCCGGCTCTCCCCCCGGCTCTCCCCGCGGTTCTCCCCGCGGCGCGCGGACCGTGGGCGGAAAACCGGAGCCGGGGAGGACCTGATGGGGCACTGAGTGCTTTTGAGCTAGTGGGATTTCTACAGGCTCAGGTTTCTTATTGTGTGGCTTTAATAACTTGTGGCCCGGTAGAGGGTTGTTTTAGGTGTTTTTGTTAAAAAAAATAGTGTGGTGGAGAGGATATTTTCAGGCTATTTTTGAGAGATGGAGATAGGCTGAGTTGTCTAATAAGTCAAAGTTTCCCAACAGTAATAATTTAGATGAACTGTGCACATATAATAACTATTACCTGTTATTCCCCCCCCCCCACCCCCCCACCCCCCCCCAAAAAAAGACGATGAAAACGATAATACAAAGGAAAGGGCAGCTGGCCAAAAAGCAGTAATATACTCCATATTCTTATTCCAACACATACTTAGGTTTCATTGATCCACTCACTTGTTTAGTCAGTATTTCAGAAATTTAGGCATTTTAGGTTTTTACGTGGTCTTAAATTAGATAAAGAAGAGTAATTTTGTGATTATTTGAGATTCCTCTAGCATTTTCTGTATAGCTCTGGGGGAAGGCGCTAAAGGAGAGGTGGAGAGGTGAAGATTGTGTTGTTTTTTTGCATACCAGGTACTTAACCTCATAATAATTTAACTGTTAGAATGTGATTAAGTTCTACTGTGACTGGTGACTCTTAACAACTTGATAGAGAATCACTTGCTCTGGGCAAATCACTTAACTGCCCTGAGCCTCAATTTTTTTAATATAAAAGATGAGTTTTGGGCTAGATTCAAAGTTTCCTTTCAGCTTCAATTTTACTAATGTAAGCATTAGAATTTGATTGCTTTCAAGTTTCCCGGAGTGCTTTTTTTTTTTTTTTTAAATTTTAACAGCTTTTGATAGTTTGTGAGCTGAGGAAATGCAGCTGCTCTATCTTTCATATCCACAAACCATTCTTTGAGGTTTGGGGGGTGCATTGCTGAGTATGATAGTAGGGATGAAGGGAGGGCATAGGCCGAAACCAGTTTGGCTCAGTGGTAGAGCGTAGGTCTGCATACTGAAGGGTCCCGGGTTCGATTCCGGCCAAGGGCATGTACCTTGGTTGCGGGCACATCCCTGTTAGGGGGTGTGCAAGAGGCAGCTGGTCGATGTTTCTCTCTCATCTAGCTCTCTATCTCTCTCCCTTCCTCTCTGTGAAAAGTAAAATATATTAAAAAAAAAAAAGAGAGAGAGAGAGAGAGGGCATAGGGCAGCCCACCCTGGCCTGCTAGATAGAACAGCAGTAGAGAGTGATTTTATCCAGGAGACACTTGAAGATCTGATAGTCTCCTTTTTACTAGGTAGATGGGGTTTAACTCTCTAAGGCGGGGTGGGTGGGGTGGGAAATATGGTACTTTTGAATTGTGTAGATGCTTGGATTTTAAGTTCTTATCAGTAGCTTTAGGATAGTTGTGGTCTAATTGAACGTTTTCCCCAGATTCTAACCTGGATTTTTTAAAAAGTTGCCATTCAAGCTAAAACTATTTAAAGAGTCCCCAAGTGTCGTTTTTAAATATTTTTTAAAACCAGTCTTGGCAGCTCAAGGGGAATTTTTCTGACAAGCGGAGCTTTGTAATTATTTCTTCTGGTTCACTTTCCCTTCCCCTGCATTCTATGGAAAAGATTTGTGGATTCTACTTCCTTGTAACTGAGTAGTTGGCTTAAAATTTCAGCAATCTGGATGTAGCTTCAGGCTTCCCCCTGGACATCTCCCCACCCCCTCCCTATGTAGTCTGTGGGGGAAAAATCAGTTATTGGAATTCAGGCCCAGCTTTTAATAAACTTTGTATCAGGTGCTACCCTAGGCTGTCTTAGTTGAAAAACATAACCTCATTCAGTTCTAGGGCATGTGTAATTTTCTTTCAAGAAGATAAGTAAAAGTAAAGTGTAATTCTGTCTTGCTGCATGCTGTAAATAGGGAGTTTGTTTCAACAGGCTCTTCAACATCTGACCCAAGCCTACCTTTTCAGCCTGTTTTCAACTGCTCTCTTACATAATTGCTCTGCTTCAGCCAGGTTGATATTTTTTGGCTTTTCAGATATACATACATACTTATATTTTCCTCTTTTCCCAGTAAAAAGTTCTCGTCCTTTGAACCTCTGTAACCCTTTGTTCCAATCATAGGCACTTAAAATTCTTTCAGTGCAGTTTTAATTTTAATTTAAAAATATATATTTTATTGATTTTTTTTTAACAGAAAGGAAATGAGAGGGATAGAGAGCTAGAAACATCAAAGAGAGAGAAACATCAATCAGCTGCCTCCTGCACACCTCCCACTGGGGATGTGCCCACAACCAAGGTTCATGCCCTTGACCAGAATCGAACCTGGGATCCCTCAATAGGAAGGCTGACGCTCTATCCTACCCAAACCGGTTACCGTATTTGCCGGCGTATAAGACGATTTTTTGGCCCTGAAAAATATGCCTCCAAGTGGGGGTAGTCTTATACGGCGAGTATATAACAAACTGTATTTTGAGTGGAAATGTTAGGGGGTCGTCTTATACGCCCAGTCGTCTTATACGCCGGCAAATACGGTATTTTCAGGGCCAAAAATCGTCTTATACACCGGCAAATACGGTAGGCTTTAATTTTAATTTTTTTGTCAGTGCAGTTTTTATAACATTCTTCTGTTTTTTGTACATTTTTGTGTTCCTCTTATCCTTTCTCTCCTAGCAGTGACTTGCATGTAGGTGTTTATGAGACTCAAGAAGAAAGTGAGAGGAGGTGAGGGAGGAAAAGTAAAAAAGGCTTACAAACTTTGCAGATAGGTTCAAATCTTGGTGGTTCTGCTTTTGTGTAGACAAGTTGCTTTAAGTTTTGCCTCAATTTCCGTTATCTACAAAAGGAGGATGATTATACTTCAAGTTTGTTTTTCCAAATTTGTTATATGTGGGCTTATTTTTTAGTGGGGAAAGACCTTTGTCACTAGGAGAACGAGTCAATGGACTTGGTATCTGGCACATATCATGTACTTAATACTCTTGTGCAGAAGGAGAGAGGGAGGAGGAGGAGGTGAGAGAAGAGACTGAAATGTCAGTCAAACAGACTATTCTCAGGTTTCGTTATTGTTTAAAATGTAAATTAGCTGATTATCACTATTTTGTTTTTTTCAATTGCCTTGTATATTTAAACATTCTGAAGCTTCAGGTGAATGGAATATTGCTTCAGAGAATTACTGTACTTTCTAGACCACAAAACAGAAATTATAGTGGCTACTACTTTTTGTGTCAGCTCTCCCCCCTTGCTCTAAATATTGGGGCATGCTTTATCATGTACCAGGAAGTATAATTTCTTTTTCTTTTTTTAATGGCATGGAACTTGATAAATTCTGTCCTAGGGATTTAAAGTTTCCATTAAACGTGTAAGCCCTCAAGTAATATAACAAGTTTTATATGTAGAATCAAATCCTGTTAGAGTTGGAAGGATGTGTTGAATGGAAAACTTTTACTTTCTGAGATATTTGGAGGCCTGTAATCAGGATCAAATCTCTACTCAGGCACGTGAATAGTTTCCTGGTGTTTTTATTTTTATAGAGAGGAAGGGATGGGGGGAGAGAGAGAGAAACATCAATGTAAGAGACCTACATGGATCGGTTGCCTCCTATACATCCCCTGACTGGGGACGGAACCCACAACCTAGGTATGTGCCCTGACCAGGAATTGAACTTGGGACCTTCTGGTGCATGAGACAATGTTCCAACCAACTGAGCCACACTGGGGCTCCCAGTGTTTTAATTAGAGTCTAGGAAAAAAGGGGTTTTGCCTTTGGATTTACTTAATATTTTTGGACCCTCTAGACCAGGGCTGGGCAAACTACGGCCCACGGGCCGGATCTGGTGAGTAAAACTATTGAATTAAAAAAAAAAAAAAAAGACCGTACCCTTTTATGTAATGATGTGTACTTTGAATTTATATCAGTTCACACAAATACTTCTTCCATGCTTTTGTTCCGGCCCTCCAGTCCAGTTTAAGAACCCATTGTGGCCCTCGAGTCAAAAAGTTTGCCCACCCCTGTAATCTAACCTATAAAATGGGATCATTAACCTCTTGGGGTTGGGAGGGTTTACTGAAACATAGGTACGTGCCCTTCCGTGACCGGAAATGAGCCTGAGACCCTTCAGTCCAGAGGCTGATGCTTTATCCACTGAGCCAAACCAGCTAGGGCTAAAATTTGCCATCTTAACCATTTTTTTTTTTTAAACCTAAATTTCCAATGGTTAAGTGAACACATGCAATTTTTTACATTGAACTGTGACCTCCTGGTGCATAGATTGATGCTCAACCACTGAGCCTCGCTGGCCAGGCAAAATATTTTTTTGGTAGTAGCCATTCTAATGAGTGTGAGGTGATATTGTGATTTTGATTTGCATTTCTATAGTGACATTGATCATATGCTTGTTGGTCATTTGTATATCATTTTGAGAAATCACCAGCCTTTTCTTTTTAAATCCTCACTGGAGGATATGCTTATTGATTTTAGAGAGAGGGGAAAAGAGAGAGTGAGAATGAGGGGGGAGAGAGGAGAGGGAGAGAGAAGAGGGAGATAAACATGGATTGCTTACCTTCTGCACGTGCCCCGACTGGAGATCAAACCTGAAACCTAAGTATGCACCCTGACCAGGAATTGAACCAGCAACCTCTTGGTAGATGGGATGACACTCCAGCCAATTGAGTCACAGAGATTCATTCACCTGGCCAGGGTGAATCACTATTATTTTTTATCTTGAAAACTTATTTCACTTATTACATTTTTATTAATCCCATATAACCGTCTATAAATTAACTTTATTGCATATGTAAAAACTTTAGAAATTATCCATAAATGAATATTTCCCTTCATATAATTGTTTTTAAATAGCTGTTCTGAACATCGTTTAAGGACATCTGATTGGTGTTAAAGTAGAGTTTGGTTTACCAGTTTTTTTTGGGGGGGGGCACACTTAAGTTCACCTGTTCTCTCTGATATGGGAAGAATTCTTTAGGGAGCATTTATCTAGTGGGCTGGTAAAGAGGAACAGTAGTAATTTGCCTGGTAGATACACTTACTTTATTTCACACATTAATTAACCATTGATTTGGTTTCTTTTCCTAAGAAAAATCTCCTTTTACAATTCACTTTTAGTACTGTAAAAATTAATAATAGTTTGAATAATGGTTCAAGGCTGTCTATATGGGATGTAGAATTAGGCAGGAGAAATAGTTTCAGTTTAGATCTAGGAAGTATGGAGCTTGAGTGGGACCAAGAGGAATGGTGCAGTTAGTTGCTCATTTTCAGTAAGTTTGATGGAGAGAACAGTTGGCTTGTTGAGGTGGCAGAAAAGCAAGTTTATTTCCATGAAGGAGAGAGACCCCTTGCAGTATATTGGTTACTCAGGAGCCTTTTGTGTGGGGACCTTTAATGCCAGGCTAAGGAATTTGCCATTTATTTTGTAGATGTGTTTTTCTTTCCTTTTTTTCAAAGTGTGTTTTAGTCCTGGCTGGGTAACTCAGTTGGTTAGAGCATTGTCCCAATTCGACAGGGTTGTGGGTTCAATCTTGGTCGGGGCACATAGAAGAATCAACCAATGAATACATAAATAAGTGGAACAACAAATTGATGTTTCTCTTTCCTTCTTGCTCTCTCTCCCCTTTCCCCATTTTTCTCTCTCTAAAGTTGATAGTTTGTTTTTTAAAGAGTCTTCTATAGGCTGCCAAAATCAAATATAGTCTAAAGGCTTGTTAAAATTCAGATTCCCAATTATCACATCAGACTGATTACATTGGAATTTCTATGGGTGGTGCCTTGAGTAATCTTCATTTAACATCCCCCACCTCCTCAATCTTGATATGGGGCTGGAGATTTGCAAATCATTGTTGTAAGCATTTGAGAAACAGCATTTTAAGTAGGAGAGGGATGTAATTTAAATTCTGTTTTAGAAAAGATTGATTTGGGATTGATTACTGAATAGTGATGGCCGAGGTAAGGGAACAACATAGATAATGCTAAGGGAAAATTTTTGTCTTGCTTATGGTTATCATAACACTTTAATTCTTTGATGTGTACTATATATACTTTGTCATATTTCACTATAAATAGACTTTTTAAAAAATATGTTTGTATTGAGAGGAAGGGCTGCCTTCTGCTCTCTCCCCATGCCCCTCCTCCACTGGGGGTGGAGCCAATAACTTAGGCATGTGCCTTGAACAGGAATTGAACCTGCGACCTCTGGGTACACAGAATAATGCTCAACCAACTGAGCCACATTGGCCAGGGCCTCATTATGAATAGATTAAATGAGACATTTCCTATTCTAAAATTTATAAACATATCTAGCACAGTGCTTTCACATAGCATATACGTAATTAAATGTTTTGAATTATATTTAAGAACTGACAAAACCTGGCAATTTAATACATATGAATGGGAACAATTGAAGGAGTCAAAGTTCATATTAGAAATGAAGTTTAGAAGGACATGAAGAATTTTGGTAGGATAGTTTGAAATAATATAGGGACAGCCCAATTAAAATATTCTTCAAGGGTTGAGCAATTTAGTGTGGATTTTGGGAGAGATTGCAGTTAAGATAGAAATTGGAGCAGTTCAAGTGTGGGCCTAAGGAGGATGAAGAGAAGGATGAGACAACATCGAATAATGTGATGGTGATTGGTGCTTGAGGGTGAGAAATATTGGAAATATGATTAGGAAAGCATAAAAAATCTAAAATTTTTTATTTTATGCCCTTCCTTGGAAACTTTGATTTTAAAAAAATTTTATATGCTATTTGATATAGTGTAACAACATATCTTCTGAGTCTTGGGGTTGTGGTTATCAATCCCTCAAATTAATTTGAACATCCAGTTCTCTTTTCTTTGCATTTCTTGTTTTTTTCATATGAGCACTCATATCATATTGATAACATCCATAGCACGCAATCATTTATTGATTAATGCCTTATTGTATTGACATATCCCTCAGAGTCCACTGAGCTACTTTTATGTATGTCTCAATTAAATTTGTTTTTGCAAGTTCTGATGTACTTTCTAAATTTAATCTTTTTTTAAGTGATATTTCAAAATTCTTATTCTAATTTCTTACATTTTTCTTGTGTCCAGGAGTTGCTTTTGTCTTCTTATCCATTTAATTTTAAACTTACTCCTTTTTCCTCTTTTAAAGATTATTATTATTTTTGTTCCCTTATCAGGAATAGATTTTTTTTCACCTCAATTACTGTATATCTGGCTATTTTCTCATCTTTTTCTTGTTCTGACTTGTCCGTAATAATTTAGCAGAATTTTCATTCATTATCCTTTTACTCCAGAGATCTTGAATCTGCAGAGTTGGAATATCTGGGGTTTTTTCCCCCAAGCTGTTTTAATCTAGTTTTACACCCAGTGTATTTTGTGTGTGCTGATTTTAGTTGTCTTATCACTTAACATTTGTCTATTTTCTTTGTTATAACCTACAGAAAATGGGCACTTAAAATGTTGCCTCCTCTATATCTTGAAAATCAGTTAATGTTTTCTGGAAAAGTTGAATGGTTTTAAAATTCTTTATGTAATATTTATACTTAATCTTAGCCAAAAGGCTGAGAAGTGATTCTTTATATAATATTTAAAGGACATGAAGAATTTAGGTAGGCTAGATTGAAATAATATAGGGACAGCCCAATTAAAATGTTCTTAGCCAAAAGAATATACAAGTATATCTAAAGTGGGGGTGTGAGTTCAGAGTATAACAACCTAAGGACTTTTCAACCCCCTACCAATCCTCCTAAATGTCTTTCCCTTGACATTCAAATCTCTGCCTGATCTTCTGATATCTAGGATCTGGCCATATATAATACGGGAATCAAGGATTAGAAAGTGGCATTCCAATTCAGGTATCCTTGTGATGGATTTCTGAATATTCTCTCTATGTCTCTCTCTCTCTCTTTACATATACTTTTATATTCTTTTGGCTAAGAATATTTTAATTGGGCTGTCCCTATATTATTTCAGTCTAGCCTAGGTACCTAAATTCTTATGAGAGAGAGAGAGAGTTCACCAGCATGGCCCTCTAGACATTTGGATTTGTAATTCTTAGAAATAGAGAATTTTGTAAGGTCTCTTGTACTCTCGACACTTTTGAACCATACAATTCTACTGTTGGGATCTTGAATTATTTTGTGAACCCTTCTTACCTGATAAAAATCAAGATTGCTTTACTTTGGCAGTTGTTGGTTCACAATGTTTCTGGTCAATTAAGACATTTTCTTTCTTTAAAAAAAATATATATATATTATTGATTTTTTTTACAGAGAGGAAGAGAGAGGGATAGAGAGTTAGAAATATCAGTGAGAGAGAATCATTGATCAGCTGCCTCTTGCACACCCCCTACTGGGGATGTGCCCGCAACCAAGGTACATGCCCTTGACCAGAATCGAACCCTGGACCCTTCAGTCCGCAGGCTGATGCTCTATCCACTGAGCCAAACCGGTTTCGGCCAATTAAGACATTTTCACAAGTTGCTTGTTAGTGTTGTTCAAGTCTTTTCTATCTTTACTGATTTCCTATTCGTTTTGTCTTTGAGAGGTGTTGAAGTCTCTTAATTATTATTTTGGTTTTGCCAAATTCTCTGGAGTTTTAACAGTTTGTGCTTCATGTATTTTGAAGTTTTGTTAGTAAGTGCATACAGCAATTTTGAACACATGGACTATAGTTTTAAGTTTAATTTTTAATGTTCTGCCCTTATTTATCTATCATTTCTAGGTTATGTTGCTATTTGATTTTTCGGCTTTTTATGGGTGATATTTTTCTACTTCTCTGTATGCCTTATTATTTTGTCTTTTTAAAAATATATTTTTTTTATTGCATATTGATTTCAGAGAGGAAGAGAAAGGAAGAGAGAGGTAGAAACATCAGTGAAGAGAGAGGATAATTTGACCAGCCGCCTCCTGCATGCCCCCTTCTGGGGATGGAGCCTGTAACCCAGGCATGTTCCCTGACCAGAATTGAACTGGTGATCTCGATTCCTGGGTTGAAGCTCAATTGCCTAGATGATTCTAATACTAACCCGTGGATGAGAATAGTGACTGTTTAAAGGAATAGCTATTCCTACTGTGAGGTTAATAAGTACAGTTAAAAAAAAAGTGTGCCAATAAATTTAAGCAGTGCCATATTAAGCAAGTTTCTTGACAGCTGTAGTATTCAGTTTTAAGACATTGATATATTTTGGGATGACTCTCCAAGAGTGTATTAAAGCAAACTTATAAATGCTTTCTGGTTCAGTGGAATTACCAGTTTGGGAAATTTGAATCTAGATTTATTTTTATTTGAGTAAATGTTTGAATGCTCAGCTATATATCAAGTTAATTGTGCCTAATTTACCAGCCTATATTATCTTATTGGTAATATTTTAATGAGACTATTATTGCTTTGTGGAAGTATGAAAATAATAAAATATTACATAAATGCTCTGTAACCACACAACACTATTACGGGCTACCCTATATAATTATTAAGATAAATTATGTCTGGCATTCTCTTTTAATTCTTACTAGAATATGAAATGAGGCATGATGAGTTTATGAATATGTTGTGGTCTGAATGGTATACATCATTCATTTAATAATCTGTTTTGAGTGCTGTTTTTTAATGTTTTATTTTTTACTTTTTGGTTAATCCTTGCCGGAGGATATATCTCCCCCCCCCCCCCCCCCCCCCATTGATTTTTAGTGAGAGTGGAAGTGAGAGAGAAACATCGATGTGAGAGAGAGAAATCAATTGGTTGCTTCCGGAACCCACCCTGACCAGGGCTGGGGATCAAGTCTGCAACTGAGATACATGCCCTTGACTGGATTCGACACTATTGATCACTGAGAAAAATGGTTAGGGCAAGTGTTTAGTTTTTTAGTTAATAATGGTAGTTGACTGGAGAAACTTATATAAACAATTGATATCACTGAGAGTATCAGGAAGTAATTTCCATAGTTTTAGGTTAACCAAAGACATAAAAGTTAAGGAAACTCTATAAAGGTTAGCCATAGAGATGTTCAGTAAACAGTTTGGCTTGAGTAAATAACATTCATACTTCTAAAGTTGCAGTGTTCACTGATTTTCATTTTTCAACAAACAAGTTGTATTCCTTTTCCCAACTGGGAACAGATTTTCTTTTACCCTCCCATTCTTCACTCCTCTGGCATACATATTTAGTTAATGACTGGTCTCTAACATGGGTTGGAGAATCCCATGTTATATGACAGTGTAAAGTGATGTAATGAACTTTAAAAATAACAACTTGGTCAAGTGGTCAAAGTAATCTGTGTATTACTATTTTTTGTGATGAATGCAGATCTACCACATTACTCCCTTAGATTTTTATCAAAATGCATATTTTCCTGTTATGGCTATTTATGCTAGATCTTTTAAAGAGAACAGTTTATTGGTTTTAGAATCCAGGTGATCAGGGCATAATGGTGGTATGGGGCATAGCTGCTTAAATATTTAGAGAACTACTAATTTCTTTGAAACCTTAATTTGTCACTTGATCTGTTGATTTTTTTTGAGGCATGTATTTGCTTTTTAGTTTACTATTAATAAACTTGTGCGGAAGTTTAAAGGAATATCTTCTAAGGGCTGCTCAATCAAAAATCTAAAAAAGAAAAACAGACTGGGGTTATAAAACCCTACTAAAAGGAAAATGGAGCTGTCTTCTTAGGAGGGTTTTTTCATTTAAAATTCATTTCTCTTTGACTTGAAGTTATTATAGTAGTACTCATAATCATGAATTTTGCCAAATGAAATCATTTTTAAAAAACTATTGGGCACAGATTTTTCAAGACTAAAGCTTATAAAGAAGTGTTTTAATTGTCCAAAAACTGTTATTTTGTTTGTACCCATTTGGTGACATACACGATCTTTTTGTGGTGGTCATTTCTGTTCTTAGCTGAACCTAGATTATTTTCATGTGTATATGTATCTAGGATATATCTTACTAGTTATTGTTTGAAAACTTTGGACTGTAACTTTGGTTCTGATAATTTGAGATATAAAAAAGTTTGGAGAATCCTGTGTTATATGACATTGGCAGTTTGGCATAGGGCTTGTCATACAGCTGAGCTCGAGAAATTATTTACTTAAGTGATTGAGGAAAACTATCAGGGAGATTAAAAGTGGTGGCAGAGTAGGTGGGTGCTGCAGGAACAAGCTGGAATTAACAACTGAAAAAATGGAAAGGCTTTCTGAATAATCAATAGAAAACTCACAGGAGAGAATCCTAATACCCAAGGACCTAAGGTGGAGACCTCATAGAGATTGGTAGGAGGGGCAGAGGTGAGAAAGGGTTGGCTGGGCACCCACAGACAGCAACTGAAGTCCTGGAGAGATATCTCAGCTGTGGGGGACGGGGGTGTGCCACTGAGAACTCGGGGATCTAATCCCCAAGCTGGGCTCTCCAGCAGAGAGCACCAAATCTGAGGAGGGTACATACCCACATAACATTTAGCTGTGAAAAGCAGTGGGGTGCTGTTTGCCAGGAGTGGCAGCTGAAAGTTTGGACACCCTCTTGAAGGGCCAGTGCACAAAAATTCCCTGTGGAGCCACCCACCGTGTGCTCTGGCAGAGGGTGGATGAAGTGGACTGGAGCTGTGAGAGCAGAACCCAGGACTGGGGACTCAGGGATAGAGTTCAGAAGGCAGACACCCCAAGTTTCCTGGGCTGAGTCATTCTCTCACACAGTGGAGGACATCTTTCCCACGTAGACATTTGCCTTGCCTGGGGAGAAGACAGTTGGCACACCCTATTGGAAAACACCTTGCCCTGATTCTACTTAAGAGATTGTAAAAGAAACAATTAGCCTCTAGGCCAGGGGTGGGCAAACTTTTTGACTGGAGGGCCACAGTGGGTTCTTAAACTGGACCGGAGGGCTGGAACAAAAGCAACCTGACCATGCTGGCACTCTCATCTTGGGCTGCTGGTGAAGGAGCGGAGGGGAGAGCAAGAGAACCCTCTGCTCTTTCGGCTCCGTGGGCCAGATCCAGCCCACAGGCCGTAGGTTGCCCACGGCTGGTATAGGCAGTGGTCGGCAAACTCAACAGAGCCAAATATCAACAGTACAACGATTGAAATTTTTCTGAGAGCTGAAAACTGACTTCTGCGCATGGGCCATGAAGTTTCTATTGCACAGTAGTGCTCTCACACATGATATTTTGTGGAAGAGCCACACTCAAGGGGTCAAAGAGCCGCAGTTTGCCGGTCACTGGTATAGGAAAATGTTCATAGTGCTCTTTGAACAAACTTTTAGGAGCAGGAATTAAGGAAGGCTTCCTCTTGGAGGTCATATTTGATTTGATTCTTAAAGAATAAATAGCCTCCTATGCCAGGAAGGAAGAAGAACATTCCAGGAAAAGCAAAACACAGAGGAATGAGTAAGCATTGCATGTTTTTGGAATGGTCAGTGGCAGGTAACAGTGGAAAATGGAGTTTGTGAAGAAAGTTTAATGGCACTCAATAATTGGGTGGGGAGTTTGATGGGAGCCAGAGTCTGAAAGGCCTTATATGTTATCCTAAAGACTTAGGATTTTAAAGACTGAAGGATTTTGTTTGTTTGGCCTCCCCTGCTGGCCATCTTGTGTCCACATGGGATCAGGATCTTTGACCACATGGGGGCAGCCATATTGTGTGTTGGAGTGATTGTCAATTTGCATATTATTATTTTATTAAATAGGATAGAGGCCTGGTGCACGGGTGGGGGCCAGCTGGTTTGCCCTGAAAGGGTGTCCTGGATCAGGGTGGGGGTTCCCTTGGGATGTGGGGCAGCCTGGGTGAGGGGCCTGTGGTGGTTTACAGGCCAGCCACGCCCCTTGAAGACCCAAGTGGAGGCCCTGGTATCTGGAATTTATTTACCTTCTACAATTGAAACTTTGTAGCCTGGAGTGGAGCCAAGCCCCCTGCTCGCTCCATGGCTGGCAGAATTTCTGTTTGGATTTGTTTACCTTCTATAATTGAAACTTGTAACCTGGAGTGGAGGCCCAGGCTGGCCAGGGCTGCAGAAGCTTGGCTTCCTCTATTGCTGGGGAAACCCAAGCCTCTGTGATGCTCTCTGTGGCCTCAGTCATCTTGGTTGGGGTTAATTTGCATACTTTTTCTGATCGGCTGGTGGGCGTGGCTGGTGGGTGTAGTGGGGTGAGGGTTAATTTTGCATATTACTCTTTTATTAGTGTTGATTCTAGTGAAGTTACTTTAGCATATGAATAACTGGAGGGGAAGTTGCCATAGGAAAGAAAGTTTAAAGTAGAATTGAGAGTAAATACATTTAGATAGATATCTAGAGAGGGAAGATGGGAGCCAAAGCAGTGGAGGGTTCGGAGCTTTATCTTGAAGGGAAGAAGAAAAGTGTGCCGAAACCGGTTTGGCTCAGTGGTAGAGCATAGGTCTGTGGACTAAAAGGTCCCGGGTTTGAGTCCAGTCAAGGGCATGTACATTGGTTTCTCTCTCATTGACGTTTCTAGCTCTCTCTCTCCCTTTCTCTCTATAAAATATCAATAAAATAAAAAGAAAGAAAAGAAAAGCGTGTGTGTGTGTGTGTGTGTGTGTGTGGTGGTAGGATAAGAGGTGGGAGAGAGGGAAACTATATAAATACATACAGCTTCTGGTAAATTTGAAGGCATAAAAATGGGGTAAGTGGAAATATGCAATTGGATTTTATTTTGTAACTTATAGGAACTTTCAATATATAAAATAGAACTCTTACATGTATCACCTCAACAATGATATCCAAACCAAGACTTTTGACACATTCTTTATAGATATTGTCAAAATTTTACAATCATCGAGTCCTCTTTAAAAGTATATTATTGTTTTTTAACTCAAAATTTAGCAGATTTGTACAGTTAACAATTACTGATTTTAATGGATGCCATGTATACACCACCCAAAGCTCCACTTCAAGACTAAAGATTTGGTTAGTTTGTTTGGTTACTGGGAATGTTGCTGGGGCTGTCAGACCTCCCTGGAAATTTGCTTTGGCTGAAGAGAGTCACTCACTCAAGCTCATATCCCCTTCCTGGGAGTAGTCTGTGTCCAAAGACTAGGCCATTGGAATCCTGACTCCCTTGCTCAACATAGGACAAGCCTGTAAGAGCCATCCTAACCTAGCTTCAGAGCTCCCTACGAGGCCATCTGAAGCCTTTTTTGTGATTATATCCCAGCCTAACTTGTTCTTCCTCTGCCCCTTCCTTACCCTCTTGATAAACTTTCAGCACACTTAACCTCTCTCCTAAGAGTTTAAGTGCTGATTTTCACCACTGATGAACTTTAAATTTTCTTTTGATTTGTAACACTTTAAAATATTTAACATTTTCTAGTTTTTCGTGTTTATGAGAAATGTCCAGGTAAATACTGAAAGATTAGAATCATGTAATATCATGAAAGAAAATGATTAATTGTACTAGAGGTCCGGTACATGAAATGTGTGCACTTGCTAAGTGTGTCCTTCAGCCCAACCTGCACCCTCTCCAGTCTGGGACCCCTCTCATAATCTGAGACTGCTGGCTCCCAACTGCTTGCCTGCCTGATTGCCCCAAACCGCTTCTGTCTGCCAGCCTGATCACCCCCTAACCATTCTCCTGCCAGCTTGATCGACACCTAACTTCTCCCCTGCTGGCCCGATTGCCCCAACTTCCCTCCCCTGCTGGCCTGGTCCCCTCCTCAATTGCCCTCCCCTGCCAGCCCGATTGCCCCCAACCGCCTCCCCTGCTGGCCTGGTCACACCCAACTGCCCTCCCCTGTAGGCCTGTCCAATTGAATGGGAAATTGCTTTTCAATATCATTATTTTGAGTTCTTTGCTCCTGGAGTTGGTCCTTTAACTCCAAACCTTTTCACTGTAGAGTACTAGGAAGTATGTGATAAAACATTAATTCATATTAGTAAATTCAATTGAAATTCAGATATTTCTTTAACTTTTTTTAGTGAATTTATTGTGGTGATATTGGTTTCAAATGTACACTTCTATAATACATCATCTATATATTAGAGGCCCAGTGCACAAAATTCATGCACTGTTGGGGCGCGCGGGGGGGGGGGGGGTGTCCCTCAGCCCGGACTATGCCCTCTTGCAGTCTGGGAGCCCTCAGAGGGTGTCCAACTGCCGGCTTAGACTGGCAGTCGGTCATCCTTAGTGCTACCATGGAGGTGGGAGAGGCTTCTGTCACTGTAACTGCGCTCGCCAGCCATGAGCCAGGCTCCTGGCTGAGTGGGCTGCCCCTCTGTGGGAGCGCACTGATCACCAGGAGGCAGCTCCTGCGTCAAGCGTCTGCTCCCTGGCGGTCAGTGTGTATCATAGCAGCCAGTTCAGCCGTTTACTTAATTTGCATATTAGCCGTTTATTATATAGGATTATACTATGTGTTCACCACCCAGTCATCTCCTTTCATCACCATTTATTCCCCCTTTACCCTCTTCTGTCTCCCTAAACTCCCCTTAATGTAACTATCAGCACTACCACCAACAATGTAATTACTGAAAGCAAACAGAAAAAGAGGATAAGAGGATTAGAGTTAATATTCTGTGTTATAAAGTTATTTAAAGAAGTTTATCTCTGGCTGAAACCTGTTTGGCTCAGTGGATAGAGCATCGGCCTGCAGACTGAAAGGTCCCAGGTTCAGTTCCAGTCAAGGGCATGTACCTTGGTTGTGGGCACATCCCCTGTAGGGGGAGTGCAAGAGGCAGCTGATCAATGTCTCTCATCAATGTTTCTAACTCTCTCTCTTCCTCTCTGTAAAAAATCAATAAAAAATATATTTAAAAACAAAACAAAAAAGAAGTTTATCTCTGACTGGTTGTATCAATTTGATATAAAATTACAATTGTTTCTTTTGTTTTTGATTTTGAAGGATTTTCCTTAAAATGCAATCTTGAATTTTATCCCTGTTCACTTCACTTTGTTCAATTCCTCCTACCCAGTTTTAAAAAATGTTCTTACTGATTTAAAAAGCACACACATTTTTATTGATTTCAGAGAGAGGAAGGAGGAAAGAGAGACACATCAATAATGATAGAGAATCACTGATCAGCTGCCTCCTGCATGCCCCATACTGCGGTTTGAGCCCACAACCTGGGCATGTGCCCTGACCAGGAATCAAACCAGAGACGTCTTGGTTCATGGGTCAATGCTCAACCACAGAGCCACTTTGGCTGGCTTTATTAATTTTTTAGAGAGAAAGGGAGAGGGGAAGACAGAGAAGAGAGAGAAATTGATTGGCTGCTTCCCATACCCACCCTGGGGGACCAAACCTGCAACCCTGGGCATGTGCCCTGACTAGGAATTGAACCCCGGGTCCTTCTGGTACACAGAACAATGATCAGTCATTTGAGCCACACCGACTAGGGCAGATAACATTTTTTAAAGTGCATGTGAACTAGTATATATCCCTATGGCATTCCTTAAGTTAAGTCAAGGATACTTAGAGGTTCCAACTAGTGGGGCCTTGTCTTATTGCATAACCAACACCATGATATGAGAACATTTTCATCACCTCCAAGAAATCCATTGTGCCCCATTAACAATCCCTGCTCACACTGCTAGCCTTAGGCAACCACTATTTCTCCTTTTCTGTCATTTCTAGACATACTACCTAATAAAAGAATAATATGCAAATTAACCACCACTCCAATACACCCACCAGCCATGTTCACCAGCCAATCAGAATGAGTATGCAAATTAACCCCAACCAAGATGGCTGCCACCACAGAGAGCAGGAGGGAGGCTTGGGTTTCCCTAACAATGGAAGGAAGCCAAGCTTTCCACACACACTGGCTAGTCCAGGCCTCCACTCAAGGATACAAAGTTTTAATTTTTCCAAGAAAAATGGCCACAGCCATGGAGCTAGAAAGGGCGGGCTAAGGTTGACCATGACAATGGAGGAAGCCAAGCTTTCCACCTGCCCTGGCCGGCCTAGGCCTCCACTCCAGGCTACAAAGTTTCAATTATAGAAGGTGAATAAACCCCAACAGAAATGGCTGCTGCCACGGAGCAAGCAGAAAGCTTGGCTCCACTCCAGCCTACAAAATTTCAATTGTAGAAGATATTTCCCAGATACCAGGGCCTCGACTTGGGTCACCAGGGGGCATTGCCGGCCTGCAGACCACCACAGGCCCCTCGCCCAGGTCGCCCCATGCCCCAAGGGAACCCCCACCATAATCCGGGACACCCTTCAGGGCAAACCAGCTGACCCCCACCCATGAACCAGCCTCTGTCCTATCTAATACTAATATGCAGATTGACCATCACTCTAGCACATAAGATCAAGATAGCTGCCCCCATGTGGTCAAAGATTTTTCCCCCAGTGTGGACACAAGATGGCCAGCAGGGGAGGGTAGTTGCGGGGGACCAGAACTGCAAGGGAGGGCAGTTGGGGGCAATCAAGCCTGCAGGGGAGGGCAGTTAGGGGTGACCAGGCTGGCAGGGGGACAGTTAGACATCAATCAGACTGGCAGGGCAGTGGTTAGGGGCAATCAGGAAGGCAAGCAGATGAGCAGTTGGGAGCCAGCAGTCCTGGACTGTGGGAAGGATGTCCGAGTGCCCTAAATGAGCAGTGGGATATCCCTCAAGGGCTCCCAGATTGGAGAGGGTGCAGTCTGGGCTGAGGGACACTCCCCTTCTCTCTCCCCCATGCTGAGGGACACCCCCCCCCCTGCACAAATTTCATGCACCAGGCCTCTAGTTTTATATAAATAGGGTGTTAGAGTAACGTATTTGGCATTGGGCTCTTTTCACTTAGCATGTTTTTGAAGTTCATCATATTTTGGCATGTACCAATAGTCTGTTCTTTTAATTGCTAAACAGTATTCTATGAGTACCACATTTCGTTTATCTACTCACTGGCTGATGGACATTTTTGTATTTCCAGCTTTTGTCTATTATGAATGATGCTACTATGTATATTCACATCTCTTTAAATGGAAAAATACTGTCATCTACCTTTGAGTAGGTTCTTAGAAGTAGAATTGCTGGTTTGTATGCTAAATGTATTTTTAACTTTTTTTTATTTTTATTTTTATTTATTTATTTATTATTTATTTTTTAAAAATATATTTTATTGATATTTTACAGAGAGGAAGGGAGAGAGATAGAGAGCTAGAAACGTCAATGAGAGAGAAACATCGACCAGCTGCCTCTTGCACATCCCCTACCGGGAATGTGCCCGCAACCAATGTACATGCCCTTGGCCGGAATTGAACCCGGGACCTTTCAGTCCACAGACCGACGCTCTACCACTGAGCCAAACCGGTTTCAGCTATGTTTAACTTTTTTAAAAAGTTAGTTTGTTTTCCAGTATGATTTACCCTTTTACATTCACACTGATAATGTAGATAGGTTCCAGCTTCTCCACATCTTTGCCAGCTCTTGGTATTATTTGTCATTTGGAATTTATCTGTTCTAATAGGTGTATAGCAGTATGCCATTAGTTTTTACATATTTTGTTGTTAATCCTCATCCGAAGATATTTTTCCATTGATTTTTAGGGGGAATGCAAGAGAGAGGGAAAGACAGAGAAACATCGATGTGAGAGAAACACATCAATTGGTTGCCTTCTGCAGGAGCTCCCACTAGGGCCTGGGCTGGGGAGGAGCCTGCAACCAAGGTGTGTGCCCTCGACCGCAATCACACCCAGAACCCTTTGGCCCACAGGCTGACACTCTATCATCTGAGCCAAACCAGCTAGGGTGGGTTTTACTTTCCTTAATAAATTAAGCATATTTTTATGTGCTTATTAGACATTTGTATGTATTCTGTCGTGAAATGTTTATTCAAGTCTTTGTTCACTTTTAAAATTGAGTTTTCTTAAAATTGATTTGTTGAAAGTTTAATATATCATGTATAAGTCCTTCATTAGATATATGATTTATAAATATTTTCCCCCCAGTCTGTAGATTATCTTTTCATTTACTTAATAGTATCTTTTGTGGAAATCAATTTTACAGTTTTTTCCTTTGTGTGGATTGTGCATTTGATGCCACATCTAACACTGCCAAACCCAGAGTCATAATTTTTTCTGAGTTTTCTGGGAGGTTAGCTTTTACATTTAGGTATCTATGGTCCATTTTGAGTTAATATATGTGTATGTTGTGGAGCAAGGACTCATGGGTTTTTGTTTTGTTTTTGAAATTAGATATCAAATTGTCCTATACAGCCGAAACCCGTTTGGCTCAGTGGTAGAGCGTCGGTCTGTAGACTGAAAGGTCCCAGGTTCGATTCCGGTCAAGGGCATGTACGTTGGTTGTGGGCACATCCCCAGTAGGGGGTGTGCAAAAGTCGGCCGGTCGATGTTTCTCTCTCATCGACGTTTCTAGCTCTCTATCTCTCTCCCTTCCTCTCTGTAAAATATCAATAAAATATTTTTTTTAAAAATTGTCCTATACATTATTATTATTTTTTGCCTTTTTTTTTTTTAAAGATTCCCTTCATTATTTTTTATATTAAATGTTTGTCTGTGTACATATCTTACCATTGCTCTCCCCCCCAAACATGCCCTCCCTCCCCAGAGTTTTGTGTCCATTGGTTATACTTTGTCCTATACATTATGTTGAAAATACTCCCTTTTCTCTATTGAGTTATCTGAGCACTCTTGTCACACAAATCAATTTACCACAAATGCCAACTGATTTGGACTATCTGGTCTGTTCCATTGATTTATATGCCTGTCCTTTTGCCATTACCATATTATCTTGATGTTTGTGGTTTTATGGAAATTTGGTAGTTTAAGTCCTCCAACATTTTGTGTTTTTTTTTCTCCAAAATTGTTTTGGCTACCATAGGTCCTCTTTGATTCCATATGGACTTTAAAAGCTGTCAATTCTTTTTTAAAATAGCCATCTAGCATTATAATTGATTGAATTTATAGATAAAGTTGGGGGAAATGCCAACTTATATGAGGTTTCTCTGTCACCTGGGCTTGTGCAAGTTCAGGTTTGTAAGAGCTGAAATGTTTGCCCTCCCACTGGCTGGCCTCTGAGAAATCACCTCCAATGACGGTGCCTCTGGGCCTGTTCCTCACTTGCTGCCCTAAATGGAATGAGCCCCCTTCCCTCACAGCTGCTTCCAAGCCCCCCTAGAGCAACACAGATGGAGCTGGGTGGCAGGGGGGAATTGGTAGCTCCAGACCCCAACACCAACGATTCCTACTGTCCTTATTTGAAATCCAGTTGTTTTTCTAACATAAATGCTTCTCAGATGGTTTTATGTCTTTGGTTGTGAAAATGATGTTTTGTCAAAAACTTTCAGGTTTCTAGTTGCTTCTAAGTTAGAGGACTTGGTGATTACACTTGGCTATAGCTGGAAGAACCTTCTTTTTTATACTTGAGTCTTAAATTATGTAATGTGTATGAGAAAACAGGTGCTGCTGGGAGTTAATGACTAGCCATTTGTCCTGAATTGGGAACCAAGGAGCGGTTACTATTTTGGGGGGAGTAAGTGTGGAAATAATGACCCCTGATCTAGTTGTTCTCCCCTTCCTGGCTCATATAAATAGGCCATTTGCAATTTGGAGTAATAGCAAGTCTGGGGATCACTTTTTATTTATGTTATATTTGTGTACCTGGGTTACTTGTGGTTTATGACCATGGTCATTTTGTATCTTGTCAGAAGAATTTGAACCAAGTATTTTGCGTCTCTCCCCCCCCCCCCCCCTTTTAATACATTTAAACGTTTTTTTCATTGTTATTGTATTATTTTCTGTAGGAAAATTTGAGTGTAGTAGTGCCCCTTTTTTGCTTTTACTAAATGGACGTCATTCTTTTTCATTATAACTACATTTTTGTTTTCTTCATTTATGATTGGTATGTATATAATAAAATGTTTTGAAATTATATCTTTCTGTGAAGATGCCTTTGTACTAATTGATTAGTACCTTCAAACTATGTTTAATGAAGGCGGGGGTGGGTTGTCTCTTTTGCTCATATCTGTTTCTCATTGTCTAACACAAAATAAACAATGTGGGCCCTGCTGGGTAGCTCAGCTGGTTAGAGCGTTGTCCTGATACATCAAAGGTGGTGGGTTTGATCCCTGATCAGGGCACATATAAGAATTAACCATCGGCTGCATAAATGAGTGGGATAGTAAGTCTCTCTGCCTTCATCTCTCTAAAATCACTAAAAATATAAAAAGTAACACGATTTTACTCAATAATGTATTATTATCATGTAGCATTATTAGGTTGAGGTCTAAGGGTTTTGAGCCTAATTTATGCTTTTGGTGACTGATCTTTAAATCTTTATAACCTTAACTGAAAAGTATAAGTGGACCAAAACATACTGTTAGGGGAAGAGACACAGAATCGAGGAAGATTCTGAGTTGATAAAAAGGAATAGGGAATATGGCGTGAAAGTAAAGTTAGCTACTTTTCATTTCCTGTAAAATATACAAGATGGGCAAAAGTAGGTTTACAGTTTTTCTATGGAAATTTATACAATAAGTAATAATACAAGAATAAACTCTTTGGCATACTCAGAACTACTTTTGCCCCACCCTGTATTTTTTGTTATCTGGTCTGGTTGGTGAGTTTAACCCATCTCAATTTTAATAGCTTGCTTAAAAATCTTATTCAGTATATGAAATTGTAAATTTATTTTACTAAAATCTATGCTTTCCTTCCCCCCTTAGGACATTTGCTACAAGATCCTATTGCACCCACCAACTCTACCTGCCAACACTATGTCTGCAAAACTTGTAAAGGCAAGAAAATGATGATGAAACCTTCATGTAGTTGGTGCAAAGACTATGAGCAGTTTGAGGAAAACAAGCAGTTAAGCATCCTAGTGAACTGCTACAAAAAACTATGTGAATATATAACACAGACTACATTGGCACGGGATATAATAGAAGCAGTCGACGGTTCTTCTGATATTTTGGCTTTGCTTAATGATGGATCATTGCTTTGTGAGGAGACAGAAAAACCCTCAGATTCATCCTTTACTTTGCCTTTGACACATTCCCCTTTACCTTCGACCTCAGAACCCACAACTGATCCTCAAGCTAGTTTATCTCCAATATCTGAAAGTACCCTCAGCATTGCTATTGGCAGTTCTGTTATCAATGGTTTGCCTATTTATAATGGGCTTTCAATAGATAGATTTGGTATAAATATTCCTTCACCCGAACATTCAAATACGATTGATGTATGTAACACTGTTGACATAAAAACTGAAGATCTGTCTGACAGCTTGCCACCTGTCTGTGACACGGTAGCCACTGACTTATGCTCCACAGGCATTGATATCTGCAGTTTCAGTGAAGACATAAAACCTGGTGACTCTCTGTTACTGAGTGTTGAGGAAGTACTCCGCAGCCTAGAAACTGTTTCAAATACAGAGGTTTGTTGCCCTAATTTGCAGCCCAACTTGGAAGTATCCAATGTATCCAATGGACCTTTTCTGCAGCTTTCCTCCCAGTCTCTTAGCCATAATGTTTTTATGTCCACCAGTCCTGCACTTCATGGGTTATCATGTACAGCAGCAACTCCGAAAGTAGCAAAATTAAATAGAAAACGATCCCGATCAGAAAGCGACAGTGAGAAAGTTCAGCCTCTTCCAATTTCTACCATTATCCGAGGCCCAACATTGGGGGCATCTGCTCCTGTGACAGTGAAACGGGAGAGCAAAATTTCTCTTCAGCCTATAGCAACTGTACCCAATGGAGGCACAACACCTAAAATCAGCAAAACTGTACTTTTATCTACTAAAAGCATGAAAAAGAGTCATGACCATGGATCCAAGAAATCTCACTCTAAAACCAAGCCAGGTATTCTTAAAAAAGACAAAACAGTAAAGGAAAAGATTCCTAGTCATCATTTTATGCCAGGAAGTCCTACCAAGACTGTGTGTAAAAAACCCCAGGAAAAGAAAGGGTGTAAATGTGGGCGTGCTACTCAGAATCCAAGTGTTCTTACCTGCCGCGGCCAACGCTGCCCTTGCTACTCCAACCGCAAAGCCTGCTTAGATTGTATATGTCGTGGCTGCCAAAACTCCTATATGGCCAATGGGGAGAAGAAGTTGGAGGCATTTGCTGTGCCAGAAAAGGCCTTGGAGCAGACCAGGCTCACTTTGGGCATTAACGTGACTAGCATTGCTGTGCGCAACGCTAGTACCAGCACCAGTGTAATTAATGTCACAGGGTCCCCAGTAACGACGTTCTTAGCTGCCAGTACTCATGATGATAAAAGTTTGGATGAAGCTATAGACATGAGATTCGACTGTTAAGTCAGTGGGTCTTTAAACCTACCTCTGGTAGGGAAATAGCGACAGTCTAAGGCAGCTATGGTTTTGTTGGTTTGACTTGCCGGAGCTCCTGCATATAGATCACTTGTATCAAGTGTTTTCATTGCTAAGTTATATGTGTTAGTGTCGGGGAAATAGTTTGCAGATAATGGAGGAGTAACCCTACAACTATATGTCCTTAGTTCTTACAGAACCTCATAGTTTGAGAACAAATGCTGATGCAACTGATTTATACAAAATGAACTTTGGCAAGGAAGATAACATTAACCTCATTGTTTATGGTCATGCTTTGTGCGTAATCAAAGTTTATGATTAAATGTAAGGAAGTGGTATCTAGTCAGTCCATAAAGATTGTGCTGTTTCTGTGAAATGTAGCCATTGTTTGTTCAGGAGACTCAGTGCTTGCTATCTTCGGATGCCATTGATGTTTCTCCTGATGAAAAGCTGATGTGTCCAGCTCAATCTATATGCTGACAATACCATTTCTGATCATGAAAATTGGCTACTGGTGTATGTAGCAGTTCTTAAATCAGCAGTATTATGAAAGAAAATTTGCCCCTCATTAGAATGTTGAAGAAATCTGTCTTTTAAAGGTGAACAAACTAAAATTCTGTCAGACTGCCCATGCTTAGTTATTTATGCTACCGAACTTTTCTTAGTTGAGCTTTTTTTTTTAGTGAAGTCTGACTTATTTTTAGGGAGAAAATTCTTGGTCCTTTCTTCACTGTGCGCAATGTTCTAATTAAATAAATGAAGTGGAGAAGAGCAGTTTTATTCAGAAGCTGATTGAGTTTAAACTATAATATGTGACAATTAAAAATATATAAAAGCTTTATTTAGAAATTGGGATGTATTTAAAATAATTTTGGAATAATGCCCCCAAATGGCTCCAGATTTTTGCATTATACTTATGCTATTGGTCACTTTGATTTTTTTTGTTTCCTTGAATAGTTTGCTACACACTATTTTAATATGCTTTTTTTTTTAGGGTGCTATTTGTTATGAAGGCTTCTATATAGAGGCCTAATAAAAATGCCTTTTTAAATGAAGCCTCCGCATTTAGGTAGGTTTGAAGCTAGGATGATTTTTTTAGAATGCTCTTTTGCATGTAAAGCACAAACTATGTTTCAGTTTAAATGCACTTCTTCCCTTAAATTTTTATGGGGAAGACAAGTGAGTCACAAACATTCTGTTGAAGGGAAGTCTGGTCAGTTGTTTGAAAGAGCACAGCCCAAATAAAACAAGGACTGACTAGGTTGTAAGGAAACGACCTTATGATTTAAAAGAAGAGTCGCTGCTTTGACAGTGCTTAAAGAAAATACTGCTGGAAAACTTACAATTTTTACGTTCACCATCTCTCGTGAGATCTGACATATGCTGAAGTTATGTTTTGATTTGGCACACAGCATGTTCAATGATGGTTACTCACCTAGGACAAGACATGGAGAAGAAACCTTGGACACAGAGCAGATGACACCTCCTTCTGTTTTGTAGTGTATCCTGGTGTCATTTTCTGTGAATGTGGTCAGGTAGAGTTGTTTTTCTTGTTGGGCCTTTTTTTTTTTTTTTTTTTTTTTTTTTGTGTCTCTTGGTGGGGTGGGGGTGGGCTAAAGCCATAGGAAGAAAAATGTGATGTATGTGTCCAGTATGTACTATTTTGTTTTGTTTTGCAAGAAGAGTTGAACTATTTTTGATAACAAGAGTAAATGGTGGAAAATGCTTCTTAGTTGTCTTGTCTTTATTTGCTTTCCAAGTTTTGGAATTTTATTTAATTCCTCTTAAGTGTTAGCAGTGTCTCATGAAACATGTATTTGCTTAAAGTTTGTAACAGTTTTGTGTTGAATTCAGATGCCCTGCTATATATATAAACTTGTAAATCTGTTCTTTATTCATTAATGATCACTGCAAAAATGACTAGAAATGAGATTGTACCACATGGATGATTAGGATATATTTTGCAAATCTCCCAATCTTTCCTAATATTATGATCTTAAAAGTCATAGAGTACCTTATTGTTTCCCAAGTTTGATAATCTTAGTTTTATGTTTTTTGATGCATGGGAGGTTGGCAATATAGAAAAAGTGGGAGTCATTAGTATGTGAGGGCCTTGATTGTTATGTAATATTGCCAATGATGAATTCAGGTTGTTTTTAGCACAAGTTTCTCTTTTTTATGCTGGTATTCACACTGCCACATTTTGGAAACCTGTATTACACCTTAAATCTATCAATAAATGTTAGTTTTCTAATTCTATGTTGTAGAATACTGAAAAGTTTGGGATAGCATGCTCTGAATGGCCTATATTATATACATTTGGGGAAGTAATTGAATCAGTGCCTTGATTTTTACATTGTTTTCCTTTATACCATGAGTTAACAGCTAACTAGGTATGAGTAAGAAATTACTACTGAAGTAACTGGATTTACTTCATCGGGATTTGATACCACCAAGATAATAACAGCATTTAATATGACATGTTTTCATTTGTTCTTTTGAGTCTTTGTTATTAACATAAGTGATAAAATGATCTTTCATCTTAGGTTATGGAAATTTTAGAGCTGAGTTTATCCTTTTGTTAAGTTTCATTAAGTGTACATTTTCATGCTCGGGTGTAAAGGTAAGAATTCCTTTTATTTTACTGTTTTAGTTTGCTTAAAACAACTCTGCGGCGACCTTGTGGGAGAAAAGTAAGTTTTACAACATATGAAAAATAAAATTTCCTTCCCTAATCATAGGTAACAAATATAAAATGCTTTAAAAAATACTAAATTCAAAGTATGGTATCGGAATTTTACACTTGGATAGTATTTAAACTTTTCTCCCTCCCTTTAATGTTTAAAAAACGTGTGTGTGTATACATAAATAATTTCAGAGAGGAAGAGAGAGAATCATCGATTGGCTGCCTTCTGCATCCCTCCTACTAGGGATCCAGCCTATAATCTGGGATGTGCCTTGACCAGGAATTGAACCAGCTGCCTTTTGTTTGGTTCCTTGGGTCTACACTCAACTCAACAGCTGAGCCACACAGGCCAGGTTCTCCCTCCTTTTTAAAAAATTTAGGTATCTAAATAATTATATATTCTTTTAAAAGAATGTATATTATATATAAGACTAAAGTTCTCTTTGATCCCTGTGAAACTCTCATCCCCAAACCCTGTTCATTCCCATCCCCCAGAGGAAACCACTTCTCATTTTGAGGTGTTATCCTTACAGATCTTTATCGTTTCTCAGGGGGCTCAAAAAAAGTTATTCTCTTTGAAACTTTTTTACAATGTTACTCAGACATAAAAATGAAGTCAAGTGTGATTAAAAGTACAAGCGTGTAGTGGTTATCTTAGTGGGATTCATATTTGACAACTTGTCTTTATTCAGTTTTTGAAAAAGGGAAAAATAAAACAAAAGTCATGCAGACTTATCTATCCAAACACACCTTAACATTTCCAAAAGTTGAGCAAATGACTAACCTCATTTAATCAGTATAGAGTTTTATAAACACTTTGAACAGTATACAATGACATAGATAAGGTGCAGGGAAAATACATAGAATTTTATTTATAGTTTGATTACTTTGGTAACATGTTATACTAAGAAATTCACTTTTTCATTGACTACCATTAGGATTATGATAAACTTCAACTGAAACTTTTATCATGGAGACAGATACTGTAACTTGAAATTTTCAGTTGGGCAGTAATATGCAGCATGATCTTTAACCAGAAAGTCAAATATATATTAGTTTCTTAAAGTCACATTTCTTGCATTCAACTCTAAGAAAGGAGTACAGTGAAACATTCTTATGTCTGAAAATGTGATACTTCGGGGTAACCTAAATTAAAATACTAGTCTTATCTTAAATGGAATGGTATTGTTAGCTTGCTTTTATAATTACAGACTTTTTGAAATCAAATACTGACCAAAGTGAAAGGACGAGGACTTTACTATGAAACAAGGGAAAAATGTAAAGCCAAGTTTAAAAAAAAAATCAAATATCAAATATATATTGGAAAATTGGACTTTATTTTTACTTTTTGCTGAGTCTTAGAAATTTAGGTCATTATGGATACTAAAACCTTCAAACTATATCTGGCTTCTAAAAAAAAGTAATAGCTTTCCTGGTAAAGGCTGGATGGGATAGATGGTAAATTTTATGTATCACATAAATATTTTTAATCCTATTTATCAGTATGTTTAGGTTATTGCATATAGGGTTTCCTCCAAATAGTCACTTTTAAGCTTTTGCTTTTTAAAATATATATTTTACTGTGTTTGTTTTTTTTTTTTTTAAACAAGGGAGATGAATAGAGTTAGAAACATCGATGAGAGAGAGAGAGAGAGACATCGATCAGCCGCCTCCTGCACACCCCCTACTGGTGATGTGCCCACAACCAAGGTACATGCCCTTAACCAGAATCGAATCTGGGACCCTTCAGTCCGCAGGCTGATGCTCTATCCATGAGCCAAACGGTCAGGCCTAAGTTTTTACTTCTTAGTGAACTATTAGATATTAGGTTTTAATAGTTACCATTTTCTTTTAACAGTTAAATGGAAGATCAGTTCTGATCATGGAGATAAAATAACAGGAAACCATATATTGACAAGGATTGCTATTACACCAGTTGATAGTACATTTCCTAATTTTCCTTTTCTCCACTTTTTGCTTACCATGACTCAAAATGTTTATTTCATTATTTAGCCTTACACCAGCATGAGAACCAAGTCGGGGTGAGAAGGAAAGATTTTGACATTTAGGACTTTGGGTATTTAATGACTTTCACAAAGATGAATATTTAAAAAGTTTGGTGTTTTTTGTTTTTTTCTTTTACTTACATTGTCAGAAATTCCCATGCTTCTTATAGTTTGTTTTCAATTTTATCTTCAAGGTTACCACAGGATTTGGCTGCATCCTGACTTGCTAAAAAATGTTGATTTCTGTAATGAATACATCCAACCACTATAGTTCATGAAATAGCTTTCTTTTTTGGGTGGCATCACTGTTTTCCTCTATTTTTGTGATAAATATTGAAGTGGATAAAATATTTGGTATAGTAGTTTCAACATGAAGGAATAATGTTTAGATTGAGGCTTTTATTACTGTGTTAGTCTGATATTAAGTCATGAACGGAATATGTCTAGTAAGAATTTTCATATATCATTAAGTCTTCAATAGGAAGTGTAGATGGTGTGTAAGCTAATTTAGAGAGTAATCATCAATTTTCTACAAATAGTGGATGAGTTAGGAAACTTTTTTCAAGTATGAGTCAAATTCTGTACTTATTTTCATGTAAGAAGTTTTTTCTTTAGATTTTACTTAAGACCCATAGTCAAGATGGGGAAGGGATTATTCAGAGCTTGCCAGCGAAGTTGGAAGGCCCAGTGGTTACAATACCTGAGGATGTAAAGTGACTAGCAGTTTGGCAGGTCATTGTGAAATAATACATTAAACCAAGTAAGTTCAAGGTCTTTGAACTCCAGTACACACATAATTAAAGGAAGTCTCTGAGATGTTTTGGCAGTGCTTTTATTACCAGGGCTAATTCAGTTCTGGAGGCCCTTAATGCTTTTTCAAGTCCAGAATTTTTTGACTCAAGTTTTCTGCAAGTGAATCTTCTGGGCTCCACAGGAGCTCTGAGGGGCCTCAGGGATGCTGGACGATAGAGGCAACTCCTTACTTTGTGCAGAGAACTGTGCTTGACACTGTTCCCAAGAGATCCTTGGTACATTCAGGGTGAAGAGTGCTGGTTCACAGACTTTGGAAGGTGATGTATATCATTGTAATTGCTTCTAAGGAAATCTAAGAGGTTTGAGGCAAACTGGAGGAGTCTTCCAAATTGAGTGTATATATCCAGACCTATTGCTTAAAAATGTTTTAAAGTTCCCAGTGCCGATACACACTTGCAGAAACCAAAGCCTTTAAAAAGCAGTTTGCAAACTAAAGCATCTCTTCACAAGAAAAAAAAGCATTTAAAATACATATCTCCTTTTCATTATAGATATTGGCAGCTATTCTTCATCCACTGACTGAAGCTTTCCACATTTCTCTGAAAGGCTTGAGGTTGCTATTTTATTGCCTGTGTTTCCAATTTCAGAGGGAGAGGCAGGTTCCTCTGTTTCATAATCTTCAAAAGAACTGAAAGAAACAGCAAAAGTGATTTACTGAATGAAACAGCAAAAGTGATATTTTTAAAGAAAGTGTGTAGAAGTCTATTGTAAACTAGAGACTGAGGACCAGCTTGTAAAAGCTGTTAGATGGCTACTATAAACTTCAACCCTGGTGAAGACAATGTTCTAGAACAGAAAATATATTCTTTAAAGCCCAAGTTCATGTTAGAATTTGTTGAAAATGTGCTGGTTGTGTGGCTCAGTTGGAGCATCATTCCATATATCAGTTGTAGATATTCACAATTCACAGGGCATGTACCTAGGTTGTGGGTTCGATCCTCAGTTGGAGATCCAATTGATTGATGTTTTTCTCAAAAAATAACATGTCCTTGCCAAAACCCATTTGGCTCAGTGGATAGAGCATCAGCCTGCAGACTGAAAGGCCCTGGGTTCGATTCCGGTCAAGGGCATGTTGGGTTGCGGGCACATCCCCAGTAGGAGGTATGCAAGAGGCAGCAGATCCATGATTCTCATTGATGTTTCTAACTCTCTATCCCTCTCCTTTCCTCTCTGTAAAAAATCAATAAAATATATATTTAAAAAATATCATATCCTTGTGTGAGGATTAAAGAAAAAAAATAAAAAGGTTTCCTTAGGCGTCTTGGTAGGAATGAGTGTTCTGTCCAGCTAGGTTAGGGAAAGTCTGAGGTCCATGAAGTCTGAGCTTTACATGAACGCTTTGCATGCAAAGTTGGAAATTTTCTTAACTCACATTGCTTATAGCTGTCATGGCTTACAAGAAATACTTCGTTGTGCAAGTGTATACATGGAATAGATTGAAGCCATTCTTTATAGAACTCCATAACACATTCCCTCTGCCAACTTTTACCCTCCCTTCCATATCCTCCAGGCTACCCCTGAGGGTGGCTTTAGGCAGAAATGACAAATATTTTATTTCTTGGCTATGATGGCTGCTTGAACCATTGATAAATATTCTCAGGTGAAAATACATGATTAATAAGCAAAGTCTCATAGTACTTGGCATAATGGCTTAGCTTTGTTACTCTCTGCATGAACTTTTCATAACATTTTGCAGAAATTTCTGTACTTAATATAGCCTTTTTGTTTAAAAAAAAAAAAAAGTACCAAGGCAGACTAGTGAGGGAAAATATGCTAAGGCAGGGTATACCCCTTAGGTGGCACCTGCTCAACTTTCTAAAACATTTTTGAAAAGGCTTAAGAAAAAAAATGCTATTTGGTCTTTGGAAAATTCCCCGAGTATCAGTTTTTGATCCTATCAAAAGTTACTTTTAAAAGTTATTTACAACTTGGTCATTTTTCAAAAATACTCCAGTACATATTTAATTTGTTTCCACCCCTCACCTCCCACAATGCTGGATAAGGAGAACAAAAACATGGCAAGTGAAGCAGAGTTGATGGTAGAGACTCCATTTCTGGGAATGCAATTCTCAAAAGTTAATTCTAGCAATGCAGTATTAGACTGTGGCTGCTGCTGTCTGTGAGCTCTTAATTTCTTAAACAGTGCAGATTTGGGAGTAAGTCTGACCTGAGGCACATTCAAGTAAATATTTGAGCTGTTGCTAAACATGAGCCAAGTGCTAGAAATACAAATGGTGCAAAAGACTGAAGCAATGCCTGCCTTACAGTCAAATGGAGGCCATCTGGAATAGTGGCTAAGTGGTTTAGCTTAAGAGCATGGACTTTGGAGGTTCCAATTTCAGTTTGATCACTTAATGTGACTTTGGGTATGTTGCTTACCCCCTCTGCATCAGTTTCCTCAGTTAATGAGATAACAGCCGTTCCTATCATAAGAGCTGAGTAAAGATTGGGTGAGAGGGCCTATAAATTATAAGTTCTTGGAAAATGTCAAGTATTATTCTAAAGATTCAGAAGTGCTAGGATGGTGGCACAATCCTATATTGGGGGCAGGGTCACAAATTTTTTGTGTATGTCATTCATGAATAAAAGTTTTATAAAAATACCTACTTCTCCCCACTATAGCCTCATACCAGAAAAGTGATTTCTAGCAATGGATTATGTATTTTTAAGTATTTTTTATTGATTTCAGAGAGGAAGAGAGAGGGATAGAAACATCAAAGATGAGAATCATTGGTTGGCTGCCTCCTGTGTGCCCTCTACTAGGGGTTGAACCTGCAACCTGGGCATGTGTCCTGACGGAATCAAACCATGGCCACCTGATTCATGGGTCGGCAATCAAACACTGAGCCACACAGGCTGGGCTCTGGCAATGGATCTTATCCAATCTAGTACATGAAGATATTCCAGTGCCCTGAAGGCTGGTTATACTGGAATGTTAACATTTTGCATTTTTAAGGCACCAATAGTAGTACTAGGCACAGCAACCTGGGAGGAATCTCATGGATTGAGAGAGCTCATTCAGAACCTATTGTCAGTGTCCTCCTTAGTGTCCTGGAGACTCCTCTTACTCTAACTCTGGTTCTCAACTGGGAGTGGTCCCCTCCCCTCACCTCCAAGGGGACATTTGGCAATGTCTGGAGATAACTGATTGTCACAATGGGGTGGGTCCTACTGGCATTTAGTGAGTAGAGGCCAGGGATGCTGCTAAACATCCTACCATGTGCCAGATGCCTCAGAACTATTCAGCTTAAAACATCAGTGCTGCTGTTGGTAAACCCTGCTTTAACTCTGTGCCTTCCGTGTCAGTGCATCTCAGGTTCTGGACTAAGCTTTTTTCCTTCTAAATACTTTCTGGTAATCAGCCTTCATCATGGCTTGTTCACCTATGGCTCCTAAAAGTCCATGTCCACCATCTATGGCTCTTCTGGTAGGAGAGCTTATACAAACCTGAACTTAATCCTTCTTTCACTCCTACCCACTCAAAGCCAGAAACCTAGCCATCCCAAATTCCTCTTCCTGTCCCCTCCCTTCTTCAAATCCAGCCAATCTCTCCCACCACTTTCATTATCACACAGATACAGTCCTGCCTTTTCTTCTCCATTATCACTGCTTTTTGTTCAGGGCACTATGCTTTCAAGCTTGGATTACTGCAATAATTTTCTAACAATAGTCTTCCGGCTTTCACTCTTGTCATAAACCCTTTGCTACTGCCATACTAGGCTATTTACTGTGTCAGAACAGGTTATGGTCTGGACCTAATGCTACCGTGCACGTTTTTCAGTGTCCTGCAGTGCCTTTCCACCTTTGGTTTACTTGTGCGAATTTTAAAATCTGAGTTTCATTTAAAAGTCCCTGATTCCCAGTATCTGAGCTACACCATTATTTAGATACCTGTAATGGCTTCTTTATTTGTCTCCCTGATTCTATTCTTGCACCTCTACCAATCTAGCAGAGTAATCTTCAAGATATGCAAGGGGATTACATTAGTCCTTGTTAAACTCTCAGTAGTTCCCCTAATTTTTCCAGGCACATTTCCTTCTGTTGCTCATTATACCCCAGCAACACTGGCCTATTAAAGTATTCTTAATACAATTTGTGTCTTGCCTCAGAGCCATTGCACATATTTTTCCCTCTGCCTAGGACATGTTTGCTCCCTGTTTTTTTTTTTACGCAGCTGTTTCTTAGCTTTCTCACCACCTCCTCAGAAATTCTTCCCTCAGCACCCTTGCAAGCCTCTTTCCATGGTTGTTTCACCCTATTTGTTTCATTCATAACTGTAATCAAATAGCTGTCTTCACCCCTGGACTGTAAAGTGTCCATTTTGTAACTCATCAATTTCCTTGGGCTATAGTGCAATACCTGGCACTAGTGGCTTAAAATAAATTGTTGAATGACTTGTCATGTCCTAATGCTCTTATGAAATATGTCAAGTTGTTGGAGAAGCCTGGAGTCATAAAATGGTGAAGGTGCAGAGGTGATCTTGAAGTCACTAAAGTCAGAACTAGAAGAGCCTTAATCTTTATCCTGCTCCCCAGGAATTCTTGGGGGAGAGAGTTTCCTGCTAAATGACTTTTGGTAGGTCACTGGGATTCCTCCAAGTTCCAGTGAAGATAATTTTATGAAGTATTCTGTTAATTTAATCATTTTTAATGAGTAAAGCATTAAAAAGAATAAAGAATTCATAGGGTTCACAAATAGTTCACTGGAAATCCTAGTTGTCATATTCAGCACAAATTCTTTTAACTTAGTATAAACATAGTATTGTTAACATAAGGGAAAACAATGGTTCATACTTGTAATTTTTTGCTAGCAGTAAGTGCATTTAGAAACCTGTTTTTCCAAGTTTTCCCTTTCAGATGAGCAATTTTCTGGGAAAACATAACAGCTGGAAAGAGCAGAAATAATGACTGGCTCTTATGTGGTCTGACAAAGGATTTGTATGCAGTTTGCAGTTTATTGTCTGGAAGTTATAGTTTGATTCCAGTTTTGGGATTCTGGTTCTTTACAGGGGCAAAGAGATAGGATAGTTGATTTAGGACTTGTCTGAGGAAATCTAACATGGTAGTTATAAGCACAGAATAAAATTTTAAGTAGGATCTCTAACATGTAGTCTATAATACTTTAGAAATAGTAGATGAATTTTACCTTATACTTTTAAATTAAAAACAGTCGCTGATTTAAGGTGGATTAGTTGAAATACTTGGCAAGTTGGATATTTGGTTAATGAATTTCCCTGCTGCCCCTTTCAACGACTAGCGAATTTTTTATTTTAACACTTGTTAAAGTTTCCTAATGTGTACCACTCACTTTCCTGCCTCAGAAAGCTGATATCACTTCATTTTGATAGTGGAGGCTCTCTTACAGTTCCCCAGGCTCACCTTTTTATTTTGGATGTAGACAGTCAAATACAAGCTTAAATATGATCTAATTATGAACTTGAAGGGAGTGACAGGGTTTCATTCATTTCTGTTATCAACCACTGCCTGCCATGGAGTGGGTACCAGTGAATATCTATTGAAATAAATTAAAATTGGGCTTTGACTTGTTGAATGCAGAAAAAATGAAAACATTAAGAACTTAAGGTCCATATCAAGGCTATTTACTGAACATTATGAAAAAAATGACTCCGAACTATTCTACTTTGGCATATTAATTTGTTATTCCTTCTTTTTCTCTTCCCAGGCCCGAATATACACATAACATGCTGTCACCTCCCTCCTCTGCCCCCAGTATCCCTGCTCCTCTGCTGAGTGCTCCCACTTCACTGAGGACAGGCAGGCTCCACCAACCCCTGCTCCAGGCTTGACTGTCACTAGCTTCATTCTGGAAGATTGCTCCGGTGGGTTTTCGGCTGGCCTTCTTTGCCTATAGCGCCTTATTTTCCAGTACTAAACGTGGAATTCTTACAAAGAGTAATTCTATGTAGTCTACATTTAATATAAAGGAAAAACCCACTTTAAAAAATTTGAAAACAGTTCTAAACTACCTAAATGCCCAATAATAGGGAAATGGGTGAGTTATACCCCGAAGCACTGAGTTGTGTTTATGAAAACACATCTGCGAGGCTCTTCCACACCCCTAACCGGCTGCCAGGTGCTGGGATCACAACATGAATAAAACAAAGGTTCTTTGCCCTGGAGGAGCCCATGTTCTGATGGAGGCAAGTAACATTAAATGGCAGAAAGAAATATACCAAAGTGTAAATAATGGTTATCTCTAGATGACTGAACCAAGAATGACTTTAACCTCTACATTTTCCATTTTTTTCCAGCAGCAAACCTGTATTTCTCTACTAATCAGATGAAGACTCTCAGAATAAAAAGAATTACATTAATCTAGGGTAATAAAAGGTAAAACTGGTGAAATACCAGAATATCTTGTAAGAAAGTATTTTTAAGATAATGTAAAGACCTCAACTAAATATCTGAAGTAATCAAGTACGTATTAGTTAAATTGGCAGAAAGGCTTGTTTCTGATAATGCAGATCTCAGTTTCTTAAGATAGCAACATGGAGGCCCCGTTAGCCTGCTTTATATCATTTTTAATTACTTTATTGCAGAAATCCTAAAAATGTTAATGATAAATTTGGTGTCATAACCTGTTGTTTTCATATAGGTGATACATTTTAGTTGAAAAAGTTTATATAACTGATACCCTGTCTTTCTGGTTTTCCCTATGACCATTAGCTTAGCGGAATTTATACAAATTCTGTTGTATGCTTTGACCATGTGGTGCTGGATGTAATGATCACAACGCCTGCATTCGCATACCCTGTGGAAACCTTTGCACTCTTTCACCTCACTGAAATCTGGAGTTATTAACAGGGTAGTTATTGGAGACACGACCTGAGTACCAGCCCTGAATTAGGAAGTACACTTGGCACAAGGCTACCTATGACTTGTTAGGTGGTAAAGGAGATGGAGAATTTCAAGTTGTTTTTGGAGAGTCAAGTCATAGAACTCCTGCGGTTTTCCTTGTAGAAGGGCAGCTGCTGGATTACTGCTGCCTCCCTGGCCGCTCAGTAAACATCTGCTGAGGGTCCTCCACATCCCTCACCGGCTGCCAGGTGCTGGGATCACAAAGTGAATAAAACAAAGGTTCTTTGCCCTGGAGGAGCCCGTGTTCTGATGGAAAGACAAATAGCTCTATTCCCTCCTTCACCCTCCCAACATTTGTATGCCAGACACTGTTATATTTTATAGATTATCTCTAATTCTCAGTATAGTCCTGTTGTTTATGCATTGGATATTTATTGTGCCAACTATGTGCCATGACCTGTGCTCTGGGAATGAGGGGAACAAGGTAGGTAGTGGAATGCTAATGCTACAGCCGATTACATTCTAGTTCAGCGGGGTTATGCAGTGTGGCCAAGATCATAGAAGTGGTAGTTGTAACTATTTACTGGTTAAGTAGGCACTATGCCTAAGGCTATAATATAAAGATATTATAATTAGTAGAGTGGGACACAAGTAGGTTTACAGTTGTATGTGAAACAGAGTTTATTCTTGTATTTATTACTGTTATTTTCCATATGAAAAACGGTAAACCTACTTTTACCCCACCCTGTACATTGTCTTATTTCTTAAAATAGTTTGGTGTGGCAGGTGGTATCCTCATTGTCGTATAGAGGATGTTGAGACTTGGATGCTTGGGATCACATGCTAGTAAGTTTATGGCAAGGATTTGAATTTATTAGGTGTGTCTACCTCCAAATTTTGTGCTCTTATCCATGATGTTATATTGCATCTCTTCCCATGCAGGGGCAGTAATAGTAGTAATAGATACTATTTATCAGGTATCTACTGTGTGCCAGGTGTTTATGTATATTATCTTAGAGTCTCACAACCACCTAGGAAGGCAGTTGCTGGTGTCTTCTGAAACTGAGCCTTGGGAGTCAGGTAACCTGCCCAGCTGGTGAGTGGTGGGCAGAACCAGATCTGTCTGGCTTCTAAGCCTCTGCTCTTCCCATGGAACTGCCATTCGTACTTCCTTTCTAATATTTGAATCTGGTAATTTCTGTTTGCAGGCTCACTCTGATTTCTTTATAATTCCTCTTATGATTTATGAAGCTCTAGGCGGTGTAGCCTTGGCATTCTGGTTCTGGTCTTGCTTTTGAACCATGTCGGCCAGCTATTAACAGCTGTAAACAGGCCTTTTCCTCTGTTGCCATCCTAGTGCTCATTCTACAAGCCGTGGCTACTGTAAGACTCCTCTCCCCTGGGATTCATCACCGACATAGGCGCTGGGTAAGCCTTATCTCCCACAACACGAGAAGGGGCTGGCCAGCACAGGCCTCTCATGTACGTGGGTTGAATTTCACTGCAGCTGGTCTCTACTTTTCCTCTCATGACCCCTCACCTGTACTTTGTCTGCATCCCTTTGCTTCACCTCTCCCCTCTCCACACACGAGCACTTTTTCTGAGCACTACCACAGCTAGAAAAAAACTTTAGCTTGTGCCAAATTATTTATGCTCTTAAAAAAAATTATATATATATATATATATATATATATATATATATATATATATATTTTATTGATTTTTCACAGAGAGGAAGGGAGAGGAACAGAGAGATAATTAGAAACATTGATCAGCTGCCTCTCACACACACCCCCACTGGGGATGTGCCCACAACAAAGGCACATGCCCCTGACCAGAATCGAACCTGGGACCTTTCAGTCTATAGGCCGACGCTCTATCCACTGAGCCAAGCCAGTTTTGGCAGATTATTTATGCTCTTAAACTGCCATCAGTTTCCCTTCCTTTCAGACTAATTAATAAGCTTTTAAGTGTTTAGGCCTGCTATCTCTACTGTATCCCTCCTTTAAAGCAGATTACAAAACAATATGTAGTATAAATTCCATTTCTGTAAAAAAATTACTGTTTGCACAGAAATGTCTAGAAAGATATCATCCTAAATGAAAAGACAGGCTGTCTCTGAGTGATAGATTAAAGGTGAAGCTTTTATCACTATTTTATAACGTTTCTGCAGTGAATACATATTACCTATGTAAACAGATAAAGGGGAATAACTTATTTTCCCTGCTTATTAAAGTAATACATATTCATTAGATCAACTTTATAAATTATAGAACAGTATAAAAAGCCAAAATATTTGCAATCCCACAGCTCAAGAGTTAATCACTATTAATATTTTAGAACCTTTTAGCTTGCGTGTATAGGTAAACACATTTTAAACAATAAGGCTATATCACAAACGATTTTGCAAATGTGATTTCTCCATTTATGTTTATGTACAAGCACAAAATTTAAATGTCTGCATAATGTGACAGTTAGATACCACAACTTATTCAACCACTCTTTTATTATATGTTTGTGTTGCTTTGAATTTTTAAATTTCAATTACCTGTGACTAATGCCACTTGTTTGGATGAATAATTTCTGATTACTTACAATAGACACCCAGAATTAGAATTTGTAGTCAACAGATATAAATTCAGGCTGTTGCTACATATTGTCAAATTATTTTCCAGGGAGGTTGGGCCAAATTGCAATGTGTGAAAGTGCTTGTCTTATTGCACAGAGAGCCTAAGAGAGAGGGACACGTGTATGCAGTGTGCTTCCTCTATGGGAGAACAGTTAAGACTTTAATTGCACCTGTTTTCCCTGCTAAGGCAGGAATCCTATCTGTGTTCATCATTATCCAACATTGCTTACTATACAATATCAATGCAAATAGTTATTGAATTAATATTATCTTTTTAAAAATTGTTGCCAGCCGAGGCCGGTTTGGCTCAGTGGTAGAGTGTCGGTCTGCAGACTGAAAGGTCCCGGGTTCGATTCCAGCCAAGGGCATGTACATTGGTTGCGGGCACATCCCCTACGGGGTGTGCAAGAGGCAACTGGTCAATGTTTCTCTCTCATTGACGTTTCTGGCTCTCTATCTCTCTCCCTTTCTCTCTGTAAAATATCAATAAAATATATTTAAAAAAAATAAAAAATAAAAATTGCTGCCAATTCAGTAAGCTAAACATTTTTGGCTCTTGTGTTTTTAAAATAGTTTTATTTAAGTATAATTTACATATTATAGAATTCACCAATCTATCTATTCAAAGTGTTTTATTTTATTTTATTTTTTTTTATTTTTTTTTTTTTAAAATATATTTTATTGATAGAGAGGAAGGGAGAGAGATAGAGAGCTAGAAACGTCAATGAGAGAGAAACATCGACTAGCTGCTTCTTGCACACCCCCTACCGAGGATGTGCCCGCAACCAATTTACATGCCCTTGACCGGAATCGAACCCGGGACCCTTCAGTCCGCAGACCGACGCTCTACCACTGAGCCAAACCGGTTTCGGCTCAAAGTGTTTTAGTAAATTTTTTAAATTGTCCAACCATGACCACAATCCGATTTTAGAACACTTTCATCTCTCCATCTGCCTGTCCTCTCCCTGTTCTGTCTGCATTCACTCCCCACCTCATGCCTGGAATTAGCCAATCACTGATCTTCTTTCTAGCCCTATAATTTTGCCTTTTCTAGAAATTTCATATAAGTGGAACTGTATAATACATAATTTTTAGTGCCTGACAACTTTCACAGAGAATATTATTTTTGAGAGATTCATCAATGTTTTTGCATGTCTTAATAGTTCTTTTACTTATTGAGGTATAACTGACATACAAAATTGCTCATATTTAAAGTATACAGTTAATAAAATTTGACTTTGATATATACTTTAAAAGCATCACAACAATTAAGATCATGAAAATAACCATTCCTCCTCACCTAAGTTTCCTTATTCCCCTTATAGTCACTGAGCACTATACCACAGGGGAGGGACAGAGCCAGAAACATGGATGAGAAACATCGATCAGCTGCCTCCTGCACACTTCCTACTGGGGATGTGCCCGCAACCAAGGTACATGCCCTTGATCGGAATCGAACCTGGGACCTTTCAGTCAGCAGGCCGACGCTCTATCCACTGAGCCAAACCAGTTAGGGCAGTAATCACTGACTTTGTCATTACTGTTAACACTTGGATATGGGTTTGAACTGGGCAGGCCCACTTATACATATTTATTTTTCAATAAATATACAGTTGTTCTCCATATACCTGGGTTTCATATCCACGATTCTAACAACCACAGGTGTGGAGGAGGACCAACAACACAATAGCACAAAAGACTTGAGCACCTGCAGATTTTGTGTGTGTGTGTGTGTGTGTGTGTGTGTCCTGGAACCAATTTCCCACAAAGGATGACCGTAGTTGATTTTGGGGAATCAAAAGTTATATGTGGATTTTCAACTGTGTGTGTGTGGGGGGGGGGGGAGTGTTGTGCCCCTAACCTCTGTGTTGGTCAAGGGTCAACTGTTTAAATGTTTGCATTTTCTAGAATTTTATATAAATGGGATCATACAAAAATGGAATATACTCTTGTCTAGCTTTTTTCACTTGGCTTAATTATTCTGAGATTCATACATGTTGTATTTATAGAGTTCATGCATTTTTTTTTTCTTTTTACTGTGGAATAACTTTCCATTAGATGGATAAACTATATTTTGTTCATCAGTTCACCAGTTTGGTGGATATTTGGGTTATTTCCAGTTTTTGGTTATAAGTACTACTACTCTAAATATATATATATATATATATATATATATATATATATATATATATATATATGAATCTTTGAGTGAACACTTCTCTTGGGTAGATTACTAGGAGTGGAATTTCTGATTCATATTAAGTGTATATTTAATTTTTTAAGAAAGTGCCTAGCTTTTCTGAAGAGGCGATAAATTTTCCTTCTCCATCAGTGCAATGTATGAGGGTTCCAGATTCAAACATTATGCCAGCTAGTGATTTTTGTTTTGTTAGTGGCTATCCAGTGTATGCTATTGAGGTTTTTTGGTTTTTTAAATAAATCTTTATTGTTCAGATTACAGATGTTCCTTTCCTCTCCTCCCCAGTAGCTCCCCTCCACCCAATTCCCTCCCCCGCCCTATGCCCTTACCCTCCCCCTCCCACTGTCCTCATTAATAAGTGTAAGATTTTTGTCCAATCTCTTCCCTCACCCCTCCCACCTCCTTCCCCCTGAGAATTGTCAGTCCACCCCTTTCTTTGCCACTGATTCTATTATATTCACCAGTTTATTCTGTTCATCAGATTTTGTTTATTCACTTGATTTTTAGATTCACTTGATATGTATTTGTTGTCACTTTGTTGTTCATAATTTTTATCTTTATCTTTTTCTTCTTCTTCTTAAAGAATACCTTTCATCATTTCATCTAATTCTGGTTTGGTGGTGATGAATTCCTTTTGCTTTTTCTTGTCTGTGAAGCTCTTTATCTGACCCTCAATTCTGAATGATAGCTTTCCTGGGTAATCTTGGTTGTAGGTTTTTGCTATTCATCACTTTGAATATTTCTTGCCACTCCCTTCTGACCTGCATAGTTTCTATTGAGAAATCAGCTGACAGTCCTATGGGTACTCCCTTGTAGGTGACTAGCTGTTTTTCTCTTGCTGCTTTCAAGATTCTCTCTTTGCCTTTTGCTCTTGGCATTTTAATTATGATGTATTTTGGTGTGGTCCTCTTTGGATTCCTTTTGTTTGGGGTTCTGTGTGCTTCCTGGACTTGTAAGTCTATTTCTTTCACCAGGTATGGAAAGTTTTCTGTCACTATTTCTTCAAATAGGTTTTCAATATTTGTTCTTTCTTTTTCTGGCACCCCCATAATTCGGATGTTGGTGTGCTTGAAGTTGTCCCAGAGGTTCCTTACACTATCTTCATATTTTTGGATTCTTTTTTCTTTTTGTGGTTTTTTTTTTTCTGGTTGGGTGTCTTTTGCTTCCTCATATTTCAAATCTTTGGTTTGATTATTGGGATCCTCTAGTCTACTGTTGAATTCTTCTGTACATTATTCTTTATTTCAGACAGTGTATGCTTAATTTCTGACTGGTCCTTTTCCTTTTTCTTTTTTTTTTTTGCATTCTCATAAGATCCTTGAAGGTCTCACTAAGTTTCTTGGAGGTTTCTAGAAGATTCTTGAACAAACTTATAACTGTGGTTTTGAACTCTATCCAGTAGTTTGCTTTCCTCCATTTCTTTCATTTGTGACAGGTTTCTTTCATACTATTTTCCTGTTTTCTATTTCATAGATTTCTACTCTGATCTTTATTATTTCCTTCTTTCTACTTATTTTGAGTTTGGTTAGCTCTTTCTTTTTCCAGCTTCTTAAGTTGGAAGCTTATATTATTGATGTTAGACCTTTCAGAGCCATGAATATTCCTCTAAGCACTACTTTAACTGCACCTCATGCATTTTTGTATTTTATTTGTTTCAAGATAATTTTAAATTTTCCTGTGATTTCTGCTTTGACCCATGTATCTTTATAAGTGTTATTTAACTTGTAAAAATTTTGGCATTCCCAGATTTCTTCCTGTTACTGATTTCTAGTTTATTTCTATTATGGTCCAACAACATACTTTATTATTACTGTAGCCCATTTCAATTTATTGAACATTGTTTTACTCATCTAATGTATGGTCTGTCCTAGAGAAATTCCATGTGCACTTGAAGAACATGTATATTTTCCTGTTATTTTGTTGCATATTTGATCTCCATATTGATTAGGTCAAATATGTTGACACTGTTTAAGGCTTAGATTGTCTCTAATTCTATCGATTACTGAAAGAGGAGTGTTGAAATCTCCAATTATAATTGTTGAACTGTCTCACAGTTTTTGTTCAATGTGTTTTGGGCCTTTCTTGTTAGGCACATATACAGTTAAAACTGTTATATTTGATCATTATATTTTAACTGTTGATGAAGTAGTAATATTCATGTTTATTTCCTGAGTGAAATTTCTGTGTTTTGACTTTTGTCTATATTCATATTTTTACTATTGATTTTGAAGAATAAGCATTATATAAAAGATCACTATTGTTTATATGATCCAACCCAGTCTGTTTGTCGTTTTTTGTGATACAAAATTTGTCAATTTATAAATACTAGTATACTTGAATTTATAAATAATTTCCTTATTAATTTCTCCTATTACCTTTATGTTTTCAAAGTCTCTTTATATTCTAGAAGATATATATATATATATATATATATATATATATATAATTGATTTTTTTACAGAGAGGAAGAGAGAGGGATAGAGAGTCAGAAACATCGATGAGAGAGAAACATCAATCAGCTGCCTCCTGCACACCCCCCACTGGGGATGTGTCCACAACCAAGGTGTACATGCCCTTGACCGGAATTGAACCTGGGACCTTTCAGTCCACAGGCCGACACCCTATCCACTGAGCCAAAGTGGTTTCAGTTTAGAAGATATTAAACATGTATATTTTTCACCTTATAGAGAGCTAACATTTTATTGACTAGTTGATCTTCTTTTGACACATTTAATACCCTATCTTTATAGACTATATTGCTATGCATATATTTTCTGTTTATGTATGGAAATTATACTGGGTTTATTTATTTATTTATTTTAAAATATATTTTATTGATTTTTTTTTTTTTTACAGAGAGGGAGAGAGAGGGATAGAGAGTTAGAAACATCTATGAGAGAGAATCATCAATCAGCTGCCTCTTGCACACCCCCTACTGGGGATGTGCCCACAACAAAGATACATGCCCTTGACCGGAATCGAACCTGGGACCCTTCAGTCCGTAGGCCGACGCTCTATCCACTGAGCCAAACCAGTTTCGGCTGGGTTTAATTACTATAACTTTATAGTAGTAGTTATATGCTAACTCTCTTTAATACTCATAATACCTTTGTTTCCTTTCAAAACACATTCCTATTCTTATGTATTTATTGTTCCATGTGAAGTTTAGAATTAGCTTATCAAGCTCCACACATTTTGGGGAATTATATCAAATTGGTAAATTAATTTTAAAAATATGTTATTGATTTTTTTTACAGAGAGGAAGGAAGAGGAATAGAGAGCTAGAAACATCGATGAGAGAGAAACACTGATCAGCTGCCTCTTGCACACCCCGTACTGGGGATGTGCCTGCAACCAAGGTACATGTCCTTGACCGGAATCGAACTTGGGACCTTTCAGTACGCAGGCCAAACACTCTATCCACTGAGCCAAACCAGTCAAGGCGGCAAACTGTCTTTATATTTTTTTATGAAATTTTATATTTTCTTCATATATATATTTTTAAGTCACTTTTTTTCTTGATATTACAGTAGGATTTTTTCCCTAATATATATATTGATTTCAGAGAAGGAGAGGGGGAGAGAGAGAAAAATCAATTATGAGAATCATTTATTGGCAACCTCTTTTCTTTCTTTTTTTAAAAATATATTTTATTGATTTTTTTACAGAGAGGAAGAGAGAGGGATAGAGAGTTAGAAACATCGATGAGGGAGAATCATTTATCAGCTGCCTTCTGCACACCTCCTACTGGGGAGGTGCCCACAATCCAGGTAAATGCCCTTGACTGGAAGGAATCGAACCCGGGACCTTTCAGTCTGCAGGCCAACGCTCTATCCACTGAGCCAAACCAGTTTTGGCGGCTACCTCTTTCTTGCATATCGGGGAATCGAACCCGTGACCTCTTGTTTCTTGGGTCAACACTCAACTACTGAGCTACACCCGGCTGGGGCTCCTATTATATTCTTAACTGGTTATTTCTGTGTTATGGGATTAATACCATTTAACTGTTAAGAATGTATTCTTAAGTTTGCTTAGTTTTAAGATTTTTCCCCCCCAAAACTAGAAAATACATAAAATTTTGTCATATTTTGCCCCTTCTTTTAATCTATTAATGACAGATCTTTTGTAAAGCTGAAGCAGTTGCAATCTTGGGCTAAAAACGGCTTATATATTGGTAGATTTGACAAATCTTCTGTGGTCCAGTTTTCATACCTGTAAAATTGGTACAATAGCATCTACAAAATAGTTTGTTTTTTTTGGTGAGCACCAAATGAATTAAAATATTGAGTAGTGCTTAGCACATAGTATGCTGCATGTGTGTAGAATTAACAGATTTATTTTTGTCTAATAAAGTTGTTTTAACTTCTTCCTTTTATGTACTTTATTTGGTTCTGTTTTGTTATCCTTTTTAATTCAACTTCAAAGGATAGCTTAGTTCATTTATTTCAGTGTACAGGTTATATATTATCCCTTGTTCATATCCCAGAGATTTTACTAAATACAGTGTGTGTCAAAGTAGGTTTGTCATTGTGAGTATGTGAAACAGTTTATTCTTTTTAAAAAATATATATATTTCATTTATTTTTTACAGAGAGGAAGGGAGAGGGATAGAGAGCTAGAAACATCGATGAGAGAGAAACCAACCAGCTGCCTTCTGCACAAACCCTACGGGGGATGTGCCCGCAACCAAGGTACATGCCCTTGACCAGAATCGAACCTGGGACCTTTCAGTCCGCAGACCAATGCTCTATCCATTGAGCCAAACCCGTTTCAGTGAAACAGTTTATTCTTGTACGATTTATTAATTATTTTTCATTTTCCATACAAACAACTATAAATCTACTTTCCCCCACCCTGTATAATTCTTTCATTCCTGATTTTAAAGTGATTGTAATTTGTATTTTCTTTATTCATTTCTTTCCTAGTTAATAATTATATTTTTCTAAATATGATTAGGAATTTTTCCATTTTATTTTTCTTTTAGTGATTGATCTTAAATTTTTTTTAAATAAATTTTATTGATATTTTACAGAGAGGAAGGGAGAGAGATAGAGAGCTAGAAATGTCGATGAGAGAGAAACATCGACCAGCTGCCTCTTGTACACCCCCTGCCAGGGATGTGCCCGCAACCAATGTACATGCCCTTGACCGAAATCGAACCTGGGACCTTTCAGTCCACAGACTGACGCTCTACAACTGAGCTAAACCGGTTTCGGCTGATCTTAAATTTTTAAGACATAGTTTAACTCGAGCCATTGTTAGAGAAATATAATTCTGTCAGCATCTATATTCTCCATTCTCATAAAGATGCATATATTTCCCTGGTATCCTTCTACTATCTTATATTAGAAGTATCTGTGATCAATACTTACCTAGTTCTAAGAATAAATTTTACAAATTTGGAGCTCATGATTGCTTCTTGTATCCCAGCATTCCTCTAGGATACATTTGCTTTCTTACTGAAGAATATCCTTTAATATTTCTTTCAGAGATAGTTTGTTTGCAGTAAGCTTTTCACATCTCTGCCTGACAATATCCTTATTTGGGTGTTACATTTAAATAGGAACAAGAGTTCTAAGTTCAAAGTTATTTTCTTTGCAATATTTAAATGGTACTGCTCTAATTGTTTTTGTCTTCATTTTGTGGGTAATCTCTTCTTTCTGGTAGGTCTTCAGTTCTCTAGCTTTTATGTTCTGAAATTTCACGCTAGTACAGGATTGGTAAACTACAGTCTGTGGTCCAAATCTGTCTGGCCACCTGTTCTGTACAGCCAATGGTCTCTAACTTTGAAAAAATATCAAAAGAAGAATATTTCATGACATGTGAAAATGATATGAAGATATCTCAGTGTCTATGATTAAAATTTTATTGGAACACAGCCATATTCTTTTGCTTGTAACTTATCTATCCTACTTTCACACTACAATGGCAGAGCTAAGCTGTTGTGACAGACTTGCAGATCCTAACATATTTGCTACCTGGCCAGGGGAAAAAAAAAAAGAGCTGATAATGGTTTATGCATATATTTTTGTTTAAAAAGATACAATTCTGGGACTTACATGGATGTTATTTCTACTGGTTTCTCTAATGATTTCTTACCCCAGAACCACACTTACTATTCCAGATCAAAAACTTTTTAGCTATGTTCATTCTATTATTCAGCCCCATGATTATGTTTCTTTCATTTAAATATTTTTCTTTTCATTTCCTAGAAACTGGCCAGTTTTGCTTCCAGAATGCAATATATTCTCTTATCTCACTAAATATACTCATTTTGATGCCTTATTCTGTTGCTGTAATGAGTCTCCTTTAAAGAGTGAAAGTTCTTGCATTTGTTGAATATTTTATTGGTATTTGTCAACAATTTGATATTTGTCTACTGGTCTACATAGTTGAGAATAGACTGTTGCCTCTCTTTGCACTGGCTGCTTACAAGGGGGCAGTGTGGAGTTGCCAGTGTTTTCAATAAGAACCAGGATGGATTGGGCCATGTTGCTGGTGTGAATATATTTTAGTGGCTGTGCTTTCTCTGCTCCAAGATCCCACACACACTGCTTTTGTCTTTCATAGGGGTAGGATTAGGATATACAGTCATGCATCACTTAACGAGGTCAGAAAGGACTGCATATATGATGATGGTCCCATAAAATTATAATGGATTATAAGCAAAAAGTTTGATTGATGTTGAAAGAAAAGGTTAGACCTGATTACTGATGTTGAATTTACAGCTGCTAGCTTTGGGGGATTTAGCTCAGTATGTGTTTACCATTGGCTGGGGCTGGAGTTGGCCAGGAAGCAAGAGGCATGGGCTGGGAGGAAGACAGCCCAAGAACCATCCCCATTCCTATCTGGGCTAACGTCACGTGCACAAGCTCACTTCCCTTCTCCAGTTCTCTTTATCTCTCCTTCCTCTCAGTTCCATCCTCTCCCACCCCCTCCATTATTAGTGTCCTTCCTTCCCTCCTTTTATTATTTCTTATCTCAAGCTTTCTAGCCATTGTATTTTAATTGCTTATTCAGTTCCTTGATAGGCTGTAGTCTTGGAGTCTAGGAGCAGTAGGCTATAGCATATGGTCTAGGTGTGTAAGCTTGCTATAGCACCTAGATTTGTGTAAGTACTGTCTATGATGTTTGCATAATGGTGAAATGGCCTAAGGGAGAATTTGCCTGAACATCCCCATTGGTAAAGTGACACATGACTGTTTAGGATTTGGCCTAGCTGGATGCTTCTGGTCTCTCTCTTGCTCTTGGTCTCAATCAAATGCTGGTATAGATCATCCTTAAATGCTGCTCCCTTTATCTGTAGTAATTATCTTCTGCATCCTCCACAGAGAACATAAGCTCTGGCTCCCTCTTCAATCTGATCCTATCTACTTTCTTTCTTTCCACAGAAAGTTTCTCTTCTTTAAATGGTGTTCTGTATTTTTAAAAAATATATATATTTTATTGATTTTTTACAGAGAGGAAGAGGGATAGATAGTTAGAAACATCAATCAGCTGCCTCCTGCACATTCCCCACTGGGGATGTACCCGCAACCAACGTACATACCCTTGACCAGAATTGAACCTGAGACCCTTCAGTCCGCAGGCCAACGCTCTATCCACTGAGCCAAACCGGTTTCAGCAATGTGTTTTTATTTTTATGGTGTAAGAAATGGAAAATGACAGAATGCTTTAAATCTACCTTCTTGAAATGAAAAAGTGGCCTGTGCAATTTTTTTTTCTGATTGAATTAGAGTATTTAAGAGTCAGGCTTTTGTTTTTCAAGTGGTTATTTTAATTAATATTATTAAACTCTAAACTCACCAGCTTTAGAAGGTATGTGTGTGGGCACCCAACTCTGTCTGCAGCCATCATTCCTCTCTGTCTCCTTGTCGCGCTTCCACATTTCATTCTAAGGCCCACCTTTATATGTACCATTGGGTGGATCATTCAGGTATGTTTGTGTGCTCAACAGGGAATCCTTTGTTGAATTATAGTTGTCTGATTTGTTGTAAATATAAGGATAGAAACAAAGGAATCTTCTTACTCTGCCATGTGGCTGATGCCACATCATGGCTGCTCTATGTCCGGGCTCTTTATTTTGGTTAGTTTCCTGGTTTTATGATTATGTCCTTTTTAAAGAAAAGCTCATAGATACTATATTCCCTCCAGTTATTACATGAAAATGTCTGTGTTTTCATGCTTGAATGTCATATTGGGTTAGTGTTAAGTTTCTGGGTATAGACTTGCTCTCTCTAAGAAAGTTGTAAATATTGTTTCACAGTCTTCCATTTATTTTTACTGGAGGTATCTGAGCCAAGACTGATTTTTGCCCTCATCTGGTGACTTGCATTTTGAAAAATGAACCCTCTCTCCAATAAGCTTTTATCTATCTTTGAATTCTGATATATTTACCAAACATATCTGGGGTCAAACATTACGAGTATTTCCTAGATTATAAGAGAATCTTGTATAAGAGAATCTGACCTTTCAGAGTTAGGTCTTTTTCTATTTTAAAAACGCTTTTTTATTATCTTTGAATGTTTTCCTATTCTGTTTGCCCTACCCAATATATGTCAGATCCCTTTTGTTTTTCTTACATACACCTAATTTTCTTTCTGATACTTATTTTATTCATAGGACAATTTTATCTTCCTATTAGACACTTATATTGTCTCAAAGTTTTTACTGTTACAGATATCCACACAGGTTCTTAACAGCAGTTATGTTGCTTCTTAGGGTCAGTAAAATTTCCCTAATTCTTTCTAAGGATGCTCAGTGCCAAAAACCTTTAAATCATGTTTGTGAATCCGCTTGCCTGTCTTTTCTTCATATGCAGTCTTGGGATAATTAACGAATGATGAGTGATTTTAAGGGTTTCCCAGTCATTATCAGACCCTAGTTTTGTGACTAAACATATTAAGGAAATCTTCAGATTAAAGAAAGTGGTTTGGTGATGGCTTCGTCATTACTCTCAATAAAGATACTGAAGACTTAATGGCAGGGGTGACAAATGGCATAGTCTGTATGCAGGACTAACTGATGTTATCTATTGAGCTGGAGACATTCTGTTTATCTCTCTAGATCTACTCTCCCCCTAGCTCTGTGTCCGGGGAGGGTGACCTAAATGGACCGCATCAGTGGGTTCTCTTATCTCTTGGTTTCTGGTTGGAAGCCAATGGAAAGCGCTAGCAGGATACAGTCAGGTGACCATCTCCATAGTTACTGTTTTCCAGTTCCAATGATGGCTTCATCTCCTTGTCCTTTTAGGCCCAGTATGGAAATGGCTCCATACTGTTGCTAGTTTTGGATATCTGCATCATTTCTTGTTGGTTTTTTTTAAAATCCTCCTATGGCTTTGCAAATATGCTATGTTTGCTACATACACATCTAGTTATTTATCTTACATGAGTATAAAATAATAGGCATATGAAATTATTCTTTGTGGCACACTCTCTCGGGGAAGCATGCCCATGCCATTCCCTTCCGCAATTCTTAGCTCACTTTTTCCTCACAGGTATGCATCTCCTAAACTCTAAAGAACATCAGGAGACTTGCATTTAGGAGAGCAATAGGCAGCAGTAGCTCATCCAGGGCCAACCCTGTGAACCTATTTCCAAGGCCCCCTGTCCTCTGACTTCCTGGAGAACTAAGGCAGCCAGCATTGGTCTCTGTTGTTGTTTCCTCTATGCTAAGCACTTCCTTGTTTCACTGTCCCCAGCTTTTATAAATGTACACTCATAGTGAAAAAAAATTACTCATTGCAACATTATATTTCTAAAGTAAACTATTAAAATATAATGTCCACATACAGAAGATTATAAAATAATGGTATAATGACACAGTGGACTATTATGTAACTGTAAAAAACTTAAAAGATTGATTAGATATATCTAAAGGATAGTTTCCAATTTATTGGCTTGTTTCTCCCCCCTCCCCCCATCCTTCAGTTATTCTTTTAGTAATTTATTCCTCATACACTCAAGGCCCCAAAAATATTTGTGAAGTCTCATTTATATCTCAGTGATCGCAAAATACAAGAGTTTATTTTACCATGCTGTTCTTCTAATCTTTGCTGTTATTGTTTTTAGCTTCATTGAGGTTTTTGTGATATGCAAAAAATTCTACATATTTAATGCATACTTCTTGATGAGTTTGGACATAATTATATCTGTGATGTCATTACTATGACCAAGGTACTAAGCATATTCATTATCCAAAAATTTCCCTGTATTTGTGTGTATATGTATGTTTTAATATATTTTTATTGATGAATGTACTGCTTATTAAAAATGCATTATTTTAATAACAAGTATTCACTGAGAGCCTTAGAGAAACAATGACTAAATAAGAATTAGAGAAGGAATACCTAGGTGATGGACAGAGCCGATAAATTATAAAGTTATGAAATGTTCTAATCAGTGAAAGTCTCATGACTTAATTTCTTACCATGGTCCTTTTATGGGATAATGCACTATTATAAATTCTGTGTAGAAGTTATTTCCTGTGCAGGGTTGAATGCAGAAGACCATATATGATAAATATTTGTTTTAAACATGATCATCTTTTATTATTTAAAAAAGGTTTTCAGTTCTTCTGGCCTCCTTCCATATTTACAGAGTAATATGACTGCACAACAATCTTAGTGTCCAGTGAAAGGTACAACCTCATTAAAGGAAATAGGACATGAGAAGACTCTTCAGGAAATTAATTAAGAAGGAAAGAGAAAGACTGCTGGGGAAAATAGTCATTCAACTAAAGTTGTTTAAAATCATTCATGTTTGTAATACTCAAAAATTGTAAAAATAGGAAAGGTTTACTAAATTCACTTTTTTTAAGGTGTTTTTAGTATTTTCTGATATGGTTACCTCTACTGAAAAGTTCCACAAGACACAGGGAGATTCACTTACCCTTCCTGGAACTGTGCTTGGGCAGACTCCTCTGCTACGAGCGTCTCGTACTCCTCAGCAGCAAACCTGTCCCAGTCGGAGGGCTCAGGCACGTCATTCTCCACATCCTGATTGCAGAGTACCACCACAGAAAAGAAAAATAATTAAAGACAAAGAACTGGAAATAGGTTTATAGATCACTAAAAAAAAACAAAACAAAAAACAACTATCTGAAAATGTTTCAACATGTTAAAAAAAAGTGCTAGAGTAATAATACTCCTAAAGTGATTTTCCACACCTCCAATCACAAAATTATAGTCACTATCCATCAGCTTAAATTCTTTAGGTCTATATTCTTTAGCCTTGTAATCAGAGATCTTTTTCTAGATCCTTCCTCCCTGCCACTTTGCCCAACAGCTTCCTGCATATGCCATCCCTTCCTCTGGCAAATTTGTACTCCTTCTTTAAAATCCAGGTCAGCCCTAGCCGGTTTGCCTCAGTGGAAAGAATATTGGCTTGCGGACCAAAGAGTCCCAGGTTCAGTTCCGGCTCAAGGGCACATGCCCAGATGGTGGGCCAGTGGGGGGTGCGCAGGAGGCAGCCAATCAGTGATTCTCTGTCATCATTGATGTTTCTATCTCTCCCTCTCCATCTCTGAAATCAATATTAAAAATAAATAAATAAAATAAAATCCAGGTCAGATACCATGTCATCTCTGCTATCTTCCTAGAAACAGCCCTTCTCCCTAAAATCACTTCCTTTCCTATACTATATATGCTTGGTTTCCTCCTCTTATTCTTCTATCTTTTTCATCTCTATATACCTATTCTCTATATATTCTTTTTCATTTCTATATAACCAGTGTTTCTTCAACAGTGCCTAGAATTTAACTGAGCACTTTCTAACTAATCATTTATTTTTTTGCACATTAGAACAAATTTAATTAACTTCTCTGATAAAGAAAAGTAAAATTTAACAGTAAAATTTATAACATAAATAAAAGAAATAAAGGGGGAAAAGGCCATTTTCTTTTCCTTCAATAATACGGACAGCATCTTGGATTATATATTCCAGGTAAGATATGTTTTTCCATAATGACAATGAGTTAGCATTTTCCTAAGATGTAGGGTAAATTATGCCTAGAAGAATATAAATACCTAAAAATTGATCATACAATGTGTTAATTATTACACTTAATCCACTTTAGGGATCCCAACACCAACCTTTTAAGATTCTGAAATTTGCATGCATTTTTAGACTTAAAATTGGCAATGAGTATTTGTATTTAGGAGGTGATTTTTGTATTCTTATTACTATTTAGGTTATGCAACATGTAGAAGGAAAAGACTGTAAAAGTTTCCTGTTGTATTCCTGTATGATTCAACTGAAACAGTCTTTTTGTATTAACATAACTTTGACTTAAAACGGGAATGAATGTTGAAGGGGAAGTGGTGATATTTTTGTTCATTTTTGGACATGGGTCATATGTCCAGGTTTTCTGAGGGTCCATAGGCTTTTGTATGGGGAAGGGTGCTCCTCTGTTTTAGGTGTAGAATGATTTCAAACTGATAGTCATGAACAGTGATCATTAACACTTGAAAAAGTGCTACATTATCTGAAGTTTGTTTATCATAGAGAGTTTCTAGTTGTCATTATGATGGGAAAGCTATTTCCAGGTCATACCAGAAATGTATGATACAATTAAATCAAGTCCAATATACTTTCTAATACAGATGTACCTTTTGATAAATTTTTAAAATTAGTTTTTTCAAACACATTTTTTTGGTAACTAGTATATGCACATGGGCCATACAATTCACTCAATGGCAAGCAGATGCAGGTACCTTGGTTGCAGGTACATCCCCAGTAGGGGTTGTGCAGGAGGCAGCTGATTGATTTTTCTCTTTCATTGATGTTTCTAACTCTCTCCCTCTCCCTTCCTCTCTGTAAAAAATCAGTAAAATATATTTTTAAAAATGTTACCTCTTTAAATAGCATATTCTTGCAGACAGAAACTTTTTATCTGTAGCACACAGCCCCAGATATTACAACTCTCAAATAGAAGTTAAAATTATACTGTACCTTCTGGACTGCAAAGGGATCTCTCTGTTCATGGTCTAAGTATTTCTCCAGATTAAAAAACGTGTCATAAAAGATGTGAGCCATTCTGCATCTCTTCAGATCTCGTAGAGTTATTTTGCCTATGTAAAAACACAGAGCTGGTAAATGCCAAGATCTGTTTTGGCAAATAAAAAAAACCTCTATTGAAGTTTAAAAAGTATATGTAAACATTATATGTATACATTTATCCAAATTCGTCTGGAAGGATGTCTGGCCTCATTAGACTGGATGTCCTCCGGACAAGCTGGGACTGGGAGGGAAGCCAGGGTCCCGGGTGCCTGCCAGCAGCCTGAGGAAAGCCCAGGTCCCAGGTCCCAGAGGGAAGCCAGTGTCAGCAGCTGGGAGAAGGAAGGCCTACTCTTGCATGAATTTTGTGCACCGGGCCTCCAGTTTTATTATAAAAGTCCCATTTCTTTCCTTTTTGAGGGTAAATTTGCATAACATAAAATTCACCATTTTAAAAGTATTTTAAGTGGCTTTTAGTACACTCAGTGTTGTGTAACCATCACCACAACTGATTGCCTTAACATTTTCTTCACCTTTCAAAAGGGAACTCTATACTCACCAAGCAGTCCCTCCTCCATCTCTTTTTACTCACACCCTCAAGCCCCTGGCAATCACTAATTACTTTCTGTTTCCATGGGAAAAAAATACTATTTCTTAAACAGGATTTGCCATCAAATGTTGGTTCCACACTAATAGTAAAGGAGAAACTTAAAAACTGTATAGTCTTTCATGCAGGCTTCCAAAATACAGTTTTTAAGTTTCTCCTTTACTATTAGTGCTTCCAAAGTAGAGTTAAATAACTTAGGACAATCAGGATTACATGCCCCACTCTGTCACATAGGTGAACAGTAAAAATGGCGCTTTATGCAATATTACCATCACTGGCTGGCTTCACCAGGTCAAGCATCTGGCACAGCAGATCATGGAAGGGCAAGGGCTCGATGCCCATGGCTTCCATCCGCTCACACTGCTCCTCGTAGAAGTACTCCAGCTCGTACATGGAGAGCACACCGTCCCCATCCACATCCATGCAGCGGAACCAGTACTCGATGCTAGGAGAGAGGGACACTCTTCAGCAATGGCCTGTAAAGGTCCTTTATTCATTCAGATTCATTATTGCCCACCTTTTAAAATAAAAGTTACAGCCCTAACTGATTTGGCTCAGTGGAGTGAAGTGTTGACAAGGATGTGGAGAAAGGGAACTCTCATGCACTGCTGATGGGAATAGAGATTAGTGCGGCCACTGTGGAAAACAATATAGTGTTTCCTCAAAAAATTAAAAATGGAACTGTCTTTCGATTCAGCAATTCCACTTTTAGGAATATATTCAAAGAAACCTGAAATACTAATTTGAAAGAACATATGCTCCTCTATGTTCATTATAGCATTATTTACAACTAGAGGCCTGGTGCATGAATTTGTGTACAGGTGGGAGTCCCTTGGACTGGCAGTGATCAAGGCCGATCAGGGCCAATTGGAGCCAGCCAGCTGGGGAGAGGGACCACAGGAGGTTGGCTGTGGGAGCACATTGACCAACAGGGGGCAGCACCTGCACTGAGCGTATGCCCCCTGGTGGTCAGTGCGCATGATAGCTACCAGCCAGTCGTTTGGTGGACAGGTTGTAACTGTCACCTAGGCTTTTACATTATACGAATCTGTGTGCCAGTAGCTCGCTGCCCCACCCTCCTTTTGCTCCTACTGCCCACTCCTCCTATCCCCCTCATAGCTTGCTGTGGTGCCCCCTCCTGTAGATCTCTAACCCTAACCCTAACCCTAACCCTAACCCCACCCTCCTGCTGATCCGTGATCTGGTCATTAACACTTTTCTTGATACCTTGTGAGACTCTGGTTTCAGTCTGAGAGGCAGAGACCAAGTCTAATCCATCTCAGCACCCTGAGATTGAGTTGGTATTGACTAGGTATACATCATGTCTTTTTCAAGATTTGTTCCTGTTTTTAACATCTTGACAAAGGAAACTTAGAAGTCATACCTGGTGGGGTTCCTTTTATCTTCCTCCGATATCAAGAACCAAACAAAATCTGCATAGCTCATTCTTCCCTCTTTCTGTACTGTTTTTCCCCTGAGAAAGGAAAACAAAACACAAGCTTTTAGTTTCCTGAGCAATTACTCAAGTAAATTTAGTAGGATGGTAGACAAATAAAGTGATATCTTCCTTTGGAAATTAAGTTAAACTTAAAAAAATAATCACCAGGATCAATACTGCTACCTGCATTTAGATAAAGGCCTAATGCTCATATATGAAAAAATTAATACTGTCGGAAATAGGAAGATGGCTACAGACAGGAAGGGAGGGTGGGAGGGAGTATGAGAGAGTGAGGGAGTGATAGAGGAGTGTGTGGACATGTGGGGTGTGTGTGTGTGTGAGTGTGTGTGTATGAGCTAGGAACAGTTAGATCCTGCAGGTCTTCCAAGGGGCTACCAAACCGGGCTGTCTTACATGGTAGAGCCCTGCTGCCACTGTGGACACTCTGGAGGCAGCCAGTGCAGGCTCAGAGACCATGCCATCTTGAGAAACAGAGCTGATTGAGACTAGGATCCTGGCCTCAGCACCACCCAGTCTGGTCTCAGATGCAAACCGGGATCCTGCAGCCACTGGGGACAGAGACCTGTGACCACAGGTGCAGACCCACAGAAACCAAGAATCCAGATATCCCACTGCAGATTTCTGTGAGTCAAGAGCCCATCCCCTTCCCCGCAGGCTTGCTACAGTGCCATAGGATCTGCTAGACCCACCCCTTGCACAGGCCACAGTGCAGATATAGGAATTTGAGCTTGGGAGCGCATGAACACTGGGAATCTGTTCCCTGCAATGCAATCAGGTGATCAAACTCCACACCCAAGCAGGGCACAAACCAAGAGGTAAAAACCATATAATCATCCATTGATGCAGAAAAAGCATTTGACAAAATCCAACCCTCTTGATAAAAATTCTCAGCAAGGTGGGAATAGAAGGATCATACCTCAACATAATAAAAGCCATATATGACAATCCCACAGCCAACATCATTCTCAATGGGCAAAAACTAAAACCAGCCGAAACCGGTTTTGCTCAGTGGATAGAGCGTTGGCCTGCGAACTGAAGGGTCCCAGGTTCAATTCCGGTCAGGGGCATGTACCTTGGTTGCAGATACATGCCCAGTAGCGGGTGTGCAAGAGGCAGCCGATAGATGTTTCTCTCTCATCGATGTTTCTAACCTCTATCCCTCTTCCTTCCTCTCTGTAAAAAAATCAATAAAAAAACAAAAACAAACAAACAAAAAACCACCCTAAAACCATTTCCCCTAAGAACAGGAACAAGACAGGGATGCCCACTCTCACCACTCCTCTTTGACATAGTACCTAAGTACTAGCCATTGCCATCAGACAAGAAAAAATAAAAGGCATCCAAATTGGGAAAGAAGAAGTAAAACTGTCCTTATTCATAGAGGACATGATACTGTACAAAGAAAACCCTAAAGACTCCATCACAAAACTACTAGACTCAATAAATGAATTCAGCAATGTAGCAGGATACAAAATTGACACCCAAAAGTCTATGGCTTTTCTATACACCAATAATGAACTCACAGAAAGAGAAATTTAAAAAGCAATCCCATCTACCATTGCAACAAAAAATTTAAGATACCTAGGAATAAATTTAACCAAGGAGACAAAGTATCTATACTCAGAAAATTTTAGGATGCTGCCGAGGTCGGTTTGGCTCAGTGGTAGAGCGTTGGTCTGTGGACTGAAAGGTCCCAGGTTCGATTCCGGCCAAGGGCATATACCTTGGTTGTGGGCACATCCCCGGTAAGGGGTGGCAAGAGGCAGCTGGTCGATGTTTCTCTCTCATCGACGTTTCTGGCTCTCTATCTCTCTCCCTTCCTCTCTGTAAAATATCAATAAAATATATTTTAAAAAAAAAGAAAATTTTAGGATGCTAAAAAAAAGAGCTAGAGGAAGACATTAACAAATGGAAGAATATACCATGTTCATGGATTGGTAGAATCAACATCATTTAAATATCCATACTACCCAAAGCAATCTATAACTTCAATGCAATCCCCATTAAAATACCAATGGCATACTTCAAAGACCTCGAACAAATTCTCCAAAAACTCATCTGGAATAAAAAAAAGACCCCAAATAGCTGCAGCAGTCTTGAGAAAGAACAATGTTGGAGAGATCACAATACCAGATACCAAGCTATACTATAAAGACATTGTTCTCAAAACTGTGTGGTACTGGCATTAAGAACAGACATATAGCCCAGTGGAACAGAACAGAGAACCCAGAGATCAACACAAGCCATAATGCTCAATTAATATTTAACAAAGGAGGCAAGGGTATACAATGGAGACAAGACAGACTCTTCAATAAATGGTGTTGGGAAAACTAGACAGATACTTGGAAAAAATGAAACTAGACCACCAACCTACACCACACACAAAATAAACTCAAAATGGATAAAGAACTTAAACATAAGATAGGAAACCATAAGAATCTTAGAAGCCATAGCCAACAAAATAGCAGACATTTGTTGTAGCAATATTTTTAGCGATACAGCTCCTAGGGCAATGGAAACTAGAGAAAATAAACAAATGGGAATACATCAAAGTAAAAAGCAGCTGCACAGCAAAAGAAACCAACAAAATAACAAGAGAGCCCACTGCTTGTGAGAATATATTTGCCAATGTTATCACCAATAAGAGTTTAATCTACATTTACAAGGAACTCATACAACTTAACAAAAGAAAGATAATCCAATTAAAAATAGGCAAAGGACCTAAACAGACACTTCAAAAGAGGATATTCAGAAAGCCAAGAGACATATGAAAACATGCTCAAAGTCACTAATCATCCAAGAGATGCAAATCAAAACAACAATAAGGTACCATCTCACACCTGTCAGAACAGCTATCATCAGCAAATCAACAAATGACAAGTGCTGGAGAGGATGCCAAGAAAAAGGAACTCTTCTTTACTGCTGGTGGGAATACAGACTGGTGCAGCCACTGTGGAAAACAATATGGCATTTCCTCAAGAAATTAAAAATGGAACTCCCATTTGACCCAGTAATATCACTTCTAGGAATATATTCCAAGAAAACAGTAACACCAATCAGAAAGGATATATGCACCCCTATGTTCACAGCAGTGCAATTTACAATAGCTAAGATTTGGAAACAGCCTAACTGCCCACCAGCAGATGAGTGGATTAGAAAACTGTGGTACGCCGAAACCGGTTTGGCTCAGTAGTAGAGCATCAGTCTGCGGACTGAAAGGTCCCGGGTTCGATTCCGGTGAAGGGCATGTATATTGGTTGCGGGCACATCCCCGGAAGGGGGTGTGCAAGAGGCAGCTGGTCGATGTTTCTCTCTCATCGATGTTTCTAGCTCTCTATCTCTCTCCCTTCCTCTCTGTAAAATATCAATAAAATATTTTTTAAAAAAAGAAGAAGAAAAAAAGAAAACTGTGGTACATCCACACAATGGAATACTACGCTGCTGTAAAAAAGAAGGAATTCTTACCATTTGCAACAGCATGGATGGATCTGGAGAGCATTATGCTAAGCGAAATAATCCAGTCAATGAAAGATAAATACCACACGATCTCACAGAATTATGGATAATAAAGAACATTACAAACTGTTGAACAAAAATAGAGGCAAAGAAGCATCGAACAGACTGTCAAACTACAGCGGGAAGAAAGAGGATGGTTGGGGGGGGGGGGCGTAAGAGAACAACCAAAGGACTTGTATGCATGCATATAAGCACAACCAACAGACTCAAGACACGGGGCTGGGGGACAAGGGCAAGTGCCGGGGGGTAGGGGAGGCCGGGGGAAGGTCAGTGGGGAGAAAAAAAAAGACATATGTACTACCATTTGTAATACCTTAAACAATAAAATAAAATAAATTAATACTGTCTTATATGAAGCCATGACTTCATATTGCAGGAAGTCTTGTTACAGTTTTATTTGTTCATTTAAAAAAAAAAATGCTCGCTGGAGGATATGTTTTTATTGATTTGAGAGAGAGAAGAAAGGAGAGAAACATTGATGTGAGAAAGAATCATCGACCAGTTGCCTTCTTTACAAGCCCTGACCAGGAGTTGAATCTGTCGCCTCCTGGTGACGGGACAGCACACTGGCAGAGCCACAGTGGCCGGGGCACTTTTTTTTTTTTTTAATGTTTTTTATTGATATTTTACAGAGAGGAAGGGAGAGAGATAGAGAGCTAGAAACATCGATGAGAGAAACATCAACCAGCTGCCTCTTGCACACCCCCTACCGGGGATGTGCCCGCAGCCAAGGTACATGCCCTTGACCAGAATCAAACCTGGGACCTCTCAGTCCGCAGACCAACGCTCTATCCACTGAGCCAAACCGGTTTCGGTGGCCAGGGCACTTGTAGTTCATTTTTTATTTTCAGAAAATTTCCTTACCTTGTTACTGCCCCAGAGAAAATCCTTTCAATAATTCTGTTTGATGAAGCTAAATATAAATAAGAAAGTACCAAGTTAGTTACAAGCATGCTCCATAAAGGTAGTTACAAGCTAAAACATAATAATCTTCCACAACAGAGGAGGAGTAAAAATTTTATTTATGCATAATTTGTACTTTTAAAAAATATGAAGTGGCTTAATCAACAAATCAATCAATCATTTAAAAAAAGAAGCAAATGGATGTGCCTGACAGCTAGGATATATTTATATAGTTGAATACCAAGTTATTGGTCATTTTATCTAATAAGACAAGACAACTTTTCCTCTAAAACAAGACAAATCTTATCCTAGCATTCATTTCAGAAGGAACTGATTGATGATCGACTCCCAATATAATGGATGTTGAGTAAAAAAAAGGAGAATGCTTTAAAGTAGAATTTTACAAAATATACCAAAAGGTACCATAAACATATATTCTTATATTCTCATTCTATAAAAGTAAAGGGTATAACATGATTTAATGTATTACTTTTTAGAAATTCCATCAGTAAGTTTTATTCAAAGAGAGTGATAAGTATATCTTGAGACAGTATGTTGTTTTTGATGACAGATCCTGGAGTCTAGAATAACATATCTCACGTGGGTTCAAAAAACACCCCAAAACATTAGTTTTTTAAAAAGAAGATGACAATGGATATCAGACCTAGGGATATGGTGAGGACCTATCTCTTCCTTTACCAAGTGCCCCAGATAATGGCAAGCACACTAAAATTTCAGAACCAATGATAAGGTCTGAAATTAGAGACCTAGCCAGCTAGCAGCACTTAGCATAAACTTAGGTACAATCAGCATAAAGGTAAATTAGTTTGGCTAAAGAATGTTAAGACTATGGGTGTCAGTACAGTCATGTCTGGTCATGTACTGAAGCTTATGTAAGGACCCTCTAGACTTGTTGAGAATTGGTTTATGGGGTTAATAAATTAAACTAGGTAGAACAAAAGAAGGTTGTATAGGAAAGGCAAGAATATTTAATTCCAGCCAAAACCGGTTTGGCTCAATGGATAGAGCGTCGACATGGGGACTGAAGGGTCCTGGGTTCAATTCCTGTCAAGGGTATGTACCTTGGTTGCGGGCACATCTCCAGTGGGGATGTGCAAGAGGCAGCTGATTGATGACTCTCTCTCAGCCCTCTAAAACTGGAGATCACGTTGTCCAATTAAGAACAGGTCAGTGAGTGGGCAATTATATAGTTTCAGTGGCCCATTCATTATGCAGGTCCAAATGCCTCTTTAACATGACTGAGTTGCTATGTGTAAATATATACCTTTTTGGGATGTATTATGAGTATTATGGTTATGTTAGTCAGAGATAGTGCTTTAGAGCCCATAGGCTTTTTCATGACCTCTAGGGGCTGGCTCATATTCTACAGATGACCTGCCACTAGTAATTAGAAGGTGCATCGCTAATAAAACTGACCCGATGAATAAGGCCCATTTTTTTTCGGTGACAGGAAGGCTATGTAGTAGTACTAAAATGCTTATCAAATAAATACATTTGAGCATTTTCCTCTTCATGCCTAATTGGCACCTGAGAATCTGAGAGGCAGAACTCTGTTTCTTAAAAATGAAAGTTAGCTGAAACCGGTTTTGCTCAGTGGATAGAGCGTCAGCCTGCGGATTGAAGGGTCCCGGGTTCGATTCCGGTCAAGGGCATGTACATTGGTTGCGGGCACATCCCCGGTGGGGGGGGGGGTGCAGGAGGCAGCTGGTCGATGTTTCTCTCTCATCGATGTTTCTGGCTCTCTATCCCCCCTTCCTCTCTGTAAAATATCAATAAAAACTATTAAATAAATTTTATATGAAACTTAATATTATATGCTAGGAGAATGAACTTTTAAAAAGATGTATAGACATGCCAAATAGCAGAAGCAAAATTCAATGCACTTATTTAAGATTTGTTCTCTGCTGCATCTAAAAGGCTCTTAAGGCTGACTTAAGAAAAATCACCAGTGCCTGAGGGGACATGTAAGAGCTGAACAGGGACAATCTTATCAGAGAAGAATGAACCACTGTATCTTGGTCAAAAATATTAAGTCAGTCGGCTCTAAGTTTTCTGCTGCTAAAAATGAAGCAAAAAGGAGTACGTGATATGTAATTTTTTTTCTGACTAAAGCACAAAAAACTCATTTGCAAAAAATATGTATTTTCTGAACTGAATTCCTTTTAAAAGTAAGTTTTTGTAAGAGTCCTTCAAAACATTATTTTTATCCATGGGTGTATATAAATACTATAAAATGAGAAATTTATAAAGCAATATACATACTCTCTTTCAAATAAACTTCTATTAAATTCATAATCAGAAAATAAACATCACAGGCTTTCCTATTCATCAAAACTAAAACTGTAATTGCTTACTTACCTCCATACCTTTTCTCCTACACCTGGCTTCTAAATAAAAAAGTTAGTATTTTCACTTATTCCCACTTAAAAATTCTTGGCCCTGTATGTTAAAAAATTGAAACTCTCCATAATGAGGGGAGACAATCTATGTAACTCTTGCCTTCTTCAAAACAGTTAAGTCTCAACAGCTATAGAAACTCACCCTGGTCATTGTATCGAGACAGATCGGCCTGGCTGATGTAGAGGTCATGATCACTATCTAGTTCCCAGAATTTACAATAAATAACATAAAAATGTTCATAGGAAAAGTAGTCTGTGATTTGGTTTATATCTTCCTCTTCTTCCAAAAGCGCTAGAGTCTGAAATGGTATGAATAAAGAAAGTTTATATTAAATTATGAAAACCTAGCTTTGGGCATTATATAGAATCTAGCAAATTTTTCTTTTAAATTGAATTTAAAAACTTGGTTTTGGTATCAAATCAGGAACTTTAATAGGTAACCGCACTCTCCCTTTAATCTCATCAATCCATAAGCATTAACACATTTCGGACCAGTAGTTTATTGCTAGCTTTAAGTTTCTAGTAGCCAGGTAAGTTTCTAGTGAATTATTACAAAAAACATTTTACATAAATGTTAAAGGCATGCTTTAAAGTTAAACACCCATTGCATTTTGAAGTTATTTATTACATGTTCTTACAAGCTAATATCTTTTTAAAGAATTCTTGTGTTTGGCCACAAGCCTTAGAGCAGAAAACACGAGAATCTTTGTGATCTTTCTGTAATATGTTAATGAACTCTGTAATATGCTTAGCAAAGGGTTAGATGCTGTGGATGATTTAAAAGCAAGAAAAGGGAAAGATCATCACCAAGGGGACTGCAGCCTATCCGAAGCCCCCAGACCAACAAGCACAGACCAATCAAACAACAGGCTTAGTTACATGGCCACATATTGACATGCTTTTAACTTGTCAGTTATGCAGTGACATCTATTCTATTATGAAGAGTGGGCATCCACATATAAGGTTTTTCTTTTCTTTTTTTAAATCTTCACCTGGGGATATCTTTTCCATTGATATTTAGATAGTGGAAAAGAGGGAGTGAGGGAGGGGGAGAGAGAGAGAGAGAGATTTAAGAGAAACACATTGATTGGTTGCTTTCTGAACTTACCCAGACCGTGGCTGGGGATCGAACCAGCAACCCAGGTATATGCCCTAGACAGGGAGTCAAACTTGAGACCCTTTAGTGCTTGGGTCAATGCTCTAACCACTGAGTAATACTGGCCAGGGTGAAACCTGTATGGTTTTAATGTCATCCTAATAAATTCAATTAAAAAACTAAACACTAAAAACCCCAAAACAAAAAAACCAGCCATATAAAACCATACAATACACATATGTCTATATATGAATAAAACCACAAATAAATGGGTTCCCTCTAGGGAAAAGGGGGTGAAATGGCAGGGCAATGAGATAGTGACTTCAGATTATTATTCTAAATATGTTCATGTTGTTAGAACACCAGAGGCCCCGTGCACCCATTTGTTCCTGGGTGGAGTCCGGCCAGCCCAAGCCCGATTGGGGCAGATCCGGGCCGGGCCTGTGGGAGGAGGAGATGGCAGGAGGTTGGCTGGCCAGTCTGCCCCTATCAGGGCCCAGTCAGGGCCAGGCTGGCTGGGGGAAGGGGCTGTAGGTGATTGGCCGGCGGGCCCCACCCCAATTGGGGTTGGGGGGGCCAACTGGGGGCAGGACCAGCCATGGGGAGAAACTCTGGACCTGCTGGCCCAGCCCCCAAATGGGGTGGGGGTGCCAATTGGGGGCCAGTGGCCTGGAGGAGGGGCCGTGGGGGTTGGTCCGCAGGCCCTGCCCCTGATGGGGTGGGGAGGGACCATCAGGGATGAGGCCAGGTGGGGGGAGGGGCCGAAGGAGGCTGGTGGGCTGGCCTCACCCCGTTGGGGTAGGGGGGTGGTCAGGGGCGGGTCAGCTGGGGGGGAGGGCTGCCGATCAAGGTGGTGGGGGTGGGAAGGGGCTGTGGGCCTAGCATGGTGGGGCGGGCTGATGGGGGCAGGGCGGGCTGTGGGGAAGGAGGGAGCGTTTGGCTGCGGCCAGCTCTGATAGGGGTGGAAGAGTCTGATCAGGGGCAGGCCAGCAGCGGGGAGGGGCCATGAGGTTGGCCGGCCGGCCCCACCCCCTGATCGGGCCAGTTTGCTGGCCACAGCAGGGTTATGGGTTATGGCTGTTACGTCGCTGGCTTTTTATATAGAGAGATTTTATGAGCATATACTCATGTATAAGAGGAAGGCTAAGGAGAGGCTAAGGAAGAAAATAGGAGAATAAGTCATACTCTAGGAAGCACAACCCTTGAATTCTAGTTCTAATTCAGCCACTTACTTGCTGTTTGATCTTATCTAAGTCATCCAATCATATTTGGGACTCACATTTTATCACAAGTTTTAAAAAAGGACTATAATAATTCAGAAACTACAAACTCTAATATGCTTCAGGAAGGTGAGGTGTAAGGCCTTTTAGGGAATTATTGACATCTAAACCCAGTCCATATCACCTACTGAGAGCCCAGGTATACACAAGGTATGCAATAGATGCTAATAATAACTGTGATGATTACTGTTCATTTTAGAATACAAAAAGTTTGTATATCTATTATGGGTTGCTAATTTTGCCAAGTCTGCATTACTTTGTCCCAGATAAAATCAGAAAAATATACATTAAATAAGGTCGTCTTAGCTTAAACTACTTTTAGTATAACTAATTTAAAATGAAATATTTCATTTATTTCCAAGTGCAAAAACGTTCCCCTTCTTCAGGATAACAGAGGCTAGAACAGTCCAGCATGAAGATGATCTCAGTAAAAGGCTCCCACTAGTGGTCAGTCCTTTCTCATAAAATAAATAATTTAATAAAATGCACTCTTTGTTAGAAGGAATGTTTAGTACTTTTCTCCAGCAGGAGCTGGATAAAGAGTCACTGTTGAAAGGATCAAGTTGAAATTCTTCTATTTCTTTTGCAAGGCCCTTCCCAACCCCCCTCCACCTCACCCCTCAGGCCTCATCGCCGGCCACTCCCTGTGGCGCTCTGGCCACTTGAGGCTGCCCTGTAGCTCCTGATCGTGACACGTCCATGCTTCTGGGCCCTGCTCGTGCTGCTTCCTCTATCTGGAATACCCTTTTCTTCTCATTTCTATCTTGGTAAGCTCCTGATATCTCCAAGGTCAAGATAACATGCCAGCCAATCCTATGGTCTTCTTTGCATATTTATTATACTTTTCTGTGGAATTTTTCAATTCAGGTTGTGACAGAGCACTTTCCTTTTTAAAAAAATACTGTATATTTTTAATGATTCTGAGTGGAAGAGAGAGGGAGATAGAAGCATCAATGATGATAATCATTGATTGGCTGATTCTTGCACCTCCCCCGCCCTACTGGGGATGGAGCCCGCAGCCAGGCATATGCCCTTGACTGGCATCGAACCCGGGACCCTTACGGTCCGCAGGCTGACATTTTATTCACTGAGCCACACCAACTAGGGCAGTGCATTTTCTCTTTTGCTCTGCAGTGCATGTGTTGATGTAAAAATCCCTTATTATTCATCTTTGTTCCTCCCAACACATCTCAGTTACCTGATAAATGCTTACTGACTGAAAGTAGGGACAGAAATTCACATACAATAAGCACTCAAATATTTGTTAAATGAAGTAAAAATATTATTTAAATTGTTCCTTATATGTGAATTTCAATGAGAGGCATACTTGCAAAAAGTTGCTTTTTCTTATCTCTGTCGAAGTAATTTTCCCACTCCAAGATCTGTTCACTGTGTAGAATATTCTTTGAATCACCTGGTTCCAAAGGAAAACAAAACCAGATAAAAACATTAAAGATATCAATTACTTCACCAAAGGCCACTGCATCTTATCAACATACCTAGATACATTTTGGCTTTTAGATTATGTCAAGTATCATTTATAATAAAAATTAACTCCTTTAAGAAAAAAATCTACAACTATATAGTTTGCATCTGCCCCTAACAGTCCAAGAATAAAAAAATGTCTTTCCACAAGTCTGCCTTTGCCCAGCTGCCTACACGTCACTTTCTTAGTTTACCATCTTATACTGTGATGCCTGACTCAAGCAGTACTGGATGTTTTGGGAAGGTAACTGGGGGGGGAAACATATACAGGGTTTGCTGAATAATTAATGAGTCAGAAGAATGGCTGCCAGTGTGATAGAATTGAAGAAAGCATTTTGGTTATTATAGCCTAATTCATTGGAGTCCTTAAGACAGTCTTGCAGGATCTCTCTATAAATTCAAATACATTGTGATAATTTACATCCTGAATCCTTATTTGGGCATTAACCATGTTGTTGTTAGCTAGTGTTTTACTGAGTTGAACAGATCTGAAACTGGGGAGAAGATATTGGACAGGATGGGAGGGAAGGGGCTGGGGAGCAAATGTGTGTGAGAGTGAGATGTGTGAGCTGTGACAGGGAGAGCTGGAAAAGAAAGACAGGCAGGAGGCCACAGTGCATTCTTCACAACTTTACCTGGGTTGTTCCTACCCAATTAATTTTGATCTATTAGTTGTTGTATTATTTCCTCCAAAAGGAAGCAGAAATAAGGACAATTTAAGCAGCTTCCTGGGGGGGGGGGGGGTATTTTGGTTTTAATTTTAATTATCTAAATAACATAGACAATTATTCTTAGTTGTTATCATGAAAGAGGTTAGATCCTTTTATTTTAACTTTTGTTAATCCTCACCCGAGGATATTTATCCATTGGTTTTTAGAGAGAGGAAAGGGGGGGGGGGGGAGAGAAACAGGGCCAGAAATTGAGCCTGCAACTGAGGTACGTGCTTTTGACCAAAATCAAACCCAGGACCCTTCAGGGCCAATGCTCTATCCATTGAGCCAAACTGGCTAAGTCAAGGTTAGAATATTTTAAAATGCTATTTTAGTACAAGAACACAAAAAGGAAAGACATTTGGACACCTATCCAAAAAGATCTAGTGAGGGACTAAACTACCATCCTGCTTCTGGATTCTTTAGCAGAGTAATTCTCAAACAGAACAGGGAACAACTAGCCTCAGGATGGAGGTCCAGACTTCTGCTACTCAGCATTCCTCACACCACCCTGCTATCAGTGCCAACTCCTTCTGACCCTTCCGAAGCTTGCTCAGTTGCCAAGTCCACAGGAAGCCCCAGAACAGGGGCTGGGGTAGAGCTCCGTCTTCTGTGCTCCTGCTGTCACCTGTCTCCTTCAGTCACTCTGTGCTTATATTCTCAACACTGGTGAACCTGACCATCGTCACCTCTAAACTCTATTGCATGCAAGCGCCTGACATGGTGATCTGCGTATATCAGATGGTAAATTGATAATTTTTTTAAAAATTGAGCTTAACTATTATACATTACTATTATACAACTATTGTACACATCAGGTGTACAACATAATGATTCAACTTTTCTATGTATTGTGTAGTGATCACCACAATAAATCTCCTTCCCCGCCTCCCCCCCTTACCCCCCCCTGCCCCGCTTTGTGATGAGAACTTTTAAGATTCACTCCCTTAGCAACTTTCAAATCTGCAATATGGTATCACTGACTGTAGTCACTATGCTGTATATCAGTGTTTCCCAAACTTTTGACATATGTGTACCCCTTCTATAATTTTCGTAACGCTGAGTACCCCTCGTCAAAAAAAAAAAGGATGTATTTTAATAACAATCAAAATATATTTATTTTTTTGGTACATACACAAAATATAATGAACGAAAAATAAAATTATTCATAACAAAATATAAATAAAAATTATATTATAAATAACATTTATTTGGATCAATGAGAAGAATGAAACTGACTCATGAGAATGCAGAATTAGGCGCAGCTAAGCATGGTGCAGTGCATATCCCCACCAAACTCCGGTGCAACAAGTACCCCCAACAAACTCTTCCCATACCCCTGGGGGTACGCGTACCACACTTTGGGAAACACTGCTGCTGTACATCACATCCCCAGATCTCATTTTGTAAACTGGGAGTTTATACCTTTTGACTCCCTTCACCCATTTCTCTCTGCTTCTGGCAACCACCAATCTGTTCTCTGTATCTATGAGATTGGTGTTTTTGTTTTTGTTTTTAAGATTCCACATATAAGTGAGATTATACAGTATTTTCCTTTCTTAATATGACTTATTTCACCAACCATATGCTCTCCAGGTTTATCAATGTGATCACGAATGGCAATACTTCATTCTTTCTGTATGGCTGAATAATATTCCATTGTGTGGAATTTTCTTCATCTATTGATGTGTATGTCTCTTGGCTACTGTAAATAATGCTGCAATTAACATGGGGTATATATCTTTTTGAATCAGTGTTTTCATTTTCTTCGAGTCATATGGATATTCTATTTTTGATGTTTTATTTAAATATTTTAAATTTATGAGAGAGAGAGAGAGAGAGAGAGAGAGAGAGAGAGAGATTGATGTGACAGAGAAACATCAATCGGTTGCCTCTTACATGTGACCCAACCAGGGATCAAACCCACAACCTGTGTATTGTGTATGTGCCCTGACTAGGAATTGAATCTGCCACCTTTTGGTGTATGGTATGATGCTCCAACCGAGCCACACAGGCCAGGCTATTTTTAATGTTTTGAGGGACCTCCGTACTGTGTTCACAGTGGCTAGACCAAATTACATTCCAACTAACAGTCCACAAGGTTTCCCTTTTCTTCTCTATTATTTCTTGTCCTAATATATAAAATCCCTGGGTCTGTCACATCCACAATGACCGGAGACTCAACCAACCAGAAGTCAGTCCTGCAGTCAGCGCCGGGTTGCCGTGGTGACTCAGTACTGACTGCTGCGAATCAGGCCCGTAGAGAGGCCTGAAGAAGAAAGCAGGGTCTGATCCGTAGCCTATGACAGCTATTGATCAGCACTTGCCTCTCTCTTTCTCTCTGGGCCTGGCCAGCAACTGCAACTCCCCTTTCTCTGATCAGCACCGCCTTTCTAACCAGGCCCCATTGATAGGCCCAGAGACGCTGACTAGCATAGAAACTGACCAATCAGAACAAAATCTGGGTCAACTGTGAGGAGCTAATGCCTGCCTAGGAGATGGAGCTTTTGACACTAACTGGCATAGAAACCGACCAATCAGAACTAAATTGGCTGGGAGAAGAGGGCAGTTGGGGGCAAGATCAGGTTGACAGAGGAGGGAAGTTGGAGGCAATCAGGCCAGCAGGGGAGGGACATTGGGGACAAGATCAGGTTGACAGAGGAGGGAAGTTGGGGGCAATCAGGCCAGCAGGGAAGGGACATTCGGGACAAGATCAGGTTGACAGAGGAGGGAAGTTGGGGGCAACCAGGCCAGCAGGGGAGGCAGGTGGGGGCAATCAGGCAGGCAGACAGAGGCAGTTAGGGGTGATCAAGCAGGCAGGTAGGCAGAGAGGTTGGGGTGATCAGGCAGGTAGGTAGAGGGGTTGGGGGCAATCAGTCAGGCAGACAGAGGCAGTTAGGGGTGATCAGGCAGACAGGCAGGTGAGCGATTAGGAGCCAGCAGTCCCAGATTGAGAGGGATGTTCAACTGCTGGCAATAGGACATCCCCCAAGGGTCCATGGTTGGAGAGGGTGCAGGCTGGGTTGAGGGAACCTCCCCTCTGTGCACAAATTTCGTGCACTGGGCCACTAGTCTTTTTTATAATAGCCAGGTATGAAGTGATATCTCATTTTGATTTTGATTTCCCTGATGATTAGTGATGTTGAGTATCTATCTTTTCATTTACTTGTTGGCCATCTGTATGTAGTCTTTGGAAAATTGCTTGCTAAATTAATGAGGTATCACCTCATAAAGTTTCAATGATTTCATACCATTCCTTGACCAAGTTTCAGTGGCACAGTGTAGACTTTGGTGTTACATTTGTGATAGAAATAAATGTGTTGGGTTCATAGCTAGTTGAATAACTCTGTTCAGAGTTACGAATAGTATGAATGCCAACTAAGAAAAGTCTCTAATTAATATTTTCTATAAAACAATATTGTTGTCTATGATTTAAAGATTAAATATAAAAAGTGATTTATAGATTGAATATAAAATGTGCAGAAAGGATTAATATAGTCTAAATTATTGTGAAAGATATTACTAATGGAGTAATACTTACTCTTGAGGAAAAATTTAGAGTGTAGATGTGTCCATGATCTGAATGACTGACTATCAGGTCGAAGAAGCTGGCTCTTTTTGTTGTCCCAGAGCGCAGAACTAGAACTACTAGATGGAAATGCCTTTTTACTGAAATATTTTAATATGAGGAGGAGTTTCCTAAAATTAATTCTCTGAAGCAATGGGCTGTATGAAGAAGTGAAGTTTCTTCTCACCACTATTATTTAGAAGTTGACAGGATTCCTGCATTAAGTGGGAGATGGAACTACCTGGCGTTTAATTTTCCAACTGATCCCAATCACTCCAACTCTGACTGAGATGTTTCAGGGCAGAGAATGTGTCTAATTTAACACTGTATTCTTAGCACTAGTTTGGCTGAAGTTCATATAAAAAAGCTGGAAGACTTTTAGCATAGAAAAAAAATATATATATGGCAATGGAAAAATATCTATCTGTAGAGATAGATATTTTCCTTTGTTGAACGTTATATTTTTGTGCTTATTTCTCAATTTTGAATATAAATTTATCTTAAAGTCTAAGTTTCCTATCTCTATAAATTTTATACTTATATACTCCTCAGATATTTTATATTACTTATGAAATATTATTACACTTAAAATTATAAATTTTTAATGTGCATTTTTGCTTTTTATTTTACCCCTTTCTTGTCTATTTTTTGTTTTTTGACAGAATTTTTAAAATTTGCAAACATTTATACTATGAAATACTTTCCTATTATAGCCTCTTCTAACATACTTATATAATGCTATAAAAATGTACCAGGAAAAAAAAATAAACCTGTATTCTATTTTTCCATTGCCTAAACCTCCTTATTCAGTGGCCTCACTTCATCAGCACATTTATGTTGCCACGTTACTGATTCAGCATTTTAGCTTAACGAGGTAAGGGCACCATCTAGTGGTGAGAACATGTAGCTGCTGGTTCTACATATATTTTTCCTTCTAACTTTGGTCTACCGCTTTTAGGGAAGTAAAAAAGCAATGACTTACTAAAAAATATAGAACAAAATTTTAAAGTTAATAATAATAATTGTTTACTGCCAGTGAGAGGAATGAAATTTGACAATTTTTCACTAAGAGATCTCTAGTCAACTTGACCATTTGAATTGTAAGTCAGTTTCCTTTCTTTTTCTTTATCTCTACTGAATTGGAGGCCTCTAATTCATAATTGTACATCACCAGAAATGGAAGTATTTGGTGGATCAGTCAGATAGTTTTTGATGAGTAGATAGAATTCAAACACTAGTTACTGAGAGACTGCTCACTTGAAAGCAGATAGACATACTCAAATGTTGGAAGTCTGGCTCTTCTATTTGGCAGGGTGTGATGAATGGATTCCTGATCCACTCTGTTCAATGTGGCTCTGAAAAGTACTTTTCCATGGTCTCCTGCAGAATTTGGGCTAAAAAGAAATCTACCTAATAAATATTAGTTCTTTCTTTGTTAAGAGGAAAAATTCTCAAGGGGGAAAAGTTAAGCTGTTAGTGATGAGCAATCTCTAGGACAGTTTAGTCATCTCAGGAAATATCAGTATCTTGTACTGAACAATTAAAATCCTGGCATTTCAGTCAGAAGTGATGGATTTGGGTCAATCAAGACATTGAATATATCATTAAGACACCATCTGGATGAGCCACAGAAGTATCTTTTATTGCTAGCACCAATGTCATAGAGAAGTATTTTCAATCTCATCACTTATTTTAATAAAGCTTATGTGAGCACCTCTTTCCTCAAAAGTCAGCATATGCCAGTTGGGATAAGCGGTCTCTTATTTATTGGCAATTTCTCTGCACAGCATGCAAAATTGTAAACTCAATTTGCTAGTATTTCAAATTTTCATTTTCATTTTCTATCAAGAGGTTATTTCTCCATTGCCAACTCTCCTTTGGAAATAAAGAAGAATAATGGAGTGACATTAGGTGCAATCTCTTATTTGGGTAGTGATATCCATATTTACTGTATGCGCAGTTGGTGCTCTTTCTAGCCTAAAAATAGCCTCAAATAAACAAATAAAACCTTTTTTTCTATAGTATAGGTTTTCAGTGCTAAATAGAAAATAAAAGTTGCCCAACTATTCTTCATTGTATATGTGCCACATATAAGCTAATACGAGTCACACTCTTGTCATCAGTTTCTTCCAACCATCAAGTGAAATAATTGAATAATTCTATCATGCAAATAAAATGTACAGGGTGGGGCAAAGTACGGTTTACAATTGTAAGAACATGAAACACAGTTTATTCTTGTATTATTATTTATCAACTAGAGGCCCAGTGCATGACATTCGTGCACTGAGAGGGGGAGGGTCCCCTCAGTCTGGCCCGCACCCTTTCACTGTCCAGGAGCCCTCAGAGGATGTCGAACTGTGAGGAATAGTCCTAAGCCATCAGTGGGACATGCTTAGCGCTGCCGTGGAGGCGGGAGAGGTTCCCACCACCTCCTCTGCACTCGCTGGCTCACTGGCTGTCAGCCTGGCTTCTGGCTGAGCAGTGCTCCCCCTGTGGAAGCACACTGACCACCAGGGGGCAGCTCCTGCATTGAACGTCTGCCCCCTGGTGGTCAGTGTGTGCCATAGTGACCGGTCATTCTGCTGTTTGGTCGATTTGCATATTACTCTTTTATTATATAGAATTACTGTATTGTTTTTCATACCAACAACTGTAAACCTATTTTTGCCCCACTCTGTATTAACTGTTCTACACTGTGTGTCACTGAGATTACATAACATTCAATAAGGTCATATGATGAATTAATTTTGCTTTTTCTGAGATATTTATCATTAATTCTGAGGCTGATCTTTGTAAATATATTGGGAGTAGAGTGATCTCATCTGTTTTTGCCATGAGAAGGGTAGAGAATTGTGCCTCACTAATTTGGCCACTTTTACACCTTTAATGACAAAATCAATTAATATTACACTAAAAAGCTTATTTTATATTTTTCTAGAAAATCTCACTGTACTCTGAAATAATGTAAAAGTTTCAATGACTTCCTGCCATTATCTGACCAACTTTCATAACACAAAAGGCACTGGAGAGAAATGATAACCATTCCAAAAACATTTTGTTTCCAGATATTCACTGTGATACTTTTTATTTGTACTTTTCTTTAGTGAATGGTAGTATGAGATTATCACAACTACAGATACACTTATCTCAGTACACACAGATTTACATTCTACCTTCTCCACTGGATCTTACTTACTGTTTATGTTATAACTAGAGGCCTGGTGTGCAGATTTGTACACACGTGGAGTCCCTCAGACTGGCCTGAGGGAATCAGGCTGAAACCGGTTCTCTAACATCCCCAGAGCGGTCCCAGGTTGCAAGAGGGCAGTTCTCAGGTGATGCACCCCAGAATCAGGCTCCTCCTCTCAGTTCTGGATACATCACCTAAGAACCACAGCTGCCAAGTCACTACAATTCAGCAGCTCCCATGTTGAGCATCTGCCCCCTGGTGGTCATTGCACATCATACCTACTGGTCAGTCAAATGGTTGGTTGGTCACTTAGGCTTTTATATATATAGATGCTGTTTTGAAATAATTGTCATTATTTCATCTTAGAACTTTATATATATATATATATTTAAATATATATTTTATTGATTTTACACAGAGAAGAATTGAGAGAGATAGAGAGTTAGAAATGTCGATGAGAGAGAAACATCGACCAGCCGCCTCCCACACACCCCCCACCGGAGATGTGCCCGAAACCAAGGTACATGCTCTTGACCGGAATTGAACCCGGGACCCTTCAGTCCACAGTCCGACACTCTATCCACTGAGCCAAACCTGTCTCAGCAGTACTTTATATTTTAATACTACCTTTAAATAATGGATTCATTTCAGTGAATCTGGGATAAAGCAGCATAATATGAATAATAAAGTATAAATTTTAAAGATATAAATAATAATATACAAATGTGATTGACTAATGTAGTTCTTTTTGGTTAACAATTAACACAATAGAATTTCTCAGAAAATGTGAATTCTATGTGAATAACGTTTCATGGCTTTTCACTCTGAAATTATAAAACTTCCTTAGGTCCATTTGCTACATGACCATCAGACTTAAATACCAAACTAAAAAGTGTAGAGAAAGAAAAATTATCTCTATTTTGCAATTCTGTTTTTTACATCTTTTCAAAGAACAAATTTCAACAAAAGGTCATCTATAGAGAACATTTTCTGTATTGGTAGAAGGTTGTACTAGATTATCTCAAATTCTTATCCAATTCTTAAGATCCCAGATTATGCTATTAATATACCTGGGTTTATATTACTTTCAACAATTAGGACCGATAATTCCTTTTGGATTGGAGCCAGAATTGATGTGTAGAATTCTTAAGCATGAATAATTTCACTATTCACTCAATAAATATTTACTGTGCATCTATGATGTGCCAGGCACTATTCAGGCTATTGGAGATACAGCAGTGAAAATATAAAGAAGTCCCTGTTCTCATGAAGTTTATACTACAGAGAAGGAGATGGACAACAAAAAAATAAAGTTAAATATCAGGAGTGAATTCTATGTGAACAAAAAAGAGCCAAGAAGGAAATAAACTAGAGCAGTGTTTCCCAAACTTTTGACATATGTGTACCGCTTCTATAATTTTTGTAATGCTGAGTACCCCTCGTCAAAAAAAACACAAAGGATGTATTTTAATAACAATCAAAATATATTTCTTTTTTCTTTTTTGGTACATACACAAAATAATAATAAACAAAAAATAAAATTATTCATAATAAAATGCTAAGCACGGTGCAGTGTATATCCCCACCAAACTCCGGTGCAACGCGTACCCCCACCAAACTCTTCCCGTACCCCTGGGGGTACACGTACCACACTTTGGGAAACACTAAACTAGAGCAATGGAATAGAGAGTACAGGGAAAGGGAGCAGAGGAAGAAGAAGGGCCAAGAATGTACAGGAAGAACCAGGAAAGGCCTCACTAATACAGAAATAGCAGAGCACACATCTGGCTGAAGTAAGGGAGCCAGTCATGTGGAAATCTGTAGGAGGAGCATTCCAGGCAGAGGAAAGAGTAAGAACAAAGCACCAGAGGCAGAAGTTAGTATTTTCCAGACACTGAGGAGGCCACTGTGGCTGAAGTAGGGTGGTAGAGATAAGATCAGAGGGCAGGACATGTGAGGGTGGATTATGGAAGTCTTGGCAAGGACTTTGGTTTTTACTCAGAGTGAGATGGCAAACCAGCGGAGGGTTTGATCAGAGGAGTGACATGATCTAATTTACATTTTCACACGAGATCGGGCACGTTCAGGGTGGTATGGCCGTAGACTAATTTACATTTTCAAAGGATAACTTTGCTTTGTGGAGACTAGACTGTAGTGTAGGGCAATGAGGGTGTAAGCAGAGAGACCAATTAGAAGTAAAGCAAGTGAGAAAGAAGGGTGACTGGGCCCAGGTGATTTTGGTGGAGGTAACTTAGTATAGTGTGGTTAACAGGAAAAAAGTAACTTCTGAAACACTCTTACATGACAGTGACACCTTCTGGCTTAAAGTCTCGCAAAATTTTATGACAGATGAAAACCAATTGTGAAAGCCAAGAATGAAGTTCCTATAGGAAGAAAAACCGTAGCCGTTTTCTGTAACTCAACAGAATGCAACAAATCCATGGCCAACAAAAGCACCTTAAGAATGAAGGGCTTTCCTTAGAGGAGGCTGGCCTATATCCTGGGGAATCTGAGCCAGAGACGAGGGCCATCTCACTTGAGTGTGGCAATGAATCTGAAGTGTGCATGGGCTCATCTTTGGAATTCTTTGGAAGATAACCTGGGAACTAGGACAGAGAATGCCTGATGTGGCTGCTGTATGCATGGCATGCCTGTGTACTCTCATACATAATTCATGCCCTGCCTGAGAGTGATCGAATGAGCACACATCTGGATGAAGTAAAAGAGTGTGTCATGTGGAAACAGAATGAGAAAGCACCTCACAAAGAAGGAGACTGTAATTATGTTATTGTAATTCTTACATATGATTTTTTTCCCTAATTACACACAAGCTATTTTTTAAAATATATTTTATTGATTTTTTACAGAGAGGAAGAGAGAGGGATAGAGAGTTAGAAACATTGATGAGAGAGAATCATCCATCAGCTGCCTCTTGCACATCACCTATTGGGGATGTGCCCACAACCAAGGTACATGCCCTTGATAGGAATTGAACCTGGACCTTTCAGTCTGTAGACAAATGCTTTATCCACTGAGCCAAACTGGTTAGGGCAAGGTATTTCTTTTTTTAAAATATTTTTGTATTGATTTCAGAGAGGAAAAGAGAGGGATAGGAACATCAATAATGAGAATCACTAATTGGCTGCCTCCTGCATGCCCTACACTGGGGAATGAGCCCACAACCCTAAATGTGTCCTGACCGGTATTGAATTATGACCTCCTGGTTCATAGATCAATGCTCAACCACGGACCCAAACTGGCCAGGCTACACAGGCTATTTCTTAATACTGAGGTACTACAGACACATCTTTTTCTTGAAAGTCTTGAAAATTCTTTTCAGTATTATATGCAAAATATAATACTAATAAATATTGGATATCAATATTTATCAGTATTATATTGGATATCAATATTTATCACACAGCAATAGGTATACTTCATAAGACCAGACAGAATGAATATATTACTTTAATTTTGTATACAAGAGATCTCTTAAAGCACTGGATACATATAAGAAGGTAACAGATCACCTTCCTTCCTTAAGGTGATCTTAAAATAATCATTAGAGCCCATGCTACCTTTTGCATAAAAATTTGAAAGCCTAGATAGTAGGTAGTGATAAAAAGGAGACTCAGAGTTATGTTAAGACAAAGAGGACTCTGCTTACCGTGGTGATGTAGCGGGAGTGGAATTCTGGAGCATCTTTTAGGAACGTGAGGCCAGGGTGTGTATCCACCACATCCTGAAAAAGAACAAAACAAAAACTAAGTTAAACATATAAATATAAACATAGAAATATAAAACTACTACAGAGTTTTCTTCTTCCTTTCTGTAGAAATATGATGCCAGATGAGCAAACTCACTATTTTAGAATATTGAACAATGTACTTAAAATTAAATTAATACTTGATTAAATTCAAATTTTATCACAAGCATATTTATTTGTGTTTTCAATATGCATAGTATATTTTAATAAAAAGTTAAAATTTAAATTTAGCTATATTTGGTGATTTATGAATCAAATATTTTAGAGGTCAGTATATATAGTAATTCTAACATTAAGAATGTCAGGAAAATTCATTCCACAGATCTTGGTAGAGATTGCTAAATGAAATTTACACAGAAAGGATGACAGAAACAAGCCAACTGGATTGATTCTTTCTTAACCTACAGACATAGAAAAAAAATTTTTTTTGGGGGGTGGGGGAAGCCATGTAGCCAAGTAGCTTGAAGTCTATGTTAAGTTGTGTGAGCCAGTTAGCTAACATCCATCAAAATAACTGTGGAGAAATCTGTTTGTTTTTTAAAAAATATATTTTATTGATATTTTACAGAGAGGAAGGGAGAGAGATAGAGAGCTAGAAACGTCGATGAGAGAGAAACATTGACCAGCTGCCTCCTGCACACCCCCCACTGGGGATGTTCCCGCAACCAACGTACATGCCCTTGGCCGGAATCGAACCCGGGACCTTTCAGTCCGCAGACCGACGCTCTACCACTGAGCCAAACCGACCTCGGCGAGAAATCTCTTTTTAATTTCGAACTTTATTTATTTTAAAATATGTGAGCACTGGCCTGTGTACTGAAGGGTTGCAGGTTCCATTCCCGGCCTCAGTTGGGGCACATACGGGGGGCAACCAATTGGTGTGACTCATATCAATGTTTCTCTCTCTCCCTCTCCTCCCCTTTCCCTTTCACTCTCTCTCTTTAAAAAATAAAATCAATGGCCATGAACACAAGCACTGCAATACCACAATAGTCAATCTGCTGACCGACATGGCTAAGAAGTGGTGGGTAGCATATACAATGTGGATATGCTAGACAAAGGGATGATTCATTTCCAGGACAGACTGGCACAAGATTTTATCATGCTATTCAGAATGGCCTGCTATTTAAAACTTATAAATTATTTATTTCTGGAATTTTCCCTTTAGTATTTTCAGACTGTGGTTGAGCACGGCTAACTGAAACATTGGAAAGCAAAACCACAAATAAAGATGGGAGACTACTGTAACTCTCTAAGAAAATAGGAGACAAACTTCCTGAATTAAAAAAATATATACACACATATGTATTTTTTTATTTCAGAGAGAAAGGGAGAGGGATATAAACATCAATGTTCCTTTCTTAAGGTAATTTTCCCCCCTCTATCTCTGAAAATGTTTAGTATTTTCTCTTCATCAGTGCTTTTCTAACATTTAAAGAGGACATATTTATGTATGCCTTTTTTAATTCATTGTGCTTAGCACCCAGTGGCTCCTTTCAACCAAAAGATTTGTATACTGTATTTTGAGAGGCTGGTGTGGGAGGGTCACATTCTATTTTTAATCAGCCACTTGTTACACAGCGTGTTGTGTTTTTCCCAAGAAGGAAAACAGGAATTCCAAGAATTCCCACTGGGTACTTGCTCTGTGGACCTACCCTGTCACCCCAACCTCTCCATCCTGTATTGATGATTCTGTATTATAATTTGGTAAGCCTGACAGGAAGGTTTGTTCTGTTTGCCCGGCGGCTGCCCCTTAGGAAGGGCAGAGAGCATGGCTCTGAGGTTCCCTGTGTACTGGAGTCGAGTTCCAAAGCCAACTGGAATTGGCCTCAGTTTCCTGGTCTGTAAAATGGATTAAGCATGTCCCCGTGCCTTCACTGAGCTTTGATGGCCAATTGAGATACTATATAAGGAAAGTGATGAAGAAGTGAGAAACAAAAGAAAAGGCGAACAGCACAAAAGAAAGACGGGAAGGAACCTGTAAACCCATTGTCACTTAAATAGGAAATATAGTCAATAGTGTTGTGATGATATTATGATGCCAGGTGGGTACTGGAAATATCGGGGAACACTTTGTAAAGTATATGATTGTTTAACCACCATTCTGTAACTAATATAAAACCTGAAACCAATACAAAATAATATTGAAGGTAAAGAAATGAAAACTGGAGAGAAATTTTTATAAATTTCAAAGTTTAAATAAAGGCTGTGAAGGAAGGAAGGGGGAGAATACAAATAGTGTTTTTCATGTTACCACTTTATTGTCTTTTCAGTACATGAAAGACAGTTGTCTTTTTTTAAAAATATATTTTATTGATTTTTTACAGAGAGGAAGAGAGAGGGATAGAGTTAGAAACATCGATGAGAGAGAAACATCGATTAGCTGCCTCTTGCACACCCTCTACTGGAGATGTGCCCGCAACCAATGTACATGCCCTTGACCGGAATCGAACCCGGGACCCTTCAGTCTGCAGACCGACGCTCTATCCACTGAGCCAAACAGGTCTTGGCGACAGTTGTCTTTATATGGTGCTTTTATACTTTCCTAAGTCATTATCTCATTTTAATTTCAGGGCAACTTAAAGACAAGATAATTATTCCCTCCACTATTCAAAGAAAGGAAATCTTGGTATCTGGTCCCAGTGATTCAATTGGTAAGCCCTTATTGTAAAGCAGGGTTAGTAAAATTTTCTATGAAGGGTCATATCTATACTAATAAAAAGCCTTGGGGGTGATCAGGCCAGCAGGGCTATCAGGCTGGCAGAGAAGCAATTAGGGGGCAATCAGGCAGGCAGGTGAACAGTTAGAAGCCAGTGGTCCCGGATTGTGAGAGGGATGTCCGACTTCTGTGGGATTGGGCCTAAACCTGAAGTCAGATATCCCCCGAGGGGGTCCCAGATTGCAGAGGATGCAGGCTGGGCTGAGGGACACCCTGCCCAGTGCACAAATTTTGTGCACCAGGCCTCTAGTACTCTAATACTAAGGAGAAGGGGCTATAGAGAGATATAGTTACTGTGCTTAAACAGAAAGTGGGGGGAAATGCCATCTTATCTCTCCTCTCCCTTCACATATCCTGGCAGGCATACTTTGGCCAGACCAACACAGAAGCCAGTCAGGAAAGGGGTCCCAAAAAGATGGAGTCTGTAAGAATCAGAGCAGGACCAAGAATGAATCAAGGGGTGAGAGTAAGAAGTGGACTGAAAACTGGTATTAAAACAGAACATTTTAGCCCAGCTGGTGTGGTTCAGTGGTTGAGCATTGACCTGTGAACCAGAAGGTCATGGTTCGATTCCCAGTCAGGGCACATGCCTGGTTGCAGGCTTGATCCCTAGTGTGGGGCATGCAGCAGGCAGCTAATCAATGATTTTCTCTTATCGCTGATGTTTCTATTTCTCACTCTTTCTCTCCCTTCCTCTCTGAAATCATAAAAATACATTAAACCAGAACATTTTATTTGGAATATAGTTTTAAAACTAAATATTTGAATTTCACAAAACATAAATAGGAATATGCAATGTTGAGTATCCTATCTAATAAAAGAGTACTATGCAAATCGACAGTCACACCAAGACACAAGATTGCTGCCTCCATGTGATCAAAGATGGCTGCCCCATGTGGACACAAGATGGCCATCACAAGGGAAGTTGGGGGGGACCAGGCCTGCATGAGAGGGCAGTTGTGGGGGAACAAACCTTCAGGGGAGGACAGTTGGGAGCCAGCAGTCCTAGTTTGTGAGAGGAATGTCCAACCGCCCGTTTAGGCCCGATCCCAGATTGGAGATGGAGCAGACTGGGCTGAGGGACACCGCCCCCCCATGCACGAATTTCATGCACGAGGCCTCTAGTCTATATAGTAAAAACCTAAGCAACTGTTACAGCAGAACAACCAGAACAACCAGTCACTATGATGCACACTGACCACCCAGGGGCAGATGCTCAATGCAGGAGCTTCCCCCTGGTGGTCGGTGCGCTCCCATAGTGGGAGCACTGCTCAGCCAGAAGCCAGGCTCATGGCTGGTGAGCACAACAGGTGGTAGGAGCTTCTCCTGCCTCTGTGGCAGTGAGCTGAGCAGTAAGGGGCAGAGAGCAAGTGGGTGGTAAGGAGCGAGGGGTCCCAGATTGCGAGAGGGATGTCTGACTGCCGGCTTAGGCCTGATCCCCATGGTAAGCAGGCCTAAGCAGGCAGGTGGAATCCCCCAAGGGGTTTGAGATCTCCCCCCTCTCCCTATTGCACACATTTTTTGCACTGGGCTTTTTGTTATGTATAATGATGGTCTTGGTTAAATGTGAAAAACAATTAAGAACCCTCTCATGAGCACTTTTTCAAAGGGAACAAAAACATGTAGTAGATGAGTTTAAGGATAATCAGGCCCTCAAGAAAACTAAAACAAGCTCAAAGACCTTAAATATAATTCATAACCAAACTTCATATTCTGAATATGGGAAGTTGTTATTATAAATAAAAATCTATCTCATATGGTGTTAGAAGTCAGGATAGTGGTTACCTTAGGGTGGCGGTGAGGGCACTGATTTTGTTTCTTGATTTCTTGATAATGGGTGCTAGTTATGCAGATGTGTTCATGTTAGGAAAACTCATTGTTTGGTGCATTTGTGATCTCTATGTACTTTTGTGTGTGTAAATACTATGTTAATATATTTTTCTGCCTTTTAAAAAAATATATTTTTATTGTTTTTTTTACAGAGAGGAAGAGAGAGGGATAGAGAGTTAGAGAGACAACATCAATCAGCTGCCTCTTGCGCACCCCCCACTGGGGACATGCCCACAACCAAGGCACATGTCCCTGACCGGAATCGAACCTGGGACCCCTCAGTCCACAGGCCAATGCTCTATCCACTGAGCCAAACCGGCTTCGGCTTTTCTGCCTTTCTTTAAGATATCCCCACTAACAGTCAACAGGATTTATTGGCACTAAAAAAAAAAAAAAAAAAAAAAATGGTGTGCACTCAACAGAAATGAAAGGCAGACCTAGCTTCAAGGAATTTATAGTGAGGAACTGAGAATGAGCAACAAAATAATACTGTACCTATATATATAATAACTATATCTCTCAGAAAAAGACTAGCACAATAGGTGTTGATAGGAACCACCTCTTATTAAACCAAATATTTAGACATATAATTAGGAATATTAACAAGCAATATATCAAGTTATGAAGAATGCTATAGTAAAAACAGATCCTGCCGAAACCGGGTTGGCTCAGTGGCTAGAGCATCGGCCTGCGGTCCCAGGTTCGATTCCAGTTAAGGGCATGTACCTTGGTTGCGGGCACATCCCCGGTAGGGGGTGTGCAAGAGGCAGCTGATCCATGTCTCTCTCTCATGGATATATATTTTTTTAAATATATTTTATTGATATTTTACAGAGAGGAAGGGAGAGAGATAGAGAGCTTGAAATGTCAATGAGAGAGAAACATCGACCAGTTGCCTCTTGCATACCCCCTACCGGGGATGTGCCCGCAACCAATGTACATGCCCTTGACCGGAATCGAACCCGGGACCTTTCAGTCCGCAGACCAACGCTCTACCACTGAGCCAAACCAGTTTCGGCTCATGGATATTTCTAATTCTCCATCCCTCTCTCCTTCCTCTCTGTAAAAAATCAATAAAATATATATTTTTAAAAAACAACAAAAACAGATCCTGGTTATAGAAGGTGCTTCAGTGACTGTGGGTGGGCAAGGGAAAGCTGAGGGGCTCCTCTCCTCTGCGTCAGTGGGAGAAGCTCCGTTTTATCTGTTTTATACTATGGGTTCTGTGTTTTCATTTAACAAAAGGATTTTGCTACTAAAACAATTATTCTAGAAATATGACCTTTAAATTTGTATACCTCATTGACATATATTACAGTTGGAAAATTTTAAAAAGCCTCTGAAACTCTAAGAATAAAACCCTTTAAAAAAGGAAATGAAAATTACCTGAAGTAAAGGGATAAAATCCTCCTGTTCTAGAGAGTTGCAGCTGGGCTTTGCGAGAAGATATATAAACTTAGAGGCATCATCATGATGATTATTCAGCAACCTACAAAAGAAACAACTGCTTAGGAAGATCGGCTACAGTGAACAATGACTATAACAACAGGTGGTAATTTCAGTCTGATCTGGAAGCCATTTAGATCAAGAATCAAGTGCTCTCCTTTCAATGATTAAATAAATGGAGACTTCCATGCTTTTGATTTTGTCAAAGGAACATCTAAATAAAAGCTCAACAAGAAGGTATATTATTTTATAGAATTATAGAATGCTTCTGAACTGAGATCACAGAGTCAATTGTACTAATAAGGATAACAATACACTGCAGGAGAATATCCATTCAGGTTTAGCACAGAACACCTGGGACCAGAACTCCAGCGTTACCCACCATCAGGAAGGGCCATTGTGCACCACATGAGACAGAAACCTCTGATTTCCCAGAATGGTAGACATATTCAGGGCCAACCTGATAGGTGGCTTTTGAAATTACACTCTGAAGGATCAGACTTAAGACAGATAGAAATAGAGATAGAGATATATATAGAAAGAGAGAGACCATATTAAGGCTTTGAGGTCCAAGAATGCCTCACATCCAACTAATTGCTGGACATTTCCATTTGGATTCGATACTCTGACAGCAAAGTCAAAATATCAAAAACCAAATTTAAAACCTTCCTCGTAAAGTGAGTCCTTTTCATGGATGTCTACTTTTGTTAACGGTGGTACCATCCTGAGTCATTTGGGCTTGGAATTATTTTAGGCTTATTTCTCATCCTTATTCTCTATAGCCAATTGGTCACTAAATTTTCTTGTTTTCTTAATTACATATTGAATGCTAATTGTGTGTCAGGTACTGTGTCTGGCCTTGAGGATACTTGGGACACAAAGAAAATAAGATGTAGTTTTGTACCCTGTGAAAAGCTTATAATGTTGGGAGAGAGCTACACAAATAAGGTTATTCTCCCGTGTGACAGCCATGACAGAAGTAATAGGCACGGGGTGTCATAGAGGTGAGATTCCCTGAAAAGGGGAAGCAGGAAAGAAGGTTGCTGTGGGTCATGAGGGTCACATTTGATGCCTGGTGTGAGTGCATGGAATATGTGGGCAACTATAAATGCTGGGGTGGTAAGAGAAAGGGACACAAGCATGTAGGATCGGACAACGGAGGCCTCTTCTATGTTAGATCAAGATGCTTGCACTTGAGCCTTTTTCACAGAAAAATTTTAACTTGGACATGACCAAATGTTTTTTAGAAATATCAAGCAAATATTATTTAATCAAGGGTCTGAGCATGGATACTGGCGATGGGAGATGGAAAGGGGCACATGTGGTCGAAATGAAAGAATGCAGTAATTGTTAGGGGTGTGTGCAGAGCATGGGGGAGGGAGTAAAAGGGAGAAATCCATGATGATTCCCAGGTTTCTAGCTTGGACCACGAGGTGCTAGGAATACAGGACAGGAATACTGGAGACCTGAGGAATATTTCCTCAAAATGTTTTAGGCAACTATGCCTTCCTTTTTATTTCCAATGCACCATCAAGTCCAATTTTCATTAGTTCACGCTGAGACCGCTAGAAAGGACGAGGGTCACAAAAGGCTTCACTGTTCACCCAATCTCACATAGACAATTCTTCATTTTAAAGCATCCTTTGGTTATATAATTCCCCTTTTCAAAAATGCTCAGTAGCATCTACCACTTAGAAGAGTAAGCTTAAACGCCCAAGTTGGATATTTAAGGTGCTTTATAGTTAGGCTGCAGCCTGCCTATATACCTTACTACTTTGCTATATGAAACTTAAGATTCCAGGCTGCTGGCCTGACCCACTATTCTCTGAGTGTTTCCTGGGCATTCTTGCCTCTGTGCCATTTCTCAGACTGTTCTCCTCTCCTCGAATGCCACCCCTTCCAACTCTGTTATCTGAATGCTGGCTATTCTTTAAGGGCCAGCTAATAACCCATCTCTTCCAAAAAGTTATCTTTGTACTATTTAATTTATATGTATTATATATACCATTGTACTGCTAGCTTTCTTTTACAAAATAAAAATTAGTAACTTTGCCTGGCTCCTAAAGGGCAAGTGAAGTTATAGCTCTTTTTTCCTTTAGCACCTAGCACAGCAATGTTCACACAGAAGACTCTCAAAAATGTTTGTGATCTGACTAGCAGATGTGTACATAAGTAACTTCATTTGTTATTATGAAAGCTAGAGTATGATATTTATATTTATCCTTCTCCAGCATGCTCAAAGCCCCCCAAATTAATAAATATTCTTTCAGAAAAAGACTAGCACAATAGGTGTTGATAGGAACCACCTCTTAGCATTGAAAAATAGGTGGGATGATCACAGCAAAAAGGCAGTGGGGTCTTTGGAAGGGAGTATGTTTTAAAGAATGAAGAGCACTACTAAATAAAACCCTTATAGACATGACACATGAGAGATACTCTGAAAGGGAAAAGCCAAGTCAAGTATGATCTTTTGCTATTAGAAACAAAGATAAAGTACAAAGAAAAGGTGAATTACAGCCAATGCTAGTGGCTAGTGAACTCTATATGGTAGGAGAAAAGAGATGATAAAAGTTGTGAAAGCATGTGGTGAAGGCCTGGGGGTGGAGGGTGGGGACGGGCGTGGGTTGGAGGGGGTCAATGGGGAAGGAAGGGGGACACTTGTAATAGTTTCAACAATAAAGATAATTTAAAAAAAAAAGTCGTGAAAGCTGGAGAAAGAAGGTAAGCATAGTGATTCTAAACTGGTTATCTTCTAGAACTCTTAGTATAAAATATTGTTTTATTAATGGGCAAATGATATGTTGTCATAGAAGGAGAGAAATAAAGCATAAAAAATGAACAATATTACTAACTCCATTTGAGAGGATCTATGCCACAAAGCTGGTAAATCTAGGAACTCAAACAACAAAATTGTGGAGGAATGTCTTCCCCCTAAAAATGTCCTTATTATAAGAAAAACATGTCAGAGGAGAAAAATGAAATGGACAGTAGAGTAAGGGAAAGAAGGGAGGGCAGAGGCATGGAAACAGGAGCACATTAGATGTTTATCCACAAACCACCTGGAAGGGGCTAGGAACTGTCCACCCCAGAAGCATTGGGATAAGAAGGAAATTATTGTCTGTTATGCTGTGACTTTTGTATTTGACTTTCATTGGAAATCAGCACACATATATGTATGTCACTATGCTTTGATTCTATATCATTATTTGCCAGTTGTTTTTTTTACTTGAAAGTTTACAATACTATAGTTTGGTCTAAGATACTTTCTGGAAAGGGTACAATTTGCAAAAAATTACAAAAATAAACAGGTCGTTTTCAAGGTCAGTGTGGTAACTCAAACCATCATGCTAAATTGCTTATTCTCCCAAAATAACATACTTAGGGTCTCCCTTAAAAGTACTAGGCATTTAAAAGGTTTTAGGAGTTCAGAGAAGAGCTCCCACTAGGGGGCACTCTAACCATTTTATATCTGGCCAGGAGATAAAACTTTACTATAAACATACAGTACACTTAGCTGTTCATAGAATTAACAGAGAAAAGACAGGGACAGTTGCTCATTCTATATAACTTCACTAGAGGCCCAGTGCACGAGATTTGTGCACTGGAGGAGGGAGGTGTCTCCCAGCTCAGCCTGCGCCCTCTGGCAGTATGGGACTCCTTAGGGGATGTCCGCCTGTTGGTTTAGGCCTGATCCCCCTGTCAGACATCCCTCTCACAATCTGGGACCCCTCCCTCCTTACCACCTGCCTGCAGTGGAGGTGGGAAAGGCTCCCCCCACCGCTGCTGCACTCACCAGCAGTGAGCCCGGCTTCTGGCTGAGCAATGCTCCCCCTGTGGGAGTACAATGACCACCAGGGGCAGCTCCTTCATTGAACATCTGTCCCCTGGTGGTCAGTGCGTGTCATAGCGACCAGTCGTCGTTCTGCATTAGGTAGATTTGCATATTAGGCTTTTATCATATAGGATAAGTAGTTTCTTTCAGTTCCTAAAATAAAGATTTGTGCTTCATGTCTTTTTTCCCCTTTTGCTTTCTCTTTTCCCTAGAGATTCAATTAAAATTATTCATCTCAATAAAGGAATACATCTATTGTGGCTGCTGCTGCTCTATCCACCAACATAAATATCCATCCTATCTCTGTGACAGTCTTAAACAAAAACACTGGCTGTTACTTTCCTCAGTATTATGCAGCTAACTGTAGGCAAATAAAGCTGGATACTAGTTTTCCTTTGCTATAGTCAACCTCAGGCTCACAAACATAGGATCTGAGAATATTCAAAATAACAGAATATAAGTAGTTATAGTTCTCTCTGGCTCTAATCTTTTACAGAATAGGCTACTTTTTTTTTTTAATTTCCCAGCTTTCTCAAAATTTTCTCCTAAACAATTATAATTCACTTGCTGTTTTCTCAGATTGCTTGATGGTTTTTGTCAACAATGCTGAACTCATTGGCTGAAGAGACTTCTGACAAATTATCTCTCTGCATTATCTCTATTTCTTCTACTCTTAAGTCACACTCCAACTGCCAGGTACCTACCAGGATGAAAGTATTTAGCTGACTGAAAGCTAGAATACCTACATATTTCAAGTTCCTGAGTTCTCCTCCTGTTATATGCTGATTTACAACAACAATAATAGTGATTAATAGACAATCAGAGCACCCAGCTACAGTCCTGGCCTTTTTTGTGTGTATTAATCTTCACTCGAGGATTTTTTTCCCAATGATTTTCAAGAGTGGGAGGAAAGAAAAGGGGACAGGGGAAAGAGAAACAGTGATGTGAGAGGCACATTAATTGGTTGCTTCCCACATGTACCCCGACTGGGATGGGGAGACTGTAACCCAGTTACCTGCCCTTGACTGGGAATCAAACCCGTGACCCCTTGATCCTCAGGTCAACTCTATAACCGCTGAGTGAAACTGGTCAGGGCTGAAGTCCTAGTTTTAATGTTGGGGAAGAGGAAGGGAATCTAAGCCAATCTCCCTACTGTTCAGACCCTAGGTACTATTTTCTTTCCCCAGGTTCTGCCAGAAATACTACAAGGGCAAAGAATAATTCCCTTGCTGATTTACTCCTGGCTAATTAGTATTTTGTTTTTGGTATTTCTAGCCTCAAAGTAATTCCCTTTTAGGACTGCTCATCCACACATTAAAAAGGAAAACAGTTGTAGATTTTACCCAGCAGTTTTCCATTTGCTATAGGCGAGGTGAAATGGCGATAATGACTCTGACTTTGGAGTGTCATCCTGATGGCTATGAGGAATGGTTCTCCGAGGGCCCTTTCAGTCCTTGGTATCTGAACAATTTAGAACTACTCCCTGTAATAAAATTACTAAAATCCATCTGGAAAACATGAATCATTTGTAACTTTTAGCTTTGGTATGGTTCTTCAAAAGTTCATGAACCAGTTGTCTTATACCCCTTGATTACTTCAGCAATGCACAAAGAATTTGGTCAACTCAACTTGCTGCTAGATTTAAAAAATAAGAATACATTTACTAATTACCTAATATGGGTGTTTTTTTCAAATATATTTTATTGAATTTTTACAGAGAGAGGAAGAGGGGGATAGAGAGTTAGAAACATCGATGAGAGAGAATCATTGATCAGCCACCTCTTGCACACCCCCCACTGAGGATGTGCCTGAAACCAATGTACATGCTCTTGACCGGAATCGAACCTGGGACCCCTCAGTCTGCAGGCTGACGCTCTATCCACTGAGCCAAACCGGTTTCGGCGATTAATCACCCAATATGTTCTTAAACATTATACTACTAAGGGCTTTTAGGTGTCATGAAGAGATTAGAAAGTATCTGTAAGCTGAATTGTACTATTATATGTGAATTTTATTTTTAATTTTTAAAAATTCAGCTCTCAGTTCCTTCTATGTCTAGGGTGAGAGATAGCATGTCACCTTGAGTCGGGGACTTTTTTTTAATTTTAAATCCTCACCCGTGGATATATTTTCCATTGACTTTTAAATATATATATATATATATATATATATATATATATATATATATATATATTCTTATTGATTTCAGAGAGGAAGGGAGAGGGAGAGAGAAATAGAGACATCAATGATAAGAAAGAATCATTGATTGGCTGCCTCCTGCATGCCCCCCACTGGGGTTCAAGCCAGTAACCTAGGCATGTGCTCTGACCGGAATAGAATCTGGGACCCTTCAGTTCGCAGGCTGATGCTCTAGCTAAACCATCTCTATTGACTCTTTTAAGAGAGTGGAGGGTAGGGTGGAGAGGGAAGGAGAGAGAGGAAGAGGGAGAGGGAGAGAAAGAGAGACATCAATGTGAGAGAAACACATCAATTGGTTGCCTCCTGCATGTGCCCTGGCCAGGCTTGCAACTGAGGTGGGTGCCCTAGACTGGGAATTGAAACCGAGGCCCTTCAGTCCACATGCTGATGCTCCAACCCATGAGTCAAACCGGCCAGAGCTCTATGTGAATTACTAAATGATGATGATGATGATGATGATGATGATGATGATAGGTGAATAGCATTTCCCAACAGTTTGGTATCTAGACCAGAAAAGTTGAAAAGAACATAAAGAAAGCTGATCAATTAAAAGAGGTAAAAGGAGCCAGCTGTGACATGCTCTTATATAAAACATAAATATATCAAGAAATAACTTCTAAAGAAGAAAACAGAGAGGGAAAAAAAGAAAAAGAAGTTGGGTTTGAATTCAAGAAAACTTGTCAAGATGTTAAAATCTAGGAGTGTCTTGATATATGTACTATTTGTTTGTTCCTTAACTGGAGCTTTCAAAAAGTAATGATTAAAAAAAAAGTGATGATGATAAACATTTTTTGTAATTCAGTTATTTTTAATGAATCAACTAGACACAGTTCTAAATTGGATCATATGAGAATGGAAGCTGTATTTGCTTGTGGATACATGTGGTTTGCTCTTACATCACTATGACAAGAGTCAAATCCTAAGACTCAAATTTAACAAGTAAAACTAAGAAACTATCAAATGGTATTACAGAGGTATTTCTGAAGATCTGTTTTACTGCTTAGAGACATAAGATAAAGGCTTACGAAAAGGATCTATGTGTGGATATAAATGGTTGTGAATCATCAAATTTTACTTGTGGAAATAAAGGGTAAAGGAAAATTAATAAATGAATAAGTGTGCTTTATAGAGCATGTTACGAAGACCAGACAATTCTTAGCCTAGCCTCAGAGAAACTGCTCACATACTTACTTTCTCCACAAGGCAATAAATGACTGTGCTGACACAAATCCTGTCTTCTCTCCCCCTGCAGCCCTGAACATGGGAGCTTTCCAATAGAGAGGACAGCCACAGACCTGCAAATAAAACATAAATGCAGTGTAAGCCAAGGAGCTGTGAAGAGATAACATGGCCAAAGAGAGGGTTTTTGTGACTTTTACTCTTCAAGCCATGGCGGACCAAAGGGCCTTTGGGGGAGCAAAACTGAGACAAAGGCACATTTTTCAGGTAGAGACAGGGGAAACAAAATAGAGGGATGTTTAATGAAGAAAATGGAAATTCATTGACACTTTTCTCCAAGTTCATTTATAGTGATGCTTCTTTTCCTATCCTGACATTAAAACAATCAGTCTTTCCCCTTCCTAACACTTTTACATATATATTTTCTATCTTCTAGAAAGAAAAAGAAACGACTAAATGTCATGGTTGTGCATGCCCTTCCTTCCTATGGCAGAAAACTAGTCACCTTTATTACTCTGTCATTTGGTGTTAATACACCCCAGTTCTGTCTCCCGCTCTCTCGTTTGCATATTATGTTAAGCCCCAGGTTCAAGAACAACCAGGAAAGCCTTGACTGCTCAAGAAAATAGCTATAAATCTATTTAAATGGTTACAATTCAGGTAAAAGATAAAAGTTAAAAAATCAAAATGCTATAGTTTATTTATGTATTAGAAGCTACCACAAATTATAAAAGCTACCACATATTATAAAAGGCTGAATAACTGGTAATGAATACAATTACAATACCCTAAAAACATAATAGTTTTTTCCTTCCTCAATAAAAAGCTTTCTTTCAATTAAATCTCTAAATGTTACCAATTTTGTATAGTAGGTATACCAGTTAATAATGACAGATTTTGTAATAAAAGAAAACATGATAATTTCAAGAGAGACATCAAAAGTGCTTTATTCAGCCCAAACCGGTTTGGCTCAGTGGATAAAGCGTCGGCCTGTGGATTGAAAGGTCCCAGGTTCTATTCCGGTCAAGGGCATGTACCTTGGTTGCGGGCACATCATCAATAGAGGGTGTGCAAGAGGCAGCTGATCGATGATTCTCTCTTATCCAATGTTTCTAACTTTCTATCCCTCTCTCTTCCTCTCTGTAAAAAAATAAATAAAATATATATTTTTAAAAAGTGCTTTATTCAAAGTAATGTCCATCGCTAGCTATACATTTTCCCCATCTTTCAGGTAATTTGTGGATACTGTCCCAAAAGAACTTTGCTTGTTTTGAGGCAAATCATTCAGAGACCCAAATTTCCACTTCTTCATACGTTCTGAAGTGCTGCTCAGAAAGTGTATGTGCCATCAATCGGAACAAGTGGCAATCTGAAGGAGGAAGGTCTGGTGAACACAGCAGGTGGGTTAACACTTCCTAGGCAAGATCTTTTAACGTGTCTTTAACTGGTTTTGAAGTGTGTGATGGTGTGTTATCATGAAGCAAAATTACTTTGCCGTGTCTTCTGGCACATTCTGATCATTTCACAATCAAAGTGTTGTTCAAATTGATTATTTGTTGTTGGTAGAGATCAGTATTAACGGTTTCAACTGGTTTTCGAACAGTGATCCTCAACCTTTCTAAAGACCCTTTAATACAGCTCCTAATGTTGTGGTGACCCCCAGCCATAAAACTATTTTCTTGCTATTTTATAACTGTAATTTTGCTACTGTAATATCTGTGTTTTCTGATGGTCGACCCACAGGGTGAGAACCGCTGCTGTAGAGCCTAAGACCACCAGAAAACACAGATATTTACATTATGATTCATAAAAGTAGCAAAATTACAGTTATGAAGTGGCAACGAAAATAATTTTATGGTGGGGGGTCACAACATGAGGAACTGTATTAAAGGGTCACGGCATTAGAAAGGTTGAGAACCACTGTTTTAGAAGCCCGTAATATACCACACCTTCCTGATCCCACCAAACACATTGTCTTCTTTCCGAAGAGATTTGGCCTTGCAGTTGATGTTGATGGTTGACTTGGATCAACTCATTATTTTTTATGCGCTTGGGATTCTCAAAATAAATCCACTTTTCATAGCCAGTCACAATTTTGTTCATTTGGGATTCTCAAAATAAATCCACTTTTCATCTCAAAAAACCTTTCTTTTGTGCCACTGAAGCAACATTTTACTGATGACTTTTCGGTTTTCCATTTTGTCTTTAATTCAATTGATGTGGCACCCATTTTTCTTCCTTTAAAATCTTTCCCATTGATTGTAAAGGATTGTAAATTGTTTGCTGAGCAACATTTAATATCTCTGCAAGTTGTTTTTGAGTTTGACAGGCATCTTCATCCAATAATGCTTGTAACTGTTGGTCTTCAAACTTTTTCAGTTGACCTGGGCGTTATTTGTCTTTCACATCGAAATCATCACTTTTACAGCATTTAAACCAGCATTCACAAACATCCTGAGATGGAGCATGTTCACCATAAGCTTCCCGAAATATATGATAACTTTTTCTTCAAAATAAAGTAATGAATTAAAATTTCCCACAAATGCTCTTTTTTTGGCACGAAATTTGACATTTTTAAGCGTAAAAATATCTATGATGTTAACACCTTCAGCAAACTTGACATATGAAGTTTTGAACTTTTCTGTAAATACAACAAAATAGCGTACATATCAAATCGTATCTATCAACATATGTGTAACCCCATTTATTGGAAAAAATCTGCATTAACTGGTATACCTAGTACACATATAAAACATATTCCCAAACCTGAAACTCATAGCAAAGAGACACCTCTTGCTATTAAAGAAATTCTTATTATTCATATTAAATGTAGGATCCGTTGAGCCTTCATCATTGAATTTCTCCATTGGAGATTGACAACATGTGAATCCACATTAGGTGAAGTTGTGAGTCCTTAGCACAAGGGGGAGCTCCACAGAAGACTGAAGACTAATCCCAGCCTGTCATTAGTTACACGGAGGAAGCCCACGCCTGCTGGCTCCATGTCAGAGAGGAGGAGATGGAAGGTAAGATTCACGCAAGGGAGGTAAGCACAGGGCAGAAATAAGATGCTGCTCCTGCCAAGGCCACTAACGCATGTTCTGCAAGCAGGAGGGAATTTAAGATTTCATAAGTCCAGAGTTCAAATACCTCCACTGAGGTCAAGAATGAAGGAAAAGTGTTGCTTAGCAACCAAATAGATTGTTTATTGTGTAAGTTATGATTGCCAAGGTCCTAAGCTCACAATTAATATATTTTGGGTTGTAAACTGTCAAATCCACTTTCCCCAATCCCAAACCTCCCTTTTCATGTGAATTGGTGGTTTGCCAAAAAATGCTCTCAGATGTGACAGGCAATTGGCAGCTGCTGGGGAAGCGGAAAGAAGAGCCTGCATTAAGACGGTGGGGGTGCAGAGCCACAAACGGCAAGTCCAAGGAGAGACTGGAACTGACTTGCCAAAGTTCTTGAAACTCCCACCATTAGTCATTCATGGATTTTTCAGAATTGGAAGGGACTAGGAATCCTTTAGCTCAACCTTGAGAAGTGGTCACCAGCCCCAGCCGAACACTTTCAAAGGCTGTGTGCTTATTTGCCTCCCCTGTGGCAATTTACAATATTTATTCCCTTGGACTCCTATTAAAATACATCTATGTCAGCTTGTAAGACGTATTAAGCCACTGAGATTAACAAACATTTATTATGACCCAAAGGCAAAATCCTAAAAGATAAGGTAGAGAATGGATGTTTTAAAGTAGACTGAAAAGGGTTGACCTAGTTTGCTCATAGTAGGGTACCCTGAGTAAACAAGTGTTAGGGTATCAGACCCCTGGAGAAAATGCCAAAGGAAAAGAATGGGAAGGGGCAGTGAATGGCAAGGACTTTAGATATTGTACCTTGACTATTATAAAGTATGGTTGGCCGAAATCGGTTTGGCTGTGGATAGAGCGTCGGTCTGCGGACTGAAAGGTCCCAGGTTCGATTCCGGTTTAGGGCATGTACATTGGTTGTGGGCACATCCCCAGTAGGGGGTGTGCAGGAGGCAGCTGGTCCATGTTTCTCTCTCATCGATGTTTCTAGCTCTCTATCCCTCTCCCTTCCTCTCTGTGGAAAATCAATAAAATATATATATTTTAAAAAGTATGGTTGGCCTGCATCTGCTTAAAAACAAAGAATGAAGATAAAGGTAATCAGGAGATTAATAAGAATATGAAAAAGTAAATGATATTCATATGAGGGCAACAGAATATAGCCTTTTATAACAGAGGAGAAAACAAGCCAGGGTCAAGACTTTTTATAAAGGATGGTTGACAAGTGGGGGTGTTCAGGGAGATACAGAAAATGGGTTTAGGAAACTTAGGTTTATAGGAGCAGGCAAGAGTCAATGTGGCAATCAAAGTCATTGGAACAAAGGAAACTTAACACCTATAATTTGATCTAAGAATCGTCTAACAACATAAAGAGCTGAAAGCAAGGTTGTCTAAATACACACAGGAAAATACAATCACCAATATTTGCAATGTTCTTTAACATTTTAAAATGTCTCATCTTGTTACTTCGTTTGGTCCTCATATATTCCCCAGGTTGAAGAGGGCAGGTGTTTGTGGGTGTTTTATTTATTTATTTATTTATTTTTAAATTAATCACCTGAGGATATTTTCCACTGACTTTAGAGAGGGTGGAAGAGAGGGGGAGAAACACTGATGTGAGAGAGACGCATCGATTGATTGCCTCCCACACACGCCTGACCAGAGCCAGGGATTGAGCCTGCAACCCAGGTCTGTGCCCTTGACTGGAACTGAACTCCTTTCAGTGCGAAGCCCAGCGTTCCATCAATTGAGCCAAACCATCAGGGTAGTGGTCGGCAAACTCATTACTCAACAGAACCAAATATCAACAGTACACGATTGAAATTTCTTTTGAGAGAAGAAAACCGACTTCTGCACATGGGCCACGAAGTTTCAATCGCACTTTATGTGCAAGCCCACACGTGATATTTTGTGGAAGAGCCACACTCAAGGGGCCAAAGAGCCACATGTGGCTCATGAGCTGAAGTTTTCTGACCAGTGGGCTGGGCAAGGGCAGGTATTTTTAAAGGGCAGGTATAAAGTACCTCTATAGGGTACTTTATAGGCCACGGGTATGATGACTCAAGATGATGCTACATCAGCCCAGCTGGTGTGGCTCAGTAGTTGAGTGTTGACCCATGAATCAAGAGGTTTCGGTTTGATTCCCGGTCAGGGCACATGCCTGGGGGCAGACAGGAAGTGGCAGATAGATGATTTTCTTTCATCATTGATGTTTCCCTCCCTCCCTCCCTGAAATTGACAAAAATATATTTAAAGAGAGAAAAAAAGATAATGATACATCAACCAGAAGAGGAGCTGGGGGGGCTTTGTATGGTTCAGAAAGCAGTTCCACTCCCCCCCCCCCCCCCCAACAATCTCCTGCTAGAGGCTCGGTCTCTGACAAATGCTTTTCCTACTGTTCCTCAGTTTCTGTTCCTGCACTGCCTTTGTCCCTCTTAGATTCATTCTCTCATTACTTCTCCATCATCACTTAAAGCTGTGGGAAAAAGTATACACTACACACCGAGCATTTAATCAGAATGGACATTAATCTCTCCAGCACTGTTTGAGGTCCAAGGTGAATAAGCTAAACCTCACCAACAGATGCAGACTTCGTAACATAGAGATTTCTTTTCATTTAAAAAAAACAGACCATAGCCTCTAAAGTTATACTTAAGTGTCACTAAAAGTATATTGAAATTCAAGCTGGCCTTCCAAATAGCTTTATAAGCCACAAGAATCCATAAAACTGTTAATTTATTGCTCCCACCACCTCGCTCCTCAATGTCCCTTAAAGGTGGTCTTTCTTCTCCCTTTCACATGGTCACACCCTGTGAGAACACAAGCATAAGGAGTGCAAGGTTTGCAGGTGCTAGTTCCTGCCCAGTGGCAGAGAAGAGCGGTCAGCACAGTAAAGAATGGCTGAAAGTAAGAATGGCTTAGTGAGTGCTAACAGACTGCCACAGCCAAAGAAAAGCTGGTTTTATGAGGATCAGCTAACTGGAAGACACGATTAAGAAATTTTTTAAATAAATGACTTTAAAAATAGACAAAATCCAGTAACAATCCAATAATCCAAAAACAAAACAATGTAAACCAATACACTTGTGATATTTCCTGAGGTCATTATATGCACACTCTCACTTTTATGTGCAATGTTATTTTAAAATATATATATATATATATATATATATATATATATATATATATATATTATTGGTTTTTCACAGAGAGGAAGGTAGAGGGACAGAGAGTTAGAAACAATGATGAGAGAGAAACATCGACTAGCAACCAATGTACATGCCCTTGTCCGGAATCGAACCCAAGACCTTTTAGTCTGCAGACCGATGCTCTATCTATCCACTGAGCCAAACCGGTTTTGGCTATGTGCAATGGTATTTTTAACTTTTTAAAGGTATGAGCAGTTTACCTTGCTATCTCAACTGACAATTAAGGTCTAAGAGCAATGAACACCAATGCTTGGCACCCATACATGGAACTTAGGGCTACAATCAAGTACATTTCAGACAAGTTGATCAGCCAAGTATGTACACTGTCTACTGTGCCACATGATGATTTCGTATAAAGAGCAAATTGTTATGTAAATGACTTACTACACAAAATAATTTTCTAGCTTTTTAAACTTTTCTATGCTGTCAGCTTTAAGACTGGCAGTTTTCCTGACATACAGATTGCTCATCACTGCCTATAAATAGCAAAGTCCTTTCTCTGACTCCCCAGCACGCACAGACCTATCCTTATTACACTCTTTAAAAAATATATATATTTATTGATATTTTACAGAGAGGAAGGGAGAGAGAGAGAGAGCTAGAAACGTCCATGAGGGAGAAACATCGACCAGCTGCCTCCTGCACACCCCTTACTGGGGAATGTGCCTGCAACCAAGGTACATGCCCTTGACCAGAATCGAACCCGGGACCTTTCAGTCCGCAGACCGACGCTCTACCACTGAGCCACACCGGTTTCGGCCTCTTTATACTCTTTCCTTCAATACACGGGGGTTGGCAGAAGTGGAAGCCCATTTTGGAGGGGAGAACTGAGAGCCCAAATGCAGAGATGTGCCTGTGAGAGGGCAATTGGGTCAGACTCAGACACAGAACAGCAGTTTGGGTTTTATCCTCAACAATAGTTTTCAAACTTTTTTTTTTAATATATTTTTTATTGATATTTTACAGAGAGAAAGGGAGAGAGATAGAGAGCTAGAAACGTCGATGAGAGAGAATCATCGACCAGCTGCCTCTTGCACACCCCCTACCGGGGATGCGCCCGCAACCAATGTACATGCCCTTGACTGGAATCGAACCCGGGACCTTGTAGTCCACAGACCGACGCTCTACCACTGAGCCAAACCGGTTTCGGCAGTTTTCAAACTTTTAAATACTATTCCTAAAAGCAGGGAAATCAATCCCAGTGTAAGTGTGCATGGGGTCTTGGGAGCTCCCACTTGGTCTCCTACCTGTCCACATGCAGCTCTTAGCCTACCAAAGCCCTGTCTCTTGAAGCACAGCCTGAACTCACTGCTAAATTCCCAGGCATGATCTGACTCTCCAACATATGTGCACGATAAAAATGAACCCAACCAAACGAAAGCACAGCTATGAATGCTAGGAATCCCTGAATATTGCTGAGCTGGGAAACAGCATTATCAAATACAATGTAATGGTCATGCTCAGTAGTAACTGTTGTAAGCGAGGGCTAGAGACATGGAATCCACTTACTAAAGATTTTATAGCAGTCCTGGCTTTAGGAGCTAAGATCTTAAAAGCAGTTGGATATACTGGAAAGTATCAAAGACTTGCTTTTTAGTGAAAAATCCATTTATTTCTGAGAATCACTGTGTTGAGCTGGCCTAGTTGTTCCTGATCTGGCTTCAGGACAAAGAGCTATGATTAGTGGGTGAGAACAAAAAATAATATTCATATTCAACACAAGGGACTTATATCTAACAAGTGAGGCTATATTTAATGATGAAATAGGTTGCTTGGTAAAATAGTGAGTTTCCTGTCACTAAAAGCATTCAAACAGAAAATGAATTTGTATGTTAGTGATGTCATGGATGCAATTCCTATATTAAATTAGAAGCTGCACTAGAAGTGCACTAAGATTTTCTTCAAACTTAACAGTCCCATGTAACAGGACCATAGCTAAACATATATCAGGATCAAATACATTTTTTCAACATGGGGGAAAAAAAACCCTATGCATGCTTAAAAGCAGAGAGCAAAGAGGCAGAGGAGAGAGGGAGATTGGGATTACTAGGGAAGGGCAAATATACATCATTTAGTAGTTGTATTACCTTGGCAATTTTTCCCATTTCATAAATATCTGCTTTCTGATCTTCAATATCCATGAAAGCAGCTTCAATCCTGCTTAGAATCTGTTCGTGGTTACTGCAGGCATCTGGGAGTCCTTCAGGAAAGTAGAACTGTGGAATGTTTATGGACAATGGTGCGTGCACAACCTTATTCACACGAGGAACAGGAGAGAGAGGTTGGGGAGTACTTGGAAAGGTGGCTGGAGGTGGCAATGGGGTTCCAGACTTCTTTTCTAGTTTATTTTGAATCTGGAAGGAAAATGTGAATATGAGACACAAAAATTATAAACAGCATATATTTCTTGAAAGTTCTCACCAGTAATAAGTAATAAATAAGTCACAATTAGAGACAGCAGAGATTAAGAGCTCACTCCTTTTGAGGGTGGCAAGCATGTTTCTAGGTAATGCTTATCCATACTAAATATATTAACACATCAACCATCTGTCAATGCCTGAATTTATATAAATTCATGCTTAAAAATCCTACATTTGCTGAAACCAGTTTGGCTCAGTGGATAGAGCGTTGGCCTGCGGACTGAAAGGTCCCGGGTTCGATTCCTGTCAAGGGCATGTACCTTTGTTGCGGGCACATCCCCAATAAGGGGTGTGCAAGAGGCAGCTGATCGATGATTCTCACTCATTGATGTTTCTAACTCTCTATCCCACTCTCTTCCTCTCTGTAAAAAAAAAAAAAAAAAAAATCAATATATTTTTTTAAAAAATCCTACATTTCCCATAAATTATATGGCAGGCATCTTTTTAAAATATATATATTTTTTATTGATTTCAGAGAGGAAGGGAGAAGGCTAGAGAGATAGAAACATCAATGATGTGAGAGAGAATCTATGATTGGCTGCCTCTTGTACACCCCACACTGGGATAGAGCCCACAACCTGGGCATATGCCCTAACTGAGAATCGAACCATGACCTCCTGATCCATAAGTTGAGCCATGCTAGCCAAGCTATGGCAGACATTTAAGAGCAATGTCAGCAGACATATTAAGAATCTCAAGATGTATTTTGAGTCTGTTAGGACTGGATTAGTAAATTCTTTTTGAAGACTGTTCTTGGTCTTTCTGTGCATTTCTCTCTCCTTCAATAGGCAGATAGAATAAATTTTTAAAGATGTCAATCTAAAATCTATTGGAGGGAGTGTCCTTTCACTTTCTTTTCTAGTTTAAATTTGTCTTAGGTGGAATCACTGCCAGCCCTGATTCAGAGAACGTCTTTGTTAAGAAAATTAAAGCATTTTTGTTTTGGAATGTCTTCTGTCAGGCCAATTTACGTGCCACTAGAGATATGCCATTTTTTTCCAAGACATAAATTGCTCTCATTTTTGGTACATTCTAATAGGCAAGGATCATTGTCATTAATTTCATCACAGCCAAACTTCCTTTACTGTTTATTAACTCATTTATACTTTACATAGTTTACAGCAAGGACAGTATAAAAAGGAGGTGGAGAGTAATAGGGAGATGAAAATTATCCATTAGTTCAGAGAGTCCTAGAAGGAAAAGTAAAAAGATTCCATGAAGATTTTCAGAGTTTAAATTTCTCCTCTTAATTTTGACCAATTATCTATCAAGGCTTATGAGCATGACACTATTAGATGCCATATGAAGTCTAAAAGAAGGCATGACTATTGACCAACTAGATTTTAAATTCACTGTGAACACCAAGTATTGCTTGAGTGTTCTTCCTTAACTTATCCTAATGCCATTCTTAAATTTTGAGTAATAATTTATCTGTAAGTAAATCTATCATATTTCCTTTTGACATAGGGCTTATAACATGATATTTAGATTCAGGACAAAAATCTTTGCTACCTTTGAAATATATGAGTAAAATAGGAAGATTCATTCATATAAATACATAAATGTGATTGAATCTCCTATTTTTGTTATACATGACCCATTTCTCATGTTAATATCTGACATTAATACAAAGAGTGAAGTCTACTCATATATTATAATACTACTGGGGCTATGAAGGCAAGTTGGTCACACCAAGCCACTGCTGCAGTACCAGGATGTCGGCCATGTAAAGTAGAAGTCTAGGAAGAAATTGCTGGCATGGTTCTGAAGATTTAATAATAAATAAAATAATCACATTTATAAAGAATTTAGTTTACAAACCACTTTTGATTTAACAAACTGATAATCTATTCTAAGTAAACATTTCTCTCTACCTTAGTGCTAAATCTGCAAATATTATATAGTCTTGAGTCAATGACAATAGAAATTGTTCTTAAACTTCTAAAATAAGGCATATAATTCTTCAGGTCTTTACCTAGGTTATTACATTAGTGTTATTTCCTTTCTATTATTCAATGCTAAAAAGATTTGTGATACAAGCATACAAATCATCAAAATTATGTTTCCCCAAAATGTTTCCCAAGTATGACATCCAGAGCAGTTATGACTGTAGGATTAAGACCACTGGTGCCAGTGAGGATGAAACCCAATAGTCTAATGAACACATGCTAGTGGGGAAGTTTAAAAGAAAGCCTTCAATGTTGACTCTACACTTTTGCTCTGACAGAAATAAGTGACATTCAGAACAAACCCTGGCTATCTGTCAAAGTTTTTATTTGAATGGGAATATTTGATTATATAATAGTCTATTTTACTTTCCTTAAGTGTATCTGCTAACACAGAGCAATTCATGATAGGCAACTATTTATTAATTCCCTGGTTGATACACATTTGATAACAGTGATGTTAATATTTAAAAGGGAAAATATAAAGAATACATATTGTGAACTTTTGGTTGTATCAATTTACTTTCCATGGAATTTAAACTTTAATGTAGTTTAATAAAACTGACTTTACAAACATTATAAAACAAAACAGAGTAATATAAATTTTGCCAGATTTACCAGCAAGTTTAGCATTTGCTCACTTTGAATAAAATTGTTTCACTCAAATCTAGGAACAGCACTAAAACAGAATTAGTTGGGTAAAAGTATCTCATTCTCCATTTCAGTCTTTCCCTTTATAAACACAGTATCATTTAGAGATTCCTTCTGAATAGTATCCTTATACTATTATACCATTGTAGCATTTCCAATATTTGATCATTTTAAGCTATTAAAAAACACCTTCCAATCAAATAATATGGTCCAATCAAATAATATGAAATTACTCTGGGTCAGAATAACTATGAATCTATAGTTTGTTGCTGAGTTCTGGATGCTCATCATTTGTATGGCCCTTGATTTGTACTGTAGTCAGTGTTGGGTACTTGTTTAGTGAAGTACTGGCCATATCAGTGTAAGCAAATTAGCAAGGGCTAGGCAAAGTAGTCACTGCGGGCAGAAATGACTCAGTCTCACAGCTTGCTGAGGGAGGACATTCTTTCACCTCCCAAAGTTAATTGCCTCCCTTTATTACTCTTTAATAAAGTGATGTTAACATTTAAAAGGGAAAATATCATACACACAATTGTCTAACTATAAAACTAATTCTTCCTTCAAAGAAAAAAAGGATTAACAGGATATATACTTAAAAAATATTCATTACAGATGTATGTTAATTCAAACATAGCCTGTTGATTCAAAGCACAAACAGGACTTTTAACACAGAAATTTTACACCCCCCCCCCCAAATTGTAAAATATGTGTTAAGTTGATTTATTGTCTCTAAAACTAGATTCCCTCTCTACAGAGAAAAATGTGAGTACTGTACTCAGGTCCAAAAGGTCTATTTTTAAACCTGTTGGAATCTCTCTACAAATAGCTTTCTGTAAATAGCTGAATAGAGGACACAGATTAATTCCTTGATCTAATATCAAGTGAGCTGTAAAATTATTTGTAAGTTAGTTCATTGGGTGGTTTTATTAGTAATAAAAATATTTTAAAAGAAACACACAAGTTTCAAACCTGTGCCTGCTGAAATGACTTTAGCCGCTTCTTAAAACGTGACGGGAGAACAAAATCACAGCCCCTTGCCAGGAAAGCTAACTCTCCCCTTAAATCCGGGTCCCTTCGAAGAGATGTTTCCTTGATCATCATCTTTGAAAAGTGGATGTTTACTTAGCAACTGTCCAGCACACTTCTGAAGATAATCAGATTTAATACGCTGTCAATCTTGTCAGGTAGAAAGGTATTTTTTTCTTCTTATCTTCCAAAGAAATTAAGCTCAAGCATTGTGCTCTCCCAGCCTCCAGAGACCACAATCCATGCTTGTACTGACATGCAGCTGGTTCCCAAATACAGCCTGTGGATCCCAATACTTGCTCATAGTTTTCAAGTTAGAAATTCGCCTGTAATGGGCCTGTTGCTCCTCGTAGGTAGCTTTATGTCAAATTGACCTGCACCTGGTGAGAATACAGCCTTATGGGAAAGGAAGCATCCCCTACTCTGACGCCAAAGTTAGAAACATTACAGTGGACCTAAAAATAGCGACTTCTCAGATAATGCTAACTTCTTAAACCCAGAGTATGTGAGGCATCAATTCAAATAGTTTCTCCTCAAACCAGAAGAGAAAGAACATTTTTGATTTTGCTATTTAATATTTTATAAAAAAAGAACAAGCTGACCTTCAAACTTGAAACTATTATTTTAAGAATAGTTTATTTCTTATTTGAAGGAAAGCCAATATCCAAAACTATCTAGTTACATCCAGTCAAAACAGGGAGAAAAACAAAATTTCATTCTCAAATGAGGATATTTGTTGGTGTCAGATCTAAAAATCAAATCCTTTTTGTTTGTTTGCAGAAGACTATGTTAATCATAAAAAATACTTTTTGGCAGTGATTCTATCCATTGTAGCATTCCAATATTTGATCATTTTTAAGCTATTAAAAACACCTCCCAGAAGTTAATTGCCCTCAGCAAGCTGTGAGATTGAATCATTTCTGCCCGCAATGACTACTTTGTGTAGCCCTTGCTAATTTGCTTACTAATATGGCCAATACGTCACCAAACAAGTACCAAACACTGACTACAGTATTAATCAAGGGCCATACAAATGATCAGGATACATTAGAAAATATATCGTCAAAGTGTTAGTTAGGAAAGTGGAACAATTGATGCCATAGAAAGCAGTTTTCGATACATAAAAGTGAGTGCAATTTGGCTACCATTAAGGTACAAAAGCTGATCAAATAGCAATGACATACTTCCATTTTTAATTTGTGGCTGTTTTCCCCTTCAATGGGCTTTAAACAAATAATCTGATTTTAAAATATTCTGTTATCATATATTAAAGTTCTGCCTCATAGAGTTATTTACAAGTGGCTCTTCAAGTACTCTCTCATGTTTAACATTTAGATTTCAATATTTATTTTTGATCAACCACATTATTCAGTCAATATTTATTTTCTATTTCTAGAAAATATAAACCAAATAGCATTACCAAGTAAACCCCCAAACCCAAAACATCTCACAACTCCCTTCTATTGAATATTTGTCTAATTTAGAAGGAATTAAATTCAATTGTTTACTACAACTTAAGTTAGCTTTTTTTCCTTGATTTCCTTTCAAGACATTCTGACAACACTTTAAAATGTATACACCTGGCTTATATGCTTAAACCTGAGGTTTTAAATTTCCTTTTCCTTTTTAAGGTATATAATTCTCCAGTCCAACTGAAAACTTCCAATATGGTTGAAAGAGGATTACAATGAAAACCAATGGCTAATGCTTCAATGGCCCCTCTTTCTCCTTCCCTCCCCCCAATTTTCTCTCTCTGGGCTTAATGTTCACTACTCTTTGAGCTAGGTAGCTTTCCTGTTTTTGTTTTTTCTTACATTTTTGCCTAGAAATCTATTTTCCTCCTATATTGTTTACCTCCAAATTAAACCACCAAAAACATTGTTGTGAATGCCACTAGGACTTTTGGCTTATGGTGTAATTAATGCTTTTTCAATCAAAGCACACCATCTTCTTCCCAACACCAGCCTGTGGCTTCAGGGGGTGATTTTTCATTCCCTTCCTGAGAAAGCAGATTAGTAGTTGCCAGGGGCCAAGGGGAAGTGACTGCTAATAAATACAGGTTTGAAGGTAGAGGTAGTGAAAATGTTTTGGAATTACATAGTGCTGATGGTTGCATAATCTTGTTGAAAATTCTAGAAACCAAAAAATTGTGTACTTTAAAAGGGTGAACTGGCCGAGGCCGGCTTTGTTCAGTGGATAGAGCGTCGGCCTGCGGACTGAAGATCCCAGGTTCGATTCGGTCAAGGGCATGTACATTGGTTGCGGGCACATCCCCAGTGGGGGGTGTGCAAGAGGCAGCTGGTTGATGTTTCTCTCTCATTGACATTTCTAGCTCTCTATCCCTCTCCCTTCCTCTCTGTGGAATATCAATATATTTAAAAAAAATAAAAATAAAAGGGTGAATTGTATACTATGTGAATTATCTCTCAATTTTAAAAAGCCTTTCTCATCTTGGCTCTGTTAGATTAAAAAGTGAATTACATGGAATTATAGACTTTGTTTAAAATATCTTTGCAAATAAGAAAAGAGAAGAAAATGATTACAAGCTAATTAATCTTAATCCTAAACTTGAACATCCTTCTCTTTTATGCTCTAACCTGGTGTTTTTAAAAAGTGTTTAATTAAATAGCTTGCCTTGTGTTATTAATGTTATTTTACTCTCATACAGTGATACACTGGAGTAGGGGGAAAAGGCCATGTGGTGGTGTTTATCTATAGTTTCTTTGCTTCTGGCCTAATCCTTAGGCTTACTGGTAACTTCACTGGTTGCAGCAAACAGATCTAATAAGCACCTCTGTGTCTTGCTTCAATTGCCTCCAAATGATAGGAACACATTCCATGACTAATAACAGGAAGAACCCATAAATCTAGTATTTTTATTTTTGCCTCTAAGTGTTCCTAAAACTTGGGGATAGATGTTCTAGGAGCAGGTATGATGATTTGTGCATTGATAATGAAGCAGCAGCAATATGATTGCTTTATGATTGCCTATTGTAATCAATACAATTGTTTTACAATAGCATAGACTATACACTAATGAATGGTTATAAATTTTAAAAATATATATTTTATTGATTTTTTTCTCAGAGAGGAAAAGAGAGGGTAGAGAGTTAGATTCATAGATGAGAGAGAATCATTGATCAGTTGCCTTTTGCACACCCCCTACTGGTACATGCCCTTGACTGGAATTGAACCTGGGTCCTTTCAGTCCGCAGGCTGACGCTCTATCCACTGAGCCAAACTGGTTTCGGCTGGTTATGAATTTTTTATGGCAAATAGTATTATAGTCATATTCATAATACAGTATTGGAAACATTGTTTATTTCTAGAAAAACCACTTACTTGTAATGATAGGTTGATAGCCAATTCTCCATTAGAGAGAAGTATACTGTATAGTAATTTTTTTGTAAGCAAAATTATAAAACAGGTAGAAAATGAACACATTTATTTTACATTAAATATATTACTCACTTTATACTTATTAAGGTAGACTATCCACTACCATGCAAGTCTTGCACATGATGAATACTTAAGCAATGATGATGATGATAATACAAAAATGTTTCATATAGTTGTTGCCGTAGTTATTAAATTTTCCACGAAGACACATATATACACAAAACATTTAATAACCATGACATGAGTGAATATTTGGTGTCTATTTAGTGGACTTGGATAATCATAAAGATCTTCATCTTTGCCAGGTCAGTGTTGCTCAGTGGTTGAGCATTGTCCTATCAATCAGGTCACGATTAAATTCCCAGCCAGGGCACATGTCTGGGCTGTTCTATCCGGCCTGCGGAGCCGAAAGAGCAGAGGGTTCTCTTGCTCTCCCCTCCAATCCTTCACCAGCAGCCCAAGATGAGAGTGCCACCATGGTCAGGTTGCTTTTGTTCTGGCCCTCCGGTCCAGTTTAAGAACCCATTGTGGGCCTCGAGTCATAAAGTTTGCCCATCCCTGAGCTGATTAGTGATTCTTTCTCATCATTTCTATCTCTCCCTTCCCCTGAAATCAAAAATATATTAAAGAATAAAAACTTCATCCTTGTCTTTTTCATGTTGAATAGGTTAAGGAGGAAGAGAAAGAGGAAGGGTTGGTCTTGCTATCTCAGGGGTGGCAGAGATAGAAGAGACAGAAGGGGAGGCAGGGAAGGGGCAGGCGCACTTGGTATAACTTTACAGAAATATATTGTAGTTTTGTCTGTTTTGCTTTGTCATTTCTCTAAAAATGTTTCTATATGGTACCAATCCTTTCACCATATGCTTTAGTTTCAGTGCCTGTATCATAGAAAGGTCCATATAGTGAAAGCCAAAAGCAGTCTTGAATATTCAGAAATCTTTTGTCTCACTGTCTGATATCAACTGTTTTCTGGCTGCTTTTTCTGTCTTCTTCCTCGTAGTCTGACACTGGTTCAGAAACACTCAACTCCATCAAGCCGTCTTCTGTAAATGTTCTGGAATGCAGTCTACGAGCTCTTGAATTTCTCCAAGATCCATATCCAGAAACCCTTCACCATCCACCTTTGCCACATCCACAATCTGTCATGACTTCCTTGATTGGCCCTGTCGTAAATCCTGTGAAGTCATGCACAGCATCAGGGCAGTTTCTCCAGAAGGAATTTATTGTTTCGGGCTTGATGGCTTTTATTTTTTGTATAGCAATGGTGGCATCTTCGATGGTGTAATTCTTCCAGACTCTCATTATGTTCTCCTTAATGGGGTTCTCTTCTGTAGCACTGACAATCCTTTCCATAGAGTACCATGTGGTAATGAGGCTTAAGGGTCCTTATGAACCCCAAATGTAGAAGATGAATCAGAACTCGTTGGTTTGGGGCAAGCAGACCACTTCAGGATCTTTGGTGTTGAACTCAAGGGGTTTGGCATAGCCAAGGGCAATGTCCAATAGCAAAAGAACTTTAAAAGGCAGTCTACTAGCAGGATACTTCCTGACTTTAGGGACAAAGCATTGATGGAACCAGTCCAAAAAAATGATTCTCGCTGTCCAACCCTTCCTGTTGTATAACCAAAAAGCTGGCTGCTGGTGTTTGCCTTTTCCTTTTAAGGCTGGGGGTTAGCAGCTTTGTAGATAAGGACAGTTAATCAGAAACCCCACTGCATTTGCACAAAACAATAGAGTTAACCTATGCATTCCTGCCTTAAATCTTGGTGCTCCCTTCTCTTCCTTACTAATAAATACCCTTTGTGGCATTTCCCTCCCAGGAGAATGGAGCACTTTTGTCTCATTAAAATCTGTGCAGGCAGATATCCTTTCTCTCAATGCTTTTCTTAATGGCACATGGGAACTTGTCTGCTGTCTCTTGGTTGGCAGAAGCTGCTTCTCCTGTTATCTTGACATTTTTTAAGCAAACCACTTTATAAAAGTACCAAACCATCCATTGCTAGCATTAAATTCTCCAGCTTTAGGTCTTTTACCTTCCTTTTGCTTTGTCATATAATGACTTTGATTTTTCTCTAATCATATTAGAGTATACAGGCATGCCTTTCTTACAGCAACCCTGCACACACATAAAAGCTGCATTTTCAATGTGAGATAAAAAGGTATTTCACAAAAAGTGCAGGATTTTTTGCCTGCTGGTGTAACTGCAGCACCCACCACCTTCATCAATTTCCTTTTCTTCTACAATGGTCCTTAGACTGGATTCATTTATCTTGAAATGGCAGGTAACAATAGCTTGCAGACCTCAATCTCCGGGACATATGAAGCAATTCAACTTTTCTTGCAATGGCATGATTTTTCTTTGCTTCTTGGGTACACTTCCAGCACCACCAGTGGCATTTCTTTTGGGTCCCATAGTGCTATTCAAGGTTTACGATATTGCATTAACACGAAAAATAGGTGAGAACTGTGAAAGATCAATTTTTACTGTGATATGCAACATACTGGAGAGACAGACTGCTCACATGGAGATGATTAACATCACAGGCATTTTAAGCAGATACTCGCAACACTTGGGCTCACCACAAGAACAACAAGAGGTATTTGCGAAATTATTACAGCATGTACTACAATTAAGTAACGATTTAATAGACTGTTTACCAGAAACCTTACAAATAATATGTGACGTTTGTTTATGTCTCTTGACTGCTAATGGCACTGTGAACATTCTGTAACTTTTTTGGTACCTAGGATGACTCTCTAACTGAGCCAGCCATATTGGCCAGGGCACTCCAATTAGATTTTAAGCTCTTCAAGAATCATGTCTTTTCTTTTGTACCCCAAACTGCACCTAACAGTCTACACAGGCATGTAGTAATGAATGGTTTACTGTTTGACTGGGGAGGATGAGTACTAATATTAAATGCCCACTTTGTGTAAGGCACCTGGGCTGTGCTTCACACATTATCATGATCCTTACTATTTCCATTATGTAAATGAGGATATTAAGACTAAGTAAGTTTCCTTTGGTCACAGAGTGAGGAAGATGAAGGGTGTGGAAAGGGCAGCTGAAACCATTTCACTTGATTTTACAGCCTTTGCTTTTTAGTTTTTCCCACTGAACTAAGAGCATGCCTAGAATAGGGCAGGAAATTTAGAACAGAGAATGGGTAACGAAAATAGTTTTTATCAATTTTACAAACATTAAAATAGTTCAGGACTCAAAATTGTTGGGTCTTACCTTGATTACCTCTGGAGTCTGCTGAATCAAAACCACTGAAGTAGTATCTTTCACTTTATCACCATCAGGATTTCTGCAGACTGATAAATTGGCCTGGGAAGAAGTCGTCAAGGTTTCCTGTAGAATTTGCATCATTTCCTTTTCTTGTGATAAGCTCCCTCTGCCTGATTTGCATTCAACTAGCTCTTGAGCAAAGTCTTCAATGCTTTCCAGGATTCGTAGTAAGAGGGCTCGATCCTCTTCCTCTATTTTGTGTCCATTGGTTTCAATGATCCTTGTTAGACAGGAAGGTGAGACTTTCTCCATGGGTGAAGAGAGTTTAGATTTAGGTTCAAGGTCTACAGGGAGCTGGTCAGTCAACTGACCATGATTATTTAGAGAGTTAGAGTTTTTACCTTTGGCAAGTGGCTCTCTTAGAGAGGTCTCCATTCTCTGTGAAAAAGATTCCAAATCCATTAACAACTTATCTATCTCTTCCTTACTGTTAGAATTCATAAAATCTCTGTGGTCTTCCTCTTCACCTTTAGGAACTTTTGACTTAATATCTTCCTTAGATAGATTAACTACTGGTTTCTCAAATATCTTACCAATTTCATTTTGTACTGAGGCAGAATATTTTTTAAGATGACTACCATGGTCTGAAAATTCTGCTCTATCTTCATTTACCTTCAACAATTCCTGACTGAGTCCATTCTCTGCCCTTTGTCCTTTACCTACCGCTTTCTTTCCATCTGACTCTTCTTCAATATAAAGGGTTTCCATTAGGTCACCAGAAGAAGCATTTCCGATAGCATTCACAGTTAATGACCGTGACTGAAGCTGGACATCTTTTAGTGTTCTGGGATCATTTATCTCTAAGTTACATAAAGAATTTGTAGAGTTGTTTGGAATGGATTTTACAGTGTCTGTTTTCCTAGAACTATGCTTGTCATCTTGTAATTCTATAGTTTGAAACTGTCCAGGGTAAGGGGATGAGAGCTGGACAACATCTTCATATTTAGGGGGCTGCTCAGTGCCAAATATTGGGGAGAAGGGAGTCAGTTGTAAACTAGGCATATTACTGATCAGTTCTGTTAAATCTATAGCCTCATTATTCCCAGATTGCATAAATTCAAAGGGTAGCTTTTTCAGATAGGATGCTAACCTGGTCATTACATTCATATAGACAATTTCAGAGCTAGAAACTGCATCATTACCATTTCCTTCATTGATGCTACTCCCTGACTTTTTCTTTATACATTGTTTTATGATGTCTGTGCATTTTTTCAAATCCTCAGAGCATTTCAGCAAGATGTCCAAGCACACCTTTATGTCTGTTCCAGAAGAAAAATTATCTATTTTATGTTTTTCCAAAATCTGAGTAACCAGATCTTCTTCAAAGTTGTGAAGAAACATCGAAGTCAGGTTCATATCAAGTGAGTTTCTATGGGACAAAGATTTTTCCTCAACTGAAGAACTCCGGAGTAAACCAAAGGATGGTGAGTTCCCATCGTTATAATGGCCACAGAGCAAGTCAAAATCAACTGACCTCCTATTAAATGAGTCAGACTTAACTTTCCTTCCCTTTTTGTAAGCTGCATGATTAGAGTTTTTGAGTTTTTCAAGGGAAAATTCTTTTATTTTCCCACTGGCAAAACTGATTGCTTCTCCTGCAATGTCCTTTAAGTTACAGGTATTCTGAAACGTAGCTCCTTTCTTGATCCTGGGTATGCCGGCAAGGGCCTGATGGGGATAGTCACTTTCAGTTGAGGAAAACACATTCTCGTGGGGTAGAAACATGGAGTCCAGATCCACATCTTTGAACTGAGACACAGGGATGTGTAAGTCTGCACAGACACTACGATGTACCACAATGCAGTCAACTCCATGTGCGAAGGTGTGACAGGTTCCAGTGCAATAATGTATAGCTTGCTCAAAACGCCGGTCTATCACCACACTGCTGTAGTGGTTCACAGTACTAACCACAAGTCTGTAAGTTGCTGCCATAATATTAAATCCACTTAGTGGTGGGACTTGAAAATCTCTAGAACTTGTTTCAAGTAAATTCTCCTAAATGACACTCAGCTGAAAATATATTTGACAATGTTCAGTGGTTTCATGCAATTATAACAACCTTTCCCACAAGAGGAAACCATCCAAATTTGAGGTTTGGTAACTGTAAGGACACAGTAGCTATTGCACATATGTGCTTGTACTAACAAGTCTAATAATTTAATAATTGTGCTTTTTTGTTTTATTTAGTAATATCATGATACTATAGGAGTATTTTTATAAAAAATATCCCTTTTTATATTAACTGTTCTTCAGCAATTCTATGATGCAGAAATTTATTGTCATAAATTTATTGTCGTAAATCTTAGTTGGTAGTATAGAAGTATTGTGATAACTGAGTCCTCCAAAGGTTTAAATGATCCATTTTTCTGTGAATGAGAAGAAACCTAGAAAGAAAAAAGAAAATAATTAAAAGAAAATATATTTTAATACCAAGAGAACCTTTTATTTCCTCTTTTTTGCATCCCTTATGAAGTTAATTATCAAACCTTATTCTTTGCCATTATCACTGACTGCTGATCTTTGATTCATGCCTTTATTTCATCAAACCCTACACTCCTTACTACGTACAGAAGCTATTACCTCAACTTTGCCTTGTTACAATTGCCTCCCAGTTGGTATTTCTTATCCCACACTCCTTACCACTTTACATGAAACTAACAAGTACTTCCATCAAAGTACTTGACAACACAAATACTTGTTCTTGATCTACAACTTCCTCTATACTTGGAAATTATTCTCCCAACATCCTCTCTTTTCTTAGTAAGAAAGAAAAACAAAACAAACAAACAAACAAACAAACAAAACTTCATTACTATTCTTGATCCCTGACTCTCAAATCCTGCCATATGCAGGATCTCTTTTATTTTATTTTATATATTTTATTGATATTTTACAGAGAGAAAGGGAGAGAGACAGTTAGAAACGTCGATGAGAGAGAAACATCGACCAGCCGCCTCTTGCACACCCCCTACTGGGGATGTGCCCGCAACCAATGTACATGCCCTTGACCAGAATCGAACCCGGGACCTTTTAGTCCACAGACCGACGCTCTACCACTGAGCCAAACCGGCTTCAGCCATATGCAGGATCTCTTTCTCTCTCTCACCATCAAGACAATAAAATTTACTTAATTGTTCTCTTACTAAAAAAAAAAAAAGGCTTCTAAATCATGTTATAGTCGCTTTCTAAAAAGGTTCAATCAATGTATCAATGTATTCACTCAATTAATAAATATTGAGTGCCAGGCTAAATGCTATGAATATGGAGCTTAAACATATAACTTAGATGGTACAATGTGCTATGGAGAAAAAGGAAGTGGGGCAAAGGGTTTAGAAAGGGAGGATGCTGTGCTATAAAGGGCAGTAAGGGAAAACCTCACTGACTCATTAACAGAGAGACCTGAAAGAAGAGAGGAGTTATTTTGGGTTAAATCATATCAGGCAGATTAACCATTAAGTGCAAAGGCCCTGAGGTGGGAACATGCTTGATTTACTAAAATGACAAGGAGGCTAAAATGACTGGAGCAGAGAAAGCAAAGAGGGTAGTGTGGGAGATGAGATCAGAAAGGAAAGGTGGGAATCTAAAGAATACAGTGTCTGTAGACTACTGTGAGGAATTTGTCTTTACTCTAAGCAAGCGTGGTAACAACTGATGACTAGTGAGCAGAGGAATGACATGAACAGACTTACATTTTAAAATGGTAATTTTTTTTTTTTTTTTTTTTTTAAATAAATCTTTATTGCTCAGATTATTACAATTGTTTCTCCTTTTTCTCCCCCATAGCTCCCTTCCACCTGATTCCCACCCCACCCTCTGCCCTTACCCCCTCCCCCCACTATTGTCCTCATCCATAGGTTATACAATTTTAATCCAGTCTCTGCACCCCACACCCCTTTCACCCTGATAATTATCTATCCACTCCCTTTCTTTGCCCCTAATTCTATTATATTCACCAGTTTATTCTATTCCTGAGATTTTTAATTCACTTGACCTTCTTCCTCTTCTTAAGTAATACCTTTCAGCATTTCATATAATACTGGTTTGGTGGTGATGAACTCCTTTAGCTTTTTCTTATCTGTGAAGCTCTTTATCTGCCCTTCAATTCTGAATGATAACTTTGCTGGATACAGTAATCTTGGTTGTAGGTTCTCCCTATTCATCACTTTGAATATTTCTTGCCACTCCCTTCTGGCCTGCATGGTTTCTGTTGAGAAATCAGCTGATAGTCGTATGGGTGCTCCCTTATAGGTAACCAACTGCTTTTCTCTTGCTGCTTGTAAGATCCTCTTTTTGTCTTTTACCCTTGGCATATTGATGATGATGTGTCGAGAAGAATTTTTCTTTGGATTCCTCTTGTTTGGGGTTCTGTAGGCTTCCTGTACTTGTAAGTCTATTTCTTTCACCAGGTGAGGGAAGTTTTCTGATATTATTTCTTCAAATATGTTTTCAGTATTTTGCACTCCCTCTTCTTCTGGCACCCCCATAATTCTGATGTTGGTGCGCTTGCAGTTGTCCCAGAGGCTCCTTACACTATCTTCAACTTTCTGGATCCTCTTTTCTTCTTCCTTCTCCAGCAGAGTGTCTTTTAGCTGTTTGACCTGATTCTTGTGTTCTTCCATTCTGCTGTTGGATCTCTGCATAATATTTTCCAATTTAGTCAGCTTATCTATACTTTTTAGTTGGGTCTCATGAAGTTTATCGAGCTTTTCTAGGATATTGTTGCATAACCTTAGAACCGTAGTTCTGAACTCTATATCCTCCATCTCTTTTGTTTGAGATCTATTTCCTTGTCTCGGCATTATCACTCTATTTCAGAGTTGGTAGGATGGCTTTGTGTGTTTGGTGTCCTATATGGCCCAGTGGGTCAGCCTCCTCAGTTACCTGAGGTAGACACTCTTGGTGATCCCCTTTGTGGACTGCGTGCACAGCCTTGTTGTAGCTAAGTCTCTATTGTTGTGAATTGACCTTCAGGCCAATTGGATGTGGGTATCAGCTGTGTCTACTCTGGGATAACTTCTGTATTGGAGACAGTCTTATAGGATCAGACTTGAAAAACTGCAGAAGCCTCTGCTCAGCTTGGATGGGGCGGAGTCTCAGGGCTGAACTGACAGTCTTGGCTTCTGCCCTGCCCCTGTGCACTCGCCTGAGTTTCCGCCTGACCGGCCCAGTTTCCCCAAGCAAGAGCGTGGGTGCCCCAGGGGCTCACCCGGACTTGGGCTGGTCTCTGTAGTCTGGAGCTTCTGACTCCTTCCGCTACAGAGAGGCCGCCATCTTGTACATAGAGGCAGCGGCAGCCTCTGCGGTCAGACCTGGAGCTTCTGACTCCTTCCGCTACAGAGAGGCCGCCACCTTGTATAGAGAGGCAGCGGCAGCCTCCGCGGTCAGACCTGGAGCTTCTGACTCCTTCCGCTCCGGAGAGGGAGAGGCGGCGGTCAGACCTCAGCGCGTACTTGCTCGTGCGCGCGAGTCTGTAGACCCTGCCGGCTGCGGCTCTGGTCCCCGGTCTCCCAGTCTCTGAGTCTCTGAGTCTCTGGGTGCCTTTCTCCACAGTCCAGACGCCACCCGTATGAGCCTGGGACCACTGAATTTCAGCCTGGGTTGGGTTCAGTACAGTCCGAAAGGGTTCCGTGCAATCGGGGATTCCTCCCCTCCCGCCAGGCAGGTATTCGGCGGCCGCGTGCGCGAGCGTCTCCTACCTCAGTGCTTTTCGGCTCCCAGTCCGATCCGTGAGCTTCTCTCTTTCTTTCTAGTTGTAGCTATTCCACTCCGCCAGCTTTCCTGACGGTTTGGTGAAGTCCTTTTTTATTTTAGTTGTTTTTTTAATTAAATTGTTGATGAGGCGGCAGCTTAGGAGACTGCCTAGGCCGCCATCTTGGATGTTCTCCAAAATGGTAATTTTTGATATCGTGCTCAGAGGAGATTGTAGAGGAGCAAGATAAGAAGCAGCGGGGCCGGGACCAGTTTGGCTCAGTGGAGAGAGCGTCGGCCTGCAGACTGAAAGGTCCCGGGTTTGATTCCGGTCAAGGGCATGTACCTTGGTTGCAGGCACATGCATATCCCCAGTAGGAGGTGTGCAAGAGGCAGCTGATCGATGATTCTCTCTCATCGATATTTCTAAACTCTCTATCCCTCTCTCTTCCTCTCTGTGAAAAATCAATAAAATATATATTTTTAAAAAGGTTAAGAAGCAGGAGGAAAAGTTAGGGGGGTATTACAATAAATTAGGCAAGAAGACGAGGGGACTTGGACCAGGAGAATAACAATGGAGATGTTTAGTATATATTTCAAATGGTATGCTGAGGGACAGGATGTGTGATACTACTGTATCAAGAATGATGCAATAAGGCAATGAAAGCAAGGAGATAATGACAGTAAAGAAGATCAATAGCATCGATGCACCATCAATAATAGTGATGTTTCAACAATAAAGTTTTTACCCATTTAATAATGAAACAGAACTTCACTGCTTTCATTTTTATTTCTTCAATCTAGAAAAATGTTTGGCTTATTCCCTTTCTTCTTTGGTAAATTGTCTATTGCTCATTTAGGCATTAGAGATTTAGTAAATACAGATTCAATTAATGCAATTAATTCATGAAGAACCCTTTCTTTTGTTGAATTCTTATACTGGTTAGAGTATATTTCCTGGCTTTTTGGATCCAATGATTACTCTGTTTTTGTGCCAGTCTTACACTATTGTAATTACTATTGTCTTATTTAGTTTTATTCCAACAATATTCCTTTCTTTCTTTCTTTGTGGTTTTCTTTAGGTATGTTACCCTCATTCTTCTTGTCCTTCAGTATCTTAACTTTGTTGCTATATCTCATCCTCCACTTCCTTGATGACTCATTAAACTAGATAGCATGCAGGATGGGTGAAGCTGAGGCAGAAAGGAGTTCCACAGTAAAGGAAGTGCCCAGTAATTCTTAAGTAAAAATACAAAGAAGCCAAAGAAGAATAGTGCTATCGGACAAAAGACTAGGACATGGCAATTATAGGAATTACCTTCTCAAAAGATGCACATCCAGAAGATGGAAGAAATTGCACCAAAAAAAAAAAATTTAAACCTTTTCAGAAATACAAGATTTGGAAGTGCTTTTGGATAAGAATAAGAAGGAAAAGAAAATGATACTGTCAAGAAAATATATTAGGATAAGTGAATGAAAGATATTAGGACTATATCCTAATACAGGTGATAGACAATACAGGTGATAAAACTCATCCAGGGAAAATTTAAATATCCAGATACCTATGAAAAGGCATCAGATAAATTCCTAAATTGGCATAAACCTATTTCATTTCTATAAAATTTGAGAAATTAAAGAAGAGAAGTATTTACCTATGTTTGAATAAAAATAAAACAACTGGTTGATAACATGACAGAAAATATAAGAAAATAATCATGTAATATGAGAATTTAAATTGTCCAGGAAGAGAAAATACTGGCTAATGTCAGATATGTGCTTTTTGACTATGCCCAATAAAACTTTTCTGGGTTGATAGAAATATTCTATGTTTGTGCTGTCTGACAGACATGGGACTATTGAGCACTTTAAAAGTGAATAGTGTAACTGAAGAACTAAATTTTAATTTTATTCAATTATAAATTAATTTTGAAATTATTTTAGAATCATAAAAAAGTCGCAAAAATAGTATAGAAAGTTCTGGTGTTCCCTTACCCCAGTTTCCCCTACATTGCCATAGTACAATGATCAAGCCAGGAAACTGACATTGGTAATACAAACTGAGCACCAGCTTTCTATGCACTTATTCTTTCCTCTTTCATCCTTCCTCCCTTCCTTTTATAGTGAACTACTAACACAAACAGGATACAAACTGTCCCATTGCCTCCAAAACCCCTCATGCTACCCTTTTGTAGTCACATAGTTATCACAATCCTAATTCTGGGTGAATGCTGATGTGTTGTTCTCCATCATTATAATCTTGCCATTTCAACAATGTTTTATGTATGGAATTACACAGGTGTGAGCTTCTAAGATTGGTTTCTCTCACTTAACACAATGATTTTGACAGCCATTCACCTTACTGCATGTATCAATAGTTCATTCCTTCTATTCCACTATGTGGATATGTCTCAAGTTTGTTTACTCATTCACCCATTAAAGGATATTTATGTTATTTCTAGTTTTTGAATGTTAGTGTACAGCTTTTTGTGTGTACATAATGTTCATTTCTCAAGGTAAATATCCAGGATTGTGACTGCTGGGTTGAAGGGTAAGCATATCTTTTAAGAAACTGCCTAACTTTACCAAAGTGGCTATGCCATTTCACATTCCCACTAGCAATTATATGAGAGTTGATTCCACATCCTCTTTAGCATTTGGAGTTGTATTCTCTATTTAGCTATTCTAATACGTGTGTAGTGTTAGTGCACTGTGGCTTTAATGTACATTTCCTCAATGGCTAATGATGAACATTTTTCCAGTGCTTCATACCTTCTTTGGAGAAGCATTGTTTAAGTCTTTTGCCCATTCTAGTTAATTTTAACTTAAAAAGCTATGTGTGACTAGTGGCTACCATATTAAACAGTGTAGTTGCAAATAACAGAAATGTAGCTTTCAGAAACCCTGACTTAAAAAACAACAAGATACGGCCCTAACTGGTTTGATTCAGTGGATAGAGCATCAGTCTGCACACTCAAGGGTCCCAGGTTTGATTCTGGTCAAGGGCATGTACCTTGGTTGCGGGCACACCCCCAGTGGGGGGTGTGCAGGAGGCAACTGATCAATGTTTCTCTGTCATCAATGTTTCTAACTCTCCCTCTTTCTTCCTCTCTGTAAAAAATAGTATTAAAACAACAACAAATAAAGGAAAAAGAAGATAAGGCAAAAATGAAGACTGGTAAGTTTTAAAAATGAAATCTGATGAACTTCTCATAAAAAATCTTACCAAAAAAGTTCTGGGAAGAAGAGTTAAAGAACTAATTACAAACCCTAAGTCTTTGAATTTAAATTTAAAAAAACATATATATTTTATTGATTTTTCACAGAGAGTAAGAGAGAGGAATAGAGAGTAAGAAACATCGATCAGCTGCCTCCTGCACCCCCACCACTGGAGATGTGCCCGCAACCAAGTTACATGCCCTTGACTGGAATCGAACCCGGGACCCCTCAGTCTGCAGGCCGATGCCCTTTCCACTGAGCCAAACAGGTTCTGGCTGAATTTAAGTTTTGAAGGGATAGGAATAGCAGAGTGAGGGAGCACTAACAAAGCCAAACCCCAAGGGGTAGCACCAATTTCAATGAAAAGTTTAAAGTGGGAAATGATTTAAGGTGCGCGCGCGTGCATGTGTTTTAATGGCAGAGAAACAAAGATTACTTTGCTGGTATTTTGTTCAGATCTGTTGGTGGCAAATTCTGCCTTTTTATTCCAACCATGATTCAACTGATGCCTAACTGCTCAGCTAGAATCCCAGACATACATGGCCTCTAATACAACTATTCTCAATCAGATACAATCTAACTGCAAACCAGGATACTATCTTATGTCTCTAAGTGAAAGCCAGGCTTCATGAGTTTTAATTCCCACACTGTTGTGTGTTTATAGCTGTGTGGCCTCACATAAAAGGTGGTTAACTTTTGAAGTCTGTTGCACCTGCAAAATGGAGATAATAGTACCCATCTCAAGAGGATTAGGTTAATATGTCAAAAGCTTAAAACAATAGATAAGACATAGGAAATGCTCAATAATTATTGTTATAATGTACTCATCAAGTATTTTCTACTCTGAACCAGGCCCTGGGAGAATGATACTGAATAATTTATCATAGTGGCCCTCAGTGCACTAACTGCTTAATGGGGCAATGAAAGAGGCAGGCACAATGGGTATCAGGAGTTCTAGGGTAGAGCTTCTGTTTTTCTCCATTATGCTCACAATTAATACATGCTTTATTCAGAAAGATTAGAAAATATTCATAAGTAGAAAACATTTTAATTACCCATATAAATATGCAGAGATAACCACTGTTGTTATTTTTATGGATCTACATCCTAACATTTTCTTTTCTTAAATATATTTTTATTGATTTCAGAGAGGAAAAGAGAGGGGGAGAAAGATGGAAACATCAATGATGAGAGCCTCCTGCACGCCCCATACTGGGGATCAAGCCCACAACCTGGCATGTGTCTTGACCGGGGAATTGAGCTGTGACCTCCTGGTTCATAGTTCGACATTCAACCAGCCGGGCCTGACATTTTCTTATAAAAATTTATAAATGTATATGTTTTACAAATATTGAACCACAATATATAGGGTCAATCTGTCCTCCAGAAAAATGACAAAGTTTTACTTCCAATATTAGGGTAAAAGGCTCATTTTTTCCACATTCTCCTTGAGTGACTACCACTCTTTAAATCTTTGCTAATTTGTTAGATGAAGAAATGGAAGTGCGTTGTTTTAATCTGCACCTAAATAGCTTTTTATTTAGTAGACATTTTGTTTTGTTCATTTTGGGGAAGCCTTTCTTCATGCTCCTTGTCCACAGTGAGAGAGAGCACATCTAAATCATACTGAAGAGTCTGGAAAGATTTTCCCAAATAAGGGATATATATGCCTTGTTTTGAAGGAGTAATGAGAATTAGACAAATAGAAGGAATAATACTCTAGGCAGAGGGAAGCATATATGTGAAGGCTCAGAGGCCTAATGCGGCACAGTGAGTTCAGAACTATCAATAGTTCTGGCTAATTTTACTGGGGGGAGTGCACAGACAACTAAGAGGGGAGGAATGCAGAGAACAGCAGCAGGAACTAGACCACAGATGCCTGCTTTGTGTGCTAAACTGAGGAGTCTGAGCTTTATTGAAAACTATGGGAAAAACAAAGACTTTTGGGGTGGGGAGTAACATGATGAGATTCATGTTTTAGAAAGATCCTTTTAGCAGCTGAGTGGAGACATGGAAATCAATTAGGAGGTTACAGTAATAATCTGAGAAAGAAATTGTGAGAACCTAAACCAAGAAGGTGCAGAAGTTAGCAAAGGGGAAGGCACCGAAAAGATAGTCAAGGAGGAAGAATTCACACAACAGGAGGGAAAGTAAGAGGGCAGAATCTTGGATTTCGGGTTGGGTACTGGGAGCAAGTGTGGTTACTCCCAACACAGACTTGTGTGGCTACTCACAACACACACAAATTTTTAATTTGTTATGGAAGGTGGCCATACAAAAAATGGGATTTTATTCTGAATGTGCTGTTTGAAGAGGTACCTGTGGAAAATCCAGGTGAAGATAAAAACCTGGGAGTCAGCAGAAAGATCTGGACTGGCGATACAGCCCTAAGAGGTTACCCAGGGTGACTGCAAACAGTGAGAAGACTCTGGGCTGAGGATCACTGACATTTCTGGACTAAACAGAGGAATAGAATTTTAAAAAATATATATTTTATTGATTTTTTACAGAGAGGAAGGGAGAGAGATAGAGAGTTAGAAACATCGATGAGAGAGTAACATCCATCAGCTGCCTCCTGCACACCCCCTACTGGGGACGTGCCCACAACTGAGGTATATGCCCTTGACCAGAATCGAACCTAGGACCTTTTAGTCCGCAGGCTGACGCTCTATCCACTGAGCCAAACCGGTTAGGGCAGGAATAGAATTTTTTTTTTCTATTAAATATTTTTATTTATTTTTTTTAATTTTTTTAATTTTATTTTATTAAGGTATTTTCTGTGTACATAGTTTACCATTGCCCCCCCACCCCACCTCCCATTTATGCCCTCCCTCCCCAGAGTTCTGTGTTTATTGGTTGTACTTATGTTCATGCATTCCAGTCCCTCGGTTGTTCTCCTATCTCCCCCCAGGTCTCCTTCCCCTCCCCGCTGTCATTTAACAATCTGCTTGTTTTATGGTGACCATCTCAGGACCCCATGAATAAAATCCGCTCCTCATTTGGCAGTCTGCTTGTTTTATGGTGACTATCTCAGGACCTTATGAATAGAGTCCGCTCCTCCTCTGGTTTACACCGCCCCTTCCCCTGGGTCCCACTGCTTCCCCTGGGACACACGGCTCGCCCGGGGCACACTGCACCCTGGGACACTCGGCTCACCCGGGGCACTCGGCCCATGGGACACTCGGCTCACCCGGGGCACTCGGCCCCCTGGGACACACGGCTCACCCGGGACAGCCTTCCCCTTTGGGGGGTACGGCTTACCCAGGGCACATGGCCCCCTGGGACACTCGGCTCACCCGGGGCACTCGGCCCATGGGACACTCGGCTCACCCGGGGCACTCGGCCCCCTGGGACACTCGGCTCACCCGGGGCACTCGGCCCCATGGGACACTCGGCTCACCCGGGGCACTTGGCCCCCTGGGACACACGGCTCACCCGGGACACCCTTCCCCTTTGGGGGGTACGGCTTACCCGGGGCACATGGCCCCCTGGGACACTTGGCTCACCTGGGGCACTCGGCCCCCTGGGACACTTGGCTCACCCGGGGCACTCGGCCCCATGGGACACTCGGCTCACCCGGGGCACTTGGCCCCCTGGGACACTCGGCTCACCCGGGGCACTCGGCCCCCTGGGACACTCGGCTCGCCCGGGGCACTCGGCCCCCTGGGACACTCGGCTCGCCCGGGGCACTCGGCCCCATGGGACACTCGGCTCGCCCGGGGCACTCGGCCCCCTGGGACACTCGGCTCACCCGGGGCACACGGCCCCTCTAGGGTGTTGGGGTCGCATATTGGAGGCGCCACGCTAGCTCCTTGCTAGCATGGCGGGCAGGCTGGGACAGCTGCAGTTGGGCTGAGATGGTTGCAGGCGGGGGGACCACCTTCAAAGGTGTCTCGTTCGGTGTGGGAGCGGAGCAGCTGCAGACATGGAGGCTAAGTTCTGAGGTCGCCCACTCCCTGAGCCCAAGGCGTGGTGAGCTCTGTTCTTGTTGGATTTCCTTTATTCTCGGCGGCAGTGGCGGGTGGCGGTGCCAGGTGCAATATTGACGGTCGCTCCTGTGGTTCAATTACCACTGTAGTTTTAAAGTTCACATGGCGGTGGTGGTGAGAGCTTCGGTTTGGCCATGTGGCATCGCAGGATGGGCTCGCCTGGGTGGGTAATGGAAGGCACTGTGCCATTTCCTCACCAGCGACCTCCATTTCCCCCCCAGCATGGTGGGTGTGCTGGGAAGATTGTGGGCGGGCTGTGATGGCTGCATGGGGAGAGTCCACCCTCAATGGTGTCCTCTTTGTTGCGGATGTGGAGCTGCTGTGGATGCAGAGGCTAATTTCTGAAGCCACACTCTCTATGAGCCCGGTGTGTAGTGAGCTCTGATTTTGGTGGATTCCCATTCTTGGGGGCGGCGGTGGGAGGGGCAGCGATGGTAGCTCCTGTGGCTCAATTTCCCCTGTAGTTTTAAAATCCGCATGGTGGTAGTGTCTGATGCTTTGGCCTGGCCATGTGGCAGCGGAGAGAGGATTCTCTGGGTCTGCCAATGGAAGGCGAAGCGCCAGCTCAGCGCGCGTGAAGGCCTGGCAGAGCAGGCCGCGGGCGGTGGCGGGGAGTACCTGCGATGTCTTAGTCTTTCAGACTTAGTGGAACGCTTCCCCTGAGCCAGGACAAGCAGCACCACCACAAATATTGGCCAGCTCAGTGCTGCCCCTCTACAGGTGACAGTAGGGGCATCCTCACCTCGGTAGGCCTTTGCTCTTGGAGGTCTTAACCAGTGGAAGGCAGCACGGTACAGAACTGCCCCACCTTCTCAGTCCTCCGGAGGAATAGAATTTTTAGAGGGAGACTAAGAAAGAAGAGGAAAAGCCAGTAAGGTAATATGGAAACCTCCACGCTAGTCTGCTTTCACAGAGGCTGAAGGAGAGACTTTCAAAACTCAGCCATGTGTACTGAATGCTGCTTAGAGGTCAAGGAAAAACAAAAATTACCCATTGGATCTGTCAATATGATGGTAACCTTATATTGGTAAAGGGTAACCTTAGCAACTACGATTAAAAGAAAAAAAAATCCCAAAGCGGGTCCTAAAGACTATCTATATATATAAAAAGCTAGCAACCAGAACACCATAATGACCAGTCGCTATGACGCCCATTGCGGTCAGTGAACCAGCCCAATCAGGGGGTGGGGCCGACTGGCCAACTTCCAGTGGCCCTGCCCCCTGGCTGGCCCCGCCCCTGATCAGCCCCAACACCCCGATCGGCTGGCAGCCCCTCCCCCGGTCAGCTCTACCCCTAATAGCCCCCCAATACCAATCGGGGGTGTGGCTGGCCTGCCCACTGCCCACAACCCCTCCTCACTGGGGGTGGGGCCCATGGGCCAACCACCCTCAGCCCCTCCTCCCAGCCAGCCTGGCCCTGATCAAACCCCAATGGGGTGGGCTGGCTGGCCAACCTCTCAGCAGGCCTGGCCCCAATCTGCTCCAATTGGGGTCAGGCTGGCCAGACCCCACCCATACACAAATTCATGCATTGGGCCTCTAGTGTATGTATAAGAGTGACACATAATTTAAAATAACTGTCAATATAAGCCTAAAAGAACTATTTTAAAAAAAAGTTCTGAATAACAAGTCATATATTATAGCCTGAGTTTTTTCTTTCTTAATGGCATGATGTCTTTTTTACAATCTTTGATTTAATGAAATATGGTAAAAATTTTCAGTCAGTCTAAACATCTATATAGTATAGGGGTAGAGAGCAACATATAATAGACTTCCTGGCAAATTATAGTTAATCATTTTGAGTGTTTACATTTATCCCACCTCAGTCTTGTTGTTTGGTCCCGGCCCATTGCCCAAGACTTTATCTCTCCTGATTTCTTTCATTCCTGCAAAGGGTCAGAGTCTATTTTCCGAACTTCTGCCTATGTGGCTCATATGCAACTTCCAGAGTTCATTCAACTCTTACTATCACTTCCACTTTAAGCAATTTATGATTACTCTAACAAGTACTTCCCAGTGGTTCCTGGTATTACTCCATAGTAAAGTGCTACATGGCCATTGCTGATGAAATGGATTTGTTGTGAAACAAAGGGAAGAAGCAGCAGACAAAATAATGGTATAAGGCTGAATTTTGAAAGAGCCTTACTAGTGAAGAGGGATTAAACTGGACCTTGTAAAAAAATCTATAAAGGCACAGAGATATGAAAAGACCTTGTGTGTTTGGCATTGCTGAAGTTGAAAATATACAATATGGATTTTACAGTTTTAAGGTCTCCTCCAAACAGTAAGTACAAAATTAAGAATGTAAACTGCATCTTTAAAAGACCCAGGAGACACTGTAACTCTAAATCACTGTGTATGATAGAAAACAAAAGCAGGAATGGTAAAGGACGAAGGGATACTGATGGCAAGCAAACCAACTCACCCTGCACAAAACCCAAAAAAGGTCCAGATTTGGAGGTACTAGGCACCACAGAAAATGGGCTAGTGTGGAGGATTGAGCATAGAGGGATTATTTGAAATTTTACAAAGGAAAGAGACTTCCCCATCTACACTGCACAAACTCAAAAAATCATCCCTTCTTCATCCTCCTGAAGACAGGATATTTGATGGTTAAAAAGAAAGGAACCAGAAAAGCACCAATCCCAGGAGTATCACTCAGAGGTTAGTAAAAGACTGAAAATTGAAGTAGGTACATTCTTGTCTTATTACATTCTGATCAATAAACCTTATCAGCTCTACCCAGCTCAAGGTCACAAGAAACCAAGCGTTTTACCTCCAGCTCCAGCCCCCATTGTGGATTAAAGAATCCTTTGCTGGAGTTTAGAAATCCCATCTAACCACATAATCGCCTTATATTGAAGCCCATTAATTGACAAATGCTACTTTCATTTTAAATTAATTTTACTGATGCATAATTTACATACTTTTAAAAAATGTACAGATTTAGTGTACAGTTCAATTTGATTTAACAAGAACCATGCAACTACTGCCCTAAAAAAGACAGAACATTTACATCACCCTAAAACTTTCCCAATCAATTCCCCTAACCCCCAATATCTGGCAATCACCAATCTGATTCCTATCACTGAGTTTTGCCAGTTCTAGATCTTCATATGAATGTAATAATAAAATATATGTACTTTTCAGTCTGGCCTCTCTTTCAGCACAACGGTTTTGAGGTTCATCCATATCTGCACGTATGAACTGCATATTTCTAAGCAGGTATTCCATTTGTCTTATCTATTCACCAGTTGATAGACATTGCAGTTTGTTTCTAATTTAGGCTATTATGAGTTAAATTGCTATGAACAGGCAAGTAAAAGTCTTTTTGTGGGTATGTGTTCATTTCTTTTGGAAAATTAACAATGGAATTACTGAGTCATAATAACTGTTCTACCATTTTACTCTCATAACACTTGAGAGCTCTAGTGGCTCTACATCCTTTGGATATTTGTCATTTTTAAAATTTTAGCCATTTTAGTGGGTATGAGAGGCTATCCCATTGTGACTTTAATTTACATTTCCCTAACAATTAATGATGTTGAGCACTTAATTCATAGGCTTATTAGCAATTCATCTGTATCTTTTGTGAAGTATCTTCAAATCTTCTGGATTGTCTTTGATTCCCCAGTTCTAAGAATTCACTTATATATTTTAGATACAGATATTTTCTCTGGCCTGTGGCTTCACTTTCCATTTTAATTTTACTATTTTTTTATTAATCCAAATAATCAATTTTTCTTTTATAGTTAATACATTTGTATCATGTCTTAAAAATCTTTTCTTAACATGAAATTTTTATCTGAAAGTTTTTTGTAGTTCTATATTTCAAACTCTTATGTTTAGCTTTATGATCTATTTTAAATTAATTTTTATGAATGGTTATAAGACTGAGTTTGAAGATCATCAACACTATTTATTCAAAAGACTGCCCACTGAGTTATATTGGAACCTTAGTTGAAAAAACAAATGGCCACATATATAAATTTATTTCTACATTATCTAATCTTGTGTCTTTAATATATATATATATATATATATATATATATATATATATATATATATAAAAATAAAATTGATTCTTTACAGAGAGAAGGGAGAGAAACAGAGAGCTAGAAACATCGATGAGAGAGAGACATCGACCAGCTGCCTCCTGCACACCCCCTACCGGGGATATGCTCGCAACCAAGGTACATGCCCTTGACCAGAATCAAACCTGGGACCTTTCAGTCCACAGGCTGACGCTCTATCCGCCAAACTGGTTTCGGCTCTTGTGTCTTTATATACACCAATACCATCCTGGGATTTTGATTAGAATTTCAATGAATTTAAGTCTCCATTTTGTGATAATAGAGATCTTAACAATGTTAAGTCTCTAATCCATGCAATCCATGAACAAAGTGTCTGTCTCCATTTATTCAGATGCTCTTTAATTTTTCTCAGCAATGTTTTTACAGGCCTTTCATTAAATTTATTCCTAAATATTTTATGTTTTCTGATACTAATGCAAACGGTACTGCTTTTTTATTTGCATTTTCCCTGGTATTTATTGCTGGTGTAAAGAAATACAGTTAATTTATGTACATTGTTCTTGTTATTAGGCACTTTGCTAAATTCACTTATTAAGAGTAGCATTTTTTCTTTTTTTGTAAATACCTTGGGATTATTTTTCAAAGACAATCATATTGTCTAAGAAGAGATAGTTTTACTTTTTTTCTTTCTAATATTTACTGCCTTACTTTTTATTAATTTTTTATTAACAAACTGGCTAGGATCTCCATAACAATAGTGACTAGAAGAGGTGAGCAATAAGGTATAATGATAGCTGTAGGTGTTGATATCCTTTATAAAATTGAGAAAGCTCTCTTCTATTTCTTGTTTGTTGCGAGTTTTTAAAAAATCTCCTATGGTTGTTTAATTTTGTCAAATACCTATTTTGCATTAATTAAGATGATTACATATTTTTTACCCTTGACTTTGTTAACGAGGTAGAACAGGGGTGAGAGAACTGAAATTCATATCAGGAAGGCAAGACTGAGTGTTTAAAATTTATGAATGAAAAAAATAAAATTTATGAATGATAAATGTACAATATGTATGTATTTATAAATATGGAAGTAAAAATGGAAAAGATAGCTAAAAAAATTGACGGTAGTTGTCTCTGACGAGCAGCCTACTTGGAAAACCGATTATTTTAAAAGCCTTTTAAGCCTTGTAAATATGAGAATTAATATATAATATTAACAAATTTAAAAAATTAAAAATGGGTTCTGTGAAGGTGTAAAGATAAGATTGGGGCTGAGCCGAAACCGGTTTGGCTCAGTGGATAGAGCGTCGGCCTACGGACTAAAGGGTCCAGGGTTCGATTCCAGTCAAGGGCATGTACCTTGGTTGTGGGTACATCCCCGGTGGGGGGTGTGCAGGAGGCAGCTGGTCGATGTTTCTCTCTCATCGACGTTTCTGACCCTATCCCTCTCAATTCCTCTCTGTGTAAAATCAATAAAATTTATTTTTTTAAAAAAGATTGGGGCTGATTACTGTATGCTAAGCCTGTGGGCAAAGGTGTAGGGGAGATGAATCCGGCTTAAGGAATGGGTTATTTTGGTGGGACATCCAGAAGATATTCCTCATGCAGATAGATATATGTGGCAGGGAACCAATAGCAGTTGAAAATAAAGGTCTGGAATAAGCATCCGATAAAAGTTTTAAAGCCACAAGAATAGACAACACTGAACATACATAGCATGCGAAAAGGATCAAGGACAGAATTTTGAGAAAGGCTAGCATATAGTACAGGAGGTGAAAAGGATGCCAGGAAAGACACAGAGAATTAATTTTCAAGTGGCAGGAAAAGATCCAGCAAAATATGATAGAGAAGTCAAGGGATGAAAGTGTTTCATTCCTCCACATGCTGAATTCCAAAGATCTTGTTTGCCAATAAACATTAGAAGTACAGTTTTCTTTTTAAAGTATTTCTCCCCAATTTCATGGAAAAATTTGTTAAGCTAATAAAACCTTAAACAACGTAAGTGTAATGATGGAAAATAGAGAATGGTGTTACACATTTTTTTATGTTGCTATTGTGCTCTATTTCAGGAAACATCTGGAACAGAAAATATGAGGTAAAGAACTTCCACTGCTTATTTCAACTGATTAAAGGGTTCGAGAAGAAAACGATCAACATAAATCTTGTAGACACAAAAGTTGTTAACTATCCATGTCACTTAGATGGGACATTTGAAGACAAGAAAGAGGAAAAATTGTAGAAAAATTATTAAAAGCTTTTATTTAACAGAGTACACAAGGTGTGATGATTCAGAAGTAATGAGTCACTTAGAAATAATAAAACTATTAGTTTGCCTGGGAAACACAGGCACTCTCTGGTGGATGACTCAGTATGAAAACTGATCCCAAGAGAAAAATTTAGAGGATCCATAAAACTACTTGTAGGGGGAAAAAAGGAGACCTGGAATATTTTATTTGTTGTGTTCACTTCAAAAGTAGTTTGGAAAGTAAATTAAGAAATTTCTTAGGCCCTAGCAGGTTTGGCTTATTGGATAGAGCATCAGCCCGCAGACCAAAGGGTCCTGGGTTTGATTCTGGTCAAGGGCATGTACCTTGGTTGCAGGCTCCTCCGGCCGGGGCCTTGGTCAGGGCTCCTGCAGGAGGCAACCAACCTGTGTGTTTCTCTCACACCAATATTTCTCTGTCTTTCCCTCTCTCTTCCACTCTCCCTAAAAAAAATTAAAAAAATATAAAAAAAAGGGAAAAATTTCATCAGGTGAGGAGTTAAGAGAGAGAGAGGGAAGAAATTTCTTAGAAAAGAAGATTTTTCTAAAGTTCAAAGAAATTATATACATGAATATTAAAAGAATGATTAATGTTTTAGGTTTAGGGCTGTCTTAATGAGACTAAATGTAAAATAAGAACATTTCGGTAGCAGGCTTGATTTGAGCTTACAGAAATTAGAAAGTGCTTAAAACTTACTTTTATTTTTATTCCAGTGGAGAAACAGGAAATGTGCCTGAGGGTAAAGCACCAGGGGGCAGTCAGGAGCTCCTGTCCTGGCTTCAGCTTCTACACGCCAACCGAGTAAGTTGGTCAAGTCACTTCCCTCACTGGGATGTCACCTTCTCTTCTGGATAAGCAGGATGAAAGATGGTTCTGGGATCTAGGGAACATGAGAAAAGCAAACATTTTTTCTGTTTAGAATTTTTTATTTTATTTTTTATTTTTAAATTTTTTTATTAAGGTATTATATGTGTACATAGCTTACCACTGTCTCTCCCCCCTCCACCCCCCCCCCTGCCCCCGGCAACCTCCCATTCATGCCTTCCCTCCCCAGAGTTCTGTGTTCATTGGTTGTACTTATATTCATGCATACCAGTCCTTCGGTTGTTCTCTTATCTTCCCCCAGGTCTCTTTCCCTTCCCCGCTGTCATTTGACAATTTGCTTGTTTTATGGTGACTATCTCAGGACCACATGAATAGAATCCGCTCCTCATTTGGCAGTCTGCTTGTTTTATGGTGACTATCTCAGGACCACATGAATAGAGTCCGCTCCTCCTCTGGTTCACACTGCCCCTACCCCCGGGTCCCACCACTTCCTCTGGAACACATGGCTCACCCGGGGCACACGGCTCACCCGGGGATGTTTAGAATTTTTAAAAACATTTATTTTAACAGAGAACTATTTTGTACTACTTGATGTGGGAAGCACAATAAACTGGCTATTAATTTTCAATGCATGTAATTTGTAAAGCTACTGGTTGCTCTGAGTCCTGGCTCTGAAAGGAGCCTTTGGGGGTTAAAATTTTACTATTTTAAACAATTATTACATACCAAAACATCAACACTAGTTGTCTATCTGCTAGTAGTATTTAAGTTAATTTAATTCACATATTTTCCTTTTCTACAGCTTTTTCTTATTTTGGAGGTATATAAATATCAAAATACATTCTATATTTAAAAATCATTTGGACAGGTTAGAAAAAAAATACACACACACAATGCAGTTTAATAAATTTTTGAGTGCCACTATAAGCCAGGCACTCTTCATGACAAGCAAACTATAATCAATGATTTTTGCCTTAAAGCAGCTTACAATGTGAATAGGCAGATACCTAACTTCTACATCAAAGAAAACATTCCAGAGAATAAGACTGCCAAGCTCAGTTCTGGAGTAGAACAGAAGTAGTTGGCCACAAGAAGAAAGGGAAAATGGTTTGTGGACAAAGGCAGCAAAGCAGGAGGTGGCTGGGATGTGTGAGGAGCAGCCAGGAGTTTGGTATTACTCAAGGGTCAAGTGTGGAGAGAGGCTTCTAGGAGCTACAGTTGAAGGAGTAGGGCTGAGACGTTTCGGTGGAGGAAGGAGGGGACAAGGTCAGAGTTACTCTGTAGGTGGAGGCCAGACAGACTTGAGAAGCAAGATCAAAACTAGGTAGGTCAGGTAGAAGGCCTCTGTAGAGTCCAGAAAGGAATCAATGAGGCTACAGATGAAGGGGCTTAAATAACTAGTCAGTGATCACAAATCTATGAGCAGGATCTGAATGTCTTCCACCTTTAAATCTTGTGCTTTTCTACATCCCTGTAAGAACAAATTCTGACTGAAGCTAAAAGATCTTAAATTTATTTTTATTAAGTAAGTTATAGATTTGAAAAATAGATTTTATTTGCCTGGCCAGTGTTGCTCAGAGGTTGAGCACCAACCTAGTATGAACCAGGAGGTCATGGTTAGATTCCAGGTCAGGCACATACCCAGGTTGTGGGCTCATGCCCAGTAGAGGGCGTGCAGGAGGCAACTAACAGATGATTCTCTCTCATGATAGAAGTTTCTAACTCTCTCTCTCTCCCCTTCTCCCTTCCTCTCTCTGAAATCAATAAAAACATTAAAAAATACTTTATTCATTTATTTATATTAATTGCCTAAAATGTTAAGGGCAATACAAAAAACAAGCAAAGCTTGTCTTGTAAGGAACTTATGGGATAAAAAAAAAATGAGACAAAAAAGAATAGATCAATTAATTCAACAGATATTTATCCTCCTCCTGGGCCAGTGGAGATTACATTTTAGTGACAGTTACTTTTAGAACATAATTTTTATATCTTTTCAGTACATGAGGCTCTTCAGAGCCAACTGGACAATTCTAGAAAATAACTAGGAACCCTGGTGTAAAATCAATAGAGCATGGTCAAGGGAAAACTTGCTTGAATGGGATGGTAAGAGAACATGAAAAAAATCCCAAAGGATGGTATGGATGCCAGAAACCTGGGAAGGGGCCTGGAATTTCCTTCAATGCAGCTTAGATTTGACAGTTCAAAGTTATTTATTTTTTAATCTTAACATAAAAGTAACTAGTGGTCCCTCAGCCTGGCCTGTACCCTCTCCAATCCGGGACCCCTCGGGGGATGTCCAACTGCCATTGTAGGCCTGTACCACAGGACTGTTGGCTCCTAACTGCTCACCTGCCTGCCTGCCTGCTCCTATCTACTCTGCCTGCTGGCCTGATTGCCCCCTACTGCCACCGCCCCCCCGCCGGCCTGCCTGCCCCCAATGGCCCCCCTGCCAGCCTGCTCGCCCCCAAGTGCCCCTCCCCCCTGCTGGCCTACTCGCCCCAACTGCTCTCCCCCCAAACCCCGCCGATCTGCTTGCCTCCAACTGGCCCCCTCTGCCGACCAGTTGCCCCTAACTGCCTCTGCCTCAGCCCCGCCACCATGGCTTTGTCCAAAAGGTCTCCCAGTCTAATTGCATATTACTCTTTTATTAGTATAAATGATTAGAGAAATAAGACATGCCTGGAGAGAGAGAGAGAGAGAGAGAGAGAGAGAGAGAGAGAGAGAGAGAGAGATTACCCCTAGAGATAGTATCAATGTGAACATTTTTAAAAATTATTCTTTCTGGCTTTCTTTTTTATTTTTAAAAAATATATTTTATTGATTTTTTACAGAGGAAGAGAAAGGGATAGAGAGTTAGAAACATCGATGAGAGAATCATCAATCAGCTGCCTCTTGCACACCCCCCACTGGGGATGTGCTCGAAACCAAGGTACAATGCCCTTGACTGGAATCGAACCTGGGACCTTTCAGTCCACAGGCTGATGCTCTATCTGGTCTTGGCTGTCCTTTCTAGCTTTAAACACACAACACAGAGCTGGGGATTTTTGTGAATACTTATTTTATACATATAAATTTTTTTAACAAAAGTGAGATTTAGTTATAATTTATTACCTTCTTTTTCTACTTTCCATGAAAATAAAAATCTACATATCTTGTATACATTGTATGGATATACCAAATTTACTTATTCAGTCCTCTACAAAGGCACATTAGACTGTGTAAATGATAAAACTGATTTTAGCTGTGGCAGCATTTTCAATATTCTAAAGGTGGAAAGAGGTAAGACATGTGGAAGCTCTTGAGATTTTAGTGTTCCAGACATAAGATGAATAATGTCTGAATCTGGAATTCTTTGTGGATGAAGAGGAATTTCCAAAAGGGAAACAAAAAAGCTTGCGACCCAGCACACACTAAAAATGAAGTAATTTCAAATCTTCACATCTGCAGAACAGATAGAATGTTAAAGAAAGCACTCAGACAACTAAAAACTGAGTGGTCTGCCAGGGAAAAACCAAGTTTCATTCTGGTGATAATCCACAACCACAGCTTTCCAAGGAAGGGACAGAGATCCCCAAACTGTGCTCTAGCAGAAAGTGCACTGGGCCTTTCTTGTGAGATGCTAGGTGGCCCTGAAGACTTCATGTGTCCTCTCTGGGCCTCTGTCCTTTGACCTGGCTCTGTGAGTTACAAACTGTGCTTGTCAGAGTTCCCTTGGAAGCTGCCAATACTAGGCATTTCCCACTGCAACCAAAATAGCTATGCTTTTATCTGTTTTATATATTAGATCTCCAAAACATCTTTTATTTGAAGAAGAAAAAAAGAGTTTAACAGCTAAAAATATCCTTAAAATCACAGGATTTAAAAAATATCATTCACCCTTCAGATTATTTGTCAACTACAAAGGTAAAAATGTAAATTTATAATGGAGGAATCTGAAAGTCATCACCTTAACACCTTAAACAATCAGATTATATGTACCTCTTGATATGATGCAATGTACAGAAGTATCATTTTTAGAGTGTTCTTGCAAAAAAAATATTTAATTTTAATCAATCTTTTAGAGCTAATGTCCAATTACAGGAAAAACAAGCAATAGAGAAATAAGTTAAATAATACCATGAGGAAACAGAAATTCATGATATGGGTCATTCTATATGACAATTAGCTTGGTCTCTTCAATAAAACAGTATCATGAGGATTGAAAATGTGTGTGAGTACACTGGGAGGAAGAGATGGAAGGAACACCAACTACAAAGGCTCTGAGGTAAAAGCATGTTTCATCAAGAGTGAAACTAGACTTTGACTTTGACTGAGATGGGAAGCTACTGAAGAATTGTGAACAAAGAAATGACATGATCTGAATTAATTTTTAATAAGACCACTCTTGCTGAAACAGGTTTGTTCAGTGGATAGAGCATCAGCCTGTAGACTGAAAGGTCCCGGGTTCGATTCCGTCAAGGGCATGTACCTTGGTTGTGGGCACATTCCCAGTAGGGGTGTGCAGAAGGCAGCTGATCAATGTCTCTTTCTCATCGATATTTCTAACTCTCTCTCTCCCTTCCTCTCTGTAAAAAATCAATAAAATATATATTTTTAAATAAGATCACTCTGATTACTGTGATGAGAATAGACTTCAGGGAACAAGAGTAGAGAGACCAAATTTACCTGAAATAATCCAGGCAAAAAATGGTGCTGGTTTGAAATAGGTGGTAGCAGAGGAAGGATGAGAAGTTAGATACTGGATATGTTTTGAAACAGGAGACAATGGGACAAATGAGCGGGTTTTGTAGGAAAGAGGAAGGTCAAGGATGAATCTAAAGGTTTTTAAAAAATCGTTTTGTCTGTTCATTTGCTTTTTGCTTACACAATTGACTGCAAGAAGGAAACTGATATGAACTGAGACTGGGAAGACAAGGAAAAACAGATTTGTTGGTGGCCAAGAAGTAGTGACAGCAAGAAAGATCAGTAGTTGTTTTGAATATTGTGACATGCCTATCAGACATTCAGGTAAAGATGTACAGAATGATGTTGGAGGATTGAATATTGACTTTAGGGGAGATAATTGGGCTGACACTAATTTGTGTTATTTTTATAGTCTTGATACTAGATCACCAAGGGAGGGAAAACAGAAAGAAATATATAGGAATATTTATTTTATAATAAATCTTGTTCTATAAGATTCCATATTTCTGTAAAGCAATGTTTCCCAAAGTGTGGTATGCGTATCCCAGGGGTACGGGAAGAGTTTGGTGGGGATATGCACTGCACCGTGCTTAGCTGCGCCTAATTCTACGTTCTCATGAATCAAGTCAAGACAGTCTTGTGAGGCATGAGATGGTCCGGTGTGCAAATAAATGTTATTTATAATATAACTTTTATTTATATTTTATGATGAATAATTTTATTTTTCATTTATTATTATTTTGTGTATGTACCAAAAAAATATATATATTTTGATTGTTATTAAAATACATCCTTTTTTTTTTGACGAGGGGTACTCAGCTTTACAAAAATTATAGAAGGGGTACACATATGTCAAAAGTTTGGGAAACACTGCTGTAAAGGAATATAAAAAGAAACAAGCAAAGGCTGAGCGGGAGTATGTATACATACAGAGCAGTCCTAATGGAAATTCCTGTGATGAGGAAATATTTATGTATCTGTAACATTCAATAGGAAGCCTCTCCCACACATGGCTATTGATACTTGAAATATGGCAGTTGCAACTGAATAACTGGAAATGTAATCAGATAGCTGCATGTTGCTAGTGGCTGCAGTACTGCCCAGGACAGACTTGGAGTTTGGGGAAGAATCACAGAGGAGACAGAAAAGAAGTGGCCAGAGAGGGAGGAACTGTGAGACAATTCTCCATGGGTCTCTCATGTTTCTGCACACATTGCAAGTGAGGCACTGACTCACTTGATAGTCATGATATATGATATAATAGTTTTAGGTTATCTTTTCAAGAAAGTTTGTAAAGCGTCTGGCCTGAGTGGCTCAATTGGTTCAATGTCCTGTGTACCAAAAGGCTGCTGATTCCATTCCCAGTCAAGGCACACTCCTGGGTGCAAGTTTGATCCCCTGTGAGGGAGTGTTTGGAAGGCAACAGACAAATGTTTCTCTTTTTCTCTCTCCTCCCTTCCTCTTTCTAAGTATGCCCTTGGGTGAAGATGAAGATGGAAGAGGAGGAGAAAGAGGAGGAGGAGGAGGAAGAGGAGGAGGAGGAGGAAGAGGAGGAGGAGGAGGAAAGGAAGAATGTTGTATAGCAACAATCTTGAAAGAGTTGGTAGTGTCTCCCTTTGGAGAGGAGGAGGAGGAGGAGGAGGAGGAGGAGAAGGAGGATGTTCCCCTCTGGAACAAATAGAAGGCATGCCCATTATAAAAGGTTTTGGTTCTCTCAGACAGACTTTCTTTCTAATAGTACAACCCATCATGTGTGCAAGTGCAAATTGGCTCTCTTCACTTGCTTTGAAGGTAACTGGACTCAGAGAACCGGTACAAAACACTGCTGCTATGGCTACTGCTACTGCTGTAAGTAATAAACTATCTTTTGTCCCTGATCCAAAAGCCTTGTGTCTTCCACCATCATACATGAACTGTGGCAGGCTAACTTTTTAGCTTACAAAAAAAAGTAAAATCGCTGAAACCAGTTTGGCTCATTGGATAGAGCATCAGCTTGCAGACTGAAAGGTTCGATTCCGGTCAAGAGCATGTACCTTGGTTGTGGGCACATCCCCAGTAGGGGGGTATGCAAGAGGCAGCTGATCGATGATTCTCTCTCATCGATGTTTCTAACTCTCTATCCCTCTCTCTTCTTCTCTGTAAAAAATCAATAAAATATATTTTTTTAAAAAGTAAAATCTCAGATCCTTTTATGGTTCTTGACAAGTACCTTAGAAACCAAGTGAAGAAACCCTTTTAAGGAGCAGGGAGTGATCAACTCTACTCCTGAATGTAGAAGTAAAGTAAGTACTGAGAAATGACAGATGTAGACATGACTGGTAACTGATAACAGTGGTCTTAATGGAAATGTCAGGGATGAAATCTGACTGACTTGATTACAAAATAGAATGGAAAGAGAAATAGCAACATAATATAGACAACTCTTTCAAGAAGTTTTGGGGTGAAATTTCATTGAAATAAGGCAATAGGCAGAGGGGAAAATGGAGTCAAGGAGGATTATTTATAAGGTGTGAGAAATAAAAGCACATCTCTCTATATATAGACATAGATATAAATATAGATATATAGATATATAGATATATAGATATATATAATCCTAATATGCAAACAGACTGAATAACTGGTCACTATGACATGCGCTGACCAGGAGGGGGCATGCACAGAACATGGCGGGCATCAGCAGTCTGTAGCAGAGCATGGAACATGGTGGGTGTCGGTCGTGGCGAGATGGTGGAACAAGTGAGTGGGGGCACCAGTCACTGTCACAGGGTGAGCCTTCTGGTGGTTACTGAACATTCTTTGCTCCTGTGGGCCACAGTCCCACTGAGCACTCACACCTGCTGCCAGCACCTGGCACCAGCCCTGATCACTTGGCGCTGTCAGTGGGTGTGAGCGGAGGCTGCCAGCCCCAATTGTCCCTCAGGACTTCTCCACCTCCCCATGCTCCTGAGGTGCGATCAGGGCCAGCAGCTGCCTCTCGCATCTGCTGCAGGCAATGGCCCCGCTCATAATCGCTGCTGGCGCCAGCCCCAATCGCTCTGCGCCATCAGTGGGTGCAAGCGGGGCCAGCGCTGTTAGTGGCAGTGGCGGGAGCAGGGCTGTCGGCAGATGGGGGGGCCACGGTGGGAGGGGCATGGCATGGGTATGAAGGATGGGCCCAGACCTGCCCCTGTGCCCACCACAGCCTCCTGGCCCAAAGTTCCTTTCAAGTTGCACGAGTTCATGCACTGCGCCCCTAGTTTTCACACATAAGACAGTGAGTCAAAAGAGGGGAAACTGCTATAAGAAAAAAAATTATAAAGCACTTAGGTTAGTTCTTTCATAGTAACAGGACAGAAAGCACAGTACATGGAGTGGGGAGCTGTGGTAGAGACAACTTATAAAAGCTATATTTCTTCTAGTTTTTTTTCTGAAATAGGAGGTAAGGTCACCAGTTGAAACTGAAGCATTGGGAGGAGATAGTGAACATATGAGGAGAATGAAGACATGTAATAATCATTGAGGAGGAGATGAAACAGAGAAAATGACTGGGGAAATCTAGTATGATTGCCAGGCAGCATTACTAGTCTGCTTAAGGTTACATCATTAAATTAAGGCAAGCTCAGCAGTATGATTTTACAGGCATGGAACAGGCGAAGAGTTGGATTTAGTACTGTGGTTTGGCTAGGCATGGATGCTGAAGTGAGAGAGGGGAAAAGGAATTAATGATGTATGCATGGGAGAGATGATAGACTGATGACGGTATGTATCTAAGCCTCTATCCCATCTCCTGAAATCCAAACCCTTCCACTGAGCTCTGTGGGACTCATGAGTAGATATCAGCAAAATCCGCATATCCTGGACCTCATTTCTAAAGGTTTCTTCAACTTCCTTTAAGCTTAAATGGAAACTGGGCTCTCCTGAGTATGATGCTTTCTCTGTAGCCCTCTTAGATGATGACTCTCTTCAATACCCTTCAACATGAGACCTGGTAGGTGCCTTCTTGTTCCTCAGTGCTACTTCCAGTCCTTTCTCCCTCTGTCCTCTCCAAAGATCCCCTGCTTTGAGTCACAGAGCACTAGACTCTATCACCCACTACCCTTCCTTAGTGCAGTATTTACATCAGTCTCTTTCATTCCGTCATTATTGTAGGTTTTGGCTCACTGTCACTTCAACACTATTTCTGTTACAACTCTTATTCATTTCAACATCCAAATAGATAACCCATTTGATACCCTGGCCTCTTAGTTTCTTGACTTTTTGTCCACAATGATAATTATGTTGATCTTGTTTTTTACTCCATCTTAGCCACTTTCTCCCATGTTATACCCTAACCCTTTACAGGGGTGGGCAAACTTTTTGACTCGAGGGCCACAATGGGTTCTTAAACTGGACCGCAGGGCCGGAACAAAAGCAACCTGACCATGCTGGCACTCTCATCTTGGGCTGCTGGTGAAGGAGAGGAGGGGAGAGCAAGAGAACCCTCCGCTCTTTTGGCTCCACGGGCCAGACAGAACAGCCGAATGGGTCAGATTCGGCCCACGGGCTGTAGTTTGCCCACGGCTGCTTTAGAACAACAGTTCTCAATCTAATGCTGTGACCCTTTAACACAGTTCCTCATGTTGTGGTGCCCCCCAACCATAAAATTATTTTCGTTGCTACTTCATAACTGTAATTTTGCTACTGTTAACGAATCGTAATGTAAACATCTGTGTTTTCCGATGATCTTAGGTGATCCAAGTTGAGAACCACTGCTGTAGAGCCTAAGACCATCTGGCCTAGAGATACAGAATGGACAGTGGTTCATGTAAACTAACCCAATCTTCCTTTCCTACTATACTCTTAGCATCTTGTGTGTGTGTGTGTGTGTGTGTGTGTGTGTGTGTGTGTATGGGGAGGGGTTGTACATAATTTTATACTACGCCCCCCCCCCCAGCTCAGGGCACCAATTAATTCCTTTTCAAACAAGTAATGTCACTAATTCTTACAGATCAGCTTTGTCCTCAGGCTAGATGGGGCAACTCTATGTGTCACATGCTTTCTAATCAATCCCTCATCAATTTGGTTGGGACAGTAACTCAAGCAGGATAGGCCAATCACATTTCTCCTAGAAATTTACAACTGAAGTGCTAAGGCATTTTAAAGGTTCTACAGATTTGATGTCTGAAGCCACTGTTTTGGAGTACCCATGCTAAGCAACATGACAGAAGAAAATGTAGTTAAGAAAACAGAGGAGAGAGAGAAAAAGAGAGGGAGGAGGAGGGAGAGAGGGAAAGAGGGAGGAGAGAGAAGGAGAAAGGAAGAGAAAGGGAAAGAGAGAGGGAAAGGGAGGAGGAAGGAGGAAGGGAAAGAGAAAGGGGGAAAAGGAGGGAGGGAGAAGGAGGATAGGGAGATGGAGAGGGGGAGGGAGAAAATATGTTTAATTTCCATGATGGCTGACTGCACTAATAAAACTGGAGTGAATTGATGTGTTCTTTGTTTATTTTTACTATAAATAACCTTTTTACTTGTATACCTTAGGTGGATATTTATTCCTTAAAACCAATCAACTTCTATGACATGCAAAAATATACATTTTCACTGATAGTCTGTCTCCTTCAGTTTTTCTTTAAGCTCTTGCTTTCATAATACTATACCTTCTTCCATCTTTTGGTCTCTCATTTCATCTATAGCCAAAACAACTTCATCATATGTAATGGATATTTAACAAGATTTTTTTTAGCTGTCCAGATCTTATAATAAAGAATGGGTATTTACAACATAAAAACTATAAATAATGAGACAAGCATTTTTATGCTGCATGTAAATAACATAAAGCCGAAAACAAGAGTGCTCAAACAAGATAAAAGTTAAATTTCTCTCTTATGCAAAGGAAGCTGAGGGCTGGTGCTGGGGTTCCACCAAATGCTCAGACACCCGGCGTTCTGGCTCACTGAACGGCCATGATGGTCCTCGTGGCCGTTCAGTGAACCACATGGTCTAGGATGGGGCAGTCTGGGAAGTGGGGGCGGGAACACCCAACGCCCTAAGAGGCCTGGGAAGCAGAGTTTGAAAAAGAAGGGGCACAGGGAGAGCTGAGAAAAGTGAACTTTGCAAAGATCTGAAGAAGGTAGGGAGGGAGCTTTGTAGATACTGTATTAGGGGAAAGCAAAGGTCCTGAGGCAGGAGCGCGGCTGGTTTGTGGGAGGAAGAACAACTGAGACAGAGTAAGCACAGGGGAGAGTAGTAGCAGATGAGGTCAGACAGGGTAAAGTGGGGGAGGTTGGATTATGGGGCACCTTGTAAGTAAGTATCAAGCCTCCGAGCTGAGAACTTAATTTAACAGGTCCCTCTAGGGGCTGTGTTGGTAACAGGCTCTAGGAGAGCAAGGACAGAAAGAAGCAGGGAAAGAGGCTATAGAAATAATACAGGTGAGATATAATGGTGGTTTGCACACCATTTATAATTAGGAGTTTGTACCTTTTGACCATCTCCACCCATTTGGCACAGTTCCCACTCCCACTTCCACCCACCCCGCCTCTGGAAACCACCAGTCTGTTCTCTGTATCTATGAGTTCCTTTGTTTTTCTTAGATTCCACACATAAGTGAGTAGATATGGTGGAATGTGACCAATTCTAGATACATTCGGAAGGTAGAACCAACAGGGTTTGTGGATAGACTGATTGTAGGGTGAAAGGGAAAGAAGAAAGTCAGGAATAATGCCATGGTTTTGGGCCTGGACTATTGGAAGAATGGAACTGCTATTTACTGAGATGGGACAGGCTGTGGGAAGAGAGGGTTTTTGAGGGGATAATCAGGGGTTCGGTTTAGAGATGTCTGTTAGTTTACCAAATGGAGATGTCAGGTTAGACACTTTGATTATCAGAATATAAGATTGAGAAGAGAGGTCTAATTTGTAGATAAAATTAGAAGTCACTGGTGTGAAATTTTTGCTGTAAAGTCGTGACTAAATAAAATGCCAAGGAAACAGAATTAATAAGAAAAATAGAGATTTGAGGAATAAGCAGCATGTTAACTTTGGAGGTCAGAAAGGTGATGAGGAAGTAGCAAAAACACTATATAAGAATCTCCATAAGGTAGGAGGAAATCCAGAGAATGCAGTGTTCTGAAAGCTAAGTGAAGAAAGCCTTGCAAAGAAAGAGGAGTAATCAATTGTGCAAATGCTGCTGCAAGATCAAATAAAAGACTGAGAACTGACTGAATGGATTTAGGAATGTGGGGGCCTTAAGAGAGAGTTTGGTCCTGTATTATTGTATCTCTAATATCTAGTACTGTGCCTTTCACATAGTGATAACTCAATAAATATTTGCCAATTGAACTTAATGAGGTCACTAGTCACTGAATGAGGAAATAGTCTTATTTCTAGAGGCTTAACAGCTGGTACAGTGAAATGTGAGGATTCTTTATTTTATTGTTGACAGTATTACAGATGTTTTCCATTTTCTACCTTTTTGCCCCCTCCACCCAACCTCACGCCATCCCAGGTCTTCCCCACGCTATTGTCTGTACCTATGGGTTATGCATATATGTTCTTTGGTTAACCTCTTCCTAATCAAGCCTTCCCCCTGTCCCCCGCCCCAGTTAGGTCTGTTATTCTGTTCCCTGCTTCCATTCAGCTGGCCCTACTTTGTAAGTTTAGATTCCAGTTATAAGTGAGATCACGTGACATTTGTCTTTCTCTAACTGGTTTAGTTTGCTTAGCATAATAAATATAAAGAACTGCCTTTACTCTCCTACTATGCCTGAAAAACATTAGTTTTGAAAACTATGTCTTATACACCTAGAATAGATATTCCCAAATTTGATAGGATTAGCAATAGAATTTGACAAACCCATGCCCTATAAGAAAATACACTTTTAATCCTGGATGGGTACAATCTCTACAGTTACCTCTTGCATCTGGGGCCCTGTGACTTTGTACCCAGAGGTGCAACAGGGATCCCAGTCCTCTACTTATAAGTCACTATGCATTAAAATGGAAGACTTTTGGTGATTGCTGAAGGACACTAACTCATAGGTGCTTTGTACAAATAAAAGCTATCTGTGGCAAGACAACAATAATCACAAGTATTTGCTTAGTGATTTATATCTTCAAGGTGATTACACATACATTCTAATCTTACAACTTTGTGAGGCAAGTATTACTTTCACTTAATAAAAGAGAACACTCAGAGTCTGAGACATTCATAAAAACACACATTTCTTTCAACAAACGGTATTGAGAAAACTGGATAGCCACATGCAAAAGAATGGAGTTAGACTCTTACCTAACATACAAAAATTAACTAAAGATGGATCTAAGAGCTAAATGTAAGAATTAAAAGTGTTAACTCTTACAAGAAGAAAACATAGTGGTAAACTGACACAACTGTGGATTTGGCAATGATTCTTAGATATGCCCTAAAAATATAAACAACAAAACCATAAATTAAAAGCTTTGTGCTAAGAATATTATCAATAAAGTGAAAAAGCAGCCTATAGTACGGGAGAAAATATTTCCAAATCATATATCTGATAATGAGAGCCTAGTATTTAGAATATACTAGTATAAAGAACTCTTACAGCCAAGGCCGGTTTGGCTCAGTGGTAGAGCGTCAGTCTGTGGACTGAAAGGTCCCGGGTTCAATTCCGGTCAAGGGCATGTACATTGGTTGCAGGCACATCCCTGGTAGGGGGTGTGCAAGAGGCAGCTGGTCGATGTTTCTCTCTCATCGACGTTTCTGGCTCTCTATCTTTCTCCCTTCCTCTCTGTAAAATATGAATAATATATATATATTATTCATATTTATATGATATATATATATATATATATATATATATATATATATATATATATATATATATATATATCTTACAACTACTCAACAACCAAAAGACAAGCAGACCAAATGGGCAAAAGACCTGAATAGACATTTCTCCAATTATATACAAATGGCCAACAGCACATGAAAAGATGCTCAACATCATCAGTATTAGTGAAATGCAAATCAAATTCATAATGGAATATTACTTCATACTCACTAGGATGGCTATAACCCAAAACAAACAAATAAAAAGAACCAGAAAATAACAAGTGTTGATGAGGTTGTAGGGAAATGTAACTTTTGAATATTTCTAGTGGAAATGTAAAATGGTGCAGCTGCTGTAGAAAAGTTTGATGGTTCCTCAAAAAGTTAAACATAGAATTACTATTAAGACCCAGCAATTTCCACGCCTGGGTATATACACAAAATAAATGAAGCAGGTATTTAAACAAAAACTTGTACACATATGCTTGTACAAGCACTATTTGAAATTGCCAAAAGGTGTAACATCCCCAACTGATTACTGGATAAAACATATGTAGTCTATCCATACAGTAGAATTACTATTCCAAGAAAGGAACACATGCTACAACATGAATGAACATTGTAAATATTATGTTAAATGAAAGAAGCCAGACACAAAAAGTCACATATTGTGTGATTCTGTTTATATGAAATGTCCAGAATAGACAAATCCATAGAGACAGAAAGTAGATTGTTGTTTTCCGGAGAATGGGGGGAGAGAAATGGGAAGTGACTGTTTATGGATACAAGGTTTCTTTGTGGGGTGATAAAAATGTTCTGGATTTAGATAGTGGTGCTGGTTGTGCAACACTGTGAATGTATTGAGAATCACTGAATTACACACTTCGTAATGGTTAATTTATGCTATGTGAATTTAAAAAAAAAATATATATATATATATATATATATATATATATATTTTATTGATATTTTACAGAGAGGAAGGGAGAGAGACAGAGAGCTAGAAACATCGATGAGAGAGAAACATTGACCAGCCGCCTCTTGCACACCTCCTACCGGGGAATGTGCCCGCAACCAAGGTACATGCCCTTGACCGGAATCGAACCCAGGACCCTTCAGTCCGCAGACCGACGCTCTACCACTGAGCCAAACCGGTTTCGGCAACCCCATAGTTTTTTGTTCTGCTGGTAGATTATAGCTCCTAGAAACATGAAGTGCAGCCCAGCCAGCATGGCTCAGTGGTTGAGTGTCTACCTATAAACCAGGAGATCACAGTACAATTCCTGGTCAAGGTGCATGCCAAGTTGTGGGCTAGATCCCGTGTGGGGTGTACAGGAGTTAGCAGATCAATGATTCTCTATCATCACTATCATTATTGATGTTTCTCTCTCTTTCTGCCTCTCCCTTCCTCTCTTAAAAAAATAAATTATATATATATATATATATATATATATATATATATATATATATATATATATGAAGGGCTTAGACTTTTAAGCTCTTCTGTGCCAGGTTAAGGTTTCTAAGGAGGCAGAAATGCTTAAGAGACAGACAGGTAGTGGTCAACTGCATGACAACCCACTCTAGAGAGTTTAACACAAGATCTTCAAGGTAACTGCATTCACACAGCCTTTTGAAAACCAATTTGTTCACTGCTCTCTTCACCTTCTCTCTGAGTCCAACGAGGTCTTATTCCAACTTCTATCTACCTATACCCTTTAATCACCGTCAATGAAAAAGTTTCAAAGTGTAAGAAATTTTGCATGCAACTGGAAAACCAAGTTATAATATCAAGTTATTTGGGAAAAATACAGCTGCAAAAAATACTCCTGGAAATCTGACAGCTAGATACATATTCCCTGACATAGCCAAGTATTCCATTTTCAACATGCCAACAATCTGGTCTTTGTTCATCAGTTCAATGAGAGGATGATGTCAGGGTCATTGGAGCCCAGATCACTGCTGGCCTTTAGGAGCATTATGGTTTTCCAGATAAGAGACTAAGGACCTAATTTCTAACATCTGAGTCTCAAGAGTTCTGGCAAAATATCTCCTTAGTGAAAAAACACAAAATCTCCAAAACAAATACAAGCAAGACCCCTCTGAAATGAGGGAGGTAATCACGCACCATTGAGTTACCTTTCTAAAAAGCTAGAAGTGTCTGGGTAACCAACACACTCTGAACACCTATCAGTGACATATAAGACACCTGTCCCCTCTCACTACTCCCCTTTTCAGATAAACTTCTCGAACGATTTTCCCAACATTTTCCATTTCCATTTCCTTTCTTCTTACCCAACTCAATCTGTTTTCTGCCTCTTCCCATCTAAAGTGGTTCTTGCTGAGGTCAAAGACTTCATCTTGCTAAATCCAACAGATCATTTTCAGTCTTCAAGCATGTCAAACTCACAGTCTATGGACCACAAGTTTAACATGTTTGATCTACAACTCTATCTTTTTTGAAATACTCTTTTCTTGCCTTTTATGACACATCTTTAAATATGTGTTTTTAAAAAAATGATTTCAGAGAGAGGAAGGGAGAGGGAGAGACAGAAACATCAATGATGAGAAAGAATCATCGATGGGCCACTCATGGACACTCCCTACCAGGGATCAAGCCCAAAGCCCGGACATGTGCCCTGACTGGGAATCAAACTGGGACCCATTGTTCATGGGTCGATGCTTAACCATTGAGCAACACTGGCCAGCTTTATGACACATCTTAAACTGGAATTAGATTCTAAACTTTAGATCTAAAGTAAATACCTAAGAAAAAAATGAAGTATAGCTTACTCTTGAAAGTCCTTTAAATAGTTCATGAAATAAAGCATGCCTGTTTGTGTGAGTGCATAATACTACATAGTAAATGAACAGCATATATATATATATATATATATATGCACAAAACAAATAGTAATTATAGATGCAAACTAAAACTTCACCCTTTCTCATCTAATTAAAAACACCTCTGAGTGTAGTGGTTTAAGTTTGCATGTCTTAACTGCAAGCAAAGGACCATTCCATTCCATTGTACCTCTCTGGCCATTTATCCCTTTCCTGAGTCTGCTATCCTCCTTTACCCAACTATGAAATCCTGGCCCTCATCTCTTCTTTTTTTTTTTTTTTAATATATATTTTATTGATATTTTACAGAGAGGAAGAGAGAGATAGAGAGCTAGAAACGTCGATGAGAGAAACATCGACCAGCCGCCTCCTGCACACCCCCCCCACCGGGGATGTGCCCGCAACCAATGTACATGCCCTTGACCGGAATCGAACCTGGGACCCCTCTACCACTGAGCCAAACCGGTTTTGGCCCTCATCTCTTCTTAATCTCTCTCAATGGTTCTCAATTTCCAGTGCTCAGTGGAATTGCCTGCCGAGACTTAAAAAATTCAAGGCTATAATTTGGGTCAAGTAAACAGAAATAGTATTTTTTAATCATTCAATGTTTCCAACCTGCAACCAAGATGAGAATCACTATTCTACACTCTTTTCCTAGCGCTGGGACCACACACTTGCATGCCTTCAGAGTCTGAGAATTAAACGAGCAAAGCAAGCCAAGCTAAGTTTTAGGAGTGGTGGGCTCTTTGTTGAACTAGAAAGCAACTGGAATCAGCTGTGACTTAGCTCCAATCAATTGCTGCCAGATGGGAAAGCTGGCTCAGTAGAGCCACATCTTCTCATTTATAAAGAAAAATCCCAAATCTGGATTTTCATGGGAAATCTTCGGATTTTAAATTGCTGGCCAAGACTGTCAGCCCATGCACCAAAGGGTCTCAGGTTCCATTCCTAGTCGAGGGTATGTGCCTGGTTTGCTAGTTTGATCCCTGGCCCCAGTTGGGAGCCAACCAATTGATGTCTGTCAGTCTGTCTCTCTCCTTTCCTCCCTCCCCTTCTCCCTAAAAAAATAAATAAATAAATAAATAAATCTATGGAAAAAAATATCCTCGGATGAGTATTAACAAAAACCCAACAAAATATTGGCAACTAACTCAAAATTAAACAAAAACCATTGTGCTGGAAAAACAAAACACATCTGTAGGCCTGATTTAGCGGTGGGTTGCAGGTTTCCAACCCTTTGCCTTTGGTAATTCCATCCACACCTTTCAATTTACACCTAAAAAACCTGTGTCCCCAGTTCAGCCCACTCCTCTGGGCTATGGATTTGAATTATCAAATGCTTATATGACATTTCCACTTAAGGGTCTCACCAGTCCCAAAGTCAAGTCTGATTTAAACCCAGCTTAACACTACTCATCCTCCCAGTGTTCTTGGTCTCAGGTAACAACTCCTCCACCATTCTCCTGGCTGGTCAAGCCTGACTCAGGGAGTCATCCTACACACTTTATTTCTCCCTCCCATGGCCTGTGCCATATCAATAATCAAATCCTATCAATTATGCCTAAATAGATCTCCTGTACCCATCTTTTTCTCTCCATCTCCTCTGCTGCCACCATTACCCAGCTACCAGCTTTTCTCTCTTACTTTCCCACAGTGTATCTGTTGGCTCAGGCTGCTATAACAAAATACCATAGATTGGGTGGTTTATACAACATAAATTTATAGAATTTCCAGATCAATGTCCAGCAGGGTCAGTTTCTAGGGAGGACTCTCTTCTTGGCCTCTCTTTGTGTGCTCACATGGCCTTTTCTCTTTACTCTTCTTATTTTTTTTTTTTTTTTAAATAAATCTTTATTGTTCATATTATTACAAATGTTCCTCATTCCCCCCCCCCCATTGCTCCCCTACACCAAGTTTCCATTCAATTCTCTGCCCTTTCCCCATCCCCCATTGTCCTCATCCATAGGTGCAGTTTATGTTCAGTCTCTTCCCGCTCCGCTCCACTCCCCATTTCCCCAAGAATCATCAGTCCACTCCCCTCCCATACCTCTGATTCTATTATATTCACCAGTTAATATTGTTCATCATTTTTACTTCCCTTGGTTTTTAGACTCACTTGTTGATAGTTACGTGTTTGTTCATAATTTTTTATCTTTATTTTCTTCCTCTTCCTAAAGAACCCCTTTTAACAATTCATATAATTCTGGCTTGGCAGTGATGAATTCCTTTAGCTTAAATTTATTTGTGAAGCTCTTTATCTGGCCTTCGATTCTGAGTGATAGCTTTGCTGGGTAGAGTATTTTTGGCTGTAGGTTCTTGTTATTCATCACCTTGAATATTTCTTGCCATTCCCGTCTGGCCTGCATGGTTTCTGTTGAGAAATCAGCTGACAGTCGTATGGGTGTCCCTTTATAGGTAACTACCTGCTTTTGTCTTGCTGCTTTTAATATTCTCTCTTTGTCTTTAGCTCTTGGAATTTTAATTATGATGTGTCTTGGTGTGGTTCTTTTTGGATTCCTTTTGTTTGGGGTTCTGTGTGCTTCCTGGACATGTAAATCTATTTCTTTCACCAGGTGGGGGAAGTTTTCTGTCACTATTTCTTTCAATATGTTTTCGGTATTTTGCTCTCTGTCATCTTCTGGGATGCCCATAATTCTGATGTTGGTTCGCTTGAAGTTGTCCCAGAGGTTTCTTACATTATCTTCAACTTTCTGGATTCTCTTGTCTTCTTGCTTCTGTGGAGGAGTGTCCTCTGGCTCTTTGTGTTGCAAATCTTGGACTTGATTCTTACAATCTTCCATTCTGTTTTTAGGACTCTGTATAATATTATTTATTTCAGAGATTGTATTCTTTATTTCTAGTTGACCTTTTATTATTTCTTGTTGACCCTTTATTATTTCTTGTTGATCTTTTTTCATATCCTCATAGGTCTCATTTATTTTATCGGCCTTTTCTAGGAGATTGTTGAACAACCTTATAAGTGTGGTTTTGAACTCTATATCCCGTCGCTTTTTGTCCTCTATTTCTTTCGTTTGTGATCTGTTTCCTCGTTTCGACATTTTCGCTGCTTCCCTGAGTTTGTAGGTTGGGAGGATCAGCTGTGTCTATGCCAGGAGATAACCTTATTCCACTAGACTTGGAAACCTGCAAAAGCCTCTCTGAGTTCAGCTTGGATGGGGCAGAGTTTCAGGGTGGAGCCTACAGCCTTGGCTTCCGGTTAGCCCCGCCCTCGGAGGTTCCTGAGTCTCAGTGTGCCTCAGGGTCCTTTGGTACTCGTTACAAGCACCTCTGAGAGAAAGGCACTCTAGAGTTTCGCCCGCTACCAGACAGTGTAGTCTCTCCCCCAACAAGCCCACAACTGGGGTTCAGAGCAGTTGGAATTGGGGTTAAGAACAGTCCGGAGCTTATGTCTCCTTCCCGCTAGGGCGGTCTCGCGGCCCAAACAACAGTCTGTCCTCTGTGCGCGTAAAGTGCGCGACTCAGGGGATCTGCTTTTCGCTCCCCTGAGCTTCTGCCTTACAGCCCAGATTCCCCCTGTATGAGGCTGGGGCCCGAGGGTCTTGCCCAGGACTGGGGTTCAGTGCAGTCAGAACTGGGGCTCAGCACATTCCTGAGCTTTTGAGTCCTTCCCGCTGGGGCAATTCAGCAGCTCAGGGAACAGTCCCTCCTCTGCGCGCAATGTGCGCGACTCCGGGGCTCAGCCTTTCGCCGCTGTTCCGCTGAGCTTCTGCCTTATAGCCCAGATTCCCTCTGTATGAGCCTGGGACCCCCGGGGTCTCGCCCAGAACTGGGGTTCAGTGCAGTCGGAGTTGGGGTTCAGCACGGTCCGGAGCTTTTATCTCCTTCCCGCTGGGGAACGCCAGCCAGGCACTCAGCCGCCCCTCCTCTCCGGCTCCGTCCTCTTCCCGCGCGCGCACCGCGCGCCTCCGTACCTCAGGCTTTTACGGCTCCTCTGGTTTTCCTTCTGGTTTTCTCTTTCCTTCTAGTTGTAGAATTTCCAGTCAGTCAACTTTCCTGTAGTTCTGGATAGTGTCCACTCTATATTTTAGTTGTATTTTTTTAAATTGTTGAGGGCGGCTGCAGTTAGGCTTTTACCTCTGCCGCCATCTTGTTGTGTCTCTCTCTTTACTCTTCTTATAAAGCCACCAATTAGGGTCTCATTCTGATGACCTCATTTAATCTTAATTACCTCTTAAAGACTATCTCCAAATATAGCCCAATTTTGGGGGAATGCAATTTATTCTATAGCACACAATAACCTTAATTAGGGTCAGTTGTCTCCCACATTCACTCATTTCCTTCTAGATCCTTTTCTCCAATTTGACCAGAATGATTTTTACAAACACATTATATTTTTACAAACACATAAATATTTACAACTATGTGTGTGTACACCTTTGACTCAACAATTCCACTTCTAGGGATCTATCTTACAAATATATTCACACACATAAACTGGTGTAGGCATAGCACTGTTTGTTATGGCAAATTATTGGAAACAATTTAAATGTCCATCCAAGAGTGGTTAAATAACCTGTGGTATATCCATGTAATTCAAAAGAATAAGGAAACTATATATTGAAACAGAGAAATTTCTAAGACATTGCTCAGAGAACAGAATAGCGTGTACAGTATGCTACCATTTTTGGTAAACCACAGGAGGAAAGAAGAATATGCATATACTTGAATGCCATTTGTTTAGATAGATGCCTCCTAAATATATATCCCATGTCCATCTTCTTCTTTCCCTCTCTGCTACCACCTGAGTCCCAGCTGTTCGGGACAGTAAGTTATTGGAAACTAGTAGCAGTGGTTATCACTTTGGAAGATGTGGAGAAAATGGCAATTAGGGAAGGAGTCCCACCGCAGACATTCTGATTGGAGAATGGCCCAGCACTAGTATTAAGTTCTTCTTGTGGTTCTAAAGAGCGGAACTGAACTGAGAGCTGTGCTTGAGGAAGCCTTCACTTACTTCCCCAGCTTCATTTTATAATCATCCTGCTCCTCCTATCACTCTCTATGCTCCAGCCACACTGGCCTTGGAATTCCTGTTGATTCTTGGGAATGTGGTCCCCCTAAAGCTTCAGCTTATAACTTCTATTTATCCTTCAGAGTACAATTCATCTTAAAGTCCGTTTCCAAAGAAAAATGTCCTAGTTCCCAAACTAGGTCAGGACCCCTGTTTTATGTACTCGGCGCATCCTGCACTTCTCCCAGAATTTATCACAATTGCAACGAGGTAACTGTATCATTAGACATACATGCATCTGTCACTCTTTAGACTGTAATGTTTAGGAGTGCAAAGACCACATCAGTTGTTTTTACCACGGGATTCCCAGACCCGAATAAGTGTCTGGCTGGCAAAATAGGCCCTTCCTCAGGCATTTGTTAAATGCATGAGTAAGATTGCTCCTGCCCTCAAGCTTGGCATAGTAGATTAAATCAACACATAAGCAAATGAGGACAAGGTAGTGTTAAGGACAAAATCACGGTTAAGGCTGTAGTCTGCTCAGAACAGTGATTCTCTGGAGGACATAATATGGGCTTTCCCAGGGGACTCCTGGCAATGTTTGGAGGCGTAAAAATCTGTCACAACTAGGGGGGTGGGAGGCAATACTGGTTTCCATTAAGTAGCGGTCAAGAATGCCTCTAAACATCCTATAATGCACACGATTACCCCCACCACAACAAAGAATTATCTGGTCCAAATGTCAGTAGTACCAGGGGAAAAAAACCCTTTCATTTAGAGAGAGAATGATAATGCCCCCAAGGGGTTATCAATTCTGCTCTAGGTGGTGGTGTTTATTTTTAGGAGGGGGGAGGAGGACACGTGCCAAGAAATTTCAGAGGGAAAATAAGACACAGTATTAGCTGCATATTGAAAGGCGGTGGGGGCCGTGTCTTTGGAGGTTGTTTGCCAGAGATGATGAGGAGCCTCCGAAGAGTTTAAAAGCAGAGTGTGGCTTGAACAGGTGCCTCGTTAGCACCCCACACTCCCAAATTACTCATCAACTTTATTCCCTCGTTGGAACAAAAGTTTCATTCTCTTAGGGCAGCTGGTTTCAGCTCAACATCAAGGCCATACTAATTCATCCCAGGATAAAGTCTGACAGCCCCTGCCCGCTCCAGAAGGTGAAGCTGCATTTTTTAAAATACGCAAATAACTTATGAACACTCAGGTTGTTTAATGGATACAGCTATTTTTGAAACCCAACAACCAGGTGAGTCCTGGTAACATTTCCTGATTTTAATAGAGGGAACTTTTGCCCCCCCCCCTCCCGTCCTCAATTCCTGAGCTCCCAGATGTATTAAAAAGATCCAAGTTTTCTCCCTGCAAGTATCTCACAGTTATTAGTCCTCCGACAGAGATGACAGGAGAGTCATTTGAATACAATACATGTGAATGGACTGAATGCATACATTAGGAACGGTCTACAGGTTTTTTAAAAAGGCTCCCACACACAGTCATGGATACCACTGAAGGAAAAAGAGATGATCTTAATGGCAGCCTCAAGAAATAAAAGCGTTTTGCCACCACACGAGCCTGCTGCTGACTGTGCTGATGCACATGCTCTGACCTAGTATGGCGATTCTCAGGGTCTCGGCAACTAGGGCGGCGGGAAGGCAAAAAACACGGTGCTCCGTGTCCAAGAAACTGAGGACTGCGAGCGGATGAAGAACAAAGGCACCCACCGTTTGGGGGCCGGTCTGTCCATAAAATGATCCGAGGAGGAGGAGGAACGACCACTTCCTCCTCAGCTCTGGACGGCACCACAAATCACGCTTTTGCTTAACGGGCTAAGAATGTTTTATTCCGCGCGTTCAAGGCCACTGCCTTTAATGAGAAAATAACCTTAACCATTTACAAAACGGCAATTTATTGCATTCGCTGACCACTAAGACCGGGGTAACATTTCCTTCAGCTCTTCCAGAGTCCAGAGGATTGGGGCTAATTGTGAGCAAATAACAGAGTTCAGATGCAACCTCCACTTACAAGCCCGGCCAGCTGGTTTCCATCGAGAGAGGTCCCCCAGGAGAGAGAGAGGAGAGAGAGAGAGAGAGAGAGAGAGAGAGAGAGAGAGAGAGAGAGGGCAGGGCCGGGCCCGGGTTCGGGTCCGGCGGCCTCCGGGTACCTTTGTCTCAGGTGCTCCCGCGGCCAGCCCGGCCGGGAGTCCCGCCCGGGGCCCCGAGCGGGTGACACATCCTTCTTTGGCCAAGTCGGGCCGAGGTTGGGCAGGGGGCGGGGAAGGAAAGCGAAGCCTCGGCGCCTTCACGACGTGACTCCTCAGCTCTTCCAGACCGTTGGCATTTGTCTCCGGGCCAAGCTTCCCGGTGAACAAGTTTCCCCGAGGGGGCCGCGCGGGCGAGCCGGCGGCCCAGGAGCCCGGCCAGGGGGAGGGAGCAGGCCGCCCCCGCCCCCGCCTTCCTCCGCGGTGGGCGCCCCGGGGGATGCGGTGTCCACGCCTCCCCAGGCGGCCGCGGCCCGGGGCCGAGCTGGGCGTGCACCGCCTCGAACCCCGGACTCCGCCAGCCGAGCCTGGGGGCAGCGGCGACCGCACCGACCCCTCCGGCCAGGCCGGTCCCCGCCCCTAGGCTCCGGCCCCGCCCGCCCGGGCCTCCGCGTACCGCCTCCCCCGCCCCCGGCCTCGCCGCTAACCCTCCGGCAAGGCCGGGGGCGCTAGGGCTGCTCGGGGCCGCGCGGCGCCTACCTGAGAGCCCGCGGCTCCCCCGGCGGCTGCAGCCTCGGCTGGCGGACGGCGCGCGCCGCCCAGGCTCCCGGCGGCGGCAGCGCGGGATGTGGAGCTGCGAGCGCGGCGCGTGAGGAACGGAGGCCCGAGCGCGCCCCGCCCAGCCGCCCGCCTGCCCGCCCGCCCGCCGGCCCCTCCGGCCCGCCGGTCCCCACCCTCGGCCGCGGGCTCAGCGCCCCGCCCCGCCCGCCTGGCCCCGCCCCTCTCCACCTGGCCCCGCCCCTCACCGCCCGCCTGGCCCCGCCCACCGACCCGGCGGGAAGGGGGCCGCCAGGGGCGCTGCGAGGGCCGCCGCCGCCGCCGCCGCGGAGGCGCCGTCTCCTCCTGCTCAGCGGCTCCGCGGGGACGCGGTTCTGTGGAGGTGCGAGTCTCTCGTAGGTGCCATCATTCTGACCGTTGTCATCACTATTGTTTTCGTCATTGATTGTTTGGCCCTCCTCCAGCATTCGACTGGATGGTTCCTTGGAGGCCGGAGACCGCGGAAAGGGAGGCCCTGGCCGCTGACGGGGTGGATGGATACTGGGGGTCCCTCGGACCCTCGCGGTGGCCCGCACTGTTTGGAACCAGGTGAAAGAGATACTTATTTTTAACTGTTTTATATATTGTTGGATAGGACACGAATACAGAAAGCCATAGGAAACCAATGCACACAACTTAAACGAATTATGGAGACATACCCCCTTCCCAATTAACGCCCAGTAAAATGGTTTGACTGAAAACAACAACAACAAAAACAACAACAAAAACAAACACACACACACACACACACACACACACACATACAAAAAAAAAAAAAAAAAAAAAAAACCTCTTCAAAAGCCAGGAAGACACAGCCTGGGTCTCCTAAAATTGTCCTCCTCCTAATGGTCCCAGGAACTCAAAGACCCCCTATCCACAATCATGTGCTCTTCACAAACACGTGGGTAAATTTCCCCAGAATTAGGAACCTCCAATTAAGAGTGTATTTGTAAAATTCTCAGTTAAAAAGATAAGTAACTTATATAATCCTATATAATAAAAGGGTAATATGCAAATCGACCAAATGACGGGGTCCCCAGGGGGTGGGGACAGCAAGCAGGCAGAGCCAGGCCAGCCAAGGCACAGGCCAGCAGGCAGAGGGAGCAAGGATGATGGGGGCAGCGGAGGGGATGGGAGAGGACCTGCCTGTCAGGCTGTCAGACATCCCCTGAGGGCTCTCCGACTGCTCTGTGCAGACCGGGCTGAGGGACCCTCCCCCTACCAGTGCATGAATTTCATGCACTGGGCCTCTGGTAAATATATATGCAAGTAAACAACTTAATAAGTTAATCAATCATGAGACTGAACAGCGTGAGTGAGGAGCACCTAGTGGTTGGGGAATGGGAGAAGAGCCAAGCAGTAGATGGCCTGTGAAGGTTGGTTCTGGGCACCTGGGCTATCCTCACTGTGTCGTCACTAGCACCTAGCACAAAGTAGGTGCTGTGTGTGTATTTATAGTGAAAGGGAAGAAGAATATATATATATATAATAGAGCTAGAAACTATTGTTGTATATATAGCTACAAAACAGGTTTTGCCTGCTGAACAATTTCATCCAAGGTCAATTCTTCTAAAAGCTAAAATGATGAGTTCTGTGAGATGAGTTGATGCTTTGGAAAGAGGCAGTTATACCTTAAATTTTATTCTGCTTTCCAGTTTTTTTAAAAATATTTTTATTGATATTTTACAGAGAGGAAGGGAGAGAGATAGAGAGCCAGAAACGTCGATGAGAGAGAAACACCGACCAGCTGCCTCCTGCACACCCCCTACTGGGGATGTGCCCGCAGCCAAGGTACATGCCCTTGACCGGAATCGAACCTGGGACCTTTCAGTCCGCAGACCAACGCTCTACCACTGAGCCAAACTGGTTTCGGCTGCTTTCCAGTTTTTAAAAAAACCCTTTCAGACGCATTGTGGTATCTTCTTTGAGACTGTCAACAAGAGTTTGTTGTCACCAATCTAATGCCAACAAGAGCCCCCCAATCTAGGATGCAGTAAAAGAAGAACTTTTATTCAAATACCATGCCTGCCAGTTGGAGAGGACAGCTTCTGGTGGGAACCTTGAGACAAAGAGGAGGCCAACTTTTATAGACGAAGTCCCCGCCCTGGTCCCTGATTGGTCCATTTTTATGCAAATGAAGAATCCAAATTTTTGCAGTTTGGTCCGAATAGCTGTGGTAAGTCAGTAAAGATGCAAATGAGGATATGGTTTCCCAGCTCTGATTGCCTGGGGCAGGTTTCAGCCCATTGATTGAGAGGCAATTTTAAGAACTCTTTTAGAGAGATCTGCTCAGCAGCAACCCGATGCAGGAGGCTTGGCAGCTCAGTCTGTGACTTTTCCCTGATACACAGTGTACCTGAGAGGCCTCTGTCAGCAGTGGCTGCCAGACTCTGGTTATGACCTGAGGCCCAGCTGACCAGGAAGAATCCTCTTTGGCAGATATATTTCTTCTCATAAGACTTAGAGCTATTTCATGAGAAAGGCGGGGCAGGACAGAAGGACTTTACAGGTCACAGGGCAATGCTCACTTGAGGAATACATAGTTCACTACACTGCTGACCCGGCCAATCCCTGCTGGACTCCTGGTTTGTCTCGACAGTTTTATTGCCTGAGCTTTTTACATTAGGACTTCTTAGGCTCCTTTGGAATACATTTCTATAAAGGACACAAGGCCTAACTGGAAAGTTGATTCAAGGCGATGGAATCGGCCTCTTTTATCAGGAGCACATTGGTGAATTGGCTACAGCTAGAGAGCTACCAATTTGCCATCATGTATTAAGCATGTGGTGGTTGGTAGGTAGAAATACAAAGAGTAGAAGATGAGTAAGACACAATCTTTGCTCTCAAGAGTCCAGACCAAATTAGGGAGAAAAATTGTCAATAAATGAAATTTTACTTTATTTGAACAGTAGGAGAATGAGCATGATTAGGGAGAGAGTAGGGCAATTCTCAGAAAATAAAAAAACAGATTTTTTTAAATTATGGAAAAATGTACAGTTTTGCAAAAGTAGAGAGAATAATATAATAAGTGACTGTGTGCTCATTATTCACTTTCAACAATTATCACCTCACGGCCAATTTGTTCCATCTGTACCTCACCTTCTGGATTATTTTGAAGCAAACTGCAAGCAGCATATTATTTCACCCATAAATATGTATCTCTAAACAATATGGTCTACTTTTAAAAACACCCACAAAATCATTAAAATAGCTTTAAAAATTAACAATTTAAAAATATCTAGTTAGAAGTCAAATTTTCCCAATTTTCCCATAAATGTTTTATATAGTTTATTTTCAAATAAGGACCCAAACAAGGTTCTCACATCGCATTTGGTTCAACTCTGTTAAACCTTTTTTCTTTCCTTGTACTTTATAAGTTGAAGAAATTGATTGCTTGTCCTGTAAAGCTTCTCACATTCTGCATTTTGCTGATTGCATCCCTGAGATGTTGTTTAACATGTTCTTCTACCTTTATATTCCTTATAAAGTGACATTAGAGCTAGAAACTATCAGCTTTAGGGACAGTACAATCCATAGTGAAAAAGGAAAGTCAATATCAATCTAAAACAAAACTGTCGCACAAGTTAGAATTAGCAGACAGGGACATTAAAACAGTTACTGTAACTCTATCCTAACTGTTCACAAAGTTAAGCAGAGACCTGGGTGATATTAAAAAAAGACCCAAATTGCATTTCTGGAGATGAAGATTACTATGTTCAAATACAATGTTGGTAGTATTAATGGCCAATTTGACATTGCCAAAGAAAAGACACCAATAGAAAGTAACTGAAATAAAGAATACATAGAGGGAAAAAAGATTTAAAAAATGAGAAGAGCATAAATGACCTGTGGGACAATTGAAATGTCCTAATACAGGGTGTCCCTCCAAAAATGTATACACACTTTAACAGCTGATAGCACAATTTTGAAAATGAAATCTATTTTAATAATCACTGCCTTTATAGTTATTCAAAGTACATACATACATATTTTTTTAACACCCTATATCTGTATAAATGAACTCTCCGAAGGAAAGAGATGGGGACAAAAAAATTTTGATAAATAATGTGACCTTTGCCAAAACCGGTTTGGCTCAGTGGATAGAGCATCAGTCTACGGACTGAAGGGTCCCAGGTTTGATTCTGGTCAAGGGCATGTACATTGGTTGCGGGCACATCCCCAGTAGGGGGTGTGCAGGAGGCAGCTGATGGATGACTCTCTCTCATCAATGTTTCTAACTCTCTTCCTTCCTCACTGTAAAAAATCAATAAAATCAATAAAAAATAATAAAAAATAATGTGACCTTCCTTTCTCCCATTTTTCCAAAACAGCTTAATTAAGACACAATTCACATACTATATAATTCTCCTATGTTAAATGCAAAATTCAATGGTTTTTATATATTCACAGAGCTGTGCAATCATAATCAAAATTCCCTTGAGTTTCTCCTTTGTAGACAATCCCTTCTCCTTCTCTCCCAGGCCCAGCTCCTGGGAACCTAAGATCTCTGTGTAATTCTCTGGAGATTCATCCAAGTTGTTGCGTGTATCATTAGTTTGTTCCTTTTTATTGCTGAATAATAAATACCCCATGGTATGAATGTACCACAATTTATTTGACTATCTGCTGCAGAACATTGGTTGTTTACAGTTCAGAGCGATCATGAAAAAAACTATTAGGAACTCCATGTACAGGTTTTTGAGTGAATGTCTTCATTTTCTTGCGTAGTGATAGGTCACTGTGCTTAAAATTTTATTTCCCTAATGGATAATGACATTGAACATTTTTTTCATGTGCTTATTTGCCATCTGTTTATCCTTTTTGGTGAGATGTCTATTCATGCCTTTTGCCCATTTTTAATTAGATTATTTTTCAGTGTTGAGTTTGAGACTTCTTTATACATTCTAGATACTAGTCCTTTGTTGGGTATGTGGTTTGCGAATATTTTCTCTCAATCTGTAGTGGCTTGTCTTTTTATTCTCTTAATAGAGGGTTTTTTGTTTTGTTTTTTTTCAGAGTAAAATTTTCTAAATTTGATGAGGTCCAATTTATAAATTTTGCCTCTTATGGATTATGCTTTTGGTGTTAAATCTAAGAACTATTTGCCTTAGTCCTAGATCCTGAAGATTTTCTACTATGTTGTTTTTCCTAAGTTTTATAGCTTTTATATTTTATATCACATCCATGGTTCATTTTTAAGTTTTTTTCGTGTTGTTTTTTTTTTAAACAGGATGTGAGTTTTGGGTTGAGGTCCATTGTGTTTTTGTTGTTGCTGTTTTATTTTTTGCTTATGGATGTCTCATTGTTGTAGCACCATTTATTGAAATATATTTAAAGAAATGTTATTCAAGATGCTAATAATGAAGGAAACTGGGTGCAGGGTATATGAGAATTCTTTGTACTGTTTGCTTAACTTTTCTGTAAATAATAAACTGTTCTAAAAAATGAAGTCTGTTTAAAAATACCAGTTGGGCATATTTGTATGGCTCTATTTCTAGGTTCTCCTTCTGTTGCATTGATCTATTTGGCTGTCACTCTGTCAATAACACAGTTTTAATTGGTGTTTGGTATTGTCATAGGGACAGCTAGCTATCTAGTAGGCCTTAATAATTGGGTGGTTGGTGGTTTTTTTCTTTTTTCTTTTTTTGCCCATTTTTAATTATTATTGAATTTTGAGAAAGTGCCAGTACACTAGAGAGAAACCCACTGTCTGCAAGCATGCAGTTTGTCTTGGAACCAGTGGTAGGTTTTACAGAAGGCATGGAGAAAGTTAGTCTAATCATTTGGTTAAGTGAAAGTTGCCTATAAAAGCTTCTGTTTATTTTTGTTTCTAGTTTCCTTCCCAGGGTTGAAAGAACACCTATCCAACTGAATTAACATGAGTTATTTGGTGAAGCTGTGGGACTGCAATGTATTTACAGACTTGGGTTACCTGTTGGAGGTTAGGGTAACCCAGATCCACTGGACACTGAATCTAGGCTAACCTTCTAGATTTATTCCTCCTGACAAACTAGATTCCCTACTTATATAGTTTGGCTTTTAAAAAAGAGATATCAGGGAATGCAGACTTGACTCCTGAAAACTGCTGCCTGTCCCGGCCCCCCACCCTTCTCTTACTCCCACACTCCAAGTTCTGCCTCCCTGGCCCAGCCGGCTGTTGCAAGCAACTCCCCAACCATGAAAACCAGCCCTAGTCACAGGGCGCGGCGGACTCTGTGTTTGTTTCTCTCTGTTTATTTATCTGCAGGACCTACGCACAGCTAGTTGTTTTCTCCTTATGATCCTGGAGCTTGTTGTGTTGGCAAAGTGTTTTTGCTTTGGACATCCTGAATCCGGGCAGGCCCTTTGGAACGTGAGAATTCAAATGGTTTTCCAGTTCCAACCTTGATAGATCTGAGAATGCAAAATAGAACCACACATTTAAATCTTACCCAAGAACGCAGAATATTGACTTTGCTATGGGAAATGAGTACTCAAGGAAATAAGCAACATATTGCCAGCATTGTGGAACTAAACAATGAAGTCAATCGTTTTATTAAAGTGGGGACATTTATTCAGCCTCAGCAACATTCTTGTCTCCTCAGTTTCAATGCTTGGAGACCGGCTGTACAGAGGGACTCTTAGTGGTGAGAACAAGAGGTGTTCTCTGCCTTTGGTGACACTGCTGTTTCTGAAGTGCTTTTCCTGCTGTGGGACTCTTGTTGATTTCTGCCTTAGAGGTCAAGGGCAGAGAGGCTCTGCTTCTCCTGAGGAGTTCCCAGGGGACTGGGAGTGGACTGGATTCTGGCCAGGGTCATTTATTCTTGAAGAAATTAGAAACCAGCGCAATATTGCTCTGCTTATTCAGAAGGAGTAAGAAACAAACCAGTATGTGACAGAGCAAGGAGGTTTATCTCCCTATAGACAAACTTTTATTTTCAAGGGTCTGTAGAGGTGATAAACATGAAGGCCAGGAGAGCAGAAAATGGCTGGTATATAAAATGAGAGAGAGAGAGAGGGAGAGAGACTGATAAAGCAAGTGTCTAACCAGCAGAAGTTATTTCACATAGAGTAAGGATTCTTTCTCTCTAATTAAATTTTAATTTAAATTAACATTAAAAATTGTACATTATTTTTAATAATTAAAAAATCTTAATTATTTTTTAATTAAGAAGTTTTAGAATATATAAAGATACAGAAATGTAGAGTTAATTATATGATAAACATCCATGTAATGACCACCCAGATGAGACAAACATTACAGATCACTGAAGGGAGAGGGAAGCTCTGATGAGTCAATGAAGATGTCCAAAATAAAAAAGGTCCGTTAATCATCTTCCTGGCTCAGAGAATGTGAAGCCACCAGCCAGGTAAGAGCTGGTGTACCTTCTTCTCTCCTTGCTGCCATGCCCCTGCCATTTTGGCAGGAGAAAAACCAGCAGGTGGGCTAGGAAGACAGGCAGGGACACCAGAAAGCAGACCCCATTCCCTTTTCTACTGCAAGCTGCCAGGCCGTGGCTGATGAAGGAGGAGAGTTTTATCACTAAGTGAGCTTGGGAAGTTTCATTATTGCAGGGGATCCTTCATTCTAATTGCTAAATTGAGTCCGTGTTTGTGACTCAAAATGACTGTGGGGTTGGCCCATTATTTGAGGGAGAAGCCGTGGGACTCACAGAGTTATTTTGTTCAGTAGCAGGGAAGGTGTCTTCCACGGAATAAATGTGTTTAAAGGAAACAGTGGGAGTCAAAGCCAAGTGGAGTTTGATTGCCAGGAGTCATGCTTGTTCCACATACCACATGGAAAACATTTAGCCGAATCTAAGATGTCATCGGACTAAGGGAAATTATAATTTTAGATGCTGCCAAGAAAGAAAAGAAAAAAATTACTACCTATGACACATCAAAATTAAGGCAAAAATTTGTGATGAACAAACCACTACGTTTTAAATAAAGACAAGGTCAGTATTGCTGATTTTCCCTTTTGCCTCTGGGTTTAGCATGTCTCGCTATGGCATTGTCACTAATAATTATTTGCATTTTCGATATTTTGTTCATCATGGCTTTTTTTGGCATCAATTTTGGTTTCGAAAAATATTCATTAAATACATTTATCTTGATTTTCGAGGTTTTCTGATAAAGCCAAATTTTTCATCTAAGGCAAGTGCCTCACTCATCTCACCTGCCTCACTCAATTCCTCTGGGAGATAGTGATAGAGAAAAAAAAAAAAAAAGGAAAGAAAAATAGCCCAACTAGATCCTTTTGTTTATTTTCTTGCCTATGTAATTTCCAAATGGGAGAAATAGTTTCATAAATTTCCCAAACAAGGATCTCTTTAAAGTTCTTTTTATAAAAATTTTTTTATTGAACTTATTGCGGTGACATTGGATAATATTATTATACAGGTTTCAGGTGTAAAATTCTATAATATATTGTTGTATCATAAATCAGCGAATGAGATACAAGATGCCTTAATGAGCCAATTAATTAGTAGTTGTTTATTGTGCTCGGCCCAGAGGGAGGTGTCTTATCCAAATCTGTGAGCACCACATACAGGAAGTCTCCCATATTTATACTTTTCGAGCCTCTTTGTTTGCAGATATTACAAAGAGCTCTGTGTGAGTTATTGTTACAGACAGTTGAAACCTTGAATATAAGAGTTTGTACTTGGCATAAGAATATGCAAATTATTTTCAGTATTAGTCTATTTCATTGGATGGTTAGCTTGCAATGTCAGACAGTTAAGTTTATCTTTTTCTATTATTTGAACTAAAAACGAAGTCATTTTATAGAAGAAGAGACTCTCTTAAAGTGACAGAGTTTGCAGTGACAGAGTTTACGGGACTAGGGACTATCTAGCAATAGCAGAGAATTCAAACAGCAGTTTTATACAAGATGGAGGTTACTATGCTTCAATATCACCTGCATATTGTATTGTGTGCTTTCCATTCCAAGTCAAGTCTTCTTCTATTGACTCTTCTCCCCCTTTTACCCTCTTCTATCTCCCCCATGCCCCTTTCTTTCTGGTAACCACCATACTATTGTCTGTGTCTATGATATTTTTTTCTCTCTGCTTAATCCCTTCACTTTTTTTCACCCAGCCCCCCCCAACTCCCTCCCCTCTGTCAGCTGTCAGTTCTCTATCTGTTTCTATATAGTTTGTTTATTTTGTTCATTAGATTCCTCATATATGTATTTGTCTTTCTCTGACTGGCTTATTTCACTTAACATAATACTCTTCAGATCCATCCATGCTGTCAGAAAAGTTAACATTTCCTTCTTTTATTACCGTTGAGAAGTATTCCATTGTGCAAATGGAATACTCATTATTTATTCACATATCTACTGATGGCCACTTGAGCTGCTTCCAAATCTTGGCTGTTGTAAATAACACACCAATGAACATAAGAGAACATTTGAATCAGTCTTTTGGGTGTTTTCTGCTACCTTGTCTTCCTAATCACCGATTTGATCCTCTGTCTCATCCACATTAGTGTTTATTTCTTCTAGTGTATTCTTCATTTCAGGTATTGTATTTTTCATTTCTGAGCGGTTCTTTTTTTGTGGTTTCTATGTCCTTTTTTATGCTTGCTATCTCTTTGTTGAGTTCTCACACTAAGTTACTTGGGCATTCTTTTAACCATCTTTTTGATTTTCATATCTGGTAAATTGCTTGCCTCGATTTCATTTAGCTCTTTTTCCCCCGGAGATTTCTATTGTTCCTGAACTTGGAGTACGTTTCTTTGTCTCCCCATTTTGCTTCTCTCTTTGTGTTTGTGTCAGTGTATAGGTAGATCTGCTATGACACTCAATCTTGGTAAGGTGGCCTTATGTAATAGGTATCCTATGGGAACCAGCGGCACAGTCTCCTTGATCACCTGATCTGGGCACTCCTGGAAGTTCCCTTATGTGGGTTATGTGGGTCTTCCTGATTACTATTGGTAGTTTGTGTGTGGGGTCAATCCTCAGGCTGGCTGACTGGGACTTTTGACCTGTACCTTAGTGTATGAGCTGCTGTGCAGGTACTGAGCGCACAAAGCAGAATTTGCCTCAGCAGGGTCTGGTGCCTGCCAAGATCTCCCTTTGGCTATGCCACGGTGGAGCTAACTAAATCTTGCTCTGATGTTGTCTGAAGCTGACCACTGGGTGTGTTTGTTCTGGGACCTCTTGGGAGGGACTCTGGTGCAGGCCAATGCCAGGTGCTGCCCATGACTGGCCCTGGCAACCTGTTTGGAGCTACAAAGCAACCCAGTTTGGGGCTGTCTCTGCTGCTGCATGGAAAGGATCACGCTGTGCACCCAGGCCAGCTTTTACCAACACTGAGCCCAGGGGTGGGCCAGCAAGAGTCTCAAGGCACTCTGAGATCTGCCTTCACCTGCCTTTACCTGCCGGCTACCTGTTAGGCTCAGTCACTGAACGAGCCTCTGGCAGGACTTGAGTTGCATGAAGTAGATTTCAGTGAGTCACCAGGTAGGGGTGAGTGGTGTTCACCAGATTGATACAGGTTCAAATTCTGTGCCAGTGCTGGGTCTGAGGCTACTCAGCAAATGCCAGGGGCATACCAAGACTAGCCCACTGGGTGTTCACACACCTTTGTGGTGGGGCAGGGTCTCAGGGAGGCATCAGGGTGAGGCCAGCAGGATTTATCAAGCTCAAACAGACCAAGATTTTGTTGTGTGAAGGGACAGCTCTGCACTGCTCAGGCATGTGTGTGTGTGGAGGGGGGCGGGATGGCCCCTGTTCTAGAGCCACACAACTCAGACTCTCCCAGCTTCTGCCAAAAGCCCCATCTCAGCAGAGCGGGTCCAAGCCCCATCTCAGCAGAGCGGCTCCACCAGGAGTTGAGAGGATGGGGCTAGTACATCTCCTGAGAGGGGGAGGTGCTGGTCAGGCTGGGAGGAAGGTGGGCGGGGTCGCCCCCATCCCAGAGCCACACAACTGAGTCTGTCCCAGATTCTGCCCAACCTTCACAGGGCGGAGCCACCATTAGTCAGGAGGGTGGAGCCTCCGGGAGCTCAGAGAGTGGGACTATCAGATCTCCTCTGAAAGAAAGGTGCCAGTCAGGTTCACGGAAAAGTGGAGGAATGGCCCCCACCACCAAGCCACACAACTCAGTCACCGACACCCTCTGAGTCTGCCCAGACCTCTACACTTTGGTCTGGGCAGCTGACTCCTCAACAGGGTGCAAGCTCTACAGGGAGTGCAGAGGGTGAGAGTGGGACCAACTCTTTTCCTGTTTCCACCTTTCCTGCTTGTCTCAATGTGGCTTCTTCTGAAAATCCTTGGTTATAAGACTTCTCTTTAGCTAGTCTCCAGTTCGTTACTCAGGTTGATCGCTGTGTATTTTAGTTTTAATCCCAGGTTGGTCCTGAGAAGAGGTGAGTGTAACGTCTACCTACTCTACCACTATCTTGAATCTCTGATTTTAAAGTTCTTATTGTAAAATATGAGATGATCTCATGGATACCCCCATATAACACAGAGGAGGGGAGCTCTAATCTTTTTGAGAAGGCTCCAACTTACTGTGTGAATGACAGAAGTCCACCATAACCAGCGAGATTGGTGTCTCAATGCTGTTGATATTAAAGTTTGAAGCAAAATGTTTGTATTTCTTCATTCCTGCCATTTAAAGAAATTCCCTCTTGTAAAGCCAAATGAAGGTGCAAAAGGAGGTTTCTGATACCTGTGTATGATTATAATACTAGGTATACTGCTCTCTACCATTTTCATCATCTCACTTAATTCTCATAAACGTTCCTCATTCGATTCCCAAAACTACCACAGGTGGTAGGCAGAGAAGTTGTTGCCCCATTTTATGCACAAGGCATCGGTGTCATTTCTCAGGCAAGGCTGACCCAACTGAATGCGAAAGAGAACCCCGATATCTCTACTTCGAGGACAGTCCCCTTCCTGTACAGTGCTGTGTGCCTCTGAAGACACGTGGAGAGACACTGTAAGTGCCATGTTTGAGGGATCGCAGCTATAATCAGAGCTGGTTAGCAGCTGATCTCCCTGAGGCTATATCCCGTCTCCCAGTGCTGTTTCATATTAAACAGGCTTGAGAGTGAGTCACTTTGGTTGGCAGGAACCGGCAAGTGATTGCTTCAGCCCTGCTTTGAAACTTGAAGTCCTCCCTTTGCCCGAAGGTAGCAAACTCAGTGCAAACCTCAGCCATTAAATCGCAGCCGCTCTCGGGCTGACTTTGTGTTTCACTTATATAATTTCAGGCTTCATTTAGCATTCATCCGTTTCCCCTTTCCATGCTTACATGGTTTGGTACAGAGCGCTCTTATGCTCACATCTTTGTTTAGGTGATATTGGACTAGGAAACAAAAGACACACCCTGCCCAGGGAACTGTGAGTCAAAACAGTAAAGGAAGTCTTCCATTGGCCCAGGTGGACTGCTGCCTGACACACAGGCGAGTCCTAGTGGCGAGAGCATTTTGATCAGTTTGAGGAAGAAATTTGGATTTTTCTGCTGCTTCTCATCCAGGACTAAGGGGATGGCTCTTAGTAATTGATTTGGGAGCTAAAAAAAGAAAGAAAGGAAGAACGAAAGAAGGAAGGAAGGAAGGAAGGAAGGAAGGAAGGAAGGAAGGAAGGAAGGAAGGAAGAAAGGAAGGAAGGAAGGAAGGAAGGAAGAAATCCTCTTCTAAGCTCCATTGGCCTTATTGCTGAGAGAGCAGCTGTTTGTCCTGGATTGTACATAGGGCCTTAGTAGGTGAGACAGTGAAAGCAGATAGGAGATAGATTAGAATAAAATAGAAGGACACATGAGTTAGCAATCTAAATGAAGCCAAAGAGTAGCTGCTTTTAAAATATATATATATATACCGTATTTTATTGATTTTTTACAGAGAGAAAGAGAGAGGGATAGAGAGCTAGAAACATTGATGAGAGAGAAACATAGATCAGCTGCCTCCTGCACACACCCCACTGGGGATGTGCCGGCAACCAAGGTACGTGCCCATGACCGGAATTGAACCTGGGACTTTGCAGTCCGCAGACTGATGCTCTCTCTATCCACTGAGCCAAACCAGTTTCAGCAGAGTAGCTGCTTTTGTTTATTTTCCCTAAAAGAGAAAATGGGAAATGGACTGGTGACGGTTTTTGGTGGGATATTAGAATCTAAGTAGTCAGAGTTGAGACAGTTCTGGGTAATAATCACGTTCAGGATGTAGTCACAGGAGTGAAGTGGAGAGGAGGTGGAGGTCCCCTGTAACTTTGGCAAGACTTGAAGAAGGGAGTTAGATTGAGGTCCAGTGAATGTGGAGTGAGTGACCAAGAGAAAGATAGATAACAAAATGACCACCACAAAGGGTAGAGCATTTTATAACCTAATAAAGAGTAAGTGTTTGGATATAGTGATATGTAGCCGGAAGAATAAATATGTCCCCTTTCCCAAATAGCGATGGGATGTGTGAAGAACGGAAGAATAAACATCCTCATTCCTAGGAGGGAGCAGAGTCCTTCAACACAGGTCATGTTTCAGATAAGGCAAGAGGAGACAGAAGCCCAGTGGGACGGTCTTAACACTGTAGAGCTAAGGGAGTTTACCAATGGATGAAGAGGGCTCCAAAGGGCCAGCAGGAAGGGTTGGGGTGTGGGGCCAGGAAAACTAAAAGGATGAGCCAGGGGGAGGATGGAGGTGATGGTAACAGAAAAAGACAGCCACGAGAGAGGGTAACATTCAGGGTGAAGGCAAGGCAGGCCAGCAGTGGAGAGGTAGGTGAAACAAAATGAAGCAGGATGGAGAGTCTGTCTGGGACTGTGTTAAGGGGTTTCTAAGCCCGGTGGAGAGGGTGCCAGGTGGTGTCTGAGTCTAGGTGCTGCCCACCCTTATGGTCTAGTCTGCAATGAGGGGTTTCTCCCCAGGCCTCAAAAGGATGCACCATGGCTCTAAGGTTGTCTTGTACTTCAGCCTGAGCCAGCCTCAGGTAGGGAGAATAGACTTGTTAGATCTGCATCAAAGGGAAGTGAGTTATACATGATCCTAGGCTTTCTGGGGAAGCGCATCTGGGCATGGGGCCCGATAGATTAGCCAAACTTCTCTTCATGTTAGTGACATGCCTTTCTTTCTGGTGTCTCCTCAGAGGCCTGGAGTCTCAGCTAGAGAGTCCTCAGGTTTAGGAGAGAGAAGGATTCAGCACCTCAACTCCTCGGCCAACCCAGCTTGACCTGGTGACCGTAAGATAAAGCTGCTCCCAAGAGTCTTAGTCATGATGGCAGCGAGTCTTCCCAGCACTGCCTCCCATTGCTAAGGTGGGCAGGAGGCCAGTGGCTGGAGATTTGCATATGAAGCTGGGAACTTGGTCAAAGAGAGAAAAACTGTAAGCTCAGGTTTTGGGAACCTGATATTAAATCAAGACAGGAAAAGCAGCAAGATAAATGCAATGCTGAATCAGTTGAGTGGCTGATCTAATCTTTATGTAACTCAGATGGCAGTTAGAGTTACCCTGTCCCTTAATATCTGTTAGATTTAATCAAATCCCATGAAGGGGCGGTGGGGTGGGGGAAGCACATCCTTCCTCAGGTTCCAGCACAGGACCATGGACTAACAATTTTCTTAGTTCCTCCTCCTCTGATTTCCTACTTTGGCTGAGTTCTTCTCCATCCCAGAGTGAATCTAATCAAAGGATGTATCTATCTCTTTCTCCTTGGTCTCATCCAAAAGCAGTACACATAGCAGGTAGAAGCATGTTTAGAACTTCTCCCATTAATGGGAGCTACAGATCAGCACTAGGCAGTGGGTAATATAGAGTTAATATCAAATAAGAAAATTTTTTATTCCTTAAAAAAAATACCCTTTGCCATTTCTGCCATCTCTCAGACTCTAGACCAGGCATGGGCAAACTACGGCCTGCGAGCTGGATGGCTGTTCTAAACTAATGAAAAAAAAAAAAAAAAAAAAAGACCATACCCTTTTATGTAATGATGTTTACTTTGAATTTATATTAGTTCACACAAACACTCCATCCATGCTTTTGTTCCGGCCCTCCGGTCCAGTTTAAGAATCCATTGTGGCCCTCGAGTCAAAAAGTTTGCCCACCCCTGCTCTAGACTCTACCACATTACCTCTCTTTCTTCTCTTTTATATCCCCATCCCCTTCTTCTCTTCTTCATTCTTTCCCCACTCCTAGTCCTTTTTCATTTTTTAAGGAGAGATGTTTATGGGTTTCTTTTTTTTTTTTTTTAATATATTTTTTTTATTGATACTTTTACAGAGAGGAAGGGAGAGAGATAGAGAGCTAGAAACGTTGATGAGAGAGAAACATCGACCAGCTGCCTCTTGCACACCCCCTACCGGGGATGTGCCCGCAACCAATGTACATGCCCCTGACCGGAATCGAACCCGGGACCTTTCAGTCCGCAGACCGACGCTCTACCACTGAGCCAAACCGGTTTCGGCTGTTTATGGGTTTCTTAATCTCTGCCCACCATCCCAGGGCTCATCCTCGACCCCCACCTAGCTTTTAAATACATTTTCCTAAACAAGATAGTTCGTTTTCTAAGACAAATTTTGGAACTCTTACCTATTTTTATTGCTCCTGTCTCCTAGAGTCTGTAATGGGGCTTAACCTTCAGATTCACTTCACTAGAAAGTGGTTTCTGATACACTGGGCAGAGGAGGTGAGGGGTAGAACTAAGTAGACAGCGCTGGGCTTTCCCAGTCCTTCCCACCCAGTGCGTGGTTCTTACACGTTCTCAACGTTGTGGCTCCCTGAGCAACTTCTCTCAAGGAAACTCTCCTGCTTCCTCTTGGAAAATGCATCAGCATGTTCACTCTCTTTCAGGTAATAGACTGGCCCTCCCTCAGCTCTCTCTCTCTCTCTCTCTCTCTCTCTCTCTCTCTCTCTCTCTCTCTCTCTGCCTAGCTAAGATACCTGCCTCCCTTCCCTCCAGGAGGAGGACAGACACAAAGCAGTTCATTGTTTAGGACTTGACTACTCAGTGTCTCTTCTCACCTAATTAGAAGGAAGTATTTTTCCACTCACTTCATTTTCTTACTGGAATTTGCTAACTGGAGTTGAGTGGCTTTGTTTGCATGTAACAAACATTTGTTCATTAATTAACAGCCTCCAGGCCACGTTGTCCTTATCAGGACTTAATATTTAACTCAGCACTGGCTAAACCTGAGAGTGCTGGGAAATTGCTGGTAGGTTCTGCTGTGATGGGAAAGGACCTCCGAGGTGGGTGGGGTAGCAGCTCTCTTTTTCTCCGCTGGAAGCTGTTTTGAAGACCCTCCAAGGAGTGTAACCTGAAATGTTTGGGGATTCTTTTTTTTTTTTTTTTAAATATATTTTATTGATTTTTTACAGAGAGGAAGAGAGAGGGATAGAGAGTTAGAAACATCGATGAGAGAGAATCATCGATCAGCTGCCTCTCACACACCCCCTACTGGGGATGAGCCCGCAACCAAGGTACATGCCCTTGACCGGAATTGAACCCGGGACCCTTCAGTCCGCAGGCCGACGCTCTATCCACTGAGCCAAACCGGTTTCGGCTGTTTGGGGATTCTTGACAGAGATCAGGGGTGGCCACCACTTTACCAGTGTCTTGTAAAGATGAACTGAGACAATTGACCCAGGATGTTAAGAGACAGAAAATAGTCAAAAAGAGTTTTCAAAATTATTCCCCCCCCCCCAACAAGTCCTTTTTATTTTCTCTCAAGAAAGCAGTGAGTGCCGGAACCGGTGTGGCTCAGTGGATAGAGTGTCGGCCTGCAAACTGGAAGGTCCCGGGTTCGATTCTGGTCAAGGGCATGTGCCTTGGTTGCGGGCACATCTCCGGAGGGGAATGTGCAGGAGGCAGCTGGTTGATGTTTCTCTCTCATGGATGTTTCTAACTCTCTATCTCTCTCCCTTCCTCTCTGTAAACAATCAATAAAATATATTTAAAAAAAAGAAAAGAAAGAAAGCAGTGAGTAATTGCCAGCTGTTGCCTCACTGGTTTCTCCATCCTCTGGTATCTGGTTGTAATAGGCAGGACAGTGGCTCCTCTAATTAGTCCTGTGCTTATGCTATATTAATTGGCAAAAGAGATTTTGCCGATGTAATTAAGGTTACTAATTAATTGACCTTAAAATAGGGAAATTATCTGAGTGGGTCCAATGTAATTATGTGAGCTCTTAAAAGCTGAGGGCGGGAGAGGAAAGCAGAACGATTCCAAGCGGAAGGATCCGATAGGCTGTTGCTGGATCTGAGGTAGAGGGGTTGTGTGCAAGGACCAGAGAGAGGCCATTTGGAGCTGAGGACAGCACTCAGCTGACAATCAGCGAGGGAACAGAGACCTCAGTTCTACAACTGCAAGGAACTGAATTCTGACAAAAACTTGAGTGAGCTTGCAAGTGGATTCTTCCACAGAGCCCCCAGAAAGGAATTCAGCCTGGTCACCTTGACGTGGGCCTCGTGAGATCCTAAGTAGAGAAGCCAGTTGACCAGCAGAAACTGTGAGGCAATAGATGCGTGGTGATAACTCATTGCAGTAACAGAATATGATCAGATGGCGTTTCTGTCTTTTGTCCAAAAGGTAGATTCTCCTTTCTTAGGAGGAGCTGACTAAGCAAGGGCCTTTTCGGCCACATAATGTGGGCAAACTTGGTCGCAAGAGTGCACTTGAACATAAATTGTGTTCAAAGGTGGCCTGGCCTCTTGTTTCACAATCTAGATCTGGCCGAAACCGGTTTGGCTCAGTGAATAGAGCGTCAGCCTGCGAACTGAAGGGTCCCGGGTTCGATTCTGTCAAGGGCATGTACCTTGGTTGCGAGCCCATCCCCAATAGGGGGTGTGCAAGAGGCAGGTGATCGATGATTCTCTCTCATCGATGTTTCTAACTCTCTATCCCTCTCTCTTCCTCTCTGTAAAAAAATCAGTAAAATATATTAAAAACAAACAAAAAAACCAGCAATCTAGATCTGCACAGTCTACTATGGTAGTCATTAGCAGCAGATGGCTTATATTGAAATTTAAATGAATCAAAATTAAATAAAATTTAAAATCCAGTTCCTCGGTTGTATTAGCTACATTTTAAGTGTTGACATTCATATGTGGCTAAATGGCTACCGAATTGGAAGGCACAGGTATAGAACATTTCCTTTATTGCAGAAACTTCTATTGGATGGTCTGGTCTAGATCAGTGGTTAGCAAACTCATTAGTCAACAGAGCCAAATATCAACAGTACAAGGATTAAAATTTCTTTTGAGAGCCAAATTTTTTAAACTTAAACTATATAGGTAGGTACATTGTTATTAACTTAATTAGGGTACTCCTAAGCTGGCCTTTGCTAAAAACTCAAGGGGCCAAAGAGCCGCATGTGGCTCTCGAGCCATAGTTTGCCGATCACTGGTCTAGATGTTAACAGTGAAGACCTTCAATTACAACTGTTCTTTTTCTCCTTTGGGGCACTGAGAGGTAGGATTCCTCTACTCTGTAGTATAATTATTTCAAAACAGAATGCATATAAATTTCCTCCAACTGAAGCAAGAAATGTATGAATTTTGTGGAGATATTCATGTCCCTCCTTTATTCCCTTATCACTTGCATTAAAATTACCGCCCGAGGCTAGAAAGCCCTGGACTAGCAATAGAACACTCTAGAAATACCAGAGACAGTGTATCAGGCCTCACTCTCCCCCGCCCCTCCGCCACGGTAAGAGGGGTTACCGTATAGTAAATGGCCAAGAAGTCCCAGGGCCTGGATTGCAGCATTTTTCAAGGGTCTCCTCTAACTGTTAGACAAAGGTAGCTGCTGAGGCAGAACATTAAGTCAAGTCCCTGAAGCAAACAAACCCGAACAGGCCATCGCTGTTAGACTTGCCTCCTTATGTTGGTTTCCAATGCCCAAAGGTGACGCTAACCATTAGCCTCATAATCAGACTTCTGCCTCAGGCCCAACTAACACAAGTGAGTGAGAGTTAAGATTCCCTGGTCAGCCCTAACCGGTTTGGCTCAGTGGATAGAGCATCGGCCTGCGGACTCAAGGGTCCCAGGTTCAATTCCGGTCAAGGGCATGTACCTTGGTTGTGGGCATATACCCAGTAGAGGGTGTGCAGGAGGCAGCTGATTGATGTTTCTCTCTCATCGATGTTTCTAACTCTCTATCCCTCTCCCTTCCTCTCTGTAAAAAAAAAAAAATCAATCAAATATATTTAAAAAAACAAAACAACTTTATTATATTAAAAAAAAAAGATTTCTTGGCCAAACTTGTAACTGGCAACCCTACACTAGGGCTTGCAGGTGATGATTTGGAGAGATATGGCACAGGCCAAGCAAAGAGCGTGGGTTTTGGGTTAGAAGACCAGAGTCTGAGTCCTATATCCATATTGTGGTGTTTCCCTGAGCTGGTTAATAGCAATTTCTGAGCCTCAACTTTTTCATCTGGGAATGCAGATGGGGTTATTGCAGAGCTGTAGTGAGGGGGGGAAGGGGTGTGTGAGTATTCAGGAGGCAACCAGTTGATGTGTCTCTCTCACTTTGATGTCTCTCTCTCTCTCTCTAGCCTCCTTCCTCTCTTCCACTCTTTCTCTAAAGATCAATGGAAAAAATATCCTTGGGTAAGGAGGTGAGGATTAATATATATATTTATTTATATTTTATATTTAATATTTCTCATATTTAAAAAAAACCTTCCTAGGCCCCCATTCTTCTTCAACTGCTACCTTTTTTTTCTTTGCTACCCTTACCATGTCTTTTGCTGGTGTTTTCTCATCTCCCTGAATTCTAAATGATGGACTGTCCCACCATTTAGTCCTCAGAACTCTACTCTTCTCTGTCTATACTCACCTCCCCCCCCCCCAGGGGGTTCCATACAGTTTAATGACTTAAAACACCTTTCATATGTTGCCAAATACCCTCCCTGGATCTCTCCTCTGAAGTACAGACTCTTATATATAACTAGAAGCCCAGTGCAGAAATTCATGTATGGATGTGGTCCCTAGCCTGGCTGGGGATGGAAGCATGAGCGTCTGGTGTGAAAGGGCAGGTCCCAGTTGACTTCTGGGCCCTGAGCAGCACCTGGGCCCCTGGGCCCCCACTCATCCCCCTTCCGCCTGAGTCATTGGGCCCCCCGCCCTTGTTCCTCAGCATCTGGGAGCTGGGCAGTGGCCCCACCCCCTGCTACTGCCACTAGTCGCTGTCTGCAGGATCTGCAGAGTAATTGATGGGGCAATCAGGCCCCATTTGCACCCGCCTTGACCTGGTGCTGCCCGCTCACCTGCTCCACCATCTTTCTGTTCTGCTCTTGTCGGGGCCCATCGGGCTGGCAGAACCTCCACTGCCACTTGCTGCAAGCACTACATCACTGTCACCCACCATGTTCTATGCCGCCGCCCTGGTGGTCAGCACACGTCATAGTGAGCAGTCCAACTCCTGGTTGAACTCCTGGTAAAGGGGACAATTTGCATATTAGGCTTTTATTATATAGGATTGCCTACTTGATATCACCACTGGATATCCAATAATAGACATCTTTTAAATATATATATATATATATATATATATATATATATATATATATTTGATTTTTCACAGAGAGGAAGGTAGAGGGACAGAGAGTTAGAAACATCGATGTGAGAGAAACATTGACCAGCTGCCTCTTGCACACCCCCTACTGGGGATGTGCCCGCCACCAATGTACATGCCCTTGACCAGAATCGAACCTGGGACCTTTAAGTCCGCAAACCGACGCTCTATCCACTGAGCCAAACCAGTTTCGGCCAATAATAGACTACTTAAACTTGATATGTTAAAAAATTAACTGTTGATTTTCAGACCCAAACCTTCCAAACTGCTCCCTCCCATAATTGCCCATGACTCAATAAATGGAACTCCATTCTTCCATTGGCGCATGCTAAAAATATTTGTTTTACCTTTATCTCTCTTTCTTTTACAAACATCATCTGCTCATAGGGAGATAAAAATCTGAAAAGGCTATTTCATCCAGGCCAGAGAAAAGTCCTGCGTCATTAAAGAATACTCCCTTCTAGTGACCAGAATTATTACATAACCTAGGTGTGTCCACCCTCCAGCAAATTTATTTGTAGCATTTACCATGTTCCCGGCAATGTTCTAGGTCAGTGGTCGGCAAACTCATTAGGCAACAGAGCCAAATATCAACAGTACACTGACTAAAATTTCTTTTGAGAGCCAAATGTTTTAAACTTAAACTTCTTCTAACGCCACTTCTTCAAAATAGACTCGCCCAGGCTGTGGTATTTTGTGGAAGAGCCACACTCAAGGGGCCAAAGAGCCACATGTGGCTCGTGAGCCTCAGTTTGCCGACCATGCTTCTAGGCGCTGAGGATATAGCAATGAGCAAAAAACAGGCGAAATGTCATGAAGATTACTTTCTGCTGGAAGGAGACAGAAAACTTGTCAGATGATTGAAGAAAAATACTTTCAGGGAAGGGGACAGAAAGTGATGGAAGGGGGCTGCTTTAGATCAGGTGGTCACGGAAGCTTCTGTGCGAGGTGACATTTTAAGTGTAGACATTTTAAGCATTAAGCAGACTCAGCCATGCAGACATGTGGGAATAAATCATTCCAGCAGGAGGGGGTTGTGCAGAGGTCGTGAGGCAAAAGCATTCTTGGGACGTCCCAGGAGCAGGGTGCAAAAGCCTGTGGCGAGAGCGGAATGAGTCAGGTGGACAGTGGCATGAAATGAGATCACTGAGAGAGCTAGGGTGAGGTCATGCAGGCTTTGTAGCCCAAGAAAGGGATTTTGGGTTTTAGTCTAACAGGCAGGAAGCCAACGGAAGGTTTTGAGCAGAGGTCCATCATGATCTGACTTACATTTTAATAGGATCAGCCTGAAATCTTGGCGAAGGATGGACGATAGTAGGAAGAGAGTGGAAATGAGACCAGTTAGGGGCCCGATGCCATTAGTTCAGGTGCAGAAAGATGGTGTTTGAATTCGATGGGGACTGTGAAGGTGGCAGGAAGTACTGGATTTAGAATTCATTTTGAAGAAGAGCTGACAGGTTTGCTGAGCACATTGTGGGTGTACAATTTACATTTGTTGAGCGAATGGATACACAGAGTGTTCTGGGGTGAGGCAGGACTTTTCCCTGGTCTGGATGAAACATCCCTGTCTTTGACTCTCCCCTTCCTCCCCCCCCCCTTCTCTTTCCTTGCTCATTTGCAGCCGTCTGATGACTAATACTTTGTTCCACATCCCCTCACTATAGGGAGGAGTGTTCCTGACCGTGGAACACTAGGACATTGTCACTGGGAAATATCCACAACTCCAGTCAATTTGGTTTTTGGATTATTTCTAGTTCTTTTGCCAGTTTCCCTTCATCTGACCATCTCTCTTTGCGCTGATCAAGTTGAGCTCCAAAATCTGAAAACTTGAGGCACGACCTCTGGGACACGGTGGTCCCACAGCGCCCTTTCGCACTGTCGAGCCCATTCTGGGCCATTAAGCAGACTCTTCTTAGCAGTGCATGCATCTTATTACTCTTCAAACTCATATTGTAAAATTTCTAATATGGAGAATGAATATCATGGGATAGAAACCCAGTTCTCACTGTCAGAAAGATTTATTGAGTTCTTCTTTACTTTGAAGTCCATTTCTTCAATTCCAAGGGCATCAACAATGCCTACCAGAGATCCTTTTTGTTTCTTCCAATGCTATTATCCAAGTGACAGGGACGAGGCAGGTGAGGTGCCCAGGGTGCGATATCTAAGAAAGCACTCACACTCGGGCCTTGTAAGTACAGGGCGAGAACCTGAGAACGTGGGCCTCCTGATACGTTGTGCTCTGGGCACCAGGACTGGCCCCCCCCCCCCCCCCAGCCCCGGCCTTGCTGCCTATGGAGAAGCGTTTTGGTTTATTAACCAGGCAGCTGGGGCAGTCAGAGCAGGGCCAGTCCCCCACCGTTTGGCCATGACTGTGCGACAGAAAGTTGCTTTCAGAGAAAGCAAATGGCATGGAGAGGAGCCATGTTCGGGAAGCTCTGCCAATCTAGAAATTAAAACCAGTGGGAAAATGTAGACCAACATTATGGAGTTTTGCTTCATAATCAACTCAACAAGCCATGGCATTCCATTTGTTCAGGGCTAACTGGATCTATTGATCACATCTATAGCATTTCTATCTTGTTTGCAACTCCACAGCGTTTAGAAAATGTATATTCTCTATGATATGTCTTTTTTTTTTTTTTTTTTTTACATATTACAAACATTAAGAGAACAAATAATGGCTGCAATATAAATGGTTTGGACAATCAGTTATGGGCTTATTTTAAAAAATATTTTAAAATATATTTTTAGAGGACTCACAACAAGATGGCGGCAGAGGTAAAAGCCTAACTGCAGCCGCACTCAACAATTTCAAAAAATACAACTAAAATATAGAGTGGACACTATCCAGAACTACAGGAAAGTTGACTGACTGGGAATTCTACAACTAGAAGGAAAGAGAAAACCAGAAGGAAAACCAGAGGAGCCGTAAAAGCCTAAGGTACGGAGGCACGGTGCGCGCAGGGAGAGGACGGAGCCGGAGAGGAGGGGCAGCTGAGTGCCTGGCTGGCGTTCCCCAGCGGGAAGGAGATAAAAGCTCCGGACTGTGCTGAACCCCAACTCCGACTGCACTGAACCCCAGTTCTGGGCAGGACCCTCGGGCCCCAGCCTCATACAGAGGGAATCTGGGCTGTAAGACAGAAGCTCAGGGGAACGGCGAAAAGCAGAGCCCCTGAGTGGCGCACATTGCGCGCACAGAGGACAGACTGTTGTTTGGGCGGCGAGATCCCCCTAGCAGGAAGGAGACATAAGCTCCGGACTGTTCTTAACCCCACTTCCAACTGCTCTGAACCCCAGTTGTGGGCTTGTTGGGGGAGAGACTACACTGTCTGGTAGCGGGCGAAGCTCTAGGGCGCCTTTCTCTCAGAGGTGCTTGCAGCGAATACCAAAGGACACTGAGGAACACTGAGACTCAGGAACCTCCGAGGGCGGGGCTAACCGGAAGCCAAGGCTGTAGGCTCCACCCTGAAACTCTGCCCCATCCAAGCTGAACTCAGAGAGGCTTTTGCGGGTTTCCAAGTCTAGTGGAATAAGGTTGTCTCCTGGCATAGACACAGCTGATCCTCCTAACCTACCAACTCAGGGAAGCAGTGAAAATGCCGAAACGAGGAAACAGATCACAAACGAAAGAAATGGAGGACAAAAAGCGACTGGATATAGAATTCAAAGCCACGCTTATAAGGTTGTTCAACAATCTCTTAGAAAAGGCCGATAAAATAAATGAGACCTATGAGGATATGATAAGGGATCAACAAGAAATAATGAAGGGTCAACTAGAAATAAAGAATACAATCTCTGAAATAAATAATATTATACAGAGTCCTAAAATCAGATTGGAAGATTGCAAGAATCAAGTCCAAGATTTGGAACACAAAGAGCCATAGGACACTCCTCCACAGAAGCAAGAAGACAAGAGAATCCAGAAAGTTGAAGATAAAGTAAGAAACCTCTGGGACAACCTCAAGCGAACCAACATCAGAATTATGGGCATCCCAGAAGATGACAGAGAGCAAGATATCGAAAACATATTGAAAGAAATAGTGACAGAAAACTTCCCCCACTTGGTGAAAGAAATAGACTTACACGTCCAGGAAGCACACAGAACCCCAAACAAAAGGAATCCAAAAAGAACCACACCAAGACACATCATAATTAAAATTCCAAGAGCTAAAGACAAAGAGAGAATATTAAAAGCAGCAAGGCAAAAGCAGGTAGTTACCTATAAAGGGGCACCCATACGACTGTCAGCTGATTTCTCAACAGAAACCATGCAGGCCAGACGGGAATGGCAAGAAATATTCAAGGTGATGAATAACAAGAACCTACAGCCAAAAATACTCTACCCAGCAAAGCTATCACTCAGAATCGAAGGCCAGATAAAGAGCTTCACAAATAAATTTAAGCTAAAGGAATTCATCACTGCCAAGCCAGAATTATATGAATTGCTAAAAGGGGTTCTTTAGGAAGAGGAAGAAAATAAAGATAAAAATTATGAACAAACACGTAACTATCACCAAGTGAGTCTAAAAACCAAGGGAAGTAAAAATCATGATGAACAATATTAACTGGTGAATATAATAGAATCAGAGGTATGGAAGGGGAGTGGACTGATAATTCTTGGGGAAATGGGGAATGGAGCGGGGCGGGAAGAGACTGAACATAAACTGCACCTATGGATGAGGACAATGGGGGATAGGGAAAGGGCAGAGAATTGAATGGAAACTTGGAGTAGGGGAGCAATGGGGGGGGAATGATGAACATTTGTAATAATATGAACAATAAAGATTTATTAAAAAAAAATATATATATATTTTAAAAAATATTTTATTGATTTTTCACAGAGAAGAAGGGAGAGGGATAGAGAGCTAGAAATATCTATGAGAGAGAAACATTGACAGCTGCCTCCTGCACACCCCCTACCGGGGATGTGCCTGCAACCAATGTACATGCCCTTGACCGGAATTGAACCCGGGACCCTTCAGTCCGCAGACCAACGCTCTATCCACTGAGCCAAACCGGTTTCGGCTAAGGGCATATTTTTAAGGCTGGGTTTACAAATCCCATTTTCAAAATGAATCCAAATTGACTGAGTGATTCTAAGTCAGGTCTTTAGTTTTTACCCTTAACTGCTGATAATGCCACTATTAATTTTAATTATTTAGAGGCAACATTAATTCATGTGAAACAAGAACTGCAAGAAAGTCAGAAAGGAATAAATTACTTGCTGCAAAGCGGAATGACATTTTGACTGGCACAGAGATTTTTTTCTTTCACACACTTTGTGCTTTGACATTTCACTTGGCACAAACATTTCACAAATTCTTGACCTAATCTGACATACTGTTGTTTAGCAATTGCTGACATGACATGTTTTAACCTCAAGCTCTCTGGACTCCAAATGTTACCTTTAACTGTCAATCAGGGATGGATGACCTCCAAAACACAGTTGAGGCAAGAGTCTATGTACCTAGGAAGTTAAGTGTATTTGCCTAAAATGAAAAAAAAGAACAGCTGGGAGTAGGAGTTGGGGGAGGAGGAGGAGAGGAATATCATTCAGGGCAATTCAAGAGACAGCAACCCCAAACGTAGAATTCCTAGAACTAAACCTAACAAGACATAGGTGGGACACATCTGACAGAATATATAAAACTTAGGGATACGAGAGATGTAAATAATTTACATCTTTCTAAAGAAATATGTTTTCTTTTTTCTGAAAGGGAAGACTGTATTGTATAAAAATGTCACTTCCCTAATTGTTTTTTACTTACAACTTGCCTGTGACTAGGCCTCATTGCCTGTGGGTATTAGGAAGAGGTCACGTTCACATGAATACCCAGATTTTGCCAGCTCATTAGCTTGTATTGACATCTGCCTCTTCGCTCAAGATTAAGCCAACTCACAATGTTCTGCTCTGATCTTCTTTATTAAGGGCCATATAAGTTAGAAATGCTTTCAGCTGCAAGAAATAAAACAACTCCATCAACAGGGGTTTAAACAACAAAGACGTTTAATTGTGTCTCCATCATTAGTCACAAGGCGGGCAGTTCCAGGGGGAATGCATTGGCTTATTCACAGAATCAAGGACCCAGGCTCTTTCTATGTTTCCACTCTTGCAAACCTGGGAAACCTGCTTCTGTCCTCAGGCTGTTTCCTTGAGGATGCAAGTTGGGGAAAAAAGACAGCTCCGATCAATATTTATACATAACCGTGTTGGAAGGAGGAAGAAGGGGCAGAACTATCTGCAGTCTGCTTCTTTTTATATCCCATTGGCCAAAGCTGGGTCACATTGCCCACCTCCAGGCCAATCATTGGCCCAGTGGGACTGCAGCTGCCAGAGCGGGGCTTTGATGAGATTTGACCCATCCAGTTGCTAGAACCCTGGTTGCCAGAACAAAACTGGACTACTGTTAGCTATGCAGAAGGCGCCATAGCTGTTGGGCAGGCAACCAACAGCATTTGCCCGAAGATGTCATACCCACAGGCATTTGAGAGGGGCCTCTCACAAGACCACTACCATGCTGGCTGCTCCAGTCTCTTCTTTGATCTGCAGGGCATAGACCAGCCGTGGGCAAACTACACCCCGAGGGCTGGATCCGGCCCATTCGGCTGTTCTATCCGGTCCACTGAGCCGAAAGAGCGGAGGGTTCTCTTGCTCTCCTCTCAGCTCCTTCACCAGCAGCCCAAGATGAGAGTGCCAGCATGGTCAGGGTGCTTTTGTTCCGGCCCTCCGGTCCAGTTTAAGAACCCATTGTGGCCCTTGAGTCAAAAAGTGTGCCCACCCCTGACATAGACCCTTTTCCTGGTGGTTGCTCCTCAAAGTGTCAGATCTGGTTGGCTGTCTGCAGCCAAGAGGGACAGAGTGACCTCCTACGCAGTGTGCACTGTGCTGCCTGGATCCCACAACAGCACACCAGTCTGCCACAGGGGCCCACAGAAACAGCTCCTGCAGCTCCTGCCCTGATCCCTCTTCCACGGCAACTTTGTAGCAGGCCTTCCAGGTGGGTTCACTCAACCTCCATTCTCTTTTCCCTTCTCCCACCTCCGTTCTAGAGGATGGAAGAAATATACCATTTCAAAGCCTCCTTTGTAGGGGAGGGTAGTCATATGTCTGATAGTTTTGGGTAACGCCATTTTTAAAAAAAATTCTTTATTGCCGAAACCGGTTTAGCTCAGTGGTAGAGCATCGGTCTGTGGACTGAGGGGTCCCGGGTTCGATTCCGGTCAAGGGCATGTACATTGGTTGCGGGCACATCCCCGGTAGGGGGTGTGCAGGAGGCAGCTGGTCGATGTTTCTCTCTCATCGATGTTTCTGGCTCTCTATCTCTCTCCCTTTCTCTCTGTAAAATATCAGTAAAATATATATTTTAAAAAAATTTCTTTATTGATTAAGGTACCACATATTTGTCCTCATCCCCCCATTCCCATCCCTCACCCCTCCCCACGCATGCCCCCATCCCCCTGTTGTCCTTGACCACTGGTTAGGCTCATATGTATGCACACAAGTCCTTTGGTTGACCTCTTCCCTTTATCCCCACTCACCCCTAGGGTAATGTTATTTAGGTGGATGTTTGCTAGGGGTTTCTTGAAAAACTTTTACTTTCCTGGTAAAGGCCTCGGCTTCAACTTGGGTCACTGTGCTACTTAAGTTTACCATGATCTAGTCAAAGTATTAATAAGATTTTTAAGGGGAAAGACAGCAAAATTATTCTAAAGTTTAGCTGGAAGAGTACACAGGTGAGAATAGCTAGGATATTAGTTTTATTTGGGCAGGGATTATATAAAAGCAATTTCCTTTTTGTTTCTTCCAGTGCTATTATGCTTTGAAAAGACTTCCTAATTTCGAAATGTATTAAATATTTATCTTATTTTTTCTGGTTTTATTTTTTCTATTACAAAAACTCTTTATCAGAAATCACCATCAGTGTCAGGTGAGTATCACTTCTTAAGTTATATAAATGTCTAATCACTATGTTGTACACATGAAACTAATATAATATTGTATATCAAATGTAATTGAAAAAAAATTCTAAAAATCACCATAAGCAAACTTATGAGGCAAGCAACAGATTGGGAAAAATATTGCAGTTACAGTATAGTGGCACTAGAGGCCCGGTGCATGAATTTGTGCATGGGTGGGGTTCCCTTAGCCTAACCTGCAGCCTCTCACAATCCGGGACCCCTTGGGGGATGTTAGACTGCTGGGTTTCAGGGATTGGGCCGAAACCTGGCATCTGATATCCCCTCTAGGGATTTAGCAGACCCCCAGGCAGGGCTGGGTGCAGCTCTGCTGCTGCTCATGTCGGTCCTGCTGCTGCAGAGGTAGGAGAGGTTCCCGCTGCCACAGTTTTACTTGGCTGAGTGGCACTTCTCTGTGGGAGTGCAATGACCACCAGGGGGCAGCTCCTGCGCTGAGCATCTGCCCCCTGGTGGTCAATGTGCATCATAGTGGCTGGTTAACTGGTCGTTCCGGTCATTCAGTTGTAACCGTTGCTTAGGTTTTTAATTTTTTAAATTTTATTGATTTTTTACAGAGAGGAAGGGAGAGGGATAGAGAGCTAGAAACATCAATGAGAAAGAAAAATTGACCAGCTGCCTCCTGCACACCCCTTACCAGGGATGTGCCCGCAACCAATGTACATGCCCTTGACCAGAATTGAACCTGGGACCTTTCAGTCCGCAGACCGATGCTCTATCCACTGAGCCAAACCGGTTTTGGTTTCTCTCTCTCTCTCTATATATATATATAGAGAGAGAGAGAGCCATGTCACTGGAGTATGGGTTCTCCTATATACCACAGGCTGGTGCTATTATTATCTCTGTATACTATTATTGTTATTTACCTCCATTTTATCAATGACAAAATTAAGAAGTTAGGTAATGCAAATAGGATGGACTGAAATTCAAATCCAGGTGTTTCTGAGGATAAAAATCCAAAGTTGTGCTCTTTCTACTGTGTCCCATTACTGATGAAATCTTCACAGAGAAAGGTTGGCCTTCCAAGTGAATTAGAACTAATTAAAGGAGTTGGGCACAGGAGGATGGTTTGAAAGATATGGAGATCAGGGAGTATATATTAAAGGAGGAAGAAGAAAATGAAAATTTTCTATATGCATGTCCAAATTGGGTCTAGTATCCTTGGGAATGGGCAACTAGGATGGATGGACCCCAAATCCATGCTGCCTATAACCTGGACTAAATTCTCAGTCACACAGTGAGGGCAGTGTATCATGGAACGTGCACAGACCTTTTATATCCAATAGATCTTTGTTGATCCCCTTTCATCACTTACTCACCATATGTCAAAATGAGGATAAAACGGAATCCTTAAGTAATCCAACCAAAGCCTCCATCACATTGCAATTTTCTCTCCTCCAAGATACTGAGGTGGAACTCTTGCTCCCTGTGTTTGATTCCTGCCAGGTTGCCCTCCCAGACACCAGTGGGGTAGTTCCAGAAGTACACTTAAGGCTGTAGGTGTAGCTGTGAGACTGGTTGCCAACGAGAACCCAGGAAGCACAGTTTTATTTTGATTGCAAGTATCCACCCATATTCCATGCATCAAATATTCCACACTGTTTTCCTTGGCTTGACATTGCATTAAGATTCTCTCATCCAGAGAATACTATTTTTTAATAGGTGTATTATATTTAAACAGGAGTGGCCGTTGTGTACAGACAAAGGTCGTGTTGTCTGTGTCCATGAGTTTTTGTTTTTTTTCCCCTCAATCATTCCCTCCCAGCCCCATTCCCCCACAGTTGTCAGCCAAGAGTTAAATCTAATTAAATGAAAATGATTATGCTCACCATGGATAATTTCTGTCTGTTCTATTCAAACGGCTGAATAATAAAATCCATGATGGAATAGTTCCATTTAAAACTAATGTTGCTCGATTTATGTTTATGGCCAGCTTTTCAAAATCTTAACTTCAATCACTTTCTTACTCAACATAATTATAGCCATAAATGGTTTGAATTGATTAGATTTAAAAAGAAAAAATTCAATTTATGAAAGGTTACAAAGCACAATAAAATGTAGCAAATTTTTATTTATACATACAGATCAGATAGCACATGGGAATTGGCTTACCTTGTTTGTAAAGAAATTCTTACTGCAAGTAATATGACAAAACAGCAACTTATCAAATTGACTGATACATAGAACTAAAGATTATCAGAATACTTTTTTTCGTAAGTAAAAGTGACTGATATGAGCATTTACATTATTTACCCTCTGATATTTAATAACGAGCAAGAACACTCAATTAAAAATTGTCACATTCTTTTCTTCATTTAATGTATTTAATTTCTATTTTCCAATTGCTCTGAGCTATTGCTTTGATGTCTAGAAAAGCTGGAATTTTGCCACGAACCTTGAAATTAATTTAGAAACAATGTGATGTCCAATTTTTCAGCAAATAATTAAAAAACAAGCAAGTAAAACTAATCACAGTGAACATATTTAAAGAGTATGTGCGGGTGGAAAAAAAATATTCTTGCTTTTGTGAAAAACATTTCTTCACAAATGGTTCTTAAATGTTTGAAATACTGTATTTACATAAGACAATTTCTGGTACATGTAGATGCTTAGAAATGTTGGTTGAATAAGTAATTAACATACTTTGCCAAACAAATAACTGTACATCACTATGTCATAGACCCATTCTTCAAAAATTATGGAATCTTTAAACATTAAACAAAATAATTCTAATGATGTGCGGTATTTACTGGAGAGGTTAAGGCACACATTTTTCAGATGAATGTTACCTCACATCTGTTTTGTATGTTGCACAGCATGGATGCTGCACAGTATTAACTACCTTATCCAGACCTCCTTCCATTTCTGCACCTGTGAACTTAAACTCAAATATTATTAGAAAGGTTCCCTCCTTCCCCTAGGGAAGCCACAGTTCTCACTTCTTATTTTAGAATCTCTGTTGGATTAGATGCACTTGTACAATTTTCTCTGGCTTTTCAAAACTTCTTATAAAACTTCTTTCATTGTGGGCTCACAGACCTGCGGGAACACTCTATACGAAATCCTACTTTCATTTTCTAGCTTATTCTACTGCTTCTTAGGAGGTCATACTATTTTGGTTTCCTACATTCATTTTAAGTTTCTCCCAAATCCATTTAATTTGGTCTCATGCCTCATTCTAATTGTTTAGTCAACAGCCAGTCAGTCCAACTGCAAGTTTAAGATACTAGAGTTAAAAAGGACCTGCTCTTTACTATAGGCGTTCTTGTGTGAGGACACAGAAGATGCCACTCCCGAAGGGAGGGTCACTGGGGACCACCAGGGATCCTTGAGCAAAACAGGCTGGGCTAGGGATAGGGTACAATGAGCAGGGCCTAGGGCACCCAGCGATTCCGCTACGAAGAGCTTACCTCAATTGCTTGAATAGAATTTACCCAAGACTTTTACTTTTGCAGGGGGTTGGGGAATGGAGGGAGTATAGTAATGAGAAGTGTCGCATTATGGACTACTTGGCTCTGCCTCTCAGCTTCTCCTCCAGAGGGCTTTGAGAACACCCAGGTTAAGCCCAGACAGTGCAATCTGCTCTACCCAGCCCCCAGTGACTGTTCATCCATTTCCCCATTCACCCTTCCCAACAGGCCCACTTGGATTTAGGTACCTGTCTCTTCTTTCCCACGGCCCCATAGCCTACTGCTCAAGGGAAGCTGACCCTCCTTCAGTTCTAGGTCTGGACTTAGGGCAGAAGGGAAGGGGTAGGGGGTGAATGTATCCCTACTTTTTAAGCTGTAATTTAGGAAGACAGTCTTTGTCTTATCCCTATGTCCCATCCTTCCATGAAGAAGGACTTAAAAAAAAAATAAAGTTGTGGTAAAATATACATAACATAAAACATGGCCACTTAAACTATTTTAAGTGTGTAATTCAGTGGCGTTAAGAAGTAGGTTTTCACTGTTGGACAGCCATCGCCACTACCCACCTCTAGAACGTTTTCATCATCCCAAATTGAAGCTCTGAACCTATGAAACCTGAGAGAGACTTAGTCAGCCTGGAATCCAGGGTGTAGCCTGGTCCCTTTCTTCCCAGGGAGGAGGAAGTCACACTGGGTCTAAAAGTCATAAACACAGGCGTGGCTTCCTCTCTGGTTTTTCCCTTCCATCCACATAGCAGGAGGGATGAGCTGTGTCGGGGCCTGCCTCCAGGTGGAGGTCTGGACATCTTGATCCTCCACTTCCACTTTCATGAGAAAGTTCTGAGACAGGGCCAGGGGCTGGTTAGATGAAAACAAAAATAGCTGAAAGTGGTTTGGCTCAGTGGATAGAGCGTCAACCTGCAGACTGAAAGGTCCCAGGTTCAATTCCAGTCAAGGGCATGTACGTTGGTTGCAGGCATGTCCCCAGCGCGTGTGTGTGTGTGTGTGTGTGTGTGTGTGTGTGTGCAGGAGGCAGCTGGATGTCTCTCTCATCGATATTTCTAGCTCTCTATCCTTCTTCCTTCTTCTCTGTAAAAAAATCAATAATATATATATTTTTTAAAAAGAAAACAAAAAATAATTTGTTGTCTTCTGAAATTCATATTTAACCAGGATTCCTATGGATTTTTTTTTTTGTTTTTTGTTTTTTGTTTTTTTGCTAAACCTGGCATCCTTAGGTACGAAGAATGTAGCCATTTGACTCTAGGCCTTGTAGGCCCCTTGGTAACAATAGTGGACACCAGTGTCTGGCAATAAGGATCTAGCAAAAAGCTGGGGTATCTGGGCAGAGAATAGCATGGAGAGAGGATTGTGGGCCCAACGGACACTCCATTTCCTCATTCCTGTTGCCAGAATGAGGTATACTCTGCACCTCACATCCCACCTGAACTGTCCATCATGGTTGGGGGGAGGAGAATGGAGAGCGATTCCTAAACTGGTTGAGTATTAACCCAAAAGGACCTGAGAGGGAAAAAAAAACCACAAAAAAACTCCTAAAAACCCTGAAAGTGACTGAGTTGGCAAAAGTATGCAGAAACAAGAACTTAAGAACTAAGGTTAGTTATATGTAATAAAGTCCCATTTTTCACTTTGGAGTCTGTGAGTAAAAATTCGTACCTGCTACTGACTGCTACAGATTAAAAAAAATGGGACTGATGAGACTGTCTCCAAGGCTCCTCCTGTATCAACAATTCTGTAGCTGTAGAGATGAAGCTTGAAGACCTTGAAGGAAAAGGAGGACATGGGGCAGGCAAGGGTGGGAGCATTTCAGAACCCCCTGTGGAGTGCCCAGTTACAAGGAGACCTGGCGAACGGGCAGGGGTGGGAAGAAATGTGAGCAAAATAATGACCAGTGTGTAAGCTGTCCCTGTGTGATTTGACTTTGCTGCCTCTTAAACATTTAAAGTTGAGAACTTGCTCGAGTTAATTATTATTAACAGCGAGAGGCGGCTGATTTGCACTGATTAAGCTAATCCAAGAGCTGTTTTCTTAAGGGACCTGTAAATGGGCCGTCTTGGGAACCAACTGGCGAACAAGCACGTTTTTTCAGGGAGCGCCCTAAGGAGTCTGACAGCGGAGAGAGAATTGTTGCAGAATGAGCCACCTTAAGCTTCCTTCCTGAGCAAGCCGTGCATGCAGCAAGCACAGGGGTGCCCCCTGCTCACAAGCAGGTGTAAGGCTTGAAGGGGGGACTCCCTCACCCCTGCAGAAAAGAAAGGGGGCCCAGGCAGTGGGGGGGACACACCCCAGGCAGGAACAGAAAGAAAGCCTTTCTAAGAGTGGCGTGGGGGTAAGCCAATACCCAGAAGCTGGAGGGGAAAGCGCTATCCAGTGGAGGCGCCAGGAGGAAGAGGAACATCTCTACCTGGGGCCAAGGAGGCAGCGCTGCGCTCCTCCCCAGCAGCGCCCTACCCTCACCAACAGTCAGAAGGCATTGCCTTGGAGGGCCCTGGCTGGAGCGGGAGCAGGAGCCAGCAAGGCTGTTCCCACCCAGTGAGGGAGAGGTGAGTCACAAGTGTTTCTGATCCACTCCCTGACACAGGGAGCAAGGGGAAGCCGTCCTGCTGGATTGGAGTGGGCAGGCAAGCAGGAAGTGGCTGACACCTACCTGTATGGATAGATGCGGCTGATCAATATTCCCAGTTATAGATTTACATGGGAAGGCGTGAGCATCGGAAGTAGAAGCACCTGCCATAGGTGAAAGGTTCTCCCCCTCCCAAACTGGTGGGTGGAGCTAACAACATGACTGGCACCTGCCACAGAGACATCTCCAAGACATTGAACCACCAATTAGCACAGGCCAGAGTGCCCTTGGGGCCCATCCCTTCCTGTTCCACCCTGGGCCCAACCCCCACTCTTTCCGTCCATTAAGAAGGACCCCAAGCAAGGCACGTGCTGCTGTTGGATGTTGACCACCATCAGCCCGACTGGGTCCGATTTCCTGTCCTCTCTCCCTCCAATTCTGATCTTTACCTCGGTGATGGCTTCCGCCCATTACCGGGGAATAAACTCTAAAATTCCTTGTTCTGTTTCCTGTTTCCTTTCAAACCTAACAATAGGTATCTTTTATGGGCTTCGAGAGCCCTTATAAAAATCATAGTAGGCTGGAGTAGAGGTAGTCCCAGGCCACGACCATTTCAAAGGTTGCCGCTTGTGAAGAATGATGAGAAATGAAAACGGAGCATTGGCTGCTCCTGCTGTTAGCTAGCAGGCTTCGGCTTTCTAGATTGTGGCTTCTGATACCAGTCCTCTGGCAGAGATTGCCAAGGGCTTTGCACTAAATCTGGGAAGACCTGTTTGACAGGAAACACCTACCCAATCGAAAGATCCCACCCCAAATCGGCAAGGATGAGGAAAAAATTGTAAAAACAACAATTTTTTAAAATTCAAAACCAGGAATCATGAAGGAAAACCGCATTACAAAAGGAATACGAAGCCAGAGGAAATTTTCAGGTGGAAGTATCCAGGAAATGGGCTAAGAAATGCCCAGAGGCTTTGAGATCTATTCAGTATGGTGCAGAATCCGGGGAAACCACCAGAATGCATTTCCCCTTTGCATGCGGTGAGGTAAACGTAATCCCACAAAGACGGGACGCAATAGGAACCCATGTCTGGCCCAGGCCTGTCAGACCCGCCAGAACCGTGTCTGGAAGGCTCAGAACAAGCCAAAGCTTGTGGGAAAGAAAGAAAAAATGCTAAAGACGAGCAAAAGGTTTTTTTGTTTTTTTTAAAAGCTGTGCTTGGAGGAAGAACAACACAGAAGGTGTAGGCCTGCTGTTTGGGAAATTCAGTGCAATGTTTGCAGGTGATAAAGACCAAGGGACGGTGGCTCTGAGTGTTGCTTCTGCCTCCTCCAACAAGAGGATGCTTTTCAAGCTCCGTGGAGCCCCACAGCACACAGAAGGAAAGGGAAGATAAGGGAAGTGACCCAGGCTTCAAATACCTGTCAGGAACGTGCTCGCTGGAAAATTGTTAATTAACTTGGTGCAAATAAAGGAAGAATGGCGAGGAGATAACAAAGACCTCTACACAAAAGGGATTTGAGTACTTATTTTAAACCACCCCCTTTATGCAGACTACCTTCTGCCAGCACTCCCGGGGAGCTATCTGCCAAGCTTAATGGGCTGGCCTGCCTCCCCACCTGCAAGCCTCCTGAATGCCAGGTTCCAGAGAAAGGCCATAGCAGGGGTAAATATTACAGATCAAGGTCAAAAGCCCTGCCAACCTCCCATTCTCAAAGGTAGGTGCATGGAGCAGAAAGGCTGGGAGAGCAATAGGAGGCCCTCGGGTCCTGGGGGGAGGGGAGGAAGCCACCTTGTCATTCTCGGCTAAGCTGACACCTGTTCCCAGCAGGTGACTTAATCACCAATCCCTTAAAATAGCAGCTTGTTCCCTAAGCATTCTGGGTTCCTAGTAAAAATAAGCTCTCCCATAGTTTCTTTTAAAGAGCCACACACACAGGCACAGTATGAAATTAGGAGAAATATTTTGAAAAGCACAGAATTTTTAAAAAAATCAACTCTGACCTTGTTATCTAGAGATAGCTTCTGTTAGCATTTTCTTTCATAATTTTTACTATTTTTCTCTGAGAGGACGTCCATAGTATTTGGAATGTAGCAAACAAGCTTAAAGAATAAAACAAAAACCTCCTGTAATTCAACCACTACAGATATTTCAACGTTCCCCTTCCAGTCTTTTTTCTCTGCACACACCCACATACATACATGTTTAATAAAACGTGAATCATCCTATTATGTGTAATTTTGTATCCCCCTTTTTTATACTTAAAATTATATTCTGAGCCTTTTTAAAAAAATCATTAAATGCTGTTCAAGAGCATGATTGTAATGGGCCATCTGCTATTTTACTGTGCCCCGGTTCATCTACCCATTACTTGGCTCGCGTCCAGTTCCCCACCATTTGGAAAATCATGTCAGTGGAAACATCCACGTATGAAAACCTTCACTTCGGATCAACTTCTAAAGGTCGAATTAGGCCAAAGACCGTGGGCGTTACGGAGGCTTTCCGTGTGTAATGCTGCCTTGTTCTCCCCACCCCCATCCCCAGTGCGCAACCGCGGGGCCCATTTGTTGTCAGGTTTCATTACTAGATTTGCAGGCCTCCCTGCCTTGTGCAATCCCATCGCACCACTGCCCTCTTGTGTTCTTCCTCTCTGGCTCTCCCTGGGAGGGAGGACGTTCCGATCCTTGGGATTTTTGAAATGCTCTTCTATATCCCTCTTGAGACCTTTCTGGCGGCATGGCTTCTTCAATGTTTGCTTTGAGGTGAGAAGTCCTAGCTGTCCTTCCGGACTCAGCTCAGACCTTCTCTTCTCTGCAAAGCTCCCCCTGACTCTCCGGGCTGGGTTAGGAGCCTCTCCTCTGGATTCTCCTCCGTCCTGCCCCTGTGTAATGTGTGCTCAGCCGCCTCCTCTCCCGGGGCAAGCTCCCTGCGGGTAAGGACCTGTCTTTTCTTAAAAATTTAAAAAAAATAGATTTTATTGATTTTACACAGAGAAGAATTGAGAGGGCTAGAAAGTTAGAAACGTCAATGAGAGAGATACATCAACCAGCTGCCTCTTGCACACTCCCCACGGGGGATGTGCCCGCAACCAAGGTACGTGCCCTTGACCAGGATCGAACCCAGGACCTTTCAGTCCGCAGGCTGACGCTCTATCCACTGAGCCAAACCGGTCTCGGCAAGGACCTGTCTTTTTCCCACTCTCTCTTCAGTGCCTGACACTGCACGAAGCACAGACACATATTCAATAGATGCTGAGTAATACTTCATTTAAATTTTTTTTGAAAGTTCACCTCTATTTACATACCTCGTAGTCTATCCCATTCTCCCTAAATATTTACTGGGATTATTTTGATTATATAAGCATTTAGGAGTTCTGCCTATTATTTATTTTATTTAAGTTTTTAGTTATTGAGATATAATGGACATATAACATTTGTGTAAGATTAAGGTGTACAACATGATGATTTGATACACATATATATTGCAAAGTGATTAGTGATTACCACAATAAGGTTAGTTAACATATCCATCATTTTCACATAACTAGCATTTTTTGGTGTGTGTTGTGAGATCTACTTCCTTAGCAACTTTCAAGTGTAAATACAGATTATTAACTATAGACATCAGGATGTATATTAGATCCCTAAGAATTAATTTGTCTTATAACTGGAAGTTTGTAGCCTTTGGCTAACATTTCCCCATTCCCCTCACCCCTTAGTCCTGGCAACCACCATTCTGCTCTCTGTCTTTAAAGGTCTGACTTTTAGATTCCATATATAAGTGAGATCATACAGTATTTGTCTTTCTATGTCTGACATTTCATTTAGTGTGATGCCCTTTAGGTTCATGCATGTTGTTGCAAATGTCAAGGATTTCCTTTTTTTTGTCATCATGCTAAGTAATATTTCATTGTATATGTACACCGCATTTTCTTTATCCATTCATCTGCCAATGGACCCATGTCTTGGCTATTGTGAGTAATACTGCAATGAACATGGGAGTGCAGATATGTCTTTGAGGCAGTGATATCACTGGAAGAACCAAGCTGTGCACAAAGGCTTGCTTTTTCCAGTACAGGCCCAGGGGGAGGCCTGCAAAAGTCCTAAGGCACACCAAGACCTGCCTTCGCCTGCCTCCGCCTATGGCTGCCTGTTAGATTCAGTCACTGAAAGAGCCTACAGCAGTATTTGAGTTGCATGAGGTCTGTAGTCAGTGAATCACCAGGTAGAGGTGAGAGGGTTTAAACTCATTGCCATTGCTGGGTATACCAAGTCCCAGGGTATACCAAGTCTAGCTGTCTCTCACCAGGTGCCCATGGATCTTTGTGGTAGGTCAAGGTCTCAGAGAGTCACCAGGACGAGGCCAGCAGACCAAGATTTGGCCATGTGAAGGGAGGGTTCTGCACCAATCTGATGTATGAGGGGAAAATGGCGACCATTCTGGAGCCACACAACTCAGTCTATCCAAAATTCTGTTAGGAGCCACTGGGAGTTGGGAGGATTGGGCTAGTGGATCTCTTGTGAGGAGGAGGTGCTGGTCAGGCTTGGGGAAAGGTGGAGCAGGGGCCCCCCAGTCTGTCACAGATTCTACCAAGATCTCCATACAGAGGGCTCACCAGGCGTGGAGAGGGTGGAGGTACCTGAAGCCTGGAGGGTGGGGTTAGTGGATGTCTTGTGAGGGTGAGGCACCTGTGAGGCTCATGGGAAAGTGAGGGAATGGCCCCCACCCCAGAGCAACAGCACTAAGTCACTGGCACACCCAAGTCTGCCAGCTCCTCTGCACCCCTGACTCAGGCAGCTGACTCCTTGTCAGGGCGTGAGCTCTGCAGGATGGTGGGGAGTCTAGACAGTGGAGCTGATGGCTATGGAAGGGAATGCTCCATTCAAGAAAGATGGCATCTGTGGTGCCGGAGAGGGACTTAGCACAGAGGGCCTGGAGGCTTTTTCCCCAGCTCTCTTCCCCATAGCTGCAAACCCATCTTTCCTCACACTACTTCAGTCTGCTTTGCCTCTCTTGCCTGAAGCCCAGGGTGAGTGGCTGCCAAGGAGATTTTGTGTGTTGGTCCTTTAGGAGGGCACCTATTTCTTTAGCAGACTCCTCTTTCTTGCTGGCAGACAGTCCCCACTGGCTTTCACACCCAGATGTTATGTGGACGCCACTTCCTGGCTCTGTTGCCCTGGGCTTGGGACTAGTGTGGGGTTGAGACCCTATGCTCTTCAGGTTGAATCCCAGCCGCTGCCTGTGGGAGAAGCTCTTATCAGTCTCCATGTTGCTTCTTCTGCCAGTCCTTGGTTATAAGACTTCTACGCAGCTCGTCTTCCGTTGGTTATTCAAGTTAATTGTTCTATACTTTAGTTGTAATTGCAGTTTGGTCCTGGGAGGAGGTGAGTATAACATCTACCTAATCCTCTACCATCTTGGACCTCCAAATATCCCACCCCCACGCCCTCACCCCCCGCTTTTAAAAAACTTCTCTAATCATCGCTTCTTACCCCTTCGACCATGGACCTTAATTTGTGCTTTTTCTATACTATAAATTCTGCTTATGTTGTAGTTGCCTGTGCTCTAGTCTTATCTGTCTCCCTAGGCCTGTGCTCGCCAATACAGCAGCCATTCATTGCATGTGACTATTTAAATTAATATTAAATTACATTTAAAGTTCAGCTTTTTCGGTTTCACTAGCCCTATTTCAAGAGCTCATTAGCCCATGTAGCTAGTGGTACCTGTATTGCACAGTACAACAGAGAACATTCCCATGATCACAGAGAGTTCTATTGGACAATGCTGGGACCAGAAGCCACTACTCCTTATGTTTATTGGATAAAATTTGTCCTATTGAAGCAATTAGAATTTTATTGGTAGTTTTTTTTTTTCTGATTTTTCACTCAGCACTGGAGCTGGATATTTTTAGTTTTTTAAATTAAAACACACACACACACACACACACACACACACACACACACACACATACACACACACACACACAATGTATTTTCAGCTTTTAGGAAGGTATTTAGTACTACCTGTTCCCTGCTCTCTTTTTTGAGGATGCCCTATGTTCTTCTGAGGTGAAGCCCTATCTCCTTTTTCTGTGAGTCGCCTTCATTACAGGGCCTTTCTGAGAGTTGGTTAGGGTACCACCTTTCTCTGAGGTGTGTCCCAGGTCACTTTCCATGGCCTAACTCTGATAGAGCATCCTTTCGTGAGGAGGCCTCTGCCTTGGGGGAAAGAGCAGGGGCTTCCGGGCCATCCAGGAGCGGCTGCCTGTCCTTGTACACAGACTCGCATGCCTGCAGGGGGCAAAAGACAAGACATGGACTTTTTGAGGATTCATTTTGAAGGATCCTTTCTCATTAAGTTCTTGCAAAAAAAAAATCAATTGCATAGAAGAGGCTTCTGGGAAGAAACCATAAGGCCAGAGTGACCACAAGAGGGCACCAGCGCACCTTAAACAGCCCTTCCTTTCAAAAACCTCGGGCAGGTTTCTCTGTGTTGCAAGGGGAGGACAGAATGAATACATATTAGATCAGAAAGGAATAGAAAAAAAGGGGAAAAATCATTATATTGCTCTGTCTAGCTGGAAGGTCTTCTTACCATATATTTATGCATCCAAGGTCTCCTTAAATACAGGAATCACAAGAAGATTAGACAATAATAGGCAGAAAAGGGATTAGATTGAAAATACTTCAAACGAGGATGTGAATAGGTCAGTAGACTTTAAAACAGAATAAACCTCACTTCGAAGCAAGGTAGCTATGGAAACATTACCAAAAATCATTCTGTTACTTCATGGCTACAGTGGTTTCTGCAGCCAGGAAATGCTATCAAGGGAGTGCAGAATATTATTTTCTTATAAATAATACAACACAGGATCCTATATGGAAAGTTGCAAGAAATTAGATTTCAGAGCTAGAGATGTCTCAACAAAAATACCGAACCACTTTAATTTGGTTTCTGATAACTTAGCTCTGGGTTTGCAGTTGTTAAGCTTTTCTCCATTTCTGTTTTCTGTTGCAGAAAGGGAGCCCGTGAGAGATTTTTCCCCCATCTATCTGGAGATATTGTATATACACATATGAATGCAAATTTAGCCTGGCTGATAAAAGTCATCTGTTCAGCCCCGGTATTTCCCATATGAGGGCAGGTGACCTATATTTACACTTAGACAAGGGTTTTGCTTTCTTGTAGGGGAAATGCCTGGGACTGTGTTGCTTAAAGCCACAGGGCTCTGCCACTGATTCTTGGACTAACCACCCATGCCCTTGAGCTTCCTTGAGCACATACTTAGCTGTTCCCTAAACATGCTGATCATGTAGATGGAGTTGTTGGTGAATAAAGTAGGTTGATGTAAGAGGGCTAAGTTTTTGGCAAGCAGGGTAAATGTGGTACCTGCCCTAAAGATATGGTAAATGTCATGCTGGTAGACAAAGAGTGAAAATTTGATATTATTATAAGGCCATTCAACCAACATGCCCCCATCTTGGCTTTACATGGACCCTTTTCTTCCCACAGAGTTTCAAGGGGGCTGTATATGCAAAGAACAATAACAAAGTGGGAACCAAATACCCAGTGTGACAATGAAGCATGATCTAGCTAGAGATGAGTTGTCCCATGTGCCTGAGGTCTCAAAACGAAGTAAGATCTCCTAGCTCCCCCTGAACCTAAATATTGGGATGTTACCTCTACCAAGCTGGCCACATAGAGAAAGGGAGTCAGAGAGGTGGGGTAGGTAGCAATATACAGAACAGGCCATGGCTTACCTACATGTGTGGAGAAAGAAGAAAGAAAAAGACAGAGTAGACCTGTGCATTATTTAAAAAGATGTGGTATGTATAAGCTATGGAATACTACTCAGCCACAAGAAAAGATGAAATATTGCCATTTGAAACAACATGGAAGGACCTTGCGAAGAGTATTTACTAAGTGAAATGTCAGTCAGAAAAGCTAAGAACCATATGATTCTACTCTTAGGTGGGATATAAAACAGAAACTCATAGACACAGACAACAGTATGGTGGTTCCTAGAGGGAAAGGGGTGTGTGGGGGGTAGCAAAGAGTATAGGGGGCCAAACATATGGTGATGAAAGATGATTTGACTGGGGGTGGTAGGCATACAATGCAATATACAGATCATGTAGCATAGAAAGGTGTACTTGAGACCTATGTGAGCTTATTAACCAATGCCATCTCAATACATTTAATTTAAAAAAAGAGAAAATGTCCCATTCAATATCTTGGTGGGGTTAGGGTAGGGATTTTTCACGGTCACGCGTGTACTAGGGAAAGAGATCTTAGGTTCCTCCTTGTGCAGAGAGGCGTATCTAGCAGTTTAGTGAGCGTCAGAATCACCCAGGGGGTACACCGAAACAGGGTGCTGGGCTCCACACCGGAGTTTCTGACTCAGTGGGCCTGGAGTGGGGCCAAAGAATTCGTTAACAAATTCCCAGGGGTGCTGATTCCTCAGGTTCAGGGACCATGCTTTGAGAACCGCAGCTCTAGAGCATTGTAAGTGGTTTAGGCAAACATACCAACCATGTAGGTATGGTACAGCTTTAATTCTGATCCTGAAACAGAAACCTAACAAGGAGCTCATTCCTTTAAAAAATTCATAGTTCCTTCGTCATACAGCTCGCCATTTAAAGTGCATAATTCAATGTTTTTAGTGTGTTCACAGAGTTGCGCAACTCTGTTGAATAACTTTCATCGCCTTCCAAAGGAACTCCATTCCTCCCAACTCCCTAGGCAACCATTAGTCACTTTCTGTCTCTGTAGATTTGCCTGTTCTGGACAGCTCATGTAAATGGAATCATGCAATGTGTGCATGTGTTTTTTTCTTTTTTTGTGTGACTGGCTTTTTTTTTTACTTGGTATAATGTTTTTAAAGTTTATCCAGGTTGTAGCATGTACCAGTAAGTACTTCATTCCTTTATGTTGCCTAATAACATTTCATTGTCTGTGCATATAACATATTTTATTTATCAGTTTATTCGTTGATGGACTTTTGGGTTGTTCCCACTTTTTGTCTATTATGAAGAACACTGCTATGAACATTCATATGCACAGTTTTGTATGCATTCATGATTTATCTTTTTTTTGGGGGTAAATACTGAAGAATGGAATTCTCTAGGTTATATGATAACTCTATATTTAGCATTTTGAGGAATTGCCAGCTTGGTTTTCAAAGTGGCCAAGATTTTACATTTTATATTCCCATCAGCAGTGAGAGAGCAATTCCTCCACATCCTCACCGATTCTTGTCCTTTAAAAGTTATTTTTTTAAATATTTTTATTTTCATCGCCATTTATCTCCCATAGGCCCTCTTCTACCCCCACAATCATCATCCTGTTGTCCTTGTTCATGAGTTCTTTCTCTCTTTTTTGCTCAACCCCTCTACCCCCCCCCCCACACTCCCTCCTATATAGCCATTCTAATGGCCTTAAGTAGTATCTCACGTTGTTTAGATTTTTATTTCTCTGATGGCTATTGATATTGAACGTTTTTTCATTTGCTTAGTGGCCATTTGTGTATCTTTTTGGGGGAAATGTCTCTTCTAATCCTTTGACCATTTTAAATTAAAAAATTTCTCTTCTAATCCTTTGACCATTTTAAATTTAACCCAATTTAAATGACTGTAATACAGTCATGCACCACTCAACAGGAATATATTCTGAGAATAGTATCCTAGTAAGGGATTAGTTGTAATAGTGCTCTCTTGTGAACTAAACCTTCCCTTTTGTTTAAGGTCTCTGTCCAGATCTGCTGGCTTGACTACCAAAATCTTCTCTTCCCTTCAACTTAGAAATAAGAAGCAGTTGCGCAGACAGAGACTATATTTCCCACAATCTCATACAGTAGTTGGAGCCATGTGACCAGTTCTCACCAATGGAATGTGAGTGGAAGTGATGCGTACCCCTTCTAAATTGTGGCCTTTAATAGGCAGGTGGACCATCTCTGTAACCTTTTTCACTAACTAGATGCAGAATTTGCAAATAATGATGTGTCTCTGGGGATGGTGTGGCCAAAGATCGGAAGGAGCCTAGATCTCTGAATCTGTGGGCAGAGATGGCACCTGATCCAGCAAGGGTCAAAGGGGCCTGAGTTTGTATTTCCTATCAACTATGTCTGCCCATGAGCTGAGGACTGTAGGCACCCTCCATAGACCACAAACAGAAACTTCTTGCTTCAACAGCATGCTTTTTTTTGAACTAAAAAAATAAAGATTTAAATTAAGCTCTGTAAATAGTATACAATAATCTTTAGATTCACCTCATCAGAATCTAGCCACAGTCAATCAAACTTGGCAGTAGTTTATTCTTACATAATTCATGAGTTAGGGCAAACCTGCCACCAACTTACAGCAAGACATTAAGATACCTACTTAACTCTCAAGGGCTGGGAATGAGAAGATACACCTTATTTCTGATCAACAGCAAGCACACCAGCTGTTAATGGAAAGAGACATTGAATGAGGCAGAGAGAATTCTGGGAGGATGGCATTGGCCATAGTGGTCACATGGTCATTAGTAAATCTGGGCTCCAACTTTATTAAGAAAAATAAATAAAGGCATATTAACTTCACACAAGTCAAATAAGTAAGAGGTGAGGCGAATTTTGGTAAGTGCAAGAAATGGTGTTAGTCAAATAATTGTTAAAAAGAGTTTGGTAATTTCAAGAGGAGAAATCTTCCTGTGACCTCACCTGTGTTTGTACTTGTATTTCTCTTTTTTCCCCCCTAGAATTTTTTTTGAAAAAAATAAAAAACATTTTCACTTTTTTTCCCCAGCAGGACTGAAAAAAAAGATGCTTATTAAAATTTAATCCAAGGTAGGTAAGAAAAGCAAATTGAAAACAGCCACCAGAATAGTAATGATGCTGGCAGTCTCTTAGAGAAGTAACTGGGGCTAGGATACATGAACATAGGGGTCCAAACTGGGGGAGGTTTCTCATACCCTCCTGGAATATTCCTCTCAAGCTTTTGTACATGCACGTTAAGTGTGTGTGTGTGTGTGTGTGTGTGTGTGTGTGTGTATTGTTGTTGATGTAAACTTTTTATTTGGAAATAATTTTAAACTTCTAGTAAAGTTGCAAGAATAAAAATATAACATAAGATACCCAGATACTCTTTGCACATGTTCACCTATTGTTAACATTTTGCTGAATTGCTTTATCATTTCCCATGCTTGTGTACTCTATAATACATACATTATGCTCACACATAATTTTTTCATGAACAATCTGAATGAAGGCTGTATATATATATCATGGTCTTTTACCTCTAAATACCTCAGCATGTATTTCCTAAAAAGAAGGATAGCCTCTTAACCACAGTTATCAATTTCATTAAATTTAACATTGATACAATACGGTGATTTAATCTATATTTCAGTTTTTTTAGTTGATCCAATGATGTCTCTCATAGCATTTCCCTTCCTTTTCCAGTAATGGAGCAAGTCTAAGTTCAGGCATTGCATTTAGTCATTATGTCTTTCTAGTTTCCTTTAGTATGGAACATTTTTATAGCTTTTCTTTGTTTTTTGAGAACATTGGCATTTTTTTTGAAGAATTCAGTCCTTTTTTCAAAAAAATAGAATGCTCTTCATTTTGGGTTTCTCTGATGCTTCCTGATGGTTAGATTCAAGTTATGCATTCCAAGCCTAACCTTCAGGTAGCACCAAATCTGGAGGCATGCAAAGTCCATCTGCCTTTCATTGGTGATGCTAATTTTGTTCACCCACCTTTAAGGAGACCCTTTAAGACCATGCAGATATTCTGTTCCTCATCAATATTCTCCTCTATGTATAGCAACCATGGGTGATTCTTGCTTGAGCCAATCTTTTGCCCTGATGGTTGCAAAATGATGACTTTCCAATTCTAGCACTTCCCACATTTACCAGTCAGCATTTGGCATTCCCTGTGATTTTGATTCTGTTATAAGAGTAACTTTCCTCATAGAACTCAGAAAGAACTGATTCCCGTGATGCACACATTTGAATTCTGCTTCTGAACCTCAAAATAGGACGTTTTACCCTTATAGCTGACAACCTACTAAAATAAAGTATTATAGAAAAACTTTTCTTGGTTTAAAAATACTATGTCCTGTTGAAATATTGTGTAGGCAGAAGGAGGAGTGTGAGTTGAGTTGGAGGTATTTAGCCCTGATTAAACAAACAAGTGAGAAAGAAAACAGTTGACTACCATGGACAGAGGGGCTGGTTGAAGAAGGCCTTCCCCTTTATGTCAAATCACTCGTTTTCACAGAAAAGGAGAAAAGCTACAGTGTGTGTGTGTTCCACACCACATACAATATGTGGCCTGAGTCTAATCGCTTTTTCTTCTTGGCTGTTGGCAAATGCTGTGGAGTAGAAGGTCAATCTCTCATGCAGAAGATCAGACTGTTAATTAGAATGCTAAGACTGCAGAGGGCACCTTCTCACTGATAAGCTGTTTGACGGCAGCCGAAATTGTGAAAAGCTGCAGAAAAACCATATGGAATATTTGTTGTACCTAAATCTCTAATGCCCTGAAGGAAAAAAAAGAAGCCAAGTAGCAACTCCGAGAAGGATTTAAACTCTAAGGAAAAACACAGGGTAAATTCTAGTTTAAGTTTGAGAAAGTGCCAAGATTATATTAAGCACTGGATGATTACTGTTAAAGGTAGTAACGATGGTATATGTATTTCTTTAAATCTTGCTCTAAATGCTGTAATCAATTTTATCTATAATAATAAAAGTGTAATATGCTAATTAGACCCGCTGAGGCCGAGGCAGCAGAGGCCCTTGACTCCTACGTGTGTGTGCGTGTGTGTGTGTGTGTGTGTGTGTGTGTGTGTGTGTCAAGATCCTTGCACAAATTTCAGGTATTAAGCCTCTAGTCTATAATAATTTGAAATAAATTGTTAAGCTTTGTTAACTTAGAAAAGTATTCTATTTCTATAGAAAAACAGAGGTGTGGAAAAACATGTTAACTTCTTTTTCTGTTGGGAAGCCTTTTGTTCCAATTGATGGTCACAGTCCAAGGCCAGGTCTGCTCGAGGAGTAACCTGCTCAATTATAGTCCTGGCTAGAAGAGGGAATAGTCTGTACGTGTGAACTCCCAAACCCAAACCTACAAAAAAAAAAGTAGCAAGCAAGTTCCTTGGAGGAATGAAGGACAATGAGAGGGGCCATGAAGGTCCTGGGAGCCCGTGGCACCAGGGTCCTACCCTGCACACCTGATAGGCTGATGGGGCTCCGCAGTCAGGGAGATAAACATCAGTTGAAACGTTGGTAAGGCCTTGAATTGCACCATCTTTTTCTTGATGCCTCCTCGTCACGTTGCAGGGCCAATTCCTTGCCATTTTCCAAATCCCTTCTGCTATGCTCTTGTTGATGTCACACCTTCTAAACTGCTAAGGACTGGGGCCCTGTTGAGAGGATATTTTCCCCAAAGTGTTAGTAAAAGGTAAAAGGATTTCCAGAAGAGATGCCTTGGAAATGGTTATTATACTCTGCAAGGTATGGAGGATGAGCGCGTCAGGTGAAAGCATTGGCAAGGGAAGCGTTGGGTTTAAAAATCACACAGCCCACCATTTCCAGAGGGTGTGATCTTGGGTATTAGTGACTGAAACTCCCCAAATGTCAGCTTTGTCATCCTCACCACAGAGTTAAAACTATTTACCTCTTGGGGTTGTGAGGAGAAAGTTTCATAATTTTACATAACTGTGTTGGTCCAAAGCTTGAAACACGGTCAGCTTGCTCTATCTATCTATCTATCTATTTATTTTTAAAAATATATTTTATTGATTTTTTTTACAGAGAGGAAGGGAGAGGGATAGAGAGTTAGAAACATCGATGAGAGAGGATCATTGATCAGCTGCCTCCTGCACACCCCCAACTGGGGATGTGCCCGCAACCAAGGTACATGCCCTTGACCGGAATCGAACCCGGGACCCTTCAGTCTGCAGGCCAACACTCTATCCATTGAGCCAAGCCGGTTTCGGCCACAGTCAGCTTTAAATAAGTGTTAGTAGCTATTATTGTCATGCCGATATTACTGTGCCTGATATTGAAGTTCCCGTGCAGTCTGCCTCCAGCCTGCCTCCTTCCCTGGTCCTGACCATTCATTCATTCGTCCATCGTTCCTGCGGTAATGTTTGTCATGGGCATGCACCGAGCTCTAGTCAGGCCTGTGCCAATTTCTCGTCCTTTTTCTTACCTTTGTTCTTACCTGTGGCTTCTGAATGAAGTGCCTGTTCCCATGGATTTCATCCCATCCCCTGAGGCCCAACTGAAATCCCACTTCCTCTCTGAAGCCCCTTATAGCCATTTCTGCTCTCTTTGGGCTCTCTCTTTTTTGAATCACGGTTGTAATTACTGTTTGTGTCACTGAGTTTTGTGCTGAATTATACAGAGAAGAACTTTCTGTGATGATAAAAAGTTTCCATTGCTGTGTCGTTCAATACAGTAGCCACTAGCCATATATGGCCATTGAGCATTTTAATGTGGCTGGTGTGATTGAAGAAGTTAATTTTTAATTTTATTTAATTGAACCAATTAAACTTTAAACTTGAATGGCCATCTTGGTTTAAAGTGTTAACCATTTGCTCTAATAAAAGTAGCCTCTTGCCGAAACCGGTTTGGCTCGGTGGTAGAGCGTCGGTCTGCGGACTGAAGGGTCCCAGGTTCGATTCCGGTCAAGGGCGTGTACACCAGGGATGTGCAGGAGGCAGCTGGTCGATGTTTCTCTCTTATCGATATTTCTAGTTCTCTATCCCTCTCCCTTCCTCTCTGTAAAAAAAAATCAATAAAATTAAAAAAAAGTAACCTCTTGGGAGAGGTAATACACACGTGTTCCCATTTGCCTCCTGGGGTCAAACCTATCTTCCCACGGGGATCCCTTTGCCCATAGAAAACTTAAGGGATGGACTTGGGGGATGAGGAAAGACATGGAGTAAGTAGAGGGGCAGTGCTTCGTAAGAGGAGCGTGGTGTGAGTTAGACTGAAGTTAGTGAAGGGGACCCAGTCAGATGCCTCCCATCTGTTTATGAGGAATCTTCTAGAACTGGCTGAACGGTTCAGCAGGATTTACAGGATCCCTGTACTGGTGATCTGGCAGTCTTTGCAGCTTCACACATGAATGAAATCTCCATTGGGGGCCCTTGAGTCACTGTAGCTGACCTGTGGGCCTGACCTGGAGTCCTGCTGTGTCATCCCATCAGGCCTGGACTGGGCCTCTGCTTGACCTTTACTTGGAGAATCCTTTCACCTTGTCATTCAGCGTGGGCTCCTGACTGCAGACTCTTCAGAACCGCCTCCGGCTCCTCCCTGTCTATCTTGAGTTTATTCTGCGTTTCTTAGAGGTTCATAAACTATCAGAGATCACAGATCCCTTTGAGAAGCTGGCGAGTGTAGTAATGGACACTTAGAAAAATGCGCATGACCACATCGCTACGCAGTTTGGCATACTAATTCGGCAGCGGCACAGATCCCGTGAGGCCCAGGCCTAGGTCTGAGACCCTTGGTTAAGAATTTTTTTTTTTTAAATCTGATCGTAGGAGCTTTATATGCCATTCCCTTTTCTCTGACTAGCAGCAGCAGCAGCTCCGCTCTAACTAATTTTGTCCTCACTGGGTAATCTTTTGATGACTGGTTCAGGGCTCTAGTTACCTTAATAGCAGAAGCAGTCACTTTAAATAGCTATGGGGAGTATTTCAGTCGCTATAAATATCTACCCCCCCTTGGTAGGTAAACATATTGACATAATGGCTTATAAATGCCTCCCACCCCACTCCCTTGCAAAATAGTTTTTAGAGCCTGGCACTATCTAGGTGAAATAGTAAAATTCATAAAACAGCAGTGGTGAGCTCCGGACTCCGATTAGAGTGCCCCCCCCACTCCTCCCCTCCCCATCTCCAGCTAATTAGAGGTTTGCGGCTCCAGATGAGCTATCATTTATATCCTCAACTGAACTTTGAATTTGCTTCTCTCACTCCCCTGGGCTTTCTCATCTGATCTGGCCTGATCCCCTGGCTCACAAGAGTTTAGAGTTAGAGGATACGTTGAGACCATTTCTTGCGGAGGCCTGGGGAGGGGAGTGGCCCGTCCAACGTCCCACAGCTGGTGGGTGATAAGGCGGGGCTAGACCCCAGCCCCTTTCTGTTCCAGTTCGGTCTCTCCCTTCCCCTGTGCTCTATGGCTGAGTAGGTTTTGAGTTTTGGATAAATGACTTAGGACGAAGAGCTCCTGTCATATGTGTAGGGAGACCTTATGGAATGCCCTAGATGTATTCTTGTAAACTTGATAATGAAGCAAATTTCAGGAAATTATATACTTTGTCATGTCTTTCAAAGACTAGAGCTGTAATCCTTCTGTAATAGCTTCCAGTCTTATACACTTGGACATAATAGGAAAAATTATGTGCTTAGAGGGAAAATAATTTTCTTATGAAGTAGTAAAATAATGGTCAGAATAAATCAACAAATATTAAAGTGTGATGCAGCGGTCTTTTTTTTTTGTCTGGAGGAAGATATAGTCTGTCTGTTTCTTTAAATTTCATATGCATTTTTTCTCTACCCACAGGTAAATAATTTCCTTTGAAAAGCTGGAACTTTTATTTTTTTCTCTCTGAAGGGTTTATCTTGCGTGATCACTATTAGATGTTTATTTAACAGCTTGGATTAGCTTGCTGCAATGTTTGCTTAGTGTCTTGTGTAAATTCTTTACCATTGAAAGTCAGTTTCCCTCCTGGTATTATTAAGATTTATTATTTCTGTGAGTACGACTTTCTCGGAAGTGGAGTGTCTATAAGCGAAATAGACAAAAAAAGAAGCAGTAATTTTGTGTGTTTTTTCTAGCTAATAAGATGGTCTATTTTGTAATTTAATAAAGATAACTCTGCAAGGGTGTATGAGGTAACATAAAGTTTCAGATTCTTTAAGAAGGAAGTCTGATGTCATATATATATATATATATATATATATATATATATATATATATATATATTAGTTACTTGCCATGATCATCTTTCCTCTGGCCGGTACCATCCTAGTAGCTCCCTTAGTCTAGTCCATGGTCAGTACATTTTGTGCTAAAGATTATTTCAGGGGAAAGTGCTTAAACAAATACGCTGCAGAGATAGTCCTCACACTTTATATTATTTAATCACTTTAGCCTGCTTCCCCACTGAACTTTTATGTAGAGCAGCTACGAGGGAGCGAATAAATGGGTTTAAATGTCATCTCTTTTGGTTTTCTCTATTCACTCTCTGGGAAAAGGAGCTAATGAGCGGTAAAATGGCCAGGCATGAGGTGCCAGAGAGGAAGGCCTGCCTGTGGAGCCCGCTGGCTGTGTAATCGGCTCCTGAATTATCACCAGGTGCCCCACGGTTTTACGAAGATGGCTAAAATATCCAGGATCCAGTGTTGAGGGGAGGGAGGAGAAGGAAATATGGCATTCCAGTTGGCATGATATCCACTTGGTCCATTGGACGGGACTGGAGCTGTATCCCCAAAGAAAGCTCTTTAGAGAAAGAATAATAACAGAAGGCAAATGGTGTGCAAAGTACAACAAACCTGTTAGTGTTTACAGTACAGATGCTGACACTGCTTAACCTAATAGCAAGCTGTTGCCTAAGCATCTTTCAGAGGAAAATTAAAAGGTTCCTAGACGGACTGAAACCAATTATATTACAATTTTATTTGTAGGATGTGCCCAAGGCTTCAGGTAAAAACATCATAATTCATAATTCGACTGAAGATGTCTTCCTGACACAGACACCATGGATGCTGCCAAGGAGATCCAGATTAAAGACCAGGGCTTGGTTCCCAAGGCTTGGTCACATTACTCCAATGAGGGAAGGAAAAAGCTCACTATAACAACATTAAGTAGAAATTAGAAGAAAGAGCTGAAACCGGTTTGGCTCAGTGCATAGAGCATCAGCCTGCAGACTGAAGGGTCTCAGGTTCAATTCCGGTCAAGGGCATGTACCTTGGTTGCTGGCACATCCCCAATAGGGGATGTGCAAGAGGCAGCTGATCGATGTTTCTCTCTCATCTATGTTTCTAACTCTCTATCCCTCTCTCTTCCTCTCTGTAAAAAATCAATAAAATATATTAAAAAATAAAAAAAAGAAAAGAAATTAGAAGAAAGAACCTTTGGAGGAAAAAGAAGACCAGAGACACAGTGTGGGGCTGCCAGGAAAAGTTCTAGTATCAATTGATTAGGAAAATCAAGGCTGAGAAGGCTCTGAAAAGATGCCTTTTTTTTTTTCTAATGGACAGCTGTATTCTTCAGGCATAATGAATGGGTGGTATTTGCTGTTGTGTTTGTACTTTGTGAAAAAAAATCGACCAGATCAATCTGGGTGCCCCTGACGAATTCCATAAGAGATGCCTCGGAAGAGCCAGCTGTTCATTCTGAGACTGCCACTGGCTTCAGAGAAGCCACTTTCTTACTTTGAGTATCAGCTTCCTAGGACCTGCAAAGAGAAAGGACCACGTTAGCTCTAAAAAGAGTCGATCCTAATGAAACGATACTTTGGATTCAGAAAAATGCCTTCTCCCCTCCCCTCCAAATTTAGGAAATGCTGTCAATACTTAAAACCCGTCTGTCATTCACAGGTATTAATTTACTCTTATTGCAGTTGGAGTCAGGGGGAGTCATGAAGGTAAGTGGCAGGCACAAGGTGACCTTGTCACCTTTCAGAGGAGAGTGGAGAACTGTATTCCCGACTTGTAGGGAACAGGAAAAGGAGTCTGATGAAATTGATGTTTGGTGTTTTCCTTAGATAACTACATCAAATCACGTCAGTCATATGGGTCTTTTATTTTTCTTAACTAGGTCTCTCTGCCTTTTTGTACGTTGACCAGAATTTATCAACAGTAGCTGTAGCCAAAGATACCAAGATGGAACTGATGTAATCTTTTTATGTATTTGTGTGTGTGTGTGTGTGTGTGTGTGTGTGTGTGCGCGCGCGCGTGCGCGCACGCACTACATCTGTGGGGTGGAGGATGTGACATGAGAGCCTGTATATGAGAACTCATGTGTCATAAATTTTCTTCCCAGGAGGATCTATGAATACCCATTTTTGTACAGTCCCAACAAGGGCTGTATCTAACATCTGTATGAAGAGATGACCTGTGCTGGAAATTGGGGCCCTTTGGAAGCATGTATCATTGGCGGCTCTCATTGGTGTTTCATGGCCCCACTAGTGAGAAAAAGCTTCAAGTCAACATTCTCTATTCTAATTTGCTGACACTGTCCTCACAAGTGGCTCTGGGAGATCCTGGGGGCATCTCAGGAATGATTGGCATCTGGGCATTTGATACTTTTACCAACTTCTCTCTTCAGTTCTGACTTATAGGATGCTCATTCTTGTCACTGCTGTTCTAGGTCTTGGTATAAGTCCCTGGGCTGAGAATTCAGGATTATTGAATGTATCACTTCTACTTGCAGCCTATTACTCTTGAGGCAAACCTATGTACCCCCTTTCTCTCTTTTTTTCAGAATAGGACTTACTCTAGAGGATCTTTAGTTCTTCACATGAATTGACACCTCATGATTAAGTCTTCAGGCTTAAGCTGAAGTTCTCACCCCCGTGGATTCTAGATATGGGGTCAGAGCTGACTTACTGGCTCCTGATATGAGGGTCCATTGATGCCTAAAGACAAAAGAGAAAACCCTCAGCTCACTGCTCCCCTTCGTGTGAGATCTCCTATTATGGGACAGTAGGGGTGGGGGGCATTTGTGAGTCTGTGGCCTTGCTACCCTTCCATAATACATCCAAGGTGAAAAGTGGAGAACTTGCCTTTGTCACGGGGCTCTCTTCATTTTCTGCTTCTGCATCTTCAATTCTCTGCTTCTGCTACTAGAAGTGTGATGTCCTTTAGCTCTACCTACCTGCTGGGCCTCTGCATGGTGTTGCATGACCTTGCCTGACTGCCATAGACAGGACCCTGTGCTGTGAACCTCTCTTCTTCTTTTCTTCCCCATCAAAGCTTACTTGTCCAGGGTGCCATTCCATCGAAAGCGTATCTTTTCTGGGAAATAATAAACGGCTTTAAGCTGAGATATTGGATAATGATCATGACTTTGCAGTATCTTTTCAGCAGCTGTTCCTGATGAAATGTAATCGAGCGGAGAGGTCATACCCATCTTTTGGATTTTGGGACTAAAGACCAAGAGCCTTGCCACGAACATGAAAATGACAGGGGTTTGGCTCAGTGGATAGAGCATCGGCCTGCAGACTGAAAGGTCCCAGGTTCGATTCCGGTCAAGGGCATGTACATTGGTTGTGGGCATATCCCCGGTAGGGGGTGTGCAGGAGGCGGCTGGTTGATGTTTCTCTCTCATCGATGTTTCTAGCTCTCTATCTCTCTCCCTTCCTCTCTGTAAAATATCAATAAAATATATTTTTTAAAAAAAGAAAGAAAATGACAGGGAATGGGTGGGGCCCCTGCCTGTGGAGATAATTCACACAGGTGGCCCTTCCGTTATCTCTTCTTCATCCTCCAAGAATCCCGATAACCCAAAGTTATGGTCGGATGATTGTTTAGATCCAGAACATGCTATATATTTGAAAAGGCACGTTTACCTGATGATATTTAAGAAAATACACGATTGTCTGTCTGCAAGAGTAAGAATGGCTGACTGAGGGGATCAAATCTGGGGCTTCATTCAGTTGAAGGTGGAATAATGGAGTTAATATGGTGACCGATGGAAACCTTGGAAGAAAGAGTATTAGTTGAAGACAAAAGCAGACAGAAGAGTGTATTGGAAAATTTTGACCACAGTTATCTTAGGGAGATCTGGTTTATGAGCATGTAGACATTTAAGAAGTAAGGCAAGTCGGTTGGAATGGACATTTTTCCCCCCTTGGAAAAGCCAAGGTTAAGGTCATTGTTAGATAAGGACAAGGGCAGTGGTACTCCTCTGGAAGTTCTAGATCCTCACACCCACAGCGATCCTTTCGAGCAGATGGAAGAAAGGATATCTGAAAGAATGAATGAATGAATACTACCAGTATATTCTCTGTGCTGACAAAGACTTATTGGACGAATCAGAGTTAGTAATATAAATAGTTACAGTGGCAGTGACAGTCTTATTTAAAAAATCAACGTTCAAATCTATTCTAAAATGTTCTAAATCCTATGCACATTCTCTTTCACATCCCTTTGAGGCCTCAAATCTGTCATTTGCAGTGTTTATTACTTTTAAGCATATGGGAGTACATATGATGTCTGTCCACTTTTTCTAGAGCTAGTAAACAGACTGGGACCAGGACCAATACGATCACATTCACTTTGCCGTTGACCTTGTGCGGGATCTCCAGGGTCAGTAATGGTGGTTGGGTTTTTTTGGGGGGTCAGAATTGACTTGTATTCAGCAAGAGCTGGGTCTCCCACCTACTAACATTTGTAATCTTTCCTTACTATCTAGCCTGCTGTAAAATTACTAGTACAGTTTCCCCAGGCAATGACTTTGTGATTTTCTACTTTTTTTTTTTATTGATCAATAAACAGTTTTAAACCAAAAAACCCCACAGTGAGAATAGCAACTTATTTGGTGCTTGTAACTACCTGCCTTGGAGAAGAAAGAGGGATTGCAAAGATAAGAGCCTCAGGCTCCTGCTGCCTTCTTGGGGCCAATACCGCTAGATGAAAACAGAAAAATGGAACCCTAGGTTAACAAAACAACACCTGATTCCAGTATGCTAAAGAACCGACTGTTTCCTGTGAAATTAACCCATTGTCTCTTTGATCCCTACATAATGCATCGCCCTCTGCAAGCTTTAAGAAAGCAGGTTTGGATATTGTGTTCTCTGCGGTTTTTCTAGCGCCAAGCACAGAGCCTGGCATAGAGTTAGTGCCCAGGAAACAGTTGTAGAATAAAGGATTGGAATTAAATAATATAGTTACACAGGCTTGAGAATAAGAAGGTGAATTTATTGCTTTGTTATACCGAGATGGGTTTCTAGTAATTTCTCTGCGTAAATCCGACCTCTCCAGCTAGACATAAGGAGAGACCCTAGGCCGTATGGGTTTTATGTTTCCTGTGGCAGTAATTTTAGTTTATGACCATGGAAATAGCTCTAGGTGGCAATGACTAGGTCTCCAATGGCTATGGCTTCCCATCATCATATTTGTTTTCTTTCAGCTTTGTTTTTTTTTGGGGGTAAATAGAATTTTGAAAATAAATTTAGAAAATAAAGCAATATTTTTAGTAAAACCAAATCAATAGCCAGCTAAGGATAACAGACAATTTGTGATCTAAATTGAAAACTGTCCACATGGGCACATTTTGAAGCCTGGGAGAGGTTTCTTCTCATATTTGTTTATATCATTTGTTTTATCCAAGGAGTGTTTGGAGAATGGATGCAGTCAAAGTGTGCGCTTCTTTATTTTTTATTTTTTTAGTAATGTTGTCTTTTCTGATGAAAACGTTGAGAAACCGTTGACTTGTGCTTTTCTTGTTTTCCACGGTGATAGCAACTGACCAACACCTGTTGTCTGTGTAATGATCCTGCCCCAGGGATGGCAAATTCACTGATGACACACGCAGGGTATCAAGAAAAAAGGGAAGGATAGGAGAGCTAGTTTATAGTTCACAAAAACAAGTACAGTCTTTTCACAAATCTCCCTTAAATAATAAAAAAAGGTGCTTTAATTCATCAAACAGAGCACCACAGACATTGGACCTGGAAGGGCTTTGGGAACCACTTTGGACCCCAGCCGGGGGGGGGAGGGGGGGCTGAATAGGGATCACAACCCTTGATTGTCCTCCACAGTGACGCCCACAGGGAACGCATACGTGTTCCAATTACAGATGGAAGCTCAAGTAGCCACTTCCCGCTGCCTTTGCCTGTCTGTTCTCTCTCAGGTGGCATCCTCTGATTTCCAGGTATCAGGGAGTCTCTTTCCAGGGCATCAACAGAAAGTCTGAGGGTGCGGCTGGCAGTGAGGTTCACTGCCATTAAGCACCCGACCCGCTCTCTCCGCACGGGGAGAGTCATTCAGTGCCCATGGGCTCTGGGTGTCACGGCTCCAGCCCAGTGCACCCTGCAGCATAAGGTTTTTCATTCAGTCAACTGATAAAAACCCTGTCCTTTTCAAAATGTCCCAGAAAGCCAAAATAACTCATATTTCCCACGCAACGCTAGAGCAGATTTATGCCCCTTTAAGAACACATGTGGTGTAAAAAGATGAAGGGGAGAGTGCCTAAAATTTTACATATGGCACCAAGGTAATCCGAGCTGAGTTGGCTTCTCTCTGGAGCGCGCCTGCAGGGTATAATTAGAACAGAGATAGCCATCCCAACAGATCTATACTTGAGCAGACCGTGGCTTAGACAAAACTGGAACCGAGGCTAAATTTATCAATAACAGGGTTTTAAAAAACGGAAAGAAGACAAATGAAGTTGAAATTTCTCCTTGTTTATTTTAATGTGCAAAAACACTTTCTAGCTGATTGATGCCACGGCTTCAGTGTATTTTTCATTTTTTATTTATTTTGCAGTTAATTGGATTTCCAGGCTTTGCGGCCAGTCACTGCAATTGATCCCTGAAAAGATGGATTTATTGCTTAGACAGGCAGAATTCTGACAATCTTCAGAGGATGGAAAATAAAAGAAAACAGCCCCTACCCAGAGAGCACTGTGGGTCACCATTGGGTCAGACCCGGCGAGATATGTTACAGCTGGCAGGTTTATGCCAGAACTTCAGCACAAGTAATCTTGTTAAGTGGGCAGCACCAGGACCCAGCAGAATATTTTGTGGGATATTGTCAGTGATCCATGCTTTGGAGGAAATGTAGCTTAGGTTGGAGGACCCAATGTCAGAACCCAGAGAGATTGGACCCATGGAAAAATGAACATGTGTGGGCCAGACGGTGGAGGGGAAAAGAGTATGTCAGGAGATGGAACAGCACATGCAAAGACTAAAAGTACAGCTGAAACGTGTTTGGCTCAGTGGATAGAGCGTCGGTCTGCGGACTGAAGGGTCCCAGGTTTGATTCTGGTCAAGGGCATGTACATTGGTTGTGGGCACATCCCCGATGGGGGGTGTGCAGGAGGCAGCTGATGGATATTTCTATCATCAATGTTTCTAGCTCTCTATCCCTCTCCCTTCCTCTCTGTTAAAAATCAATAAAATATATTTTTAAAAAGAAGACTAAAGTACACTCTTCAAAAAGAGTTGAACACGATTGAAAAAAAAGGAGAGACTGGCATGATCTGCAGCTGGGGATAGAACGGAGGGGGTGGTGTTGGAATCATGCAGGGCCTTGGGACTTGTGTTAATTTTAACCTTTATTCTAATCAGAGCCTCATTTGTGGCTGGTGCCTGTAGTTTTCCTCTTAATTAGTATATTTCCATTGTGACTTATCCCCAGCTCCTGTCTGCTGCCCTTCATGTGAGCTCCCACGGCCTATCCGAGGGGGCAACTTCTCTGAGACCTCCCTGTTTTCTGTTGGCATTGTTTTGGTGAGGCAGATGCATAGGCACAGACATCTTGCTGTATGAGTCATGTGCTTTGCCAGGACCAGCTCCAGTTCCTCTGCCCTTCTGGTGGTGAAGTAAGTCCTGGCGTGTCCAAGCTCCTCTCTGAGATTGCACCCAGCAGAACCTAGGGGAAAGGTCAATGTGGCAGGGACTGGGAATTATCCCTTTATCTGTCTTCACCTTCTTCTACTTTAATAGAACAACTAGGTTGGAGGTATTTCCCAGTATCCTTTGCAGCTCAGAAATAGATTTTTGTCCACGGTCAGGCCAATGGATGTGAGAGGAAGACACACACATACACACACAATTTCTGGGACATGCATTTAAAGAAACAGGGCATGCCCCCCCCCCCCCGCTCCCCCTTTCTGTGGGCTGAAATGTAGAGGCGGTACTAGGGGAGCCATTTTGGACTAGGTGTACAAGAGATGGCAGAAAGAGTGACTGATAGCCGAGACCGGTTTGGCTCAGTGGTAGAGCATCTGTCTGTGGACTGAAAAGTCCCGGGTTCTGTCCCGGTCAAGGGCATGTACATTGGTTGCGGGCACATCCCCCGTAGGGGGTGTGCAAGAGGCAGCTGGTCGATGTTTCTCTCTCATCGACGTTTCTGGCTCTCTATCTCTCTCCCTTCCTCTCTGTAAAATATTAATAAAATATATTTTTTAAAAATTAAAAAAGAAAGAAAGAGTGACTGATGGGGACTGCTTCCATCTGGAAAGTTAGGTGAGAAAGATACATATTTTTATCTTATTAAGTCACTGTTATTTCAGCCTCTGTAACCACAGATGACCTATAGCTTAATTCAGCAGTTCTCCAAGTGTGGTCTCAGAACCTCTGGGGGAGGGGGTCTCTGAGACTCTTTCAAAAGGTTCACAAGTTCAAAACTATTTCATAACCTCACTGAAACTTTGTTTGCCCTTTTCACTCTCCTTCTCTCATGAGTGCATAGGTGAGTTTTCCTGAGGCTACTTGATGACTGGTAACACAACAGATTGAATGCGGAAGCTAACGTTCAAATATGGCTATTTTCTATTAAGCCAGTTGTTATTAATAGATTTGCAAAAGTGAAAATTAAATGCCAGTCTTTTCAATGAAAGCTCTTTTGAAAATGTAGTTTTAAAAAGAAAATATTTATGTTTACATGTTTACTACTGGTATTTTTAAACAAATTAAAGGAGAAACAGATTAAAAAAAATTTTCTAATGGTGAATATGGAAAGATATAGCCCACACATATAAAAAGGACTTTGGCCGAAACCGGTTTGGCTCAGTGGATAGAGCGTCGGCCTGCGGACTGAAAGGTCCCAGGTTCGATTGCGGTTAAGGGCATGTACCTTGGTTGTGGGCGCATCCCCGGTAGGGGATGAGCAAGAGGCAGCTGATCAATGTCTCTCATCGATGTTTCTAACTCTCTATCCCTCTCTCCTTCCTCTTTGTAAAAAATCAATAAAAATATATTTATTTATTTTTTTTAATAAAAATATATTTTAAAAAATAAATAAAAAGGACTTTGGGGTTGTCTATAAGTGTTTAGAGTATAATGAAGCCCAAAATGTTTGGGAACCACTGTCCTAACCCAGGAAGCTGGACAGTCCCTGCGCTAGTTCCCATGCCCCTGTTATTTCGGAGATCTGCTGGGGTGGCCACCCCATCTTCCTCTTCTGCACCCTGCTTTTGATTTCTTCTCTCCTGGTTTCCCCTGATTCTCTAGGATTTGAACTTTAATTGGCATAGAATCCACTCGCTATTTCCTCCACTCTTCATCGATTCACCCATTCACTCAGCAATGAAGCTGTTCACATGGGCCAGGGATTGTGCTTGGTGTGGGGGGTCAAGGATGACTGGCATGGCTCCTGCGTTGGTTTGCCTCGCCACCTAGTGGTGGAGCGAGGCTGTGAATAGATCGCGGCAGACCAGGGCTCACCAGCACAGCGGCGGAGGAGGGGACGATCAGCTCCTCCTGAGGGAGTGGAGGGGGAGGTCAGGAAGGCTTTAAGGCAGAGGTGGCTTTGTGGGAACCTGACAAATAAATATAAATTAGCAAATGTATGTGCAGGGAGTGCAAGGGGGGAGGAAGGGCACCCAGGCAGCAGGGCCAAGTTGCTGTGACTTCATAGGACAGGCTGCTTTTGGAAAAGTCTGAATGGTTCATTATGGGACAAGAAGCTGGAAGGGGGCCAAGACCCATGAAATAATGATAAACAATTTGGCTTTTAGCCTTCAGGTGGCAGGGAATCATGGAATAATTTTAAGCAGGGAGTGGTGTGACCGTGTTACATTTTGGAAGTGTAGCAAAGGTTCTTCAGCTTGGGCAGGGGTTGTGTTCACTTGCTTCCAAGAGATGTTGCTCTGCTGGGGCATAACGAGGGGGTGGGGCCAGACTACAAAAACGGCCCCTTCCTTTTTTTTTTTTTTTTTTTAAAAATATTTTATTGATATTTTGCAGAGAGGAAGGGAGAGAGATAGATTGCTAGAAATGTCAATGAGAGAGAAACATCGACCAGCTGCCTCTTGCACACCCCCTCCCGGGGATGTGCCCGCAACCAATGTACATGCCCTTGACCGGAATCGAACCCGGGACCTTTCAGTCCGCAGACCGATGCTCTATCCACTGAGCCAAACTGGTTTCGGCGCAGCCCCTTCCTTTTTGAGGGGAGGTGGGGGACAAAGAATTCTGAATATGAATGGTAAAGTACATGTTCATTTGATTCATCTGTCTGCATGGACCCCCCCCCCCCGTCCCCGCCCCAGGCATTAGTGTCTAAACTTTAAAGAGGGAGGGGCTATACAATACTTAGAAAGCGCTGTTTGTATCTGTAATTGTGACTACCTACAAGTTCTCACTAATTATAGCTCTATAAGTTTGAAACTAATTATAAATACTTGTGAGCACTTAATATGTGCTAGGCACTTTTTAAAAATATATATATTTTATTGATTTTTTTACAGAGAGGAAGGGAGAGGGGTAGAGAGTTAGAAACATCAATGAGAGAGAGTCATTGATCAGCTGCCTCTTGCACACCCCCCACTGGGGATGTGCTCGCAACCAAGGTACATGCTCTTGACCGGAATCGAACCCGGGACCTTTCAGTCTACAGACCGATGCTCTATCCACTGAGCCAAACCGGTTTCGGCTGTGCTAGGCACTTTTAACGCATGCTGTCTGTATTAATCCATGCAATTCTCACAGCAACCCCTTCAGGTAGCTCCTGTGCATATTGGAGCACGGAGCGTTTATGGGATTAGTTGACACGGCAGCCTGGACCCGGAGGCGGCACTCTTGACTGTGACCTAGCACCGCCTCCTGGTCGGGAGTAGGGAACCCCCTGCACCAAGCTGGGGATGTGCAGGAGGCTGGGGGGCCTGCAAGACACGCTCATTACCGTAATAACTTTCCCCTTCTAACCAGGGCCGGAGCGACTGGAGAATGCATGCATTAGAAGTCCAACCAGCAGTTTCAGCATTGCGTTAAGAACTCATTAGAAAGGCAAATTCTTGGGCCCTGCCCCAGACCTAGTGAATCGTAAACTCTGGAGTTGGGGACCAGCCAACTGTTTGTAAACAACCCTTTTGGGTGACTCTAATGTATAGTAAGGTTTGAGAACTACTGGATTAGAGATGAATCCCCTGGGGGATGGGTATGGTGGTGATGGATGTAAAGGGAGGGGCGGGGGGATAGATCGAAGGGAGAGACCGGAAGCCAGCGAACCATTTCTGAGATTGTTGCCGTCACCACAGTAAGATATCAGTGCCTGAGATCAGATTCTTAAACAGGACAGCACTTTACGGTCACCGGGGAGCTTTTTAAAACATACCAGAGCACTGGCTTTGCCCCAAACCTATTAGATCAGAATCTCTGGAGAACAGAACCCTGGCATCAGATTTTGAAAGAACGTTTCTTCTCCAAGTGGTACTAACGTGCAGCCAGGAGTTCAGAATCAGCGAAGATACCTCTAAATCTGCTGATGGGCTTGTTAAACAGGGGGCGATTAAGCCTTACTCCCAGAGTTTTTGATTCAGGGCTGGAGCCTGAAAAATCTGCATCTCTAACAAGTTCCCAGATGCTAACATTGCTAGTCCAGGCACCACGCTTTGGGAATCCTAGCCTTATATGTCACCAATAGCCCTAGCAGGCTAAGCTGGGGCCAGGGGGCAGGAGAGGAGCTGGGGGGCTCCTTCCGTGTGTCAGTGTGTCTGTGATGTGATTTATCTCAGCGAAGAAGTGAAAAGTTTTAGTTAATTATCTAGGTATTTTAAAAAAATATATATTTTATTGATTTTTCACAGAGAGGAAGAGAGAGTTAGAAACATTGATGAGAGAGAATCATCGATCAGCTGCCTCTTGCACACCCCCCACTGGAGACGTGCCCACAACCAAGGTACATGCCCTTGACGGGAATCGAACCCGGGACCCTTCAGTCCACAGGCCGAAGCTCTATCCACTGAGCCAAACCGGTTTTGCCTTATCTAGGTATTTTTACCTGCGAGACATCTTATTACTTAAATTTGTAGACCTAAAATTTGTCTTTCCCCAGGAAATAGTGGCTTGCGATTTGATTTTTTTTTTTAAAGCCTAATGTTCAGACATTTCTCAGTTTCCCCCCTTCAAGAGATCTCCCCTTTATATGAACTCGCAGAATGTTTGAGTCATCATTTGAGATCTGTAGTCCGGAATCAGGCTTGCAGAACGATCACAGTTATAGGGCACTCAATATAATACTCATTGCTCAAACAACTTCTGAAAATAGTCCAGGGCAATTTAACTTTTATTTCCTCTATAGAGCTTGTCACCATTTATTAATCTTAATTTCCCTCAACGCCGCGTATCAGTCGAGAGACCGATTTTTCTCCTCTGTTTCCATAACATTAATATTTAAATGGCAGCGTGTGACACTCACAAACAGCTTCAGAGGAGAGGGATGATATTTCTAGGAAGGAAAAACTGTGAATAAATGCCACATCAAGGCTTCTTCCTTAAAACACACACACACACACACATACACACACGCACACGCACACGCACACGCACACACACGCTCTAAACAAAGCCAAGAAGCCTCGCAGATGCACCTTGCAGCACAGAACAGAAAGATAAAAAGGCACTGCCTGTGAAATGAATCACATTACATGAAACGAATAACATGACGTAAAATGCATAACATTGTTTCGGAGACTTCTGTTCTAAAACCGAAGAGGCATCTGGGGAGGTGGGGGAGGAGGGCTGTGCAGGTGGAGATGCTGGCAGGAGCCTTCCTACTTGGAATGCTAATGCGGCCCACAGAAGAATCTACAATGCATTCTCTGCTTGGGCTGTGGCTCCAGGAGGGGATTCAGTTTCATCCCTTTAGATACCTATTTGGCGTCAGGCGCGTGCTAGGCTCTGGGCTACACGTGGCAGGACACCAAGACGAATGAGGCACAACCTCTGCCTTCAAGCAGCTGGTGAAGAGGATCCTGGGGGGCACGTGCCAACGAAAGATATAAACCAAGTGGGCAGGACGTCATGGAGGAGCTGGAGGTTAGGAAAGCACTGAAAGGAGTTTTGAAAGATAAGGATCCATAACAAATAGAGATCAGAGAGTTGGGTGGGGGGAGCAGTACTGACTCACTATATACCCTTCCAAAGCATTCATTGGGTCCTTACCTTATGTCAGGCACTACAGTGGGCTCTAGGAATAGAGACATAAATAAAAGGTTTCCCTTCCCTGAAAGAGTCGGGGACACGGGCAGGTCAATTACAGCACAGCACAAGCTTCCCGGAGGAAGTGTGGTCTAAGCTGAATCCAAAAGAATGAGTGGGGGCTATCCGGATAAAGATGGAAAAAAGTAGGGACGGGGAAAGTACAGTACCGTCAGGGGAAACAGCACAAACACCCGAAGAGAAGGAGGACCAGGAGTTGGTGGAACTGCAAGGACCCGGGGTGGCCAGAGGGTAGTGTGTTAGAGCAGGGAGAACGGGAGGTGAGGCTGAAAAAAGTCTTATTTGCAGATTATATAATAATTTACCTAAATTATTCTACAGACAGTTTAATAGAAATAATAGAGATTAGTAAGGTGGCTGAGTATAAGATTAATATAAAATCAGTTAATTAATATAAAATAAATTTCTCTATTCCAGTAAAAATATAAAGCAAAATGAAATATCTACAAAATTATCATAGAATATAACATAAGCTATAATAGAAAAATGGGGATCCTGGTCAGCATGGCTCAGTGATTGAGTGTCAACCTGTGAACCAGGAGATCATGGTTCAGTTCCCGGTCAGGGCACATACTTGGGTGGTGAGCTCAATCCCCAGTGTGGGGCGTGCAGGAGGAGCCGATCAATGACTCTCTCTCATCATTAATATTTCTCCCTCTTTCTCTCTCCCTTCCTTTCTGAAAACAATAAAAATATATTAAAAGAAAAATTATCATATGACCAATAAACTTGTAAAATAATGTCTACATTATTAGTGATCAGGAAAATGCAAATCAGAGCCATGATGAGATATCATTTTACACCTATTTAATTGGTTAAAATTAAAATGTCTGACAATTCCAAGTAAGAGTACAATTAATTTTGGAAAAGAGTTGACATCATCTCCTAAAGTTAAACATGCAATCAGCTTAGAATTTAGCTTTGTCTTCTAAAGTTGAATATTCACATTTCTCATGGCCAGCAATTCAAGTCCTAGGTATGTATATATCCAAGAGAAACTCATATACATGTACAACAGGATGCATATACAAAAATAATCACAATAGCAAAAACCTGGAAACAATGTAAAAGCCCAACATTATGAGTGTGGGAGAATAAATGGTAGCATGTTCACACAACAGATTATTTATTACCTGCTATTATCCAAAAATAAATGAATCACAGTAACTTGAAACAATATGGATGAATCTAAATAACATTATGTTAAAAAGAGTAGTTTTCCAAATATTAGTTACAGTGTGACACTCATTTAAAAAGTAAAGTTAGCTGGAACCGGTTTGGCTCAGTGGATAGAGCGTCAGACTGCGGACTGAAGGGTCCCCGGTTCGATTCCGGTCAAGGGCATGTACCTTGGTTGCGGGCACATCCCCAGTAGGGGGTGTGCAGGAGGCAGCTGGTCAATGATTCCCTCTCATCGATGTTTCTAACTCTCTATCCCTCTCTCTTCCTCTCTGTAAAAAAAATCAATAAAATATATTTTAAAAAAGTAAAGTTAAAAACAGTATTTGTATGTACATATATGATATATACAATAAAATTATATACAAAGAAAAGGAAGGGAATGAACCTGGGTGGGAAAAGGAAGCAGTAAGATGGAATGAGGGGGAAGGGAAGCATATGGTTAGATATAGATCAAGTTTTATTTTTTACCAAGGTTCTAGTTTTATTTTTTGGATGATGCATTTCTGAATGCTTAATATATTATTAAAAATAACTAAATAACTGTAGCTCAGACATGGACCAATGATGAGAGGATCATCTATCAAGGGTTATGATGATCCAATTCTGTGCATCTGAGGTTCAATTAGAGACAAATAATTTTCTTGAATGAATAAATTGATGAATGAATGAATAGAAAATCACCAGTGACAGTGATCAGAGGGAAACCTGATAAAGGCAAACCTTCACCACACTACTGAATTTTGTAAGAGAACGGACTTGCTGGGGCATTTCTTTAGGGGATTATAAATGAACTCAAGGAAATTTTGGAAAAAGAAGTTATTAGGTTAGCTTATGCCTTGCCTCAAAATGTTCCTGGGTCATTCCTAAAATTTATACCATTTGCCATTCTTATAGCTTTGGGCATGCAGTCCTTTTATGCTTTCCTCCTGTGTTTCCCCCTGCGATTAAAGTGAGCTGCTGCCCTAGCCAGTTTGGCTCAGTGGATAGAGCATCAGCCTGTGGTCTGAAGTGGCCCGAGTTTGATTCCAGTCAAGGGCACATGCCTGGAGTTCGGGCTCGATCCCCAGTGTGGAGCATGCAGGAGGCAGCTGATCAACGATTCTCTCTCATCATTGATGTTTCTATCTCTTTCTCCCTCTCCCTTCCTCTCTGAAAACAATAAAAATATATTTTAAAAAAAGTGAGCTACTATTGGACAATAGTAAAAAGAAAAACAAAAACTCAATTTGCATTGAGTTATATGATCTAAGTCACGTGATTCAAAGGAGACATAGTTAAAATGCAATCTTTCTCTTTTAAATGGTTTGAAATAGCTAATGCATTAAGAGAATTAACAGAACCCCAAATTTATAATATGAATTAGAATTTTCAAAGAATTTTAAATTTTATACAAATCATTTTCCTCCTCATCATTAATATCAACCAAAATTTAATCCAACTTAGATTCTATTCCCAGAGTTTTATTGGACTCTTTCTCATCCTGCATCTTGTAATGTTGCAGTTGGACCGCTTAGTTTGAACCACTCACTGTGTCCTGCTCACTTCATGTGACCAGCAGGGACCTTAATAATGGGATTTTTCTCAGCTCATGGAAGTGCAGGCTAACTGTGGTTGACTGGTGAACTTTATGAGAACAATTCAGAAATAGTTTTCTTGTTATGCAGTAACACTTGCCCTTCACTTGCCCTAAAGAGTTGTTCAGAGGAATGAGCGACTAGAAATGAGCACACCTCTGAAGGAAACAGACTTAACCATTCATCAAGTCATTTATCCCCACAGGTTCCTTTCCATAAGAACTTTTCTCCTTAGGCCATAATAAACTAAAATAAGTTCATTCACATACTCTTGCCTCTACCTCTTTCATTTGGAGGAAAGAGTGTGTTGGGAGATGTGTGTGGTGAGTGTCCTATACCCTCCTGGGTATAGGACGTTATCATAGTTACATACTCCTTGATTCTGAGCTCTTTTCTTCCATTGAAAACAGCCAGCCACTCACCAGCTGGTAGTTTCCATTTCTCCAAAACTATGCCTGGACATTTTGCAGTTGTCACAGAATTATATCCTTTAGTTGCCCATTAGCTTTTTTCCTTTTACTAGTTAGTAAAGTTTCTGAGGCAGAGTCGAGAGAGAGAGAGAGAGACCACACAGGTACTCTGACCTCATTGTGCAAATCCCTAAATTTCCACAATCAGATCCTTTTATTTTTTTTGTTGATTATTATTTTTTCTTTTTTTAATTTATTAAGGTATTATATGTGTACATAGCTTACCATTGTCCCCCCCCCCCAACCTCCCATTCATGCCCTCCCTCCCCAGAGTTCTGTGTTCATTGGTTGCACTTATATGCATGCATACCAGTCCTTTGGTTGTTCTCTTATCTCCCCCCAGGTCTCCTTCCCCTCCCCGCTATCATTTGACAATCTGCTTGTTTTATGGTGAGTATCTCAGGACCACATGAATAGAGTCCGCTCCACCTCTGGTTCACACCACCCCTCCCCCCGGGTCCCACTGCTTCCCCAGGGCACACGGCTCTCCCGGGGCACATGTCTCTCCCCCTCCCCCTGGGCACACGGCTCACCCGGGGCACACGGCCCCCTGGGACACACAGCTCACCCAGGGCCAATCAGATCCTTTTAAACCTTACTTAGATTTCATATCAAATATTCTCTTGTAAAGAATAAAAGTTCTTTCAGCTAATGGCAATGGAAACCTCACTTCGAAGGTAGAAACTGCTCCATTAGATTGTAAGCTTGTGGAGGAGAGGGTTGTACTGCATACATCTGTCTCCTTGGTACCCAGCACCAGGTAAATTTCAGAGACTAGAGGTGAGGTTTTGGCTAATGTGATGATTTCAGCGTGGATACTCAAGTCACACTGCTAATCTTCCCTATTTTCCTGGGAAATTGCTAAAAAGTACTACTCTGGCAAACACCCAGTAACTCTCAGGTTAGGATTCTGGTAAAACTGGGGAGACATGGCTTAGGTCTGAGGAAAAAGTGGGGCCTCTCACCTACCCAGCACCCCTTAACTTAAATCTTAGGATCATAATGCTCAGGCATGCCAAAGACAAGAGCGGCTTGTCCCAAAAGGGAACATTTCCAAGTCATCCCTGTGGGTAAAAGAGGAAGACTGAGAAGGGTGGCTGACCCACCTCCAGCACCAAGACCTATCTGGTCTGAGGCAGAAAGGTAAACGCTACACCCAAGTGCGTGCTGCCTTCTGGAGCAAAGTAACCCTGCCCACTAGTAAGAAGTGGCCCTTGAATGTCCTGATCAATCAAGCTTAGTAATTCCTCCTCTGTAAGGGGAGAGCTAATAAGAGAATAGGAACAAAGATGGTGGCGTCCCCTCCCCCATGGTGAGTACTCAATAGGATTTGTTAAAAGAATGAATAAAATCAGGAAGTGTTGCTAGGGAGTTGTTACTATGAGAAATGCCATTTGCATGCACATTTTGCATTAATAGTCATGATGAGCCTCTAGCAAGGATGCTGATAGAAAGGCCAATATGCCATTGCTTTTCTGACTAAGAAGTGGATGGAGAGGAAGATCACTGGTGTTCTGCTGACACCTGAAAGAGAAGTTATGCTCAAGACTATGATGTCTGGTAGGTAAGTTCTGGAGGGACTACCGAACCAGGAATGAATTTCACGTGGACATTCAGAATGTTGGATGCTCTCTTTCCTTCTCCAAACCAGTCTCCTTCTCCCCCCTCCCCCCCCCCCCCCACACAAATGGAGAAAAGAAAATCTAGGCCATAGCTTTGATGAGATGCCAAACTGAGCCAGAGCTATTTGTGGTGTTTGGCTTCCACATTTTATAAGCTATTAGAAGCTGGAGACAAACCAGGAAATAATATGCAAATGATTAAAAAGTTGGGAAGTACTGGGAGTGGAAGTTATATCAGGCAAAGGGGAGGGTAGGAGCAGCTCTCTCTATTTGGGAGCGTCTTTCTCTCAGCTAAACACAGAGTAGAAGAAAAAGTCTGAAGTTGCATCAAGATAAGTTTTAAGGTCGGGAGAACTTTCTGAGGTAAGGGTTATAAAACAGGAAATCCCCTTGCATTTCCACTCTAGTGCGCAGAGCTTTGAGAGGATTAAAAATGTTTTCTGAGTGAATGACCAGGTCATAGAATCATCATCCTTGAAGACTTTAATGACGAATACACATTGCTTTACATTTTTTAAATGTTTAGAAATAACGGAAATCATCTAGATGGTTCTCATATCCTTCAGTTCCTTAATTCTACAAATGCCCCACACTGGTAGATTATTTACTCCAAAAGACCCTAAGAAATATCTAGAGGCCACCGGTAATCTCATTTTTGCAACGCTGATCCACATTCAGACCTTGGTTTTCCCCCCTGAAACAGTTAGACTTTCTCCTCTATTGGAAAATTGCCGTCATTGTTTCCTTTCTGTAGTGCCATTATTTATTCTAATCACCGTGGCTGTTGCTCGGGTACCTGTGACACACATCAGTGAAAGTTATACATGTTCTGCGAGGAAGGGAGAATGAATCTCTAAGCTGTAGCCAAATTGGTTTCCTAAATGATGGTGCACGCTTTAACTGGATTTTGTGTAGTATTCTAGTGGAAAAGAAAGGTGGCGGGGTGGCGGTTGGGGGGGGGGGGTAGAGGGAAGGGTTCCTTTGGTTTTCAGGCTGTTAACTGTAATTAGCCTGATTTCTGAGATGTAATTATCTTGCAATCTCAAAGCAAACACCCTGGAGGAAATTGCACCGTTAAAGACAGCATGGCATTAAAAATAAATTATTACCCTGGTGCCTGCTATTGCTGCCTGTTGCCTTGTGATTTGCCCAGGATTTCCGTTAGCAAGTGCTTGTTTGGGGCTGGAGTTGGGCAGCCATGTTGCCAATGTTTGTACTAGAGAGGTAGGAGGTGTGGTTTGCTTGGTTGTAATAAGGGTGGGAAACCTTACCATTATGGTGGTGAAGGCTGGTGTTGAACCATCCATAGGTTTCTCACCCATTCTCAATCACCAGGAAAATGGTCAAGGAAGGAGAGCCCTGAGTCTTTAGTGGCGGACATTGGCGGATGAGCGGAATGAAGCATCATAATCCAAACCTCAGGCAATTCAAAGAATTGTTCACAAAGAAAAATTTAGTTTGGAAATGACTGATAGGAAGCAAGCACAATTCTAACCATTTTGGGGACGAACACTGAATTTTGAATGAGCATCACTGACAAATCACAGTGGTTGGAAAGACCATACCATGGGTCTTGTGGGTGTGAACATATTATTGCATGCCTTGTATACTGCACAAAGGCTCCTCCCTGAGGGGAGAAGTGGAGGCTGAAGTCCTATCAGCGCCCCCTGACCAACCTGAGTGTCTATGGGTCTGTGACCACCCCAGGGGAAGGGCACATTTTTCCAATTTGTCTACCTCATGGGAATGCTTTACAATATTTTTTTCTGCCCAGAGTATTTTGCAAAGATGTTACATAGACAATTATTTATACTCTGAGTGACCTTGATCAAATTACTTATTCTCTCTGAAACTCTGCTTTCTCTTGTACAAAAGGATAATAATTATAATGATGATGATGATAATAATAATAATAATAATAATAATAATAATTCTTCTCAGGATTATTTTGTGGACTCAGAACTGAATTTGAAAAGCATGTGTTCGGTAGATGTCAGGAGTTTGATAATAATGATGGTTATAACCAAGACAATCATTATCATCAAAGATAATGATTTAAAGATGGGAGTCAGCTCTGACCCAGTCATGGGAAACTGCGAGAGTCATAAGAACTTGGCTCCCTCTCTTACAGAGCTGAGGGTTTGGTTGGAGGGTGGCAGAGGGCAATAGGTAATTAACTGTGCCATACTTCTGTGTGGGTTCTGTAGGGTAAAAATTCTGCAGTCTCTGTACCAATTTCTCTTTGCTGTTAATTCACTGTTTGGGCTTGTTTTTTCTTACATATCAGTAGGAAGAAAGGGAGGAAACCCTATAGAATTTGGAGTTGAGGATATAAAAGTACAGGAAGGGAGGATATGGCCATAGCAAAATATAGGAGGATGAAAGGAGAATGTGGGTGCTATCAATAATTAAAAACACATACAAACCAAACCAATCAACCAACCAAACAAACAAAATAAAACAACCACTGACTAACTAGAAACATTTTTTCATTCCAATGACCAAGCTGATTTGTATTAGAAATAACTTGAAAAACTGAAATCCTCAAATTTTTATTGTAAAAAACTTCTTTTTTTAAAAAAACCAACATCACTATTTTTCCCTTGTTAAATTTCATCCACATCTCTGATGTTTCACTAAATAAATTATGAAATGGGAGGCAAATTAAGTCTACCCAGGTTTATATCTCACCATCAGGAATATAAAGTCAAATTTGCTCAGAGCCATTCATCGTGAGTCATTAACAAAATAGACAAAATACCCACTCTGGTTTTATGAGCTTTAGTACTAGAATAGAATAGTGTCCAAAGAAAATTTTCCAGGTTGCTTTAACTCTGAGAGTGACCATATTGACCCATTAGATGCCTTATCTGATCCTGAAAGAGTGAAGGGCAGGAGGAAACCTTACAATTGCCTTCCAAACAAACCCATCAGTATTTAATAAATTTTAAAAAGAAATTTTTAGTGTCAAGCCAAAATAATTTTTTTGGTAGATTCTTTAAAAAAGAAAATTCTTTGTAAATTAAAAAAAAGTCCCCGCTCATTTGTTTGACTTATATAAATTAACAAGTAATGTTGCTTGTCCAGCAATATGAGCAACAGTGCAAATTACAATCCATTCTTCCATTTATGGCAACTCGGTGAACTTTACTGACAAGTTATTGAACTTGTCAATATCAACCTTATTGAACTGAATTACCCTAAAAGTCTTTTCTGACAACAAAAAAATTAAAATATTTAATAAAATAAAATGAACATTTTTAAAAAGTGAATATCAGAATTTTCAGGAGGTTAGGAAAAGAAAGCCCCAAAGACCATAACATGAAAAGGAAGGTGAAAATTAGAAAAGCCAGTAGGTACTCACTTCAGCTGTCCTAGAAAGTGTTGCCAGTCTTAGTAAGCAAGTAGCTTCAATTTAAAAACCACAAAGAATTAAGGCCTTGGGTATTCCTGCAGCAGGGTGTTTGAACTGAGACCCTGACCCCCTTCTTCCCCATTTAAATCCCTGAAAGGTTTGCACTTTCAGTGAAATGATGGATGAAAATATCTGCCTACAGGTGAAAAACAAAGCAAAACAAAACAGAAAACCCTATAAAAAACACTTAGCTGGCTTTGCCTTTGGGGAAAATGTGTCTCATGAGAACTCACAAGGACCATCTTATTGTCCTTACTTGCATGATCCAGCAAAGAAATTAATAGGAAATTAATAACAGACTGATAAAACCTATGGTATACCACTAAGGAAAGGACATTCCTTAAATTCAGATAGTACAAAATTCCTGCAGCTAAAATTCTGATAAAGTCAAGATTATAATTCAAAATTACAACATACACAAAGAACCAATCTATCAGAAGTGGACAGTTCACCACAAGGGACAAAAGAAATCCCTTAAGCTACAGCATTATTGGATATTTCTCTAAATAAAGTTGTTAAATTGATTAAAAACACAAAAGAAGGAATAAAAATATGATAAAGCAATAGAGACTATATAATTGTTAGCCAGTTTTGTAAAGAATAGAATAGAACTTCTGGAGGTTAGAACAAAATAATGAAAACTCAAAAAGCACGGTAAGTAGTCAGGAGTAAAACATAAATAAGGAAGTTGGAAGATTTTTGAAGAGAGATAAAAAGAAGGAAAATATGAAGGTAAGATTAAGAGACATGGAGAGGAGAAACCAAGATGGCACCATAGGTAAATGCCTAATTGCAGTCTCACACAACAATTTCAAAAAATGCAACTAAAATACAAAATGGACATTATCCAGAACTACAGGAAAGTTGACTGACTGGAAATTCTACAACTAGAAGGAAAGAGAAAACCAGAAGGAAAATCAGAGGAGCTGTAAAAGCCTAAGGTACGGAGACACTGTGTACCCGTGGGGAGAGGATGGAGCTGGAGAGGAGGGGGCGGCTGAGTGCATGGCTGGCGTTCCCTAGTGGGAAAGAGATAAAAAGATTAAGAGGCATGGAGAATAGAATAAGAATGACTGAGATACATAAAATTGGATTTTTGAAGACATAATAGGAACAAAAAGCAAGGAAAGGTAATATTGGAAGCAATAATGTCTTGTGAATTTTCCAAAATGTTTTAAGACATAAATGTTCAGAGTCAGGAAATAAAGTAAATTCTAAACCTTTTTTTATTTTTTTAGTAAAATTAATTTACTATTCAGACATGTATTAATGAAACTTGAAAATCTCAAAGACAAAGAGAACATAACAACTATAAAACAAACAAAGATTACACACTAAGGAACAAAATTAGACTGACATAAGATTTCATTACAGGGACTATAGAAACCAGAAGACAGTGGAATAGCATCTCCTACTTACTAAAAATAAATAATTGTCAATATAGAATTTTAATTTAGTTTCATCATAATTCTGTAATGAAAGTAAATATCTTTATAAATGTTTTCAAACAAAAAAAAAAGGAATTACTGCTCAGAGAACTTTGCTGAAGGACGTTGTAAAACAGAGGCACTCAGATCTGGCTGCTCATTGGAATCACAGGGAGAAACCAAAATATTGATGCCTATGTTTATCCCCAGATATTTCTATTTCATTGTTCTGAGATACAAACTGGGAATTGGGATTTAAAAATATCCCTCGTGATTCTAGTGTGATGTCAAGTTTGGGAACCAGTGGTACAAAAAGGATGCACTTCATGAAGAATAAAATTAAATGCAAGAAATAATGATGGACAAATGGTTGTTAAATATGTGCATAAACCCAGGGGGCCGTGTGTCCTGGGGGAGACATGTGCCCCAGGAGAGCCGTGTGCCCCAGGGAAGCAGTGGGACCCAAGGGGGGGCGGCGGTGTGAACCAGAGGAGGAGCGGATTCTATTCGTGTGGTCCTGAGATTCTCACCATAAAACAAGCAGACTGTCAAATGACAGCGGGGAGGGGAAGGAGACCTGGGGGGAGATAAGAGAGCAACTGAAGGACTGGTATGCATGCATATAAGTAAAACCAACGAACACAGAACTCTGGGGAGGGAGGGTATGAATGGGAGGCGGGGGGGGGGGGGCAATGGTAAGCTATGTACACATATAATACCTTAATAAATTTTTTAAAAAATGAAAAAAATAAATATGTGCATAAATCTAAGTATTTATTGACAATAACAAAATAATAATATTGACTAAGAGAATATAAAAGCATCTTAGAACTAGATCACTGGATGAAAATAACATGTAAGAGGAGAGGAAGGTGATTGGAAATTCAAGGCATTTAAAGTCCTTTTATTATTCAGAAGAAGAATATATATATTGATTAACTTTGTTAAGTAACCATTTACAAAATTTAAGGGTAATACAAAAAGAGTAGGAATGTGACATGTAATTGCAAAACTGGAAGAGGCATTGATCTGGCAGGAGTGTGAAAAGGGGGTATTGAATGTAGGGAGGTCTATAATCTATATCATAAAAGATCTGTAGCCCTAACGCTGTAATGACCAAAGACTGGCACATGTGTGGGCAAGGGAGGCTAAGCAACCATCCAACTGTCCAACCGGTAGCTATGACACGCAATGGTCACCAGGGAGTAGATGCTCAACACAGAAGCTGCCGAGCTGCGGTGACTTGGCAGCGGTTGTTCTTGGGTGACACACCCTGGAACCAGAGAGGAGGGAGCCCGATTCTGGGGTGCATCACCTGAGAAACGCCCTCTGGCATTCCGGGACTCCTCAGGGGATGTGAGAGCCAGTTTTGGCCTGATCCCTGAGGCCAGGCTGAGGGACTCCACCTACTGGAGGGACCATGGAGGTTGACTGGGTCTATCTGGCCACTACCCGGGACCATCTGCATTAGTCCCTGCACCAGAGCTAGCGCTGCAAGCCGAGCTAGAAGACCTGAGTGTGAGTTTTCTTTCTTTTTCTGCCCCTTCCGACACCCTTCGAGCCGCAGCACTGCCCCAGGAATTCTAATTAATTTCCTTTCAACGTGGGCGAATCCATGCACTAGGCCGCTAGTAGATTTAAGGGTAATACAAAGGGTATCAGACATATGGTGATAAGGATTCAATCAGGCAGGGCAGAGAAAAGAGAAGTAGGTGAGACAGACGCTACAAATTAAGAACTGATGTGACCTGGTGACTAATTTGCTAAGGGTATGAAGTTGAAGAGGATAGAGGGAGGACAACTCCACCTTCAGCACAGCATACCAAGGTTTTAGGGTGACAAGGAAAATGAGGGCAAGGAGATTAGAAGTCAAAGGGTTGAAGAGATTTTGTGATAAACTGGCTTCCTACATTAGGAGATAGCATTTAGGTGGTAATGTTTGGCAGCTCAATTGGATTCCAGGAAAGCAATGACTGATCTAAGTGGAAAAGGATTAGACCATCTAAGAAGAGGATAGAGAGACCAGAGAAAGAGCAGAGGACGGAATGTGGGTATCTACATTTAGGAAGCATGAGGAGGAAGTTACACCAGAGAAGGACATAGAGATTAACGTTGGTTCACATTAAAGGGGATTGTGTGCATGAAGGTCATATTCAAAACAAACCTTTAACATGGAGAAAACATAGCACTTCCTTCGAAATACTTAGTTTACATCACTGATTATAAGTACTTAGAATGTCACCACTTATACTACTCTAACTTTACTTTAAACATTTTTATTTATTTTAAGTAATTTTTAAAATCCTCATCTGAGGATATGCTTTTTATTGATTTTAGAGACAAAGGAAGAAAGAGGGAGAAGGAGAAGGAGAGGGAGGGAGAGAGAGAGAGAGAGAAACACGGATGTGAGAGAGAAACATTGATTGGTTGGCTCCTGTATGTGCCCTGACTGGGGATCTATCCCACAAACTGGGCATGTGCCCTGACTGGGAATTGAACTTTGACCCTTTGGTGCACAGGATGATGCTCCAACCAACTGAGCCACACTGGCCAGGACTCTAACTTTACTTTTTAAGTAAAAGAGTAGTTTTTAATTGTTATTTTAAAGAAAATAAAAAGGCTACCAGGTGAGAATACTTTATTGTTTTCCTTCTCTACATATCATATCACTTCATCCAGTCTCATGATGGATTTGTGGTGGATTAAACATGGCTACAAATCCTTTGACACTTTTCTCATCAAGAGGTAAGGTTCAGTTTTTTTCCCTTGAACCTGGCCTGGTTTGTGCCAGCCTTGCCCAACAGAGTGTGGGCACAAGAGACATCATGCCAATTCTTGGTATAGAGTTTAAGAAGTCTGGCAACTTCTGCCTTGGTTCCTTGGAGCCCTGAGCCTCCACACAAGAAGTCCACCTATCCTGAAGTCACTATGCTTTGAAAAGTTCAATCCATATGGAGAAAACCTCTATACTATGGAGAGAGAGAGAGAGAGAGAGAGAGAGAGAGAGAGAGAGCGAGCCAGGCCAAGGAGCATAGAGGAGCTGCACATGTGAGTGAAGAAACGATCTTGTAAATGGACCATTCTGTCCCAGTTGCCTCAGCTGAAAATCTGTGGTCAAAGGGAAATAGCCCAGCTGAGCTTTTCTTATATTCCTCATCCATAATGTCAAATGAGAGCAAAACAAGGAGATTGTATTATGCCACTCGATTTTGGGGTACTTGTTATATAGCAATTAGGAATCAGAACAAAGCTGCTCCTTTCAAAGGCTATTCATTACAGCGACCTCAAAACCCACTGCCAGGACCATCACTACTTGGCTTCCTTTATCTTCTCTAGTATCTCTCTCTCCCTCTCCCTCTCCCTCTCCCTCTCCCTCTCCCTCTTTCTTTCTCTTCTTCAAACTTTTACCCTCAGATTACACACAGCTCAAAACATCTGCCCCATGGTTTTGCTTTTGTCTCCATCTACTGAAATGTCTCTAACTCTTCTCACTGGAAAATGTGCCATTCTCACCGCTTGTAGTTCAAGTTTCATTTACTAACATCTTGTTACATCAGCCTACATTTTACGCCACTCATTCTGGAATGAGTCAGAATTTGTGAAAAAATAAATTGTAAATAAAATTTGTGCTTATAACAGACATTTTCAAAGGAATGCAGTTTTTACTTGCAAATAACACAGCAGCCCACGTTAACTGTTAAGCGCTTTTAAGCTGACATTCGTCTAAGCTTGCTGTAATGAACAGATAACTCATTTATAATTAGCAGTACCAATTAATTGTCATGCAAACAATTAAAGTGATTAAAGTACTAAAGTTCTTCAGAACAGTTTTGCCTAAGTAGGTTATAGACAAACCCTCCCTGACCCTGCATCTTGTTTTCATGATTAAATTGCTGAGGAAACCTCTCTTTCTAGATAGCACTTGAGGGAATTTTAACTCGGCCGTGATCAGATTGCTCTGATTTGGAATAAGTGAGCCCCACTTACGATTTATTGTATTCTGATTTTTCAAATGAACACTTTTTTTTTTTAAAAAAAGGTTTAAATTGTGCATATTTTTCAGCCTCCTGCTATATATTACTCCCCCCCACCTTTCCCTCCTACCTCACTTTAGCCACCGCATAGGGCCTCAGGAAGCCTGAAGCAGTCAAAATCCCATCCAGATCACTTTTCTTTTCTAGTTCTTATAGTTATCTTATTACCCTAGGAAATAGATAAAAAGAAGGGGTTTTATTTTATTTATTTTATTTTATTTTTTAAAATTATATTTTATTGATATTTTACAGAGAGGAAGGGAGAGAGATAGAGAGCTAGAAACGTCAATGAGAGAGAAACATCGACCTGCTGCCCCTTGCACACCCCCTACTGGGGATGTGCCCACAACCAATGTACATGCCCTTGACCGGAATCGAACCCGGGACCTTTCAGTCCGCAGACAGACGCTCTACCACTGAGCCAAACCGGTTTTGGCAGGGGGTTTTATTTTAAGTGGCTGTGCCTCGCATCTTCTGTGGGCCAGGTTTTGTCCTAAAGGCTTTACATATCTCAACTCATCGAATTCTCAGGACAGCCCCTTAGGTAAGTGTTTTATTTCTACTTTATTATGAGGCTGAGAGAAGTTTATTGAATGTTCCAAGGTTTCACAGCTAATAGGTAATGGGGATCCAGATTTGAGAGATGGCAATATTTAATGGTTTTCTATTACTTTCTGTTTGTGTCTTGGGGTGCTGGCTGAGACACACTTCTCCAAACAGATAACTACTGAAGAATTTCTAGTCCTAGGCTTGCTACATACATACATTTGTATGCTCATATCCCCCCCCCCCCCCATCCTTACTTATCTCTGGCTCCTTTGGTTGCCAGAGTATAGTGTGGGGTGTGGGTGGAGGGTTGCTTTGCCGCTGGCAAGGAGAGAAGCAGCAAAAGAGAGAGGTGGGGACTTGGGTTCTAGAGTCTGGGTGCTTGAGTTGGAATCCATTGAGCCTCCCCAGACAAGTCATAATCCCAACACTTACTAGTAATCATCACGTTTGTTTTACAAAAAGCTTCTTCATTTGATAATAAGGTAAGCATATAAGACATTTCTATCTCCATTGTATGAAAGTGAATAAAACACCTTTTCCAAGGAGACTATCTTATCAGGTCTTCCACTTCTGGTTCCTCATCTCTTTCAATTACCTTCTAGCTGCCTCCTCTGGAGAGTAAGCTGAGAAATGCCTTTCTGGGATATTGAAGCTACAACAGTGAAAACACGATGGCTTGGAGCGGTTAGTCATAAGTCACTGTGACTGGGAGATGGCTTTCCTTGCTCACGTTCTGGGAAGCAGCCGTCACAAATGTAGCTGATGTAGAACAAGTGGTAATCTAGGAAACTGTAACAGGAGATCCCATAATGGCAGTGGCCTTTGAAAGATAAGGTAACTGATAAGGAATATTGAGAAAGGAACACCGGAGACTAAGAATTTGAAAGATGAAAGACTTCCTCTAACGCTGCCCGAAGAGAGCGTGATCTGACTTCAGATGACCTGCACGGGTTCCTCAGACGAAAATTCCTTTTCAGCGGAGAAAGGCAATTCATCAAGCAACTGAGCTGAAAAGTAATTCTCCAAGAGAACACCAGCCGCCCTGGCTCATGTTCTTTGCTCACCTAGCAGAGAACTTGCCATCGGCCTCCTGAGTGCTGATGACCAGCATGGGTCCTCTCAGGGAGGAGCCTCCTGCTGGGAGTTAACATGGGATATCGCTCTATCCATCACTCTGGTGAGTCTAGCTCTCCCAGTACAGTTTCTTGTCGTCCGATCACCTCTGCTGGAACTGATAAAGACCCTGAGCCTGCTCAGATGTTGAGCAGACTTTGGGCTTTTGCATCCCCACTTTTGGTGCAGGCACACTTGGGAGGCCCTCACCTGGGTCTTTCCATGATGTGGCCTTGATAGCTTGTGGGGACCCTAATCTTGTTTTGTCCAGGAACCCAGCATGTCCTAAAATTTCAAAGCACAGATGCTTCAAAGAACACGGGTATGTGTTTGAACAATAATCTTGCAGGAACATTTCTAAACACAGGCTCAGTATGAGGGTCTGAAACTGACTCAGGTTTGTCCCCCCAAATAGGCATGGAATAAAATTTCCTACTATCAGATTAGGTGCCTACAAGGCCCCTTGGGCCTAAGGTGTCCTGAGGCTTTGAAGGAAGAACTTCCCATGGGTAGCCTGAAGGGGAAGAACAGTAAGTATCTCAGGGGGCAACCTGTAAATATTTCTTTTGGGCACCAACTAGTCAGGACCTGGAGCAGATGGAAAGGACAACAGCATAGGGGGAGGAGAAGAAAACATTCTCCTTGGTCTGGAGTCTGGAAAGTTGGTTGGCAAGATTACCAGTCAGATTTGGCTCCTATGTGCTCTTTGCAGAGATCCTTCCCATGGTCCACTCATTTAGGCTTTGCCCATTCCCCACTGTGGGTGATTCCCCGAGATAGGTTGGATTGGGGGAATAGACCCCTAATCAGTGGATACAGCACTCAGAGATTCCATCATAGAGGTCACTAAGTGAGTGGACCAGGACTCTGGCTGGATGGTGCTTGACAACCCAGATAGGTGGGGAAGGGGAAGATGACCTAGTTGCTGAGGTGGTATATTACACAGTGTCCTGTTGGCTTAGTAGGGTTTGGTGAGTCCCAATACAGTGACAGGAAGGAGTGTCTCACCTGTTGGCTGAAGTTGGGCGAAAAATAGGTGACACCTAAATCAGATGGTATCTGTACCAGGGCTCTACACATCCATCAGGATTAAATGAGATAATATACAGTATAGCCTTTATACTATGCCTGATAAGTGCTTAACAGTGGCAACCACTATCATTGTCGTTGTCGTCGTCGTCATCATCATCATCATCATCACTGTCGTCATCTTACATAGTACTTTATACTCATGTTCATGTTGCATTCAGAAAATCTGAAGTTGACTGTAGAAATTAGTGTAAATTTTATTATAGTTGTACTCAATTCAGTGTTGGTCCATGATAGAGACTGGACCTTCAGTGGCTTCTCAGAGTTAGAAGGACCCATGAAGGACCAAGGGTCAGATAGTGAAGATAAGGGTCAGGCAGGTAGAATGACAAGTTGTCCAAGATGGTGTAGCATAATAGGGAAGGCTGAGGACTGCAGGGACCTAGGGAGTGTATGCCAAGACTAAGGACAGTGGCTCCTCAATTCTAGCAGGTTGGTGCCATGCAGCAACCAACTAAAATTGAACACAGGGATTCTAGCTCTTCAGATTATTTATGAAAGACAGAGATCCAGATTTTAAGGTGAAATTTTGGAGTTTAAAAATATTATAAGCCAATAAATGTTTCTGTAGGCTGTATGGGATCTGTTAGCTGTCAGTCTGGAACATTCATCACTAAAGCTGGAATCCCCTCTACGGCCCTCCTGCCCCATGGTCAAGCAGTGAACCCCTGCAGGATGGTCTGATTGTTCTTTTTAAGTGCTGCTTCTATGGCAATGTGACAAGTTCCTGAAGTCACACATCTGGAACAGGGCTGGGTCAACAGGGCTATAACTGCAAGCACTTGTTATTGCTTACCTGCTGCTTCAACAATAATTGGACTGGACACAGATTCTTGCCCTCCACCCAACATTACCCAACCCAGGTCTGAACTCACATTATAGCAATTGAGGGAGTTAGTCTCCCTCTTTTATTTTATTTTTTACAACCTTGTTGCTGACACAAGCTGGGGCTTAGCCTCCTAAAACCTGCAGAAAACAGGAGTCAACTTGAATCAGCAAATGCTGGGCAATGCTAAAACGTAAACACAGGACCGGCCTCATGGATATGCAACTTACGCAGTGGCACAGGGCCCTGCACTCAGAAGGGCTTCACACTTGGTTGAGTGTTCTGCTCTTGCTGTCTTGAGGACCTATGTTTTCATTTGCACTGGACCCCATAAATTACGTGGCTGCCCTGCATAAATGTGGTCAGAGTTGGAAGCAGGTCACGTGGGATTTTTGTTGTTGTTGTTTGGAACTTCCTACAACGTGATGAGTTTGCACTTTAATGTGATGTGAGGTAATGCCATGGAAACCAGGGAGCACGAACATGCTTTCCTGACCGTTATACTAGATGGGGATGTTCTCTCCTGCTTTATGGTGAGTGCAGTGTGGAGAAATATTTTTTTAATATATATTTTATTGATTTTTTTTTACAGAGAGGAAGGGAGAGGGAGAGAGAGTTAGAAACATTGATCAGCTGCCTCCTGCACACCCCCCACTGGGGATGTTGCCCGCAACCAAGGTATATGCCCTTGACCGGAATCGAACCTGGGACCCTTCACACAGGCCGACGCTCTGTCCACTGAGCCAAACCAGTTTCAGCTAGTGGAGAAAGATTTAATTTCCTGTGATGTGGAACCTCCCTCCCAAGGCTCTTCTTCCTTGTCTCAGGTGTTAGGCAAAGGAGATGCAGGTGAGTATGGAATTCAGTGTGGGGATAGCTATTGTGTTAGCATTAGAGGAATCTGGAGAACAGACAACATCCCATGGGTAGGAGAGCAGGAGACTCAAACCGATCATTTTCAGGTCAGCAGAACTTTGGAATGGTGAAGGAATGGGCATGCGCTGGGCATTAGAACAGTTTTATCGGTGCATTTTAGTTGGTGCTACAAGATAAAAATACAGGGCACTAAAAGTTCTCATTGAACTTCTACCAGAGGTTCACTGGTGCTGGAACCATAATTATTTCCAATTCTATTGCTCCCTTATTCATTATACATATGGTCTGTTCCGGAGATTCAATTGCAGGACTTTCGGTACAGTGGGAAAGTCCCATTAGAGCAAACCTTAAAAATGAGGGCTTTGTGCTTTGGCTTTGGCCTTTTAGCCAAGGATTCAGGGACGGCAGCTACAGAGCCTGTGCTTAGTGAGAGAGGAAGCAGAACTCGAGGGAACCTATTGTACTAATGCCCTCCCAAGTCACAGATTGTTGCAGATCAAGAACTTGCTTTGCAAATTTGGCAAACCAGGTAGGATGGCCAACTAATGATGACAAGAACAACCCATCAATCTAGGACTCAATCAGTACAAGCATGTGTTACCATGGATAATCACCCCTCCCCTCTGCAAACATGAACACCCAAATCATTGGGACTAGAATGATATTAATTGTATAAATGATTTTTGTGAGAACTGATATCTTTACTGTAGTATTCACTACCCATGGGCATAGGATATTTCTCAGCTGATTCAATTCTAATTTTCATGTCATTTTGTGAAAACTTATGATCCTTTTTATTTAGTCCTGCCTATTTGTTGTTAACCTTGCCTCTGGATATTTTATATTTTTCAATGCTATTTTGAATGTCATCTTTTTTTCATTATACTATTTATAAACTAGTTAACTATTTCTTACTGCTATATTGAAAATCTATTTTTATATCTTTTTTATGTTTGCCAATCAACTCTGATGTTTTAATTTTTTTTTTTGGCAACTAATCGTGTGATATAAAATCTGTGGCATAAATTCTGTGTTAGTGGCAGAAATCACTAATTGACCATCTCATTGAGCCTGGATGCAGTAAATCCTTCTCAATCTGTACTCTGTTGGGAGACAACTCCCTCTGGGTTTGTTGTGTTTCTGCTCATCTTCTGAGCCTATTGTTCTGAAGCATCTTTTCAAGGTTGTTTGTATAGCAAACAGCCTTGGAAGATATAGTGTCTCATTTCAAGCAAAGGACAAGTTTGCTTATAACCTTGGAAGACAGAGATAGTGTCATCCTCATGAGCAAAGGGAAAGTAAGTTAGTAAGGATGAATGACTCAGATTCCTTAAGCTCCGGGTTCTTCTCTAACACCTGTGACTGCAGGTGCTGCTGTCCTCTGGCTCTCTTCACACCACCTGGTGGGAATTGGGGGTTCAGGGAACTGGTGCAAGACGCTGTTATTCTAGCTTGCTATTTTAAAAATATTTTTTAATATTTTATTGATATTTTACAGAGAGGAAGGGAGAGAGATAGAGAGCTAGAAATGTCGATGAGAGAGAAACATCGACCAGCTGCCTCTTGCACACCCACTACCGGGGACGTGCCCGCAACCAATGTACATGCCCTTGACCGGAATCGAACCCGGGACCTTTCAGTCCGCAGACCGACGCTCTACCACTGAGCCAAACCAGTTTCGGCTCTAGCTTGCTACTGATGTGAGGAATAAATGATCTTTCATTTCTGACCCAGGAGTACTGGGTCTCCTTCCAGCTTCTATGAATCGGTGCAGGCTAGCTTGTTAGCTTATAAGTAGGGGTGAAACATCAGACCCTTTCATTTCTTAATAGTTTTGATGATGAGGATGGGATGCTGAAAAAAAACAAACAAACCCACACATGACTTTCTGGAAGAGGCAATATGAGAGCCTTACGGGTTTAAGAATGAATTTGGGGAAAGTCCATAAAATTGGTAGCAAACACATTTACTCAATTGTGTGGTCACTGGGACAATAAATAGACCTCATTGTTGAGGAGAAATTGGGGAAATGGTTATAGACTAAGTACCAGGAAATGGTTATAGACTAAGTTAAAAGATAGCAGCCTGAATGGTGTCTGGTTATTGCTAACTTTTGCCAGGAACTTTGTCACCAATCCAGTGGTCAGTCCCGAGTCCACTCCATTGTAACAGCCAGTATTAAGATTCATTCTGAGTGGGAAGGAGATTCCACTCTTTTCAGACAACAGTTACAGAGATGCACAGGGAAATGTGTGATTGCTATGGGCAGAAATCATTAAAACTTTGGCTGGCCACTTGGCGATAACAAGTGGTGTGTATTAGAGAAAATGGCAATAGCTGAGACTTATGGCTCAACCTCCCCTGCAGTTTATTATGTCCAACTTAGATCTATTGGAGATAAGAGTGAAAGTTCTCCGATATATATATTTACATTGGGTTCTGGCAGCTATACGGGAACTTTGGCCTTCTTATGGAGTTGAGATTTTTCTAAGAAAGACAATCTGTTGTGGGAAAGCACAGTTGAGACATTGACTCATATTTGGGCGCCTACTGCCCTGAGTTGGGTTTACAATGCAAATGAACATGACATACTTGAGAATGAGAAACTGAACCAGAGAAATAAAAAATTTTCCAGCCCCAGAACCCTGAAACAATCTTCTTAGCCCTTTTGTTAAAACAGAGAAAGTTCTTAAGGGATGTTATCTTGGTAATGGAGTAGCACAGAGATCAAAAAACTTTTTCTATAAAGGGCCAAGAAGTAAATTTTTTAGACTTTGTGGGCTGTACTGTTTCTGCTGCAACTACTCATCTCTGCCACTATAGCACAAAACAACCAGAGGCAGTATGTAAACGAATGGCATGACTTTGTTCCAATAAAAACTGTTTTTTTTTGGTAATCCTTACCTGAGGATATTTTTTCACTGATTTTTAGGGAAAGTAGAAGAGAGGGGGAAAGACAGAGAGAAACATCAGCGTGAGAGAAACACATTGATTGTTTGCCACCTGCATGAGCCCCGACCCAGGCTCAGGCCAGAGAGGAATTTGCAACCACAGTTTGTGCCCTTGACCAGAATCAGACCCGGGACCCTTTGGTTCGAAGGCTGACACTCTATCCACTGAGCCAAACTGGCTAGGGCCCAATGAAAACTTATTTGCAAAAGGAGGCAGCAGTCTGGACTTAATCCACAGCAGTTTGCTGACCCCTGAGCAAGTATAGCACATGCTCAGATGAAGGAGGCATCCTCAAAGAATGTTGCTACTGTGCAAGCCAAGCCTGAGTCTGCAAGAGGGGGCAAGCCTTGTAGCTCTGGTCAAAAGGCAATGTGGAAAAGAAGCTGCTGAATGAAGGGGTTCCTAATAAATGGCATCAACCGTGAGGACCTTGCTGCCCAACATAGTGTTAAGTGAGCAGAAAACTTTGAAAGTTCATTGAGCCATGAGCTGCTACCATGATGCTCAAAATCAAAATCAAATGAGAAATCTTTTTCTTTTTTCTTTTTTTTAAAAAATATATTTTATTGATATTTTACAGAGAGGAAGGGAGAGAGATAGAGAGCTAGAAACGTCAATGAGAGAGAAACATCAACCAGTTGCCTCTTGCACAACCCTTACCGGGGATGTGCCCGCAACCAATATACATGCCCTTGACCGGAATCGAACCTGGGACCTTTCAATCCGCAGACCGACGCTCTACCACTGAGCCAAACGGGTTTCGGCGAGAAATCTTTTTCAATGGCATGACATAATTTCATCCCACCATAGTCCCTAATCCCCTCTCACTTTATACCCTGATCTCAGTTACTTGAAAGAGGAAGATGATTAAAGGCGGGGCCAAGATCTCTCTATCTTCAAGAGAGGTCAAAAGTCACACACACACACACACACACACACACACACACACACACACACACACCCCCTCTGAGCATGCTGGAAAATTTTAGGAAGGGGAAGGACTCCAATTTTTATGACTCTGCTGAATAAGAGTGCTTGTGGGAGGAAAAAGCACCTAGATTCAGTAGGTTGACACAAAAACTTAAGGAGAAACTTACCTAGTTCTCTAAGGTGGGCCCTGGTGGATGGGATTTATTTAGCTGTCTGGGTCTGTTACTCGGAGTCCTGTGATACTGGCCTTCATTAGGTGCTGTTGGAGACAAGTGGAATGAACTTGGTCTCCCCTTTATTATGTCTGAGTAATTGAAGTGGCCAAAAGAGTGGTGAAGCTTCTCCAGAGCAGACAACAAGGTGTTGTGTAAATGGGGGGTGGATATTGTTCTGAGACAATCATCCCTCTTGCATTTGTATATGTCTCATGCATGATAAGCCCTCACTGCACTTCATTTTTAAGAATTCTTGTGGCCCCGACGGGCTTGGCTCAGTGGATAGAGCGTTGGCCTTAGGACTCAAGGGTCCCAGGTTCGATGCTGGTCAAAGGCATGTACCTTGGTTACGGGCACATCCCCAGTGGGGGGTGTGCAGGAGGCAGTTGATCAATGTTTCTCTCTCATCAATGTTTCTAACTCTCTATCTCTCTCCCTTCCTCTCTGTCAAAAGAGGATTATATATAAAAGAATTCTTGTGCAGTGACCAGCCTTGGTAGATAAAGTGTCTCCTTCCAAGCTCAGGACAAGTTTTCCTACATTCTTGGAAGATAGAGAAGATAGTGTCTCTCTCTCTCTAGAGCAAAGAGCAGGCATGCATAAATCCATTAAAAATGTTTGGGTTCCGTAAACTCATGGCTCTTCTTCTGTAACGCAACTTATTATATCTGCAGTGATCACCTGGCTGTCTTCAGGATACCCTGTGGAAACGGAGGCTTGGGGACCTGGTGCAAAAATGCTGACATTTTGGCTTTCCCATTGCTGGGAGTAACAAATGATCCTTCATCTCTGACCTAGGGCTCTCCTGTTTCCTATTATCTTTCATAAAACTATGGCAGCTTAACTTATTAGCTTGCAAGACAGATAAAAATCTCAGTCACTGTTCAGTTCTTGCCACATTCCAAGGATCCCACTAGCAAGCAGAGTTGGATCTGAGACAAAACCAATTTTCTACCCATAGCCTAGAGAGTGTGAAGAGGGTAAAGGGCAGGCACGTGATAGACCAGAAAAGGCCTAGACTAGCAGGTCCACAGCAGTGGAGGAGGACAGAGGAGCACAGGGGCATGGCCATGCCAGTAGGTTCTATGATGGATGATGCTGTCCCTAGGTGTGTTACAGAAAGATCTTCACATAATATGAAACAGGATTCAGCCCGGACTCCTTCCAGACTTACTTAATAGGGTAGTTTTGTTTGACCTATCTTCAATCTTGCGAGGGACAGGCAGGTTTCCAGGAGGGGATTTAGGAAAAGCTGTCATCTCCCCCCCCAGCTCCTGCTTTTGTCTCCTTTCCTCCTTTGCACCCCTTTCCATGCGAAAACCAGTTTGCATGGAAGATCCCATTAACGGTCAATGACAACCTCGTGTTGATTGCCATTGTTGAAGTGTTTATATATATCTTAGGCAACATCTTTTGAACACTAGCATTTTCAGAAGAAATGACTCTTCCACGTGGAAGACATGTACAGAGACAGTAGGATGGATTTTCTGGTGCCCTTGGCATGGTACCACGTCAGCAGCAGCTCTACTCCATCTCTGAGACTGAGAGCGATGCTGATGGCTTGGTGCATTTCCCTGCTACACACAATCCTTAGTCTCCTCAAATAAAGTTACGTTAACCTAAAACTGTAAAGCAAACAAATCTAGGTTTATTTTAGTTCTTTGCAAATCTCTATCAGCTGGAAAAACCTCAGATCTTAATTTTCATATTAAGGTTTTTTTTTTTCCGGCCCAGAAACTTGTACAACGTCTGAAGGAAGATACATTTTTAAAAAAGAGATCTTCATGCCAATTAACTTGGCTCATTTTTAAGAAATGGGAATGATTATCTCAGAGATGAATTAAAATTGCTAAGGGTGACGGTGGACTAGAACCCAAATGCCCCCCTAAATGATCCTCCCTTGGTTTAGAATGAGCCAAAGGGCAGAGGTTATTGAAGTGAATGTAGTCGTTGCCTTTTACTGGTCGATGGCACCCTTCCATTCTGTGGCAGCAGGTAAGAGAGGAGGAGAAATCTTTATTGCCTTCGCATTTGGATTGTACTGTACATTCCCTAATGTAATATGAAACATCATCCTAATGAATTTAGTCTTAAGCACGATGCTCATCAGAGTAATGAGCAGAGTGCCTGGAAGTCCAGGGCCGCTCCTACCAGTGACATCAGAAGCCATTCAGAGAAAGAAGTCATCATGTAGTGCCTCATCTCAGAGGCTTTTATGGCTCTGAAAGGCATGGGGAAGAATGAGTTCAGACCTTAGTCTGAAATGCCTCTGAAACTATGGGAATTTTTGTTTTTGATTAGGGAGAAAAAATATGGTCCATTGGTCCCCATACTTCCAGATCTTTTGGTTTAAAGTGGTGGATCCTGAAACAACCCAGAGATTGGCTCCTTCTAGCTCAGTGAGATCCTCAGATGACACAGTGCCTGGAACTACATCCTAGGAAATAGGCTTGTGAGGATTCAGTTTCTACCCTTGTCTCCTGCCCTGGGTAAATATTTCAGAAAGCGCTGTTCCTCCATAGTTACTGTTCCGAAGGAGTCACGCTCCATTGAGGAGTCATTCCTTGGTTTTCTTGACATGTTTAGGTTGTTTGGGAGGGGCACCCCATGCCTCCCTTGCCTGTTAACAAAACTGACTTTGGCCGAAACAGGTTTGGCTCAGTGGTAGAGCATCAGTCTGCGGACCAAAGGGTCCCAGGTTCGATTCAGGTCAAGGGCATGTACATTGGTTGCGGGCACATCCCCGGTAGGGGGTGTGCAGGAGGCAGCTGGTTTATATTTGTCTCTCATCAACATTTCTAGCTCTCTCTCTCTCCCTTTCTCTCTGTAAAATATCAACAAAGATATATTAAAAACAAAACTGACTTTGTTCAGGTGCTAGCTGTCAGGTGCTGGGTCTGTCCTGAGCCGCAAGAGGTAAATCTCTTTTAGTGCTCATCAACCATGTTAGTTACATTCTGTTTATCAGTGATTGTCTTAGGAATAAACATGTGATGGAATTCTGGCCAATGAGAAAGATGTGAAGTGTGTGTGTGTGTGTGTGTGTGTGCGTGTGTGTATGTGTGTAGGGGGTGCTTCTGGGAATATATATATATTTTTTACTCTTAAGAAGAGACACAAGAAAAGGATGTTCCACCTAGGCCTTTGGACATTGTTGTTGAATGAGGACATGATGCTTGGAGCTGCTGCAACCACTTTGCCACCATGAGCGTTCAAGCCTGAAGACAAACAGCAACGTGTTGAAGATGGATCCCAATCACATAACTGAGCCAATGAATTACGCTAAATATGCCCCAACTCCAAATTTATTTAATTTCATCTCATTTATTTAAATGCTTTTTAAAAAATATCCTCACCTGAGGATATATTTTTATTGATTTTGAAGAGAGAGGAAGAGAGAGAGAGAGAAAGAGAGAGAGAGAGAGAGAGAGAGAGAGAGAGAGAGAGAGAGAGAGAGAAATTGCTTCCACACATGCCCAGCCAGGGATCCAACCAACAACCCGAGCATGTTCCCCAACTGGGAATCAAACGCACAACCCCTCAGTGCATGGAATGACACTCCAACCAACTGAGCCACACTGGCCAGGGGTCAAAATCCTTTTTGAGTGTGTTCTCTTGCATTCAACTGAAAGGATTCCAAACTGGCATACAGTCATCATCTTTACCTGCCTTTTCATTTCCTCACTGTACCCTCTTTTATGAAGACTTATTTCTTTTCTTTACAAATATATTTTTATTGATTTTTTTTTCTTACAGAGAGGAAGGTAGAGGGATAGAGAGTTAGAAACATCAATGAGAGAGACATCAATCAGCTGCCTCCTGCACACCCCCTACTGGTAATGTGCCCACAACCAAGGTACATGCCCTTGACTGAATCGAACCTGGGACCTTTCAGTCACAGTCTGACGCTCTATCCACTGAGCCAAACCGGTTTCGGCAAGAACTTACTTTTTGACAAATAGTTGACAATTGCAAGCTCAGGCAATCACATCGAGCCCACAATACCTAACCTCCCACCCTCCTACAGTCTCCAGGACATATATGGGATAGAGGTTCTCCAAATTTTCTTTGAAGCCTTCTTGATGTCTCAGAAAGGCATTTTTAACACGGCAACCTGAGCCCGGCTGGTGAGTCTCAGTGCTTGGGCATTGACCTATGAACCAGGAGGTCACAGTTTGATTCCTGATCAGGGCACATGCCCAGAATTTGGGCTCAATCTCCATTAGGGGGTGTGAAGGAGGCAGCCAATCAATGATTCTCTCTCATCCTTGATGTTTCTATCTCTCCCTCTCACTTCCTCTCTGAAATTAATAAAAATATATAAAATGGCAACCTGATAAATGGCAGGTTTACTCTTCCTTTGGAGTAGAGCAAGTCATTCATGAACCTTCAGAAGAATGGCTAGGCACAGGGCACCACACGGCAGCCTGTCCTCTGACTGGGGGCCCAGGGTCTCACGCTGCAGGACTCTGCCGACCTGGGAGAGGGGAGTTTTTACTGTAAGGGTGGGAAGATATAAAGAATTTTCATTTCCTAGAGTTTTTCACTTTTTCTTCCCCAAACTGAAAAAAAAAGCTGAAAAATACTCCCCACCACATATTTCTAAAATTCTTTTCTTCTCTAGTCCTCACATCTCTAAATATATCCAACATGATAATTTTATGAGCAACCAAGTTATACATAATACATTTTATGTTCTTAAATGTATCAAGTGATTTTAGATCTGCACAGGATGCTAAAAAACAAGAACAGACAGTGCCCAATTTGTAAATTAATTTGGGAGTCTAACTCTTTTTTAAAGTGAGTTGCTTGAACTCAGCCTTGTCACTTACTAACCAAACTAATGCAGTTAATTTAACACTTGCTGAGCTTCCCTTATGGGCTTGACTCTTTACTCCATCTTTATACATGTTACCTCGAAGGTCTGAGTCTCACAACTCCAAGTCAAAGGGAACCAACGCTCAGCTAGCTTAAGTAACTTGCCCAAGGACACACAGCATGCACATGGTAAAACCAGGGCCTTGTGATTTCGCTGGTCCGGGAGGTGGTTGTTTTCACACTCACCCCTGCTCTCCTGATGGATCCCAATCACCATCTGCATCAACATTTCTATGGAAAAATGCATTCCGAATTCTAATTGCAATGCCAAGAGCACATCTCAGCTCTGGCAGCTAAAGCTCCATTTGCCCTTCCAATTTTCCTGTGTTCCTCTTCGAGAGAGAGAGAGAGAGAGAGAGAGAGAGAGAGAGAGATAGAAAGGGTATCAGAATTAGTGTGATAGGTTGGCCTGAATGAAGGCTTCATACTGTCATCCGCCAAGACAGCCTGTCTCACCTCTGGCCTTGTCCATCCACTGGCTCTCCCACCCTCATCAGGTAGCTGAGCTGGAAATGCTGCACACACTCCTCAAGTAGTTCTGCTTCTTTTTTCCTTTTGTTAATCCTCACCAGAGGATATTTTTTCCATTGCTTTTAGATAAAGTGGAAGAGAGGGAGGGAGAGACGTCGATGTGAGAGAGACATTGATTGGTTGCCTGTCTCCCACATGCGCCCCGACCAGGGCTGGGGATCAAACCTGCAACCCAGGTACTCACCCTTGCCTGGGAATCAAACCCTGGACCATTTGATTCATGGGCTGATGCTCTAGCCATTGAGAAACAATGGCCAGGGTGTTTCTGCTTCTTTCAGCACCTGTTTACAGCCCAACCATTGACACAGGTTTGATTAAAGGATTTGGCGATTATCCAAATCCCAGCTTGGGCCAGAACTTTTTTTGCAAGCATTCAATAACATGTGAGATTTGACCTCCCTCTCAACGCTCTATCCCACAGTTGGTACCTCACCTGGCGAGGACCACCATAACCATCTTTATGTCTTATCTCTTGTTTCTAGACCTGCCATCCATCTTCCCACCAGGTTAATCTCTTCTTTCCCTAGTATATCTGAAACTGTTGGGGTTTTTTAAAAAAATCATCCAAGCTGCCTCAATGCCTCCAGTTTGCCTGCATCTGAACTCTAACCTTATTTATGTCTTTTTTTTTTTAAATCTTTCAATCCGTTTCGTAGTTTCTCTTGATAACAAGTTCCACTCCAGCCCTTTTCCTTAAAGGCAAATCCCAATTTATTCTGATGCCTTGTAACTATCTCCTCTTTGTCCTTTCTTATCAGGAAGACCTTAAACTACCTTTCTTGACTGTGGTTATTAGTAATATTGTGCTGAGGACTCATAATTTAGTTTGTGGACTATTTTGGACCTGGCTCTCTGCTCCTTTTTCTTTCGTGTCCTGAACTCTTCCCTATAATTTCCCTGCGTTTCGGCACTCCTGCTCAGGGGAAAGACACAGCACAATGCTGGACCAAGGAGAGGCTATTGCTGCTGACTGGCTGAGAGGAGGAGGTGTTTCCGTTCTCCTTGGACTCTCATTCCCCAGTTTTCACAGATAATTGGGAATTGGCTTTATAAAGTGGAAATGACCGGAGAAACAAAATCGAAAGACATTATCAACATAGCTGACATTGGAGATATGCACAATCTAATGAGCTCTTGGGTAAGAAATTATCCAGGATTTTTAGGGAATAAAGAATGATCTGAAATGATCAGCAGTATGAATGGAAAGTGTTTCCTTTGGGAGCTGAGCATCCATGGTCTCTAAAGACCTTTGCTGCCATTAGTTGATTAATTCATTAACATCTCGGAGAGCACAGGGTATCGACTGTATATGGCTCTGAGCGGGCAGTCTGATTTCATGAGAAAATTTTTCTTACAGGGAAGCACAGAAATAGTAAATAATTAAGCTCTAAGCTGCCTCATTGTGATCTTTTATTGATCAAGGCAGAGATTGGAGAGGAGGAGGGCTTCAGGCAGCCACTCTAACCAGACTTTATTTGCCCCAGGATGACACGTTACTGTGAGATGCCTGGTCCTATTATGAAGCCTTTAGGAAGAAAACAAGCTCACAGCGTGTTTATGGCTCGAGTTACTTCTGTCAGAGGTTAATCGCCCCCATCTTGAAGACTGAAGCATTTTCTGGTGGGCTCCCAAGAGGCCAGAGGAAGTGAGATGACGAGTGTGCTGCCTGCTGCTTTCTGAGTCCTGGCTTCATTAAGCTGGGTTTTAATGCCTTCTCTTTGCTTCTAATAAAGCTATTAGGACAATGACTTATGATGGTGCCGCTCAGTGAGACCTCCAGGGAGTGAGGGTGGGGGCGTGAGCGGAAGGGCTGAGCTTGGATCAATGGCGGAGAAAGTGGTCTGATCCACGCTGCTGGGTGGGATTTTTGCTGCTTCCCTTCCAGGGCACTGTGTCATCCCTGGCTTCTGTCCCCCATTCACCAGCCAACAGCCCTTCTCCCCCAAGGTCTCCAGGTGGATCCAGGTGGGAGGGAGGGATCAGCAGCCATTTCAGTGTCCCACATTTCCTCCCTCTCTTGTCCCGACCCAGTGCCCCTCACACCCGTGTGTTCCTTCCGGTACTACCATCTTCCTCTCCTCTTGTCAGCAGAGCTCCCTGAAGGAATTATCTGCACCCACTATCTCTACCCCTGCCTGTCTCTACCTCCTCTCTTATTTCCTGGGCACCTCCTATCTGGGCTTTCTTGCCTCCCTGTAGCTACTCCTTGGTGACACAGCTCACCTCACTCCTGTGGGGGTTAATTTAATCAGTAATCATGTGCTGTATCTTCCTGAAAGGCTTTGGAAGTTGTCCACAACTCCCTCCTAAATATCTCTTATTTCAGCTCTTGTGGCAACCTTGACAGTGTTTTTCTAAATAGTCCTTGTGGCAGTCACGAAGATGCAATGATCAGATCCCCTTTGGGCAAAACTTACTGCCTAATTGAGCCTCCCTCAGCATTCCCTACATCTTTGGGCCAAGGCTTCACTCTCCTTGGTGGCCCTGGCCAATGACGGAGAAGAGGGTGTTAGAAGGGCCCAGCCATTTCCTCTCCAATGTGGGACTGTCTAGCGGGAATCTTTGCTCTGGAGCTCCCTGCTGGTGGCACTCAGGTCTGCCTCAGTTTGGCCAATCCTGCCTCTCTCCCCCTCCTTGCACAGTTGTTGCTCCCAAGAACCTTCTGCTCTCCCATCTCTCTCTTGGTGTTTGCTTCCGGGAGGACCCAAATGACACGTTCCTGTGCTCTTTTGTTGTTGTTACCTCTGCCAGCCTCTTCAATGACAGTGTTTCAAAAACACTGATCTCAGGCTCTCTCCTCTTCTCAGTTTACCCCTCGTTGGGTCATTGTTTTATTCTCCTCCATGTCTTTCATTCTTCCCTCTCTCTAGAGAAAAAACCCAAATCTCTCTTTCAGATCATCCCTCTCCCCAGCCTTTAAGTCTGTGTATCTCAGCTTTGCAGATATGTCCGTTTGGATCTCTTGCAGGCACCACAAACTTAACACAGGCAAAAAAGAGCGCATCAAGCCCACACCCTTATCCCTGGGATGCCCCCCAAATGGTTCTCTCATATTTTCTGTCTAGGGAGTGGTACCTTAGTGTGGATTAAATCTCTGTGCCAGAAACCTTAGTTCTGTTCTTGTTTCCTCGGTTGCCATGTAGAGGGAATCTCCAGACCCCCAGGTCTGCTTCTGTGACCACTGACTCTTTTCTTGCTGGAGCTGCCTTTGCCCTGACCTGAATCACTGCAGTCGCCTCCCGACTAGCCTTTCAGTCCCTGACCCCATCACATTAAATTCATCCTTGAACCTGTTGTCACAGTAATCGTAACGTACAAATCTGGTATCCTTCTCCTGATCACCCCTTTCTATCGCTTTCCCATTCACCCCTCCAGATAAATCTAAACATCTCAAAATGGCTTGGGGAAGAGTGCCTCAACGACCAGTCCCCGGAACACCAGCTCCAGTACCACCCGGGAACTTAATAGGAATACGAATTCTCAGACCCCAGTCCAGATCCACTGACTCAGAAGCTCTCGGGATGGGGCCTTGTGATCTGTTTGACAAGCTCTCCAGGGGATGCGTGCTAAACAGTACAGTGTGAGTATCACTTGTCTAGGAAGTCACCTGCACTTCTAGTTCCCCCATTTGTCCCTCATAAATCCCCCTCCCTCCCTGCTCTGGTCACACTGAGAAACTTGTCTGCTCAGTAAGGGACTCCCTCCAACTCCTAGGTCCTCTTCAAGAGCCAGTGCATTCAACAATAAAGAATTATTTAAAACAACAACAGCAACAACCAGTGCATGCATCATCTCTTTCAGGAAGCCTTCCCGGACCAGTCTCTAGCTGGGTTAGGCGCCCCTCCTGTGTGTTCTCACAGTCCCTCATGCTTCACTCTATCACTGCTCTTATCTCTCCGTGCTATAATTGCCTTTTTACCGGGCTGCAACTCCCACTAGACTGTGAGCTTGTTCAGAAGAGAGATAGTCTTTCATCTCCGACTCCCTGGGGCCTGGCTCACTGCCACGCGGAGCCCAGAGAAGGGGTGCAGTAATGGTCGTCCTGACGGAGGAGCATCAGGCCTCTGCCTTTGCTGGGCTCTGGCCCGCAGTGACATTGTCAGCTGCCTGCAGCAGGTGATTCTGCCTCCTCCACCGCCTCTGGACATCTACCCGAAAAGTAGTGAGACTGGAGTTTGATCTTATCCCGCTTGCTTCAGTTTAGCCCTGGGGAGCTGGATGTGGGGCATGTGCTAATTGGATGATGGCATTGGGTCTGACTGGTCTTGTTAATGTGTGCACAGCCAGCGAGCGGAGCACAGTTCGAGCAGAATCATCCTGAAAATGCTTTGATTCTCCCGGCTAAGCAGTCTGACCTGCATTCCTGGGAACTTGGCATAGCTCGGCCTGATCGTTATTAGTGAGAGGGATTCGAAATCAGCTCTGCAAGTGGGGGTTGTTGCTGCTGTCTTGCCTTCCCAGAATGCTCAGTCCTTTAAGGCCTTAATTTGTCCGTCTTTGCAGTGGGCATCATCCAGATCAGTCATGTGTCGTGCCAAGTGCTTCAGGTGCAAGCCTTTGTGAATGAGTCGCTCCCTCAGAGGTTCTGATGGGAAAGCAAGGAAGGTTAGGCAGGCTGCTTGAAATGCATCACAACACAGGGGGAGATGGAAGGCAACTCGGGTCTCCTTGGGCAACCTAGGAGCCCAAAGAAAGAACTTCCTAGGGTGCAGAAGAATGGTTACTTCCGGGTCTGAAAAGAGAGATGCTTCTCCTTTCCTATCTTGGCAGCTCCCACCACTTCCAGGCTCAGATGCGTTAGGAAGAGGGGGTCCAGGAGACAGACTGGGGAGGGTTGAGCTGGATGGAGCAGCTTTGTGAATGTTGATCCCTTGTGAGACTAGAGACATTACACCTACACTTGTCAAAGGGACGGTTACCCCCCCCCCCCATCAGTCACCCCTTGACCAAATGCATCACTTTAAGGCACTGGTCCTTTATCTATTCTGGGGGAATCAGAAACCCTTTTGAGAATCCAAGACAATGATGGTTATTCTCCCCTGAAAAAGGAATAGCTCACCATAGGTGCGTATCTTTTGGCCTTATTTTGGGTGGTTTGTGGAATCTGAGAGGTTTATCCATTAATCATAAGAGCCATTGGAGGCTGCTAAGGAATCTCTGCTGTGAGTTGCTCCCGGTGTTTTGTGCCCCAAAGTACGCTCTTCCATGGGCCTTGCTCCCGAGGTGCCAGACAGAATTGCTCCCTCTTCAGTGCTCACATGGCACATAGCCCTTGCTCTCTGGAGTCAGGCTGGCCCTGGTTGCTGCCCTGGTTTCTTCTCTGGCTTTCCCCTTCACCGGACTAATTGATGAGCCAGGCCAAGCCTCAGTTTCCTTTCTGATGAAATGAGCATGTTTATGGGGTCTGCCCCTCAGGGTTGTTGTGGGAGCCTTCATGTTAGAGCCACGAAGTCAGTACACTGGGACTGGCACTGAGAGGGAATTTGGGGCGGGGCCTTTTGTTCTCTGTGTCCCTGGTGCCTGGCACAGTAGCCTGGCACAGAGTAGGCATTCAATTACCATTGGTTAAAGAGGAGAAGGAATGATGAGGCTAAGATGGAGATGTATTAAACCTAAGGGAGTTGGCTACATGTGACCAGGCCTTGCCTTTAGCCTCCCCATCCTGCTTAATCTCCTGGACTTCCCCCGACATTGGAGAGCCCAACCTAAAACCTGGCAGGTATGGATTCAATGAGATAATGTGAAAAGTGTAGCATAATGCAGAAGGCCTGGCTTTGGAGTCAGAACTGGATTCAAATCCAGACTCTGACACTCACCTAACTTTGGGCAAACAGAATCTCCCAGGGCCTCAGTTTCCTCAAATGAAATGTGGGACTACTGATGCCTATCCTATAAGATTCTGTGCAGATCAGATTAAGCCAAGTTTATAAAATGTTTAGCACGCAGAAGGTGCTGAAGGAGGGAAGCTGTAGTTGTCATTGTAAACAGTGGAAGGGTGAACAAATGGGAGGCCTGAAAATCAGTGTGTTATTGTTTATTTTGGGGGCGGGGTCAGTTTAGTCCTATACACAGAGGCCCGGAGACATGCTTGATATTGCCCTCTAAGTTGGAACTGCTTGAGTCTCACTCCTGGCTCTATCATTTGGGCCAGAAGCGATCAGTTACCTAGAGACCTTGGCGAAGTCAATGAACCTCTCTGAGCGCCAGTGTCTTCTTCTGTGGAATGGAGATAATAATACTACCTATCCCATATTGTTGCTTTTGTTGTGAAGATCAAGTGAGAGAATGTACACATCACATCTCTTGCAGTGCCTAACACATAGCAAGTGCTCTGTAACTATTAATGTCTGAGGAAGGACAAGTGGGGGGGGGGTCCACACTCCAACACTTCCTTAGCCCGCAGAGCTCACCAGGTAGCAGAGGTCACTGTTAGCTTCTTGAGGAATTAGTTTGTCCTAATTTTATTTTCTAGCTGAGCTTGAACAATGTAATGGCAGCCTATAGGTGGCCTTGGCTCAGCTGGGCCAGGAGCTAGCTAGACTGAGGCCCCAACAGACTCCAGGGGCCATATAGACCCTGTACCGTCCTAGTCTGCATGCTGCTTAGAGCTTGCAACTCTGTTGCAGATGCTCTGTGCGTGTTTCCTGGACAACAGGCCTCCCCCTTCCCCAGTCCCTGGAGCCCCTGCCAGCTGAGGTTTCCAGGAATAAACCTGCATGCTCCTAGGTAGGAGAAGTCCGCCTCCACCTGAGGCGGAGGCCGTGAGGACCCAATGCTCTATGCAGTCAGCCCTTCCGGGAGAGCCCCACAGGCCCAGGGAGGCTGCCGAGCCTCGTTCATATTTATCATCACTTGGAGCTGCACCTTTTCTCCGGGCTGTGCGGGGATGTGCATCACCATGGAAACGCTAGAGGTGAAATCACTCAAGTGTTGGCAAGCGGAGTTTCTCTCTGGAGCTTGGAAAAATGGAGAGCAGGCTCACCGTGTCACAGAAAGGAAAGATGCCCTTAAAACAACCCGAGCACTCTCAATTCCATTTGGGGACCTTCCCTTTAAATAAAAGTGGAGCAATAAATGAAAGAAAAATGTTTTCAGTCTGTAGATTGGCTACCCCAGAGAGTCCATTTGGAATGGACATTCCCATCCTTTCTGGCTTTCCTAATCTACTACATCTTGTAGAGTGGATAACACATTCTGTCTGGGAAGAAATGGGGTGACATCTCGGAGTTGATATTTTAAATTGATGAAGCTGGGGAACAGAAGTGAGGACCCTTGTGCCCATTGGCCATTTCTGGCTGTTTGCCTTGCTTTTTGGGCTCAGGACATATTTTCTAAATGAGAATCTGATAGGTTCCTGGTGGCTAAGGCCATTGAGGGTATGTTTGCCAATTGGGGGGTGGGGGAAGATCCAAGATAACTGTACCCACCCCTGCTCACATCCCTGCCCTACCCTCAGACATTTGAGATTTCTATGCCAGCTCCTGGGAGCTCATTTGGGCAGCAAAGAGCCATACAACTCTAGACTGGCACAGGAGAAGCAGGCTAAGGGAGAGTGCAGGTAGTTCTGGGAGGTGTTGGGGCACTAGGATAACTCAGGGGAGACTGAGCATGCCCATGGCTTAGAGTAGGCCATTGGTGGGGTCTGCTTGAATTCTAGCTCGCCTCAGGGTTGCATGGTTCTTTCTGGTCTTGTTTTCCTCCATTGGGTAAAAAGAGCACTGATAATACTTACTCTCCCTGCGTCAAAGGCAGTTTTGAGCATGTAGTGTAAAAGCTTGACTTCATTCATTCACTCACTCATTCATTCATTCATTCAATAGGTATTTATCGAGTGCCTGTCATGTGTCAGGCACTATGCTAGAGCATGGTAATATAGTCTTCTTGGAAATAGTATGGACCAGGATGACAGAATGAATATAAGATTATAGGTACTTTTTTTTTTTTTATAGCTACAGACTAGTGCTTTCAGCAAATGACTATATTATAACAGTTATAGCTTTTCTGTTTTTATCAAATACTTTGATTACTATGTCAAAGGAAGTTAAGATAGTCAGACAGACAGACAGAAAGAAAGACACCCCCCCCCCCACACACACACTCACTCACCAATTGGGTTGGTACAGAAAGTAAGGTCAGTGTTTCACTTTGCCAGGTGAGAACAGACAGGTCGATTGAAATGCAATCTAATCTATTCCATTCTGTGCTGTTAAGGTTGCCCTTTAACTTCTGAGTGCCTTAGTTACTCCATATTAAACTTCAGTCAGAAAAAATAGATTATTCTATGTGTCAGAGGTCCTACCACAGGAAGAGCTAAGTTTTAGAGCTATTGGCATGTGGGATCAGAGAGACACCTCTCCTGGTATCTGACTCAGGGCTGCCTGTGGCCCAACTCCAGGGGGCATCACTTACATAGATTATATTGTGAATGGTGCTTTTGGAACTGTGCAGCTAGAGAGTCCAGGTGCAGGTGTCTTTGAAAGGTGGTATGTGGAGCCAAGTAGGAACTAAACTCTAGGAGGCAGATGGGAGGAGAAGAGGCGCTGTAATTGGTATGAAAGGTGCTGAGTGAGTTGGTGCAGGTGGGATGAGTGGTGGGCTGTTGAGATGGAATAATGGCATTCACATTCAAGAGTCAGGGTGAACAGGAGCTAACAGGGAGAATGAGCAAGAACTCACGGAGATAAGACCAATTCTTTGAGAGGCTTTTAGAAAAGCATCAAAGGTTTGAGGTACTATCATTTTGTTGGTGGGGCTATTGGTCTACAGCCTTGGAGACAAACTTATAAAATAACCATATTTATGATTCACTATTTAGTGGGGCCCTGGGTCATATAGACTTTCTGTTTGATATGTAGGATTGTTTTAGAAAAGGAATACTTGTTACCTTATTGAGGGCCTTAGGGAGAAAATTACAAAAATGTGAGAGTACCAGAAATAATGTTGCAGCCTATACCTCTGCTTGTAGCCAAGGCTGACAAAGGTCTGGCCAAACCATTTCCTCTTCTTCCTGGGCATACACCTGGACTACATTTCCCAGCCTCCCTTGCAGTTAGGTATAACCATGTGACGACTGAGTTCCTACAAATGGATTGTGAACCATTTCCTGATGTGTACCATTTCCAGGCCTGGCATAAGCATCTCAAGTACAGTTTGGGTGAACTTTCCCTTTCTGCTGGCTTGATATAAATAAGCATGGTGACCTTAGGACCCATGTGTTGAAGGTAGAGAAAGCACAGATGGAAACAGCCTGGGTCCCTAAATCACTCCTCAAAGGAGATCTGCTTGTCAATTAGGAACATACATTTAGAACTTTACAGAAGTGAGAAATAAATCTATTAAAGGTCTGAACCATCATACATGTTTGGGTTTGTTTGTTACAGCAGCATAAAGTACCTTAACTAAAACTCTGTTAGCATTGATTTTTTCCCCCCCAGTCAGGTATGCTGGTTCTGAATCAGGAGTCTGCTTCTGATTTAAGCAGTTGTGGTAAAGGGGTCACACAGAAAAACCATGGTTATCTCTGTTCAAGAAATGGCCTGTGGCTTCCCTTAGCAGGGGCTTTAGTGGAATTTTTTTTTTTTCTTGTAAGAGGACTGTGAGCATGGCAGTTACCTTGACTTACCGTCTAATGCTGCTAAGGGAAAAAACCAAATGACAACAGAACTTTGCTCTTCTGTTACAACCAAGATATACCTTCTAGTAATGTCCCTCTTATTCCCAACTGGAATTCCAAATCTTCTCTTAGCAGTGATATTTTACTCCATCCTCTCTTGTCCTGTTTCCAGCAGTTCTCCTTTTCAAGCTACTCTCCTGTTTTGACGTTGTTCCTTTTACGACATGGTGGTTCCAAAAACATGGGCGTTGGAGTTACACAGACATCAGCTCTAATCTAACCACCTTCACCTACTGTCTGTGATGATGAAAACATTCTCTCTCTGAATTCCAACACCCCCCCCCTCACCCCCTAGGGTAGAATGGCAAGGTAAGCACCTCATAGCATTGTTGTCAGGATTGAATGATATCCTGTGCCTGAAGCACCCAACATGGTGCCTGGCAGAGTCGACTCCCTCTCAGCAGAGCTGTGATTCCTGTTGTGTTTGATGTTGTGATTTCAGACCTTTCTCCATCCTGATTAGTAAGCTCTGAATGTATTTGAGTTCGGTTCAAATCCTATGGCACCTGGGTCTGAACGTAGTTCAGCATCTGGTATCCAACTGACCAAGGGTAGGGGGCTATTGCTTCTTCTTTTAAAAAAATATATATTTTATTGATTTTTTACAGAGAGGAAAAGAGAGGGATAGAGAGTTAGAAACATAGATGAGAAAGAATCATCGATCAGCTGCCCCCTGCACGTCCCCTACTGGGGATGTACCCGCAACTAAGGTACATGCCCTTGACCAGAATCTAACCTGGGACCCTTCAGTCTGAAGGCCGACGCTCTATCCACTGAGCCAAACCGGTTTCGGCAAGGGGGCTATTGCTTCTTATGGTGTGCTCCTTTCCATGGATTATCAGGCCTATATCAGATCACTGGTCATGGAACTTGTTCTCAGCTGGACCCTCAGACCATCATGTTGGTAACAGTGTAATAACTCACTCAACTCCACTTAAGATATTGCTCTTTGTCATAGGCCTTGATTTCTCAGGGCACCTCCCATGGCACTGCCAGCTGGGAGGTGGTTTTAGGAGCCTGGCACATTCTAAAGGATCATTGATTCTATAGAGTAACTAGAGGCCCGATGCACAAAATTCGTACAAGAATAGGCCTTTGCAGCCGCGTGGCTGCCTGGATCCCTCCCTTGATCCTGTGGCTGTAGCCCCAGCTTCATCTGGAAGGGGCTTCATCTGGAAGGACCTCCAGAAGGACATCCTGTCTAATTAGTATATTACACTTTTATTATTATAGATAATTTTTACCCTTTCTCAGACCATGGGTCTTTTGGAGAATTTGATCAAACTTCTGGATCTCCTCTCTTAAAAACATATCCAGACACCCATAGACACAGCGTTTTGTGTACTATTTGGGAGGCCTCCAAGGAAAGTCAGCCCTTGGCTGGCAGGGTTGAATTGGGAGCTGTGGACTCTTCCTGGTGAGGGAGTTCCAGACAGCCTTTCCTCCCGTGGCCTCAGCAAAGTGAGACCGATCCAAGCACTTTTCTCATCAAGCTCAAATCAACTCGGCGAAACCTCAGAGGAGCCCTCTCTATGCCCTCAGTCATCCCAGTCTGAACAATCCTACAGGTTCTTAACATTAATCAGGGTCATTGGGTGTCTGCTGATGTTACTTGAAACTTAATTGGTTCTTTGGAGGAAAGTGAGTCACCATCCAGGGGAGAAGGCTGCAGGGCAGGAAGGCACAGAGGGAACGGAAAATGACTGCACACAGAAAAGATCAAGTGTGCCCCCGCTGCCTCTCCCAGACTGCAACCCGAGAGGAGCCTGCTTCCACCGATGGGGCTTAAAGAGGTTTTCAGAAGCACCGAGACAAAGGATGCTGCCTCCTCCTCCACCCGTCTTTGTTTCTCTCCATCCTTTTCTGTATGTGGAACCACATCCAGTGGAGGGGGAAGGGAGCAGGCCATCCGCTTGACTGTCAGAGCTGATCACTGCTGACCTTATCAAAACACAGAATCAATATACTCTCCTCCCAGCAGCCCAGAAAAATCACAAGGAGTTTGAACCAAAGCAATTTGAAGAGCACAACCGTCAGAAGCAGAAGATGAGCCTGTAAACTGTTGGGTCTCTGAGTCCTCCCATGTCCTTCCTCAGAGTCAGGTGGGACCAGGAACCTCACTAGTATCTGGGCACAGGATGGGCTCCTGATGAAGGGAGAGATGTAAAGCAGCCTCTGTTAGTCAAGCCCCCCTCCTAGCTGGCTGGCACTCTGGGCGGAGTTCCACTTGCATTGAGGAGCTGGAGACAATAGCTCTGCCCACCTTGCAGCAGGCTCTTGGGAAGGCTCTCTCCCAGCCTGGTCCTAGAGCAGAGGTCTCTAGACTTGCACTGTCCCCTTGGGAGAGCCAAGTTGTGTTACTGATATAGCACCAAGGGGCCTTTATCCTGTTACCATCTCTCCTTCCTCTCATTTCTTTTTTCTTTTTAAAAAATATTTTATTAGAACAACCAATGGGCACAAAACTCTGGGGAGGGAGGGCATCTATGGGAGGGGGGGCAATGATAAGCTATGTACACAGATAATACCTTAATAAAAAAAAAAAGAAAAAAAATGCTACCATAAAAAATATTTTATTGATTTTTTTTACAGAGAGGAAGGGAGAGAGATAGAGAGCTAGAAATGTCGATGAGAGAGAAACATCCACCAGCTGCCTCTTGCACACCCCCTACCGGGGATGTGACCGCAACCAAGGTACATGCCTTTGACTGGAATCAAACCTGGGACCTTTCAGTCCGCAGACCGATGCTCTATCCACTGAGCCAAACCGGTTTCGGCCTTCCTCTCATTTCTTTGCTCATCTTTATATATTCTCCAGACTTGCTTTCTATTTGTTTTTCTATTTTTTTTTTCAAGAGAGAGAAGATTGGGAAGACGGAATAGAGAACTATTGTGGGTGGAAGGGAAGAGGAGTTAACGAGATCACCTGCTGCCTGGCTAAAGATGAGGTCACCCCTTGTGGCAGATTTTGTCTTGCGGTGAGGGGACCCAGACCCCCTAGAACATCAGAAGCCATTCCCTGGTGGCAGTGGGACCTGGTCTCCTCTTTGCCGGGTCCTTCATTTCTTCTCTGGCTTTCTTGACCTTTCTAACAACAAACTCGTAACTTGAGTGTATTCCCTCAAGATATCAACCTCCTAAACTTGTCTTATCTCCTCTTTCTGGTCATTTCCACAATCTCAGAGCTCGTAGCAGTTGCAGCCAGTATGGTTTCGGTGCCCAGAGTTGGCAGAATCATCTGGCTTTACCGAACTATACACGCTGTCCTATAATTGTCCATTTAGTCTTTCTCCGTTACTTGGAACTGAGTTTCTTGAGGGCTACTTCATCCTTGTGTCCCCAGAGCCTATCCCAGGAGGCTGCCCAGAAGAGCTCAGGGACTGGCATCTGTACCCATCAGGAGAGGTCTGCCCTGACACCACATAGAGACGTTTGGCAGCCCATCTGTAGCCTCAGAGCTTTGCTGTTGAGCAAAAACACAGAGACAGCAGAGATGGCCATTTAACCAGCATCCCTGCACTTATGCATGGTCATGCCTTTGCATGGTTCGTGCCCTCTGCCTAGAATGCATCCTATCCAGGCAGAATTAATTGCTCTCCTTTCTGAGTTCCCAAAGGACTTTGTACTCAAGATTTTTTATAACACTGATCACATTGTGCTTTATTGGTTGTTTGCATGGCTGTCTCCTCCTATGTAGGCATTCATCTGTCCCACAGATACTTGTCGGGCATCTTTGCCAGGTGTAGGGATACATGAGCCCAGCACAGGCAGGACTCCGGGCCTCATGGAGCCAAGCGGGAGGATGAATGGGATCCGGCCCGTTCGGCTGTTCTATCCGGCCAGCGGAGCTGAAAGAGCAGAGGGTTCTCTTGCTCTCCCCTCGGCTCCTTCACCAGCAGCCCAAGATGAAAGTGCCAGCATGGCCAGGTTGCTTTTGTTCCAGCCCTCCGGTCCAGTTTAAGAACCCATTGTGGCCCTCCAGTCAAAAAGTTTGCCCACCCCTGGCCTAGACAATGCCAGGCACAGAGTAGGTTCATGCGTAATGTTCCTTGAATGGAACCGAGGGTGTGGTATTCACACCTGGGGCAGGAAAGGGGACCAACAACTGGACATGGAGGTATGTTTAGAGAGTTGATGTTTATTGTCATCATTCATAGAGTCTGGAACTGGGAAGGGAGAAAAGTGAGCAGAAATAAGAAAACCTTGTGGGCTGAGGCGGGCGGAGGCAGGGGGTCCAGTGGGTTAGACTGTCGTGTGAATGAGGAGCTGGCCATCCTCGGGGCTCGTCCAGGGGTGTGGCTACAAGGGCGCTGCCAGCTGTTTTTACCTGCCGTCACTGTGGACAGACTCAGGTCTTGGGATGCTGGGGGCGGGGAATAATTATCAGGGCAGTGTGCAAGGAGCAGCAGGGCCTGGTGGGTCCTGGTGCCAACTTTATTAATGGAGGGAAATGTAATGTGTCTGATGGTTTAGAAATCACATGAGTAAACGGAGGGAGACCACCCTTGAGCAAACAATAAAGCAGCAAGGATGGAACATCACAGGTCTGCATCCTCTCCTATAGGGAAGAAAAAGCAAGGTGGGGAGGGAGGCAGCTGGGAGCAGTACCTCTTGGGTCACCAGCATGGAGTCCATGCATGTGGCTGGGCAGAGGGAGCAGAGCCGGAGGGAGACTCCCAGTTTCCTGTGTAGCTTAACATGCCACAGCGGCAGGCCAGGCCACCAGCACGCCAGCTGTCAGGATTTCCTGCCAGAGTAGCCGGGAGCCAGCCCCTTTGGAGCAAAAGAGCCCTGGCGCCTGCCCTTGTTCTCCAGCGAATCCCTTCCCACACAACTGGGCTTCCCACGCTGGGGCATCCTGGGAAATTCCCTGTGCCCCAGAACCTCATCAACCCGCAGGCAGGGAGCAGAAACGAACACAGCAGCACCAGCCACAGATGGCCACAGCTTCTAAATAAGCATTTCATTAGTTTGCAACCCAGGGAAAACACGGTTCAAGCTATAGAGAAAAATAAATGAGTGAGGAGAGCCTGATTTTAAATCCTGCTAGTTATGTTCAGCACGCCCGTGGAAATAAGCAGAACCCTCTTGTTAAAGGGGGCCACTGTTAATTAGCCAGGGCGCCCATTTGAGCACTTTGTCTAGTTATAACGTGGCTGTGCCATGCTGGGGAAGAGGCACACGGTTCCACATCTCCTTTTTATGCCTACTCCTGTCATGCTGAAATTGGCTCTCTTACTCCGTAACTGTGTTTTATGTCGGAGCTGAATGGCAAGGGTGTTACTTGGGTTTCTACTCGCTGCCCGCCCCGGGAAGGCCAATGCTTCCTCCTTCCTCCTTCCTGAGGTTGGTACTCAATCCCCATTGGCGTGGACACCTGACTCCATTTCCATTTCCGCAAGCTGTGTGTTCTGTTTTGCTTTGCTTTTCCCACTAAGCAATGTCTGGGAGTGCTTTGTGTGTCCTCTGCCTAACCCCTGACAGCTTGCAGGGGGTTCTTCATCCTTCCAGGGGAAGAGCAGGTGTCCTGCTGCCCAGTCCCCCCGAGACCAGGAGTCTAGTCTTTTCTCATCTTCCCTGACAGGCTTGTCCTGCCCAAGGAGGGGCTTAGGCTGTGATTCAGAAAGCCTCCCGAATGTCACTGTCACTGTGAGGCATTTTAGCAGGTGACAGGGGATGGGCGGGGGCACCTGAGACCTGAGTTTGAGTCCCAGATGCACAAGTGATAACTTTACTGAATCTCAGTCTCCCCAACTACAGAATGGGGAAAGGAGGGCCTGCCGTGGGGAGGAAGGACAGTCCACAGAGCTCCTGGCCATCTTCGGATCATCGGCCTGGGCTTACATTAAGTGTGAGGCCAAGTGACCTTCACAAAACCTTGGAAAACGTCAGAGCCGCTTATTTTTATTTATTTTTATTTTTTACTTTTAAAAATATTTTTAATTGCTTTTTAAAATTAAGGTATTATATGTGTACATAGCTTACCATTACCCCCCCCACACACACACACACCTCCCATTCATGCCCTCCCTCCCCAGAGTTCTGTGTTCGTTGGTTGTACTTATATTCATGCATACCAGTCCTTCAGTTGTTCTCTTATCTCCCCCCAGGTCTCCTTCCCCTCCCCACTGTCATTTGACAATCTGCTTGTTTTATGGTGACTATCTCAGGACCACATGAATAGAGTCCGCTCCTCCTCTGGTTCACACCGCCCCAACTCCCGGGTCCCACTGCTTCCCCTGGGACACACGGCTCACCCGGGGCACACGGCCCCCTGGGACACACGGCTCACCCAGGACACACGGCTCAGAGCCTCTTATTTTTAAACTGATTCTGAGTGCAAAGGTTCCTGGTTCCTGACTAGGTCTGGTTGGTTGAATAATCTGAGATGCTGTTGGAGGAACCACACAGATCTCCATCAGTGTAATAGCTGCTGCTTTTTGAACACTTACTGAGTGCAAGCTCTGATCTCATGGTTTGCACTCTTCACATCATTTCATCTTTATTGTGACTCTTTGAGGTAGATATTATGATTGCCACGTGATGAGATAAAGAAACTGAGACTCAGGGAGGTTAATAATGATCCAAGGTTTCCCATTTGGTAAGTGTGAGAGTTAGGTTCCAACTGGTCTGTTGACTTCCAATTCTATCTTTCCAGCATGCATCACCGTCCCTGTGGAGATCTAATAATCCAAATTGCGCAATTCCCTAGAGCGGTGCGGCTCATGAGAAAGTTTTCCACAATGATGGAACAGTCCTGCTCTGCTCTGTCCAAGACGATCATCATTAGCTGCTTGAAATATGGTTAGTGCGACAGAACTGTGTCCTACATTTTATTTACATTTACTTTACCTGACCTTGAATTGCCCATGTGGGTAGTGGTTACCATATCGGACAGTACAGTGCTATAGCCTGCATTTTGCTGATGCAAGTCCTCAAGGGAGACCCCAGGAGCTGGTAACCAATGGCCCTTCCTCAGGCTCTTTACCCAACTCCACACATGGACCCACACTTAATGGTTAGCTTTCACAGGTCTGTAGTAAACTGTATGTAGATGCTACCCTCTGCTCATAGTGATAGGGCTTTGGGTGCTTAATTGGACAAAAGTTTGGGTTGCTCTTCCTTGTGTAGCTTTGATTTCTGATATTGAATCTAAAGTTTCTAGTTCCCAGTCTATCTGCTTCCTTTCCTCCTCCACAGACCTCACTTTATTTCTCATCCACCAGGATATTTAGGCACTCACTGCCCTGAACAGTGAGGCACTGGGCCTTAGTCCTATAGCTGTGATCCATCAGCCATCGGAAGTAACAGATGCTTGGGCACACAGGCACTTTTTACATTCTTGGCCATTTGGGTATCCCATTTTTTTCCTTTAAAGTATCTTTCCTCCTTCCCCCCTCTGATTATAAAACTGCATGCTGATTACAGAAACTAAAAAATATAGGAAAAGTTGCCATAGCCAGTTTGGCTCAGTGGATAGAGCTTTGGCCCATGTGACAACTTACAGGAAGAATTTGTAACTTAAACACTTAGTTTTGTTCACAATTTTGTGGGACAGGAATTCAGGAAGGGTTTGGCTGGGCAGTTTTTTTCTGGGGTCTAGATGTGATTACTACAGAAGTGGCTGAGGATGGAACCATCTGAGGCTTAATGAGGCTGGATGTCCAAGATGGCTCCTGCACATGGCTGCATTTGGTGTCACTGTTGCCTGGGAGCTCAGTGGGGCAGTCAGCGGGAGTGCCCATATGGGATCTCTCCTGATGATCTCAGCTTAGTTTGTTTCCTTACATGAAAGCTGCTTTCCCCTAGACTGAGTCTTCCAAGAGACCCCAGTGGAAGCAGCAGCATGGCCTTTTCTTACTTAGCTTGGAAGTCATACAGCATCATGTCTACCATACTCTACTGGTTGAACCAGTAATATATTTGTGCAGATTCAAGTGGAGGGGATAGAGACTCAACCTTTTAGTAGGAGAAATGTCCAAGATTTGAGGCCATTCTTGGAAACTGCCATAGAATATATATTACATGTAAGCATGACCTGTGTGGTATTAATGACATGTTCACCATCATGTTTCAAGGGACCTATATCTGGGAAGTTGTCTAAAGACCATGCTGTTTGTCATGTATATTCCAGGTGGGTAAGTGTATATGTATATGGGCAAATATGAGTAGATTGGGGATTTATTAGTTAATGTGAACCATAGTCAAGAGTCCAGTGTCTGAGATTGAACTCGATTATTGAGCTGTGGTTGGCTGGTGGCTGATTCCCACTAATCTCTGACATCAGGAAAGGGTTTTAGAGGGCCCAAACAAACTAAGCTGAGATCACCAGATTCCATTTTTGATGCTTCCCCTGGGAGTACCTTCACAGATGTCAGGCTTACTGCTGGGCTTCCCCATTTATCTGGGGAGAAAGAGGAGGAGCCCAGCAATAAGCCTGACATCTGTGAAGTGCTTAATTCATTGCACCCATAGGTCTGCATGGTGGAGTCCCATCCTGAGGACTAAAAATGGGAAGGACCAGAAAAATGAAAGGTGATGTATTTAACTCCCTATTCTGACCACTGCATTTTAGAAGAAGATTTATTTTAGGAGCATGAATGTCAAGACATGATTTGACTAACCTTGGGCAAAGTAGTAAGAAAAGGAGAAATCTCAGAGGGCCCTGGTAGTTACATGTTGTCATTGGTAACAGTCTAGCTTGGGGCATCTGTGCTGTCATGCCACAGGAAGCATCACCCTGGACTCAGTTGTTTTAATGTGTCCTGATCTAGTTTTGTTCCCAACTGGACAGGTGGCTCAGTTTCTTCTCAGGGATCATGAAGCTAGGATCTTTCCCCAAGATGGATGACTTTTTGTGATTCTTTGAGTCTATGTCCATACTTTCCTGAATATTTCCCTTAGAGTCTGATTAGGAATGGAGCCCCCACCCTATCAATCATCTCTCGTATCTGCATAGCACACAACAAGGCAGTGTGGATCAGAATCTTCTGGAAACCTCTTCCGAATACACATGGCCAGGTGCTACCCTGAATCTGGGATATTAGGTTTCAAGAGGGTAGAGAATGAAATTTGGAATGTCTGTTTTCAAATAGTTCTCTGAAAATTACAATGTCACCTTCATAAAGAGCCCTGGTTTATGAGATGCTTTATTTTGTATCTGTCACCTGAGTTGATTGTTACAAAAGGCAAGTTAGGTTGTAGTTAACCCTGCTTCACAGACAAGAAATCTGAAGCACAGAGAGGTTAAGTGACTAGCTTGTAAATCTCAGAGCTACATTCAAACTATAAATTTCTGACTCCTCTAGAAATCATTCAGCTAGTTGTTTTCTGTGAAGACCTCATGGTCACTCCCTTTGCTGTGGCATGCCCAGGGCTATTGGTGGGGTGACTGGCAGATGTTTGGTTTATGGGTCATAAGGCCTGGGACTGGAACTGGCAGATGTTGGTTTATGGGTCATAGGGTCTGGGACAGGGAAGCTCTGAGGATTGGACTGAGCCACCTGCTCTGTACACAGGGATGTTGTCCTAGCTGATTAGCTTGCAAGTTTCGGTTGAATTTGGGCTGTGAAGGTGACACCTCCTCTGGTGGGAGTGCAGAGGCCATTAAAGATGCACAGCACATATCCATAAGCAACTGCTAGGCTCTGCTCCTCCAAATGTACATTGGGGATAAAAAAAAATCAAAACTCCACCAGAAACACAACAAAAACAAACCTTTATTTTACATTTCAAAGTGCTGCTAGGAGAGAGAGGCTGGCTTGCTGCTTGGAAGCGAATCTGGGCAGTGGCCAACTCTTAGACCAGGATGCATCCTTTTGATAGAAAGTACAAGAGGCTATCGTGGGTATAAAAGACTCCATCCTTAGCCAGCAGGAATAGTGGAGGCTAAATAAGTATCCCCCAATCCTGCAACTCTTTGATTATAGCAACACTATAATCTCTTCACCTGGGAGGAGACAAGTGAAAGTGAGAACTATATCGTGTAAGAGTTACGAGACCTCAGAGGCATGCCGGTCAGCTCTCATGATTTACAGGATAAAAGCCAGGCTCTGAGAGAAAAGCCTCATCTAAAGTCACCCAGGGCGTAGGCAGCAACAACAGAATGAGGCCCAGGGCTCCTCCTGCACTGTTGGGTTTGTGCATCACGCCACCTGCAGTCCCCTGGAGCTCCAAATGCCTGAATCTACAAGAGGTGGTTATCCTGAACCCCATCATGTCATCTCCAGTACATGGGACCGAGAACTCAAAGCAGAGTCAGGTATTTCCTCACTTACAATGTGGCAGGTTTTCAGTTTTGGACATCTTTTGAATGCCATCCGTCCCTTTTCCATTGGTGGGAGGATGAGCTGTACGTCAAAATAAGATATCTTGTAAGCTATCTTGGCCTGGTGAGCTTTGAGTGCTTGCAGGGGTGCCTGAACCACTTTTCCTGCCACATTGCTAAAATGACGTCCGTTTGCAAGGCCCTGATGTTCTCAGTTGGGATATAAAGCAATAAGCGATTATTGGCCATACATATTTGCAATTTTGTTTTTCTGATGGGTCTGAAGGAGCAAGCAGATCTTCTGATAGAATAGAGGACAGGTAAGTTTATATCTGGAGGTAGATTGTGAAAGATGTGAGCAGTGAACATTGCCAGGAGAAGACATACTTATTTGGGAGTTTCCTAGGTCATCAAGGATCCTATGTAATAAAAGCCCAATATGCTTGCTAAGTATGGGTTGACCGGTTGGCTGTTCAAACAATTAAAGTGCCATCCTCTCACACCATCACAAATATGGTGGCATCAATAGCCACACACCATCACAAATATGATAGCATCCATAGCCACAAGATGGCGGTTCCCAGTCCTCTCAGTCCTGCTGGAGTCCTCCAATCCTTTCAGCCCCACCAGAGGGACAACAGGCACACAGTGTGCCTGGACCCGCCCTCAGCCCCTCCCCCCCCAGCCTCCCAGGGCTGGACCAAGGCACAAGCAAGCCTTGGATGTCAGCTGTCCAGCCGATGCCCAAGGTGCAGGCAAGCCTCAGATGGCAGCTTCCCAGCCGCCCAGGGCCGCCCAGGGCCACCCAAGGCTTAGGTAACCAGGGTCAGCTGAGGCTTGTGCTGCCGGCAGTGGCAGCACAGAGATGTGATGGGGGCATCACCTTCCCCTGATTGATGGGTTGCCTACCAACCCTGAGCACTCCTGGACTGTGAGAGGGAACAGACCTGGCTGAGGGACCCCCCCTCCAGTGCATGAATTTTTATGCACCAGGCCTCTAGTAATAAAGGCACTAAAAGCTTAAAGTGAGGCAAAGAAGGGAGAGAGAACTGCCAAAGAATGGGATGGCAGTGTATAGCAGCACCAAAGACCTCCACTGCCTCGTTCAAAATTTCATTGGGATTTATCCCTGCTGCCATTCTTGGCTAAATCCACAGGGCTTCCCACCAGGCAGTATAGCCATCCACTAGGCTTTCAGGTCAGTGGCCAGAGAATCTGGTTCTCCTTTGGTCTGAGTGGATCTGCCATGTCTGTGTCCTAAGAACCTGGTGTTAAGCTGACCTACTTGCTGGCAGTACCCTCTGAGGATGTCTAGTCAAGTCCTTTCACTTGGCAGGTGAGATCCTGAGAGACTTTGTGACTTGTCCCAGCCAGCCAAGGAGGCACTGAGTCTGAGACCTCATTGCCTTGGCTTCTATCTCCTTTTTTTAAAACAGACTCCAAAAAGTTGCCACAAACTGCTATCTGTAGTTAGCTATTGGGACTTGGGACCCTGGCTGTGGCTTCTAGCATCCCTAAAATGATAGATTTTGTGACAAGATAATGACTTCTCATACTTTGCTTGGGTCAAATGGTCAGGTGTGCTCAAATGTGTCTTCACTCTGAATGACTATTTCCTGGACATGCGCATTACCTGGTGAACCAAAGGAGCGAGCAAGAACAGGGAAGGAAGAAAGAAAAGGTGGCTATATTTTACAAATTAGATGAGGATAAGAATTATTTTTATAGCTCAGAGAGAGTTCTCAATGAGTGGGGCATCCTGCTCAGAGAGAAAGAGCCCAACCTGTCCACTCATCCTCATGCCTAATCGTCTGACAGTTTTAAAAGAAGCCAATAATAATAATTTACATTTACTGAGCACACATTGCGCACAAACTAAAAAACATATTATACATGTCGTGTGCTGTGACAGGCATTATTATCTGGCGAGAGATATTGCAACAAGTCATTCAATAAATTAATTTACAAATACCAGAAAACCAGAGGGTTCTGGAAAGCCAACGTGACTGTGCAGGGGACCAATCACATCAGACCAATTTAATTTCCTCCAATGTCAGGATGACAGGTTTGGAAGATAAGGCAAAAGCAATAGACGTAAAATATACTGACTTCAGTAAGCCCCTTAGCTCTGTTCCATATGATGTCCTCATAAACATGCTATGAAAATATGGTGTAGCCTCTGCTATTGTTATTTAGTCTTTGATTTATCATGTTCCCTTTCCCTAAAGAGGTTGAGTGCAGTGTTATGTGGAAAAATATCTGCTGCCCGGGAGAGCACTCGGAGGGCCTTGCTCAGGACCCAGGCCTGGAATCAGTCTTCTTTAGTAATATGATTACAGAGATAACTCATGGTGACATAGGCACTTTAACATTTACAAAATGCTTAGAGCTGGATCTCAAACCCAGGTCTTCTGATTCCAAACGTGAATCATTTCCCACACTACCTAAAAATAAACTATTGACTCAACTGTCCCAGAGGAATTATGTGTTGTTGTTTTTTTTTTCCAGGACAGTAATGAGGAAGTCTTAGAACAGTAGTACCGTATTTCCCCGAAAATAAGACATCCTCCAAAAATAAGATCTACTTACAGGTTTTCTTCTGAGTGAAATATAAGGCACCCCCCCCCCCGAAAATAAGGCCCCCAGGCTCTGTCTCAGAATGAAAAATTTTTTAAAAATATATTTTTATTGTTATTTTACAGAGAGAAAGGGAGAGAGATAGACAGTTAGAAATGTCGATGAGAGAGAAACATCGACCAGCTGCCTCTTGCACACCCCCTACTGGGGATGTGCCTGCAACCAATGTACATGCCCTTGACCGGAATCGAACCCGGGACCTTTTAGTCCACAGACCAACGCTCTACCACTGAGCCAAACTGGCTTGGGCCAGAATGAAAATTAATTTACTGTGTCATTTTGATTTGGAGAAAATCACTGACAGATGCATTGCAAATGCACTGCGAGCAGGCTACCTTGACAAGAAGTACTCATTTAAAGACAGTTCTATTGCTAACCATGAGAGATTTGGTCCACTGATTCTGAAAGAAATGGAGTCACAAGAAATTCACCAGGAAATTCAGGAATTGGATTGTTATGATGATGTTCCAGAAGATGATGACATGATTGTCATTGAATAAATGAGTAAATTCTTGATACTGTAGGATTCACAGTTTGTCTGGTTTGTGTTGACATCTACCGTACTACCTTACCGTATACAGGTAATAGATTTCCTTTATTTTCATTTAACAATAAATGTGTACCGTATTCTTCTTCATGGAAAAATAAGGCATTCCCTGAAAATAAGACCTAGCGCATCTTTGGGAGCAAAAATTAATATAAGACACTGTCTTATTTTCGGGGAAACAGGGTAGTTACAGTGGATATTGGAGGAAGCTGGTTTCCCGAGGACAGCCTCTGGCCCTGCGTCTCCAGGCCCTTTTCATAAGAGATTCTCTCCTTGGACTAAAGGAGTGGTGGGTGGGTCTGCTGGTGAGCCCAAAGCAGGTGTGATGTGGGAGTCTGGTTCAGGTGAGAGCAGAGAGATTGGGGTGAAGCCAGGCGATTCCATAGCTTCCTGAGAGGCCCAGCTGCTAAGAGGGCCAGATGGACACTCGGAGAGCTGTCACACTGGTTGCCGGATACGTGTGGTCTCTGGAACCGCTGCCTGAGCTGCAGGGTAAGAGAGGACCGCCACTCTGTCCTGTAAGAGGGGACATTTGAGACAGAGCTGCTTCCTTCACCCACTGCAGAGATGAGGCTGATAATCATTTGGTAGCTCACCGCCAGCCCACTAGGAGGCAATAATGCCCCATCTTTCTGATACCTTCTGGTTTGAGAGACCCTCAACAGCCTGAACTGTCTGAGTGCCCAGGGAACATATAATCAAACCATGGATCTCAGATCCAGTAGAAAAAGAAAACTCATCAGCCACTTACGGGAATTTAGGAAACAACTAGAGCAGGTGGCTTTTACTGAGGTAGAACAAAATGATGAGGCAGAAGAGAGCTGCTGGAGAATAGAAGGAAGAACTCTCAAGGAAAACTAGTGAAAATGTTGATTTTTCCTAAAAACAGCCAAAAGCAATTTCTGAATTTAAAAAATTGATAGGCAAACTGTAAAAGAGGCTGGTCACTGCTGGGAACCAAATTAGTGTTCTGGATGATTATAGCAGAGAAATAGCTCACAAACAGAATGAAAATACACAGATGTGGAGAGCATAGCCCCAAAGCTAAGAAATATAACCAAGAAATGTAACATGAAGAAAAACCCAATGGGCTAACGGTTCTAGAAGGGTATATGGAAAAGTAATAATTTAAGAAATAACAGAAGTAACATTTCCTGATGGAAGAAAGACAGGGTCTTGAGTATGGAAGGGCTCCCTGGGATCCCAGGATAGTTGCAAATACACATACATTAGACATTGTCAAGTGGCATCGTTGAGCTCCAAAGAAAAAGAGAACATTTTACAGGCTGTTGATGGAAAAAGTGGGTCATTTCCAAAGGTAAGATCTTTAGACTCATTTGCAATACCAGAAGACCACGGAAATAATATTTACCAACATTAAAAGGAAAGAATTATAATCTATTACCAGTCAGGGTAGTTTTGGACACACAAGGTACCACCCACATTCTACAGGCAAAGTCTACAATTGGAAGGGAACCTAAAAATTATTGTAACCACCTCTCGCCCATCAATCATTTTATTTCTCCTTTGTCTGTATGTGTGTGATAAAGGCAGGGACTCATAAGGGCTGATAGTGGAGGCTTTTAAAACCATTATATGGGTTTTAATTTGCATTTAGAAGTATTTTTTGCATTTAGAAGTATTTACTGGAGAGTTGAGTTGGTTATTATAAACACAATCCCAGGTCTGCACAGAAGGGCCCAGGGAGACCAATTTGGTTGCAGTGGAATGTCCCAGTGGGAGAAATGAGACAGCACTCTATGGCCGCAGGTCTCTGAGAAGTTCCCACCTACAGCTGCCAAACTTGGCAAATATAAACACAGGACGCCCTGTTAAATTTGAATTTCATGTACATAATGATATTTTTTAGTATAAGTATGTCCCCAATATTGCACAAGCATTTTATATTTTACCTGGCACCTCTATTTCCACCTCCACACCCAACCAGGAGCCATACAGAGCTACATTTTTTCAGGAAGTTTGGGATATCAGCTCTAGGGAGATGCTTAAGACTGGAGTTTCAATGGGGGGGGGGGACATAGAAGTAAAAGATAGGGTTAGTACCAATGTGGGAGCCAGAAGTGTAGTTTCTGAATGATAGCTTCTCTCTCTCTAGGTTTGAAACATATTTGAATGGGTCCTTTCCTTTGTGGCATTTAAAAATGTCATTATAATGAGTGTGTGTGTGTGTGTGTGTGTGTGTGTGTGTGTGTGCGCAGGTGCAAGGTAATAAAAGCTAATTTTCACTGAGCGTTTATCGCACCAGGCACTATGCTAAGCACTTAATCTTATTTATTATCCAATGATCCCCATTTCATAGATGCAGAAAACGATACAGGGTTCAAGTGACTGGCTTAAGGTCATATAACCAGCAAGTAGAGGAACGAGGACTTGATCCCAGATTTTTCTGAACCTGGACGCTGTGCTCTTGTCCTCTATGCCATATGTCTCACAATCAAGTACAGCAAGCAAAACAACGACAACAACAACAACAAGCAAAACAAAACAAAACAAAAAAAGCATAGTCCTGACACTGTATGTGGGAACTGAGGCCTGGGAGGTGGTCAGGGTGAGAATGGTCAGGATGGGCCAGATTAACTAGGGAAAGCTTCTTAGATAAAGAAACTCAGAACCTGGGTTCTCACTGATGGGTTTGGATTTGGGATGGTGAAAGGAGTAAGTGGTGAAAATATCAACCTGGGCCAGTGGAAGAAGGGAGCTGGGTGGGGAGGGCAGCAAGGGTAGGAGTGGGACAGGTCGTGAGGGGTGCCCCAACAAATCAAAGGAGACGGGCAGAGTTGAGTTGGTCTAGCATAGGCGAATATTTATGTCCAGTTTGGCACACAGCGTGACCAGGAGAGAGGTTCACCATTAGGCTGAAGAGGAGGGCAGGGCCATGTCATGGGTGAGGGAATGGATGATCTTACAGGCTGGTGTAAGGTCAATGGGAAACCATTGAAAGGTTTTAAGATGAGGAGTGGTGGTAGTGAGGTCGAAGTGGGCGAGTTTGAGCAATATGTAGGAGATAACTAGACAGGACTTGGTAATGCAAATAGACATGGGGGCAGGATGATGGAAACATGCCCAGCAGGGAACCAGGCAGATGGACAGGAGTGAGCCTTGCTGGCTTCAGTGTTGGGGAAGCTGTTGCCCTCAGGAGAGGATGGGACTCGTGTGCTTCTTCCTGTGCCCATACAGACAGGTGACCAGGTTAGAAGTGGCTCCATGTGAGCTTTGAGAGTAACATGCAGCAGTGACAGGCAGTGACCACATGGGTGTGTGCCTTGGGATCTCCTGGGCAGCTCTAGGAGCTGGTGAGCAGATCTTCCAGAGGCTTCTCTGCTGCCTGGATGGGAGAGGCAGGTGTAGAGCTGGCTGCCTTTGAAGGCAGCGCATTTGACCTTAGGCCTCTCAACAGTGTGAGTTCTGTGTAAAACCCCACACCCTGGTTTTACACAGAACTCACACAGCCTTCCGGATCTGCCCCCTCTTCCTCCCGGCCAAGTGGTCAAGTCTTCAACACTGACTGTGGGTGAGCCAAGCCTTCACCATGCGAGATGGCTGAAATAAAATGTGTAATTGTGCTCAAGACACCTTAATTGTATATTAATTACTTCATAAATCATAGTGACATCTGTGTTTGTGCTCCTGTTAATTCACTCTCAAGGGGTTGGGGATGGAAGCACATGACCGAAGAATAACTGGTCCCATAGCTATAGGATGGAGGTACCTGATATGGGACAGGGATGCCAAGGATCTTGGTGCTTCTCCCTCACTATCAGCCTCAACTACATCCCATCCACTTCTGGCCAAGACCATAGCCATGAAAGGGGTGCATGTAAGGTGGACTAATACCACCTAGTAAAGGAACCCTGACAGAGTAGGGGTGGGGCTAAGTACGCCATCTCTTCCATACAGAAGCCAGTGAAGAGAAGGATTACTGTAGTCATTTTACAGGTGAGGCTTAGAGTTTTATATAAGTCCCGAGGTCACACAACCAGTTAATGGCCATGCTGGAGTCTGAACCCAGGTTTGAATGACTCCTAGATGTAGCCCTGGGTGAGAGAGTCAGAGAACAGCCTGGGAGGAGGAGGGTACTTTCCTGTTCATTACGCCTGATGTGTCATATGTGTCTTTTACATTTGTCCAGAGGAAGGCCAGCCGTTTTCTAAATGATAATACCGGAAATGTTCCTTGAGGATTGATCATATATAAAATGGAAACAGTATTCATCTGGGTGTTTTAGCCAGGGTGTTCTAGTGCCCTGCCACTCAGACTGGCCACTGACAGGGTCCCCCTCTAACTGACCTCCATCCCAGACAGTCACCCGCTCCTGTCCCTCAGAGCCTCTCTCTGCCTACATCTGTTGGCAGCCATCAGCGACCGAACGACTGGCCCCGGAGAGCAAGCCATCGCTCCAGATGGCTGATAGAATGTTATTGCCACAATTATTCTTAATGTGGCCATCCCAGAGCCGCTGTCTGGAAGCTCAGATCTGCAATGGTGCGGCCAGCCCTGGCTGCTGGGAGCAGGCCACTTGCTGTTTAGCCCGTTCTCCTGAGCCCTAGAGTGCACTTCTGTGGATGTGAGCAACTGGCTCTTTCAAAGACAAGTTAATGCCACAAAGCCATTTTGGGGGTAATTCTTTCCCCCTGGGTGGATATGAGAACTTTGAAGGGAAGAGGAGTCTCTCTGCTCTGGGTCCTGAGTGTGGTGGAAAAGGGGCTAGAGACTGGGGAAGAGAGCAGGTAGGGGATGAGAGGACACCCCATCCTGTCCCAGCCAGCCCTGCTCATCCCTCAGGGCTCAAAAAGACCTTTGTGACCAGACAGTCCTGGATATTCCCTCTCCTTTAAACCTGTTCTTTTTTCTCCAAGCACTTTTCTCCAGTTGTGGTAACCTTATTCGTGGGTCTGTTTGGTATCTCTCTCAGACACTGCACTATGCAGGTTTGAATGTGCAGCATTATGCCAGGTGTCAGCACAGTGCCTGGTACATAATGGGAACCCAATAAGTATTTGTTGAATGTTATTATTGAGCTACTAGAGGCCCCATGCACTAAATTTGTGCAAGAGTAGGCCTGCCTTCCCCTGGCTGCCGGCATCAGCTTCCCTCTAACACCCGGGACTCGGGCTTCCCTCACAGCCTCGGCTTTGTCCAGAGGTCTTCTGGAAGGATGTCCGGTTTAATTAGCATATTACGCTTTTATTATTATAGGTGGTCACTCCTCAAGAATGATTCTTTCAGGTTCTACTGATAGGACATCTCGTGCTGTGCTTGCAGCAAGTGATTTAGTATTGAAAGGAAGGAGAAAAGGCACCAAGAGGTTTCCAGGGGCCAATAGTGAAAGGTTGTAAGGTCCCGACGGAGAGGTTTGCAAGATCCCAGCTGAGAGGTAGGCGGCGCAGAAGCAAGACACAGAATCCAGGCCATTAAGAAGGGGGGTTTAATCTGCACTCCCGGGCGAAGCTCCCTGGTCCGAGGGTGGGCCAGGGAAGTTCGAGCCCAAAAGCAGCATAGGTATCTCTTTTATACAGCTGTTTAGGGAGGGGAGGGGGGAGGGCATGAGAGGTGTGGAATTCCTGCCTCGGGCCAGGGGTCCAGGAAGGCCCTAGGAAGGTGCCAGCCAGCCAGTTATCTTTGTCACCATCCATCCTGCAGATGCTTGCATCTGCCCTGGGCTATACCCCCTGCCTCGACCTAACATCAATAGAATAGTTAGATTCTGGGCCATGGAGCCCAAGGCCCACCTCCATGACTGGTATACAGCGGGCACTGAACATATTACATAATAAGTGAATTAATGAGAAAAGGTTAGACAGCTTAGGAAGAATGTCTCCGTGAATGGCAAAGTAAAGAAGTCCATGGGAGAGAGAACTGCCAGTTCCTGCCAAAGAGGAAGCAGGAGTGTTTGAACACTACCCCCATGTTTATGAGGGAATGCCACCACAGCGGGAAGTGAAGCATCAACTTCCCAAACCACCTGCTCCCTCCTGTGCTCTAGCCTCAGAGAATCTAATACTGGCTTAGCACCTTTGGAGGCAGCCAGGAGCCAGGCCACACCTCTGGGTTCTGAGAATGATGGGACTGGAGGACAGTACTGGTCAGTTCTAAGGTGTGAACAAGAAAAGACCTGAGTTGTAGAAGAACCATCAATAGAACTACCTTCACTCAAGAAAAGGAGCTTAGCCCTAACTGGTTTGGCTCAGTGGATAGAGCTTTGGCCTGTGGACTGAAGGGTCCCAGGTTCGATTCTGGTCAAAGGCATGTACCTTAGTTGTGGGCACATCCCCAGTAGGGAGTGTGCAGGAGGCAGCTGACAGATGTTTCTAACTCTCTATCCCTCTCCCTTCCTCTCTGTAAAATATCAATAAAATATAGTTAAGTAAGTTAAAAAAGAAAAGAAAAGGAGCTTATAGGGAGTTTAGGGGACAGGAAAGCCCCCTCTATCCCTGGACCATTCTCCCACTGGCCAGCTGGACCCATGGGCTGCCTGGTCTTGGCAGGCCGGGCTTCAGACACACAGGAGCCTACTGGGAGTCCTGGGAACACAGCCAGGAGTGGCAGAGAAACTACCCAGGGGATGGGTAGCCTCCAGGGAAAGGCAGAGAGAGGTTTGCTGGATTAGATCTATTGTATTCAACAACCATGGCTATTGTGGGGGCCGGAAAGGCCTCCAGAGAAGAGGTGGGGCTTGACTGCTCTGAGAGTAACTTGAATGATCAGAGGGGCAGGGGGGCATAGAAGGGGAAGGGCAGACTGTGAGGACAGGATGGAGGAGGGGGACATAGGGACTGAGGAGGGGGGTTAGGGGAAGGGAAGGAGGCAGAGAAAAGTCATCAAGAGGAAGTACCCGAGGAAGGGCTTGGCAGAGCATACACAGGGGATTTGGGTTAGCCTTTTTAGGTAAAGTTTTCTTAAAATTTGTCCTACTTTGTCTTCAGGACACCATTTTTCCTGGTTTGGGTGACCAGATTGACTCAATGAAATAGTGAACATAGAGGGTAGTAGAACTTAGGTTGAGTTTGAAGCTTGGGTGGATATTTAATGTAGGAACCTCGCTTACTGATTAGGAGCTCAAGATTGAAGGGGACTAAATGTGGTGAGTTACTAACATATTGGTTGTCAGTTGAAGCTGACAGTCCAAGGAGGTTGGGAAGGTATATCTCACTTATAGACCTCCAAGTGTGGTCTGCATACCTCAGCACTGGCATCTCCTTGTTAGGAAAGCGGAACCTTGGCCCCCACCCCAGGCCTGCTGAATCAGTCTGCATTTTAACAAGGCCTCCAGGGGTTTCATTTGCACATTAAAGTCCAAGCAGCACTGCTGTGGGCTAGTGGTTCTCTCTCAACTCTGCATGCTCATTAGAATCTCGAGTCCCTGGGCTCTGATTCAGTTGTGGTGTGCCCCAGGCTTTAAAACTAATTTTTTAAAATAATTTTTAAAAATTTAGTTGATCTTAGAGAGAGACAGAGAGATAGATATCAATTTGTTGTTCCACTTATTTATGCATTCATTGGTTGCTTCTTGTATGTGCCCTGATCAGAAATTGAACCCGTAACTTTGGCATATCTGGGTGATGCTCTAATAACTGAGCTACTTGGCCAGGGCTTTTTTTTTTTTTTTTTTTTTTTTTTTTAATAGCTTCAGAGGTGCAGCCATGGTTGATATAAATCTATTGTCAAACTGATTGTGTATTAGAATCTCTTGGAGGGCTTGTTAAAACACAGATTGCTGGGTCCCATCCCCAGAGTTTCTGACTCAGCAGGCCTGGGTAGGACCCAAGGTTTTGCATTTCTAATAGTTCCCAGCTGATGCTGATGATTCTGGCCCCAGGCCCACCCTTTGGGAAGAAAGGTCAGAAAAAGGCCCAGGCTAGAATCCCAAGGAACACCACCATTTACAGGTCAGTAGGAAAAGAAAGGAAAGAGGAGAAGCTTCAGATGTGGGAGGCAAACCAGGAAAAGTGGGTTCTCTCTGGTGTCTTTTCCACCAGACTACTGTGAACCCTAGAAAGAAAACACCTACCGAGAAGGGCTCCTGGTGGCTAATTGGGCTCAAATTTAAAAAACGTTCTAGCAGCTGTTGCTAAACAGGGGCCTCTCTTGCAAGCTGTGCTTCAGGAAGAGCCTGCACTAAATTACCTGTTGCCTCAAGTGAACTGCCCACCTCCCTTATTGAATTGTCTGCCTGCCGAACCAACCCTTATAAGAGGAATTCCTGAGTCCTATTTCAACCAATGGGACTGAGAGGTTCCCATCCAATCAGAACCTCACAGCTATATCCTCATTAGCATCTCCAATGACTCTTCATTAGCATCTCCTTTGACCACTCAGCGAAGCTTCATTCCAACCAATCAGGACAGTGCTTTTTGGACCAATCAAACGGTGAGCTTAGGTGCCCTCATTTGCATGAGAATGGACCAGTGGGGTGCAGGGGCGGGACTTCTCCCCAACCTCAGAGGAGCACACGTGCACTTACTAACCAAGGGCTGTGTCTCCCAGCTGGAGCCTCAACAGAGCCGAGGAAAGCTGTCCAGTCTCCGCATGCTGGAGTGAAGCCCCTTTGCCTGAGGAACCCCCAACTCTTCCATAGCCACGAGTATCAGGCTGACCATTGCTTGGCACTATGAAGGCCTCGAGCACTTACCTCGTTGACCTTAAACAAATAGACAGCCAGATATTTCTTCAGTAAGATGGGTTTAATTGGGAACAACAAAGAACTGTAATTAGGGAAATGCCTAATGGAGAACCGCACACAGGTCTGGAAAAAGATAGAGGAATGCTCTTCCACGGACTTGGCAGCCGCTGTTGTACATGAAGAGTCCATTGGAGGGAACTAAAAGTTTTCACTGGCTCAGTGATGGCCCTCTCCCATTGGCCGAGCTGTTACTTGGACAAGACTTCTCTTCCTCCCGCCGAGGTAGTAAAGTAGTGCCACTTCAGCCGAGCTTCAAGGTAAGTCTATTTCTGTTGAGGTCAGTAGTATGTGCTGAATGATGTGTGAAAGTTTTCTCTTCCAGCGCCTGGACTCCGTTTTAAATAAGGTTTTTCTGTTTATTATTTTTCGCAAAATCCTGTTGCTGGCTCCCTGTTTGGTGACGACTGACAGCACTCCTGATTCTCAACAGCCGCTACTTGCAAATATTACATGCGATCACGTCTTGTTCACCCTACCCTGCATTCAGGCGGAAGCTCAAACTTCTTAGCTTAGCAAACATGGCCCCGGGCTTTGGGGCTCTGGCCTCCTTCCCTCTTCTCTCCCACGGGACCCGTTGGTGCAGGCATCACAACTGAACTTGCTGATTCTCAATTAATTTGGCTCTTTTGTATTTCCCTGCCTCTGCAATGTGACTTGAGCCCTCCTCCTCTCCCTCATCTCACAACTCCTACTCAGCAAAATTAGATTTCAATTCCCTCGGGGAAGGCATCTCTTTTTATTTATTTTTATCTCTTTCTACTCTACCCTTGGCCACCTGCTGGACTGTTTTCAAATTTGAGCCCAATTAGCCACCAGGAGCCCTTCTTGGCAGTGTTTTCTTCTGGCTCAATTTGAACATCGATTCCCCTCCACCCCCCCCCCCCCAAGCCTGCCTTGAATCCCTGAGGCTAGGGTAGGCTTCCCTCCCATGTTCTTACTTCCTGTCATGCTACTCATCATATCACTTCACAGTTGTTGATTTAATTATCTGCCTCCCTCAGTGCACCTGAGCTTTTGACTGGAGAACTGGGTCCGACTTGATTTTCAAGCACCTCGAGTACAACGCCTGGCACCGAGCAGGCATCTCATACTTGAATGAAAAAAGAAATGTGCGTGAGTGGGTATAAATGTAGACACATTTGAGAACCGGGGCTCCTTTCCTCCAGCCCACAGCATCAGCCGCACCCTTTCTGTAGGTGGTCTGCTCCTCCCCAGAAGGGAGAACAGACTCCGCTCTGGTTCCTGTCTTATGGGAGACCCCATCTGGTCCCTGAAACAATACCCACAGTAGGTTATTGGTGTCTGTATCTTGTTGGCCAGCAACGGACTGCTTCTCTCCAGACAGAAGTTGCATAGACCACGTACTCTCTTCATGTTGGCAATTCCTACTTTCTTCACACAGAGAGCTGGCAAGGTGAAGGGCAGAGGGCGAAAGGGTTTCTTTCCAGCACCTGTGTGTCTTCCATGCTCCAAGGGAGCAATCCAAACAGATTTTGAGAGGAAAGCTCAGCCTCCCAGCAACTGTAAGTGGTCGAGAGTAACTCCCTGGACCCTCAGCCAGCCACCAACCGGGCAGCCTCCCCATGGGCTCTGCAGTATAGTAAATAGAGGAAACTGTCTCCAGAGGGGCAGGGTGAAGGCATTGGTACAGAGCCCCGAGGAGGTTATAATACTGGGATACTGCCAAATACATGCTGACTTTCATGGTTGGTGTGTATGGCTTTATTATGTTTAACAAGAGCTTTCATTTATATTCTCTTTCTTTGGTGAGAAACTCACAGGATAGAGGATTGGGTATGGGTGGTGGTCAAATTCTTGTGTCCACAGATAAGGGGACCCACGGGTCAGCATAGGTGCTATTTGCCTAAAAATTCCACAGCATGTGAAGGTGCAGTTGGATTTGAACCCAGCTTGGTCTGCCTCCAACAGCCTAATCCCCCTCAACATGCTGCCTCAAAAGCAATGTTAAAATACATATAAATCATAGAGGGTGCAAGTGCAAATTATTCCTTCTGTGGAAGTGCAAAATAGCCAAGTGGTGACGGGAACTTGGCAGGGATGAAGTGGGATGAGTCAGGGACAGCTTTATGAGGTAGGAGAGCTGTTCTGTGGGGCTGAGCGAGGGGGAGGCAGGGAGCGAGAGGGAGAGAATTCTAGTGGGAGAACTGCAGGCCCGGAGGGAGATGGCTTACAGTGTGGCCTTCCTGCCGTGGTGGCTTATGGATGAAGCAGGGAGCGGGACAGGTGGAAAGGCCTCATCCTGATTCACATGGCCTCCAAGGCCAGAGCTCTGTGTATGGGTATGGTGTATGTGTGTATGTGGGTGTATTTGGGGCATGGGTATGTGTGTTCTTTGTGTGAGGAGAGTTTGTGATATGTGTGTGTATGTTCAGGTAGGTCGCTAGGCACATCAGAAAATTGCTAGTTATATAATATTGTCTTTTCTTACCTGTGGATAGGGACTGTCTACTGTCTTCCTGACACGCTCCTCAGTGTTAACCTTATATTCCTTTTAGTCTTATCTGTGTAGGATTATGGGATTTATTTAACCGAGTTAAGTAAAAACAGACATTGCAGCACACACTTAACTCAGTGCTGTTGGAATGCTGCCTTTTTGGCCTCCCAGCTCTGCCATCCTTGCTGTTGGATCACTTGGAAGCTGTTCGTGTGGTGGTTCCTAGGAGAGATGGCCAGCTTTATATTCTCCCAGCAGAAGAACTTTTTACCTATAGTTTCAGCACAAAACTTAAAATAAATCTCATTGGCTGGGTCTGGATCATCTGTCCCACTTCTGAACCAATCAGCTTTGGGTTTGGGTATGAAAACTTTGGCTGTCCAGGTCACATGCATTGTCCACCTCTGAGAGTGGACCAGCTCCCGAGGACCTTTGCGATGCTGAGCAGACAAAGCACCTGACTCTTCCTGTCAACTGAGGGCTTCCATGTGGGTGATCGTGGCCTTGACTCTAAGAGGGAATGAGGCTGCTGCGTATGATTACTTTCCGTGTATGTAAGCTTCCGGGCCAGGGGCTGTTCTAAAATGATCTCTTTAATCTTCACAACCTCCTTGTGAGTTGGATCCCAGTGTACATGTCTTATAGAGGAGGGCATGGTGTTGAGAGGAATGAAAGGATTTGCTTAGGTCACATAACTAGAAAGTGGCAAGGCTGGGGCAGAACTGCACATCCCTTGGATGCACTGCTTCCTATAAAGCTATCCTGTCCCAGTTGAGGACAAACCTGGGAGTCAGAGGGAACCTCAGTATTGGGACACTACTCGTGAGCATCGGATTCAGACGTCATTTCCAGGACCAGCTCTTTCACTCACTAGTTGGGTCTCAGGCTCCTTATCTGCAAAATGAGAATGACAAAGTCTGTCGGCTGAGATCCCAGAATTGTCCCGTCAATCAAGTGAGATCAAGGAGGGAATGAATGGGCTTTGGAAATGGTCCAGAGCTGAATACATGTAAACAGGGCTGGTTATTACAAGAGCTGTGCATTTCTGTACCGGATGGCAAATAGCGTCTGTGTCTGCCCACCTTACACCGTTCTGGTTCCTCCTTAGGGCCCTTGGGCCTCAAATTCCTGGGACCTGCCAAGACTGGTTTGGCTCTGTGGATAGAGCCGTCGGCCTGCGGACCGAAAGGTCCTGGGTTCAAATCCAGTCAAGGGCATGTACATTGGTTGTGGGCACATCTCCGGTGGGGGGTGTGCAGGAGGCAGCTGGTCGATGTATCTCTCTCATCAATGTTTCTATCTATCTCTCTCCCTTCCTCTCTGTGAAATATCAATAAAATATATTTAAAAAAATTCCTGGGACCTCCCCATCACCCAGTAACCAAAGGAGCAGTGTCTTACTCTGGTCCCAGGAGAGGAGGTTACCTAGTGAGGTAACTGCAGCTGCCCCCACCTCTCACCTCTCCCTGTGGTCCTAGAATGGCCACGAAAGGCCCCTCTACTCTGGTGATCTGTCTTCTCCCTCCTTAACTCCCAGTGTTCACCATCAAGTGGCCTGTCCTGGGAAGGGGGGAGGGTAAAGGCGACATCTCTTGCTGTTCTTGTTGGTGCCTGTGGGGTTCCTCACCTCCTCCGTCTCCCCCAGGCTCCCATGACCTGCTTTGGGTCACAGCCAACTGTGGAAGGAGGAAGAAAGAATGGGTGAAAAGCTTTGAGGAGCACCATGGGAAAGAAAACGGTTGAATTTTGTTTAAACCGATGTTTTTGAACTGTGACAGATGGCACAGCCCGATGGTCAGGAGGACAGGGGTGGGAGGCAGACTGCCTGGAATGAACTTGTGCTCTTTCACTGTGATCTGGGACAGATTACCAACGCTACTTGGGCTTCAGCTTTCTCATCTGTGAAGTGGTAATGTGAATGGTACCCACCTCAGGGGTTGTTGAGAGGATTAAATCAAAGATGTTTGTGGATCACTTAAAATAATGCCTGGCTTATAGTTAGCTGTTTATTGTTTTTTTATTTGTATTTTTTTGGGTAACGCCTATTTTCATGTTCTGAAATAAGTATTACACAAATGCTACTTTTGGAATCACTGATGGGGAGGAATCCCGAACAGAAAAGAAAATGTAGGATGTGTTCACTATATACTTTCTCAATCTCAAATATTTCTTCTTGTGATTAGATTATTCCACTGGGGTTTCAGCTATGACACTTTCATTGTCACCCATTTAGACATGAATGTTTTTTTAAAAATAATCTTCCTTTTAGGTGATTCTTATCAAGCTGTTCCCTCTCTTAAGAGCCTGCATGCTATCCATTCCCCCCTTTAATTATATATATATATATATATATATATATATATATATATAATCGATTTTTTTTACAGAGAGGAAGGGAGAGGGATAGAGCATTAGAAACATCAATGAGAGAAACATCAATCAGCTGCCTCCTGCACACCTTCCACTGGGGATGTGCACCCGCACCAGGGTACATGCCCTTGACCGGAATCAAACCTGGGACCCTTCAGTCCGTAGGCTGGCGCTCTATTCACTGAGCCAAACCGGTTTCAGCCATTCCCTTTTCTGTTAAGCCTGAAGTCCTCATCCTGCACCATCTGCCTCCTCCTAGGCCTGTGTCACTAAGATTCTTTTACATTCCTCCCTCACACGGACTCTGTTACCACCCAGCATCGGACACACGTCTTGCCCTTAATCTCCATTCCTGTTTCTACCTGTGATGGCCTCCTCCCCATTCTCACCAAAGCCAGGTTCTCACCTTCCAGACCCAAATGGAAGCTCCTCTGTAGAGCACCATCGGGGTAGTGTTTCCCAAACTTTTGACATATGTGTACCCCTTCTATAATTTTCCTAACGCTGAGTACCCCTCGTCAAAAAAAGGATGTATTTTAATAATAAAAAATATTTATTTTTTATTTTTTGGTACATACACAAAATAATAATAAATGAAAAATAAAATTATTCATAATAAAATATAAATAAAAGTTATATTATAAATAACATTTGTTTGCACACCCGACCATCTCACGCCTCACAAGACTGTCTTGACTTGACTCATGAGAACGTAGAATTAGGCGCAGCTAAGCACGGTTGCAGTGCATATCCCCACCAAACTTCGGTGCAACACGTACCCCCACTAAACTCCTCCCGTATCCCTGGGGGTATGCATACCACACTTTGTGAAACATTGATCTAGGGGTTCTGGGAAGGAGAGATGAGGTTTAAGCGCCAGCCTTGTATGCTGCTTGGAGTGTGTTCATAAGCAGCCCTGTGATTTTGCAGCATTTTCTGTGGATGCTCTTTTCTCATTTAGAGAATACGTCCCTCGCAACCCCTCCTTCCCACCAGAGCAGGGTTCAGGCTTTTCAATTTCTTTGGCAGATAGCTCAGGTCTTGGCACCCAGTAGGTGCTGCTCAGGGGAGGTATAAAGGGCGGCTGCAGAGCAGAAGATGAATGAGTTTTTTAAGGCCAGAACCTATCAGGTCTATAGTCATAAAGCCTATAAGGCAAACAGGAAAAAAATTTTTTCCCATAGGATAAGCAGTGAGGTGTTTAGAAAACATCTTTTCTATTTTCTTGGCCCTGCCATTGCACAATGAGAACTTTGGGACTGGAGTGACCCTCTACCTGGTGTCCCCTCTGACAGTGTGCTTGGCTACAACCCATCTGCTGCCTAGACTGCCAGAAGGAAACACATCTGCCTTCGTGGGCCACCTCGGTACCACGCATTTCCCTCAGCCTCTTTAGGAGGTGCCACCAGGGGATTAGGGGTGTAGGGGCGGTCATTTTTGGTGAAGACTCCTGCAAACCCCAGCTCTGTGACTCAGCTGCCTGCCCTTGGGCAGTTACTCGACCGCTTTAAATCTCAATTCTGCACCTGGGAAAGGGAGGTGATACTAATGGTACCCACCTCAAAAGGATGTTGCATAATCCAGTTGGGTGCTCTGTGTGGAGGGCCTAGCACAGAGCCTGGCAACAAGGGGGCATCAGCTGTGATTTGACTGGGAGACCTGGGCTCTGGAGAGATCTCATTTTAGAAATCCCTTCTCCCCGACTTCCTTTCTTTTTAAAAAAATATATATTTTATTGATATTTTACAGAGAGGAAGGGATAGAGATAGAGAGCCCCCCACTGGGGATGTGCCCGCAACCAAGGTACATGCCCTTGACCAGAATTGAACCTGGGACCTTTCAGTCCGCAGACCGACGCTCTACCACTGAGCCAAACCGGTTTTGGCCTGACTTTCTTTCTATATGCAGAATTTCTCACTTCCTCCTCAGGGCCTGTGCAGCACGTTACACTCACATGCATAGATATTTATCACCTGCCCATGGGCTGCCTCCACCGTCATGTCAGAGACTGGAAAACAGGAACCCGCTCTTTCACATCCGGTGAGTGCTTGAAATAAATATATTGAAAGTGGCTTCTCCTGCTCTGCTCCTCTGTTTTTAAATTTAATTTATTCATTTTTAAAAACAGGCAGTCCTTTCCTGTGGTTCAAAATCCACAGTAAATACACAGCATGAATTCTCCCTTCTTTGCCTTTCTCTCCCCCAGAAGCAAACCATGTCAGAGTTTTTCAATTGTGTATCCCTTCCAGAACTATTATTTGTGTGTGTGTGTGTGTGTGTGTGTGTGTGTGAAAGACACATAAATAGTCTGCAAATATCCTTTTTGCGCCTCCATCCTCAATGACTTGTCTACTTTGCTGATGTGGTTGCAAGCCCTGCCTGGACCACTTACCACTTGTGGCATCTTGGGCAGGTTACCTAGCTTCTCGGTGCCTTCTTCCTCATCTATAAAGTGGGTACATGCCGGTAGCTGTCCCACAGGATTGTTCTGAAGATACATGTACGAAGCATTGAGAATGGTGTTTGCGTAAAGTAGGGGCTCAGTGATGCCAGCTGTTCTTATGGGCTGCCATCCATTCCGTGCCCGCCACAAGCAAGGACTATGCTACCTCCTTTACGCTCACTATTTCCTTCATCTGCCAACAAGGGCTGTTGTCTCCATTACACACCGGACTTGGGCTGCTTGCTAACTGGTTTCTGGCCTCAGTTTCCTCGGACAGTAAATGTCAGAGATGAGGTTTGAGGCTGAAGGGCCAGGGCCTAAACTGTAGTATCTCTTGAAGCTTCTTGTTTATATCCTCTATTTTTTTTTTTAGGCATATTCTATGTGATCAGTGAAAGCTTGGATCTTGCCTCCCCACTATTTTGGTTTGTGTTTCGATCTGAGCAGGACCTTTGAGGCCCTAGACATGTCCTGGTTCGACGCTCTGTGTAGCCCAGGGCCTCTTCGGCGATGGCCTGACGCGTCTCTCAGGGAATCTGCCTTCCAATTATCTTTTCCTTTTTCCCCTCATGTTTATATCAGCAGAAAGGAAGGAGAGAAAACCCAGCCTTTAACTGGGATTTTATTACCCATTCACCTCAGCTATCTCCATCCATCTCTCCCTAGCTCCGTGCATTAGTTGTCAGGGCAACGCGATGTAACTCCTGGCCTGTTGCAGTTGGCTGAGTTTAATTCTCCCCCGCAGCCCCCGGCTGGCTGGGCCCGGCCACCCCGAGCACTTGCTCCAGAAGTATCTTCCGGCGGAGCCCTGGAAAAGTAAATCAGGAGAATGAGACGTGTTTGTGGAAGGGACAGATAAGAGGCAGATAACTGCTTAGCCCTTTATTCTCAGAGAGTAATTGCAGCTTTAAGTATGGTTCGTGGGTCCTGAAGTTGAACCCGGTGCAGAACCCTACACGTGGGAACAACCGAATTTTAAGTTGCTTAGCCTCAGCTGGTCCCAAACTTTCCTCTGTCTGTCTTGAATCCTTGCAGCTCCTTGGGACCTGATGTCCTGCTCCCAGCCCCTCCCCTCTGCCTCCCTCTCCCTGGCTTTGACCTCCCATGGAGAAGGGGACACAGTGTTCTGTGTTTCCCTCCCCTCCTCCCCATGGCACACTTCTGGTCCAATTCTCATCAATCCCTTCCAAAATGCCTGTCCTGCCTCTTTCTGTGGTCTCTCCTAAACCCTGAAGCACCTTGTTTCCTTTCTTTTCCAGAGTTTAAAAATATTTCCCAGTATTTTCCTTTCCATTAGCTACTCCCATGTCTTCAAACTCCCACAGGCCTTCTCTATCTTCACTTGTTGCCACGGGAGCTACCTGCCTCATTCCGCGGGTTGTTACCGGCAGCTTCTATAAGTCCAGCCCCAAGGAGACAAGGATGAAGGACACACAGTTCTTGTCCTTGAGGAGCTCACAATTGAGCACTGTGACAAAATGTAACTCATAATACACAGTGTGTGTGTGTGCTGGGTAGCAGGGACAATGCCCTCTTGGAGCGCAGGTGAGGTTGGTGGAAGGAGAGGTCAGTTGAGAAAACAGAACAAGGACAAGTGGACCATTTAGTCCTCAGAGACTTTTGCACTTAGCGTGTGCTGTCAAGGTCAGGCAACTCCTATAGCTGCCATACTTATATCCACTTCTGCCATCAGGATCTGAAGATGTGACGGAGTTTACTCTGATTCTGAGCATCTTTTCTCTGTGTTCGGTAACTTTAAATTGGTAGCTTGAACTTAGCCAGGGTGGGAGTGTTTACATCATGGAAATCTGCAAACACTACCAAAATCAGCCGGCCTCCCTTTCCTCTCTTTCTTCCTTTCTTTTTTAGAGCCAGTTGACCAGCACACTTCGGGAACATGACAGGGAAAGTAACATTTTCCTTTGGATTTAAAAGGCAGCAGACTCCTAGGTGAAGAAAGAGGGAGAAGAAAGGGTGGAGAACTTGTATTTGCTGGGACTTTAAAAAAATTTAATAAATATTTATTGTTCAGATTATTACAATTGTTTTTCCTTCCCCCCCCAATAACTCCCCTCCACCTATCCCACCTTACCCCCCCACTGTCATCATCCATAGGTGTACAATTTTTGTCCAATCTCTTTCCATAACACTCCCACCCACCATTTCCCCCTGAGTTGCTGGGACTTTTTCAGTTGAAAGTGATATAAACTTAATTCAGACTAACATAAGAAAGAAACAAATTGTATCATCTCATGTCATAAGGAAGAAGGGATGGTTTCAGGCATGACTGGAATAAGAGGTTCAAATAATGTTATTGAGACTATCTTTCTCTTAAAAGTACTTCTCTCTCTCTCTCTCTCTCTCTCTCTCTCTCTCTCTCTCCCTCTCTCCCTCTCTCCCTCTCTCCCTCTCCCTCTCCCTCTACCTCTTCCTTTCCATTTCCCTCTCCATTTCTTTCACTGTCTTAGTTCTACCTCCAATCTCACAAGAAGAGGTATCCTGAGGCCAATTCCAGCTTTTCAATCCATCTGTCTGTAGGTAGCATTTGTCCATCCTACTCTGCCTAGGGGGATGGAGGTATGCTAATAAGAAGAGGTTATGTTCTCCGGAGGGAAAAGGCTTAAGACTCCAGGCAGTGGTGAGAGAGGGGGAAGTAAAAGGGCCTGAAGGGTTTAAGGAATATTAAGATGCTTGATGTGTTTGGCACACAGGGTTCTTCTATGTATTCATTGTCAAATGTCTAGGGTGGAAGACATTTTGGGGGTCAGTGAACTTGTCCAGACTTGCAAGGATCACTAGGGTGGTTACTTAGCTGTGTGGAGAAAAATCTGTTCCATTCCTTGTTCATAGGGGTGGCTTTGTGAGCCATGATTTCATCCCCTTGTCCTATAGGTCTAAATGGCTCTAGCTTCTGACTCCATGCAGAGCCATGCCTATAATGGCATATCTCCAAACTTTTACCCTCAGGATGAGGTGGTTTTGGCCCCCTTTGTTCTGTGGGCTACCATCTTGTTTTTTGGCTTAAACCCTCTTAATAGTTGGCTTGTGGATATGCACCTTCCTAGGCATTGTTTTTATACCCCCCCCAATGTATATTTATTACCTCTGCCCATTTAGATAAGGGATAGAGGGTTTCAGTGCTTGCTCAATCTGCCAGCATAAACACAAGCCTCCCTTAGTGTTTGTGTCAGAGAAGATGACCATTCTCTTCCAGGCATGCGCTCAGCTGTAGTATATGAAATTTGAAAAAAATCTTAGTTGGCTTTTTACTTGCCAGATCATTTTTCTCTTACATAAACTTCATCCCCCAAAGGCCCCGAATGGCTCCCTGTTTCTTTCCTTTCCCAACTAACTCATCCATTATGAGTTATGAGTCTACCATTATTGTCTCCCTGCGCCATCTACCCAACTTGGACAACCTATAGGCAATTTGAAGTAATCATCTCCACAAGGTGATCTCTCTCTAGGTGGTAAAAACCTTAATGTCCTCTTCAAGCCCTGTCAGATATACTGACTCTCACTAGAGCTCCTCTTTGATTTTACATGTAAAAAAAAAGAAGAGTGAAAAAGTATAAATTAAACAGCAGTTATATTAGGCATACAAGTCATGAAATACCATGCAGGAATTAGACACCAGCTTCTGCATTTTCATCATGTTGTCTACTGAACACTCTGGCTCTCTACTTGGCCTTTGACCGTATTTGCCATCCTGAGTTAAATTCTCCCTCTGCCTGTCCCAGCCTTAGCACACACATTCCAAAGTCAGATGTCTTCAAGAAATCTCCTCTTGCATTGTTGTCTTTTCTTGGCTTCATTACCCAGAAACAAAGCACATTGGTTCAATGTCCTTTTGTGTGTTTTTTTCTTTTTAGTATATTTTCATTGCTTTTAGAGAAGAGCTGAGAGGGAGAGAGAGAGAGAAACATCAATGATGAGAGAGAATCATTGATCAGCTACCTCTTGCATGTCCCACATTGGGGATTAAGTCTGCATCCTGGGCGTGTGTCCTGACTGGGAATTGAATTGTGAACTCCTGGTTCATGGGTTGTTGCTCAACCACTGAGCCACACTGCTTGGGCTGGTCCAATGTCCTTTAAATACACTTTGTATTCTGCCTGACTGACCACATAGGAATGCTCCCATCCTACAGAGGGAGATGGAGTAAAACCTTTTCCATCAGACCTTTTCTAGGCTTGGCACACGTGTTAAAAAAAGAGTCAGATTTGGCAGCTCCCCAGTCTTGCTCTTCTGTTGCTCACCACCCCCCCTCCACCCCACTATATGCAGTGAAAGCAGGACTGGGAACAGTGAATTGGCCTGACTTGGGGCTGTCTCCTGAGTCTGGGGCTACTCAGGTGATGACAGCCCAATTTCTTCTTCCTCCTTTCTGAAAGTCATGGCCGGAGGAGGAGCGGTGGTTCTTGCAGCTCCATTTTCTATACTGGGTGGATTCCAGAAGGCTGTCTCCATAGATGGGATGCTAATTCTTCCAGATCAAGTATTTAAAAACATAGACGAGACAGAACACCTTTAAAGCCAATTCATAGTGAGTTCCAGACAACGGCTCTTTCAGCTCGCCGAGTTATATAGAATAGACCTCTGGGTTAGTGTGAAACGTGTCATTTATTTTCTTGCCCCAGGATTGTCTGCTCAGCTCCCAAGTAATGCCGGATCTCTCTTTGGTGTTTGAAATCATTTCTTTAGTGTTCTTTTCATTCATTGGAAAATGGATTCTTTTCCCTCCAGATTTTGAAGGTAAATGCCTGGGTGGGACAGTGATGTGAGGCCATCAGTTGAGAGCCTATAAGGCTTCCAGAGAGGAGCATGAGCTGGATTCAATCATATATTGATTTTCAGCCCAGTAAATTGTGGCTGCTTCGTAGCAAGGTAACAAGTGTGCTGTGCTTTTCGGAAAGAGATGTGATCAGCTTTTAAACAATAAAGAGGAGCACTGCTGGGCAGAGTGATTCAATTTAAATCCACATGAAAGCCAGTGGCGAGTTTAAAATAAACACAGCGGCATTAAAAGCCACGGCCACGCCCAGAACCCCATGCCAACCATAAAACAGATTTGGGAATTTAAACCATCCAAGGTGAATTTTAAAAGAAATGGAATTCCTCTGAGGATAACAGACTAGATTTAGCTGAAATAGCTCCGTGGCTGCACATTTAGTCATTCCTTTTCCTGGGGGGGAGATCAGTACCAAAAAGGCCCGCTGATGGGCAGCCATGAGACACTGCAGGCAGGAGGCCACCTTTTCCTCTCGAAGGAGGGCTGGTCTTTGGGACCAAAGAGCTAGAAGGCTTTCTGGCAGGGGGTCCCTCTCTCCTGACTCTCTGCCTTGCCTCAAGCCCCCTCTTTTGGGACTCTGCTGTTGTGTGTCAGCTGAAACCTCACCCTTTCTGAGCAGAGAGGAGCTGAGCTCACACCCCTGAGGTCTCTGTGTAGTGGATGCTGCTGCTGCTGCTGCTGCTCCTGGGAGAACTGGGCTTTGTGCTTCGAGCCCCCAGCTTTTGGGGTCAGTGTTGTGTGCTTTCTGTTCTATTCACTGACAATGGGAGCTCCGAGTTTCCCATTATCTGTGGGTCTGAGATTCCCTGGAACCACCATGTGGAAGTTGCCTTTGGTCACTGGTGGATGGGCAGGCGCAGGGTCAGATGGCTATATGTTCATCCTCTCAAAACTGAGCCGGAGCTGTGCAATAGTGCCTCTCCTTCATAAGTCCAGGAAGGTACTGTTTGCATGTATGTCTGAAAACTTTTAGATTCTAGCCCAGCTGGGGTGGTTCAGTGGTTGAGCATCCCGGGGAGGGTATATGCCTGAGTTGCGGGTTTGATCACCAGTTGGGGCCATGCAAGAGTCAGCTGATCAATGATTCTCTCATCATTGATATTTCTTTGTCTCTCTCCTCCTCTGTGTCTCCCTTCCTCTCTGAAATGAATAAAATGTATTAAAAAAAGATTTTTAGATTCTAATTTATGCCCCCCCCTTTTTAAAATCTTACATCTCCCCTATTCATACTCTATATTCATCACCTTAAGGAAGGTGTAGGACAGAAAAAGGCAGATGCCACCAAGCCAATTCCCTTCTAGGGCTTTGTTTTAGAAGCCTAATTCTTAAAGGGAGAGAGCATAGATTAAGAAGTCTCTTGAAAAAACACAAGGGGCCTAGCTCCCCATCCCCAGCCTCAGCCTGGAGCTTACTCCCTCGGGCTGGGGAAGGGGAGCGGAAAGAGGCTGATGAAACCCAGAATAACAAAGACCCAGAATCCTGGCCCGCCTAGGGGAGGCAGTGAGGTCTCAGTGAACGGGGCCGCGTGGTGCAGATGGGATCACTGGCCAGTGTAGGAAGAGGCTCGTATGCCATGCTTGCAACAGAAACAGAGGACTGCAAGTCATGAGGGGCCACATGGACAGGAACAAGGGCCATCTCACTGGTCACTGGTGTACACAGATGTTCGAGGGCCAGGTGGGAATGCCCCCTTCAATATCTTGGCACAGGGAAAGAAATGTGTCACAATCTGCAGAAGTGGGAAATAATGCCAGGGACTGAGGTTTACTTCGTGTCAGAGAGACCAAATCCTGCCTCATTCTCCTCCTGAGCACATCGGAGCACACTTCCAAGCCTCTTGCCTTTAAAAATAAAATAAAATATATTTTATTGATTTTTTTTTAACAGAGAGGAAGGGAGAGGTTAGAGAGTTAGAAACATTGATGAGAGAGAAACATCCATCAGCTGCCTCCTGCACACCCACTACTGGGGATGTGCCTGCAACCAAGGTACATGCCCTTGACCTGAATCAAACCTGGGACCCTTAAGTCCGCAGGCCGATGCTCTACCCACTGAGCCAAACTGGTTAGGGTAGCCTCTTGCCTTTAAGGCCAGCTAAGTAACTGGTGAGCTGTACGTGGCGGTGAGGTGGGCCACTCCCATGCTTAAGCAGGGGAAAACCCCTGTGTCACCCTTCAGCCTCTTACTTCTTCCACCGTATGTAGAGATGGCAGAGACCCAGATACCTGAGTCCCCGAGTGACCACAGAGAGAACATTTTCCAGCTCACCTGTGTTAGTCGTGTAACATAAATGAGAATTAAGCCACTGGGATTCAGGGTTCATTTATTTTTGGCAGCAAAACCTAACCTAATCTGACTAACCTGGTGGAAAAAGTTAGAAATTAAATTAAATTGCAGAAAGTAGGGTACAATTTCCTATAACCCCAAATTTGTGGATTGTGAGTTCGTGCCGCCAGAAGGATATTTGCTGTCCATGCATCTTCTCTGGTTGTGCTGCAGGTTTTAAGCGTCTCTAGGTCTAGGGTTGTAATGATGTCATCGGTCACAAGTCCCTTCACCCCAGCATGGAGTGAGAGGAAATAAAGCATTCAGCAAGCACAGTGTCTTGTCCACCAAAGATGCACACCAAAATGTCAGTTCTCTTTCCTCCTCTGTGACCTCCACCTTCCTCTGGTATGAAAAATAGGAAAGCAGGTGGGAAGCAGGACAGGCACAAGAAAGAGCATCTACTTCACTTGCTGAGTACCACCTGGTGCCAAGCTTTGGGCTGGACCTGGGACACATAGGGGAGCCAGGGATTACCCTTGACCTCAAGTCTAAGGGCCCCCGAAAGGGTGACAGATTCTGCTATAGCAGTTGTACAACATCTAAGAATAGAGGGCCAAGAGTGCTGGGAAGGAGGAGATAGAACCAAGATGGCGTCCTAGGTAGTCTCCCAAGCTGCTGCCTCATCAACAATTAAAAAACAACAACAACTAAAATAAAAAAGGACTTTATCAAAACCACAGGAATGCTGGCGGAGTGGGATATCTATATCTAGAAAGGAGAGAGGCTCAGCCCAGCCTGTGCCCTCTTGCAGTCTGGGAGCTCTCAGGGGATGTCTGACTGATGGCTTAGGCACACTCCCCATCGGGAGCCATCAGTCGGACATCCTTAGCACTGCTGCGGAGGTGGGAGAGGCTCCCGCCACCATCGCTGTGCTCACCAGCCCTGAGCCCAGCTTCTGGCTGAGTGGTGCTCACCCTTTGGGAGCACACTGACCGCCAGGGGGCAGCTCCTGTGCTGAGCATCTGCCCCCTGGTGGTCACTGTGTGTGATAGTGACTGCCATTTGGTCAATTTGCATATTAGCCTTTTATTATATAGGATGATGCTGTGTGACTTGGGCAGCCTCTTTTCATACAAATGGGTTCAACAAACTTTTACTGAGTTCTGTGTCCTCATGTGTAAATTAAGGAAGTGGGACCAACAGACTCTAAACTTCCCCCCACTTTGACTTCACTAGGATTCTTAGTTGAGCTGATGCTTGAGACATTTCTCTGATAACCGTTTCCATCTACAAGCTATCCCTGGCACAGCCCCAGACAGATCTCTGGCTGAAAGTCATAAGTCTGGGTTGGCTGAACATGCTGGGAAATAAACAGTATCAACACTCATATTTACATATAATCATACCGCTTTGCATAGAGCCATCGCATTCATTTTCTTACAGTGGGAGGAGGCTTGTTTGGGAAGAGGCAGGCACCTGAGACGGCATCTTCCCATGCCTTCCTGTGGGGTTTGGTGTCACTCCAGTGTGGCTGTGCCCTCCTTGAGCTCCCTCTGGCCTCTGCACTCACACTCTTGATCAGGTCAGGGGTGAAAGTGAAGAGGGCATCACCTGCAGCGCTGGTGGGGTGAGGAGGGCCCGGAATATAGGCTGCTCAGAGGGAAAGCCTGTGCTGGTGAGACTCCAGAGAGAGGCATTGCTGACGGGCAGATAGAGGTTCCTTATATGGCACTAAATATTTCTCTCCCTTGGTTATTTGTCATGGAATGATCTCAGCAGGTCACTATCATGTTACCACTTAGCCATCAATTAACAGATGTCTACCCCTTTGGGTCACTTCTCGTAAATCAACTCCCCCCTTCTCCTTACTATTTGGTTATTTTCTTTTAACAGCCTCTCCTCGCTGTAATTTATGGGTCCCCGTCATCCAAGGGCGAGCGCCACTCTTGCTCTTGAATCCAGGAAAAGCCTTTTGCAGAATGTTAAAGGACACGTGAGAGGAAATGGCACAAGCAAGGGATACGTTGTTAGATGACAACTTTCTGAGCCAGGGTTATGTTCTTGTCCTCCTCCCCGTCCCCCGTCCCACACATGCAAGGGGCAGAGAGCTCTGGGGTGGGAGTGGGTGAGTCATTGCATTGGGCACAGCTTGTGTTTTCCCACTTGAATTTCATGCTGTTGTTTCCTCTTCATATTTATTACCACTTAAGGTTCATTTACATTCCCTCTCTGTCCACAGTGATCAGAGCAACACCTCCCAAATTAGCATCATTTGCAAGTTTCATTAACATGTTGTTTACTCTCCCTTTTTCAGATCATTAATAAAGATGACCCCATGCCCCCTGCCTCCCTCCCCCCCACTCCATACATTTTCATTTGTCATTACCCTTTGTTTGCAGACTTTGAGCCAGTTTTAAATTTATGTGGCAGCACTCCTTACTAAGCCAATTTGAATTAATTTTGAGTGTAACACTTTATACCACTATATCAAATGCTTTTCTTTATAACTGCATGCATTCCGTCAATAGTCCTCCCACCACCTTCCTATTTGGTATTCAGGTTGAAAACTCTCAATTCTGCCTGGCATTTTAGTTCTTTAAAAGTCACTGTATCCTTTCTACTGACTAGGGACTTTGTCCTAATTTTGCGGTTATTTTGAAATGATTGATATCGCGAAAGAAAGGATTTGGAGAGCTATTTATGGCAATCGATAGCTTTCATCTTTCTTTCCCACATGTGCTATTATGGTTGAGCAAGTAATTTTGGTGAAATCCCTTCACATTCCAGGATGCATGAGTTTGGACCTCCTATTTTGAAGGCTATAGATTTCTTAAATATTCCTTCCCTTTGTTTTAAACCATCTGAGTCTTTTTTTTAAAACCACACATAAATTCTGAAGATATTTTAAATGCTGGGTATATCATGGGTTCTCAAGAAATGGTTTTTGAGTTAATGAAATGAATACAATAAATAAATCTGCCAGTCATTCATATTTTCCCCAATCTGTGCCATTTCCTCATTCTAAGAAGCAGTGAACAGTTTTTAGAAAATCGAGCTTGCTGGTGGAAGATGGGTGTACTATTATCCACTCATTTACTCCACATACGTTTATCGAGACTTTATTTTGACTAGGCACTCTAAGGATATTGCAGTGAATGGAAGAAGCTTTTCCTTCTAATACAAGTGGAGAGATAGACAATGAGCAAACACACAGACACATAATGTATCATCACATTGTGATAAGTGTTATGAAGGAAAATCGAGAGGGTTAAAGACACTGAGATTTTATAGTATCAGAGGCTGTGTTTGTGTGACTGCTCTATTTCTCACCCCTGAACCTTATATCTGGGAAGATGTACAATTTCTAGATGTTCCATGAGTGGAAATAATGACTAACACAGAACTTAGGATTTTTTTTTTATGACAGGTGGTTAGCCAGGACCTATTTGAGAATCAGATTGTGTGTATGTACAGAGGTGCCCAGGTTGGGCCAGACTCTTATACTTCCTGGACCCCTCCCACTTCAGGTGTCTTTGACAGCACGTAGGAAGTGTCATTCTTCTGAAGTTCATGAAGAGGAGCTAAGAATTGGTGGGGAGCACCAAGGTCACCCCATGAACTGCACCAGGCACAGATTACCAAATGGTCAACTCAGTATTAAGGTATCTGCAGGGGCAGGAATCTGCAGGGGCTGTGAGTTTGAATGAAGATAGAAGTGCTGGGAGGAGCTCAGCTTCTTACTGAGTCCACAGAGTACTCCCACCCACTGGCTCTGCTCTGGGCCACTAGTAACGGGCTGTTGTCCTTACCTGGGGCCACTTATGCAGTATATTTCATGATGGCTTTTAGTGTTTTTGGCTGCATCCTTATTTTCTTCTATTTACTGCATTTTATCTTCCTTCCATCCTCTTGTGGAAAAAAATGCGGTCATTTTCATTTTGGAAACTCTTAAAATGGTGCTCCTCCACCTACAGGTAAAGTTTGAATGCTTAGCCTAGCTCTTCAGCCTGGTGCCTTTCCACTATCAAGCCTCATCGCCTGCCATTCCCTGCCGACCACATTTCTGTGCTCTTCACTCTCACTAGAGTATGCCCTGCTTCTCCGTCCTCCTGATTTTCCTTCCAAGTGGAATGTCCCTCTCCCTCTTCTTCACCTTCAAACTCTAGTTCTTAGGCTTTTTTCCTCCAATCCTCAGGCTGCGGGCCTTACTTCAGCACCATGGACATCTCCCCATCTTCACTCTTGGCACATGACCTGTAGGGTTCCAGCAAGACAGGGACATTTTCTTATTCACTTTTGCATCTGCACCATCTGTACGTCCCAGGCACAGGGCAGGCATTCAGGAAATACCTGTTAAACTAAAATGAACTTAAGATGGGCTGAAACAAGGGGTTATCAATCCCATTTGCTGTTGAGGAGACTGAGGAGGGCCTGCGGAGGAGGGTGAGAGGGAGGAGGGTGAGAGACATGACGGAGGGGAGCTGGGGTGGGCACCGAATTGATCGATAGAAACTGGAAGAGCCATCCAGGGAGAGCTGGGGTCGGGCCGATTTCACAGGGCAAGGTGGTGGGCACCTAATTGATCGAGGCTGATTTCCCAGATGATTTCAAAAGCCAGTCTCTGAGCACACAGGCATCATTTTTGTTCAAAATATTTCAGCTAATGGTCTTTGATGGTTATCACAGTTATCAGATGGCCTATTTTTGTTGGTGGAGTTTATTCTTTTTGTGCAAATTCTTATTCATTTTCAAGTTAAATACAGTCTGACTTTTATCCTCAGAGGAACTTATATTTCAAACCCGATTTGAGCAGGATTTGGTTTGAGTTTGGGTTTGACTCATCTCTTTGATTAAAGGCTTATCTTCTAAATAACATGTCTTAATAGTTACTCTTCCCCTTTCCAGTCCTTCTAAATTTAGATAAATGAGATCAATTATCACTTCTAGAATGTTCAGTTTCTACTCTGGCCCTAGAATTTGGTGTCTAAGAGATGTTGATTTCTTTCCTGTGGGATCATTTGAATTCTGCAATTTTCCATTTGGTATCCTCACCAGTTCCGGGGTTGGGTTGGGGGGGGGGACTGTGGGAGGATCCCACTGGCTGCTGGTTCACCAGGAACCACAGGGGTGGGCATTTGGCCTCCTCAGAGCCTGGACAAGGCCCACAGGGACCTCACTGCAGGTTGGGGGCTATTCTGTAGCAAGGCAGCTGTTGCATGAAGAGACCCATCTCCCCTGGAGCATCATGTCTGCTCAGGCAATGGGAATGAACCTCCGAAAATGTGCTCTGGTGACATGACAAAGAAACCAGCAAGGGGAGGAGCTATTTTTCAATTCTTTTCTTTTTTGTCACTTCCAGAGATGATCTTGAATCTGTGATGGGGCGATGTGGAACATCATTCATACATTGCTTCAGTGTACCTGCTTATTACATATGCAAGCACGTAGGGCCAGGCAGGGAGCCACACTGTGCGTAGAGGGTGAGCAGGAAGATGCACCTCCTGCCCAGACCCTGAAGTCAGGGTTAGAAGGAGGGTTTGCTGCCAGCCGTGAGGCTTGGCAGTGGTTACACACAAAATCCTATTTTGCTGCTAAGAGAATTGTTCTTTGCAGGGTCTCTCAGCGCTTGGGAGGTCAGCCTAGGAACTGCTTATGACATGGTAAAACCTAGAGGCAGGGAGAAGGAGCGAAAGGCCTTCTTTCCTCAGATACCTGTCTGCCTGTCTCACTGAATTGCAGCCTGTCAATCCTAACTGCTCACCTGCCCTCCCACCCAGACTCCCCCCACCGCAAAACATGAGCCTATAACTCTGGATCCCTAGGGCCCCAACAGACAGAATCCATTTGGGACAGACACAGTGTTAGGTATGGCCCCCAGCCCAAGCCTTGTCAAACCTGAGATTGTTTAGATTTTATAGGGCTGAAGGTTTCCTTGGCTTGATCCACAAACACGAGGCTCACACGTACTGGGGTAAACAGCTTTAGAAGAACAGTGACCATTTACCTGCTAGAGAGTGGACCCATCAGAGTGGCCTAGAAGTCTGCATTTACCTACAAACAGTATAGGGTGATGTAAGCACAGACTGGCTCTGCTCAGAGAAGGAGCTGTTAGCTTCACTCTTTGGGCTGATCCCAGCTTTTGGGAATCTGAATGTCATTTAATCACTTGTGGTGTGTGTGTGTGTGTGTGTGTGTGTTTCTCCCCCTGAGAAGAGGGTGTGTGGTTTTGATCAGATTCCTGATTGTGGAATGGGACTTGATTCCATTCCTTGGTTCCTCTCTTTAGCAGCTGAATTGGGGGAGTCATTTGGGCTCTGTCTCCATCTAGAATAGGTGGTTCGTTCTGAAGTCAAAACATAAGTGAACTATGAGGTTTGCAAACCACATGCTACTATGTCAGGGCCTGGAACAGCCATGAGTTCCCCATCCCTTTCCCTTCTCCCCTCCCGCTCCTCTTACCTCCCCCACCTCTGGCTACCTTGTAACTGTTTTCAAGGCCCACTCCAGTAACACTTCCAGAAGCGTGCCCTGGCTGCCTGGCTTTCTCCCTCGGGGTAAGGTGCCCCTTCTCTGTGCTCCCATCACCCCCTCCTGGCTGACCTCTAGTAACACAGGTTTGACTCTGTTTCAATCATTTATTTACTGACCTGGGTTTTTATTTATTGACCTACCTAGACTGCACGCTTCCGGAGGACAGGGGTGGTGGGCGACTTGGTTGTTTTTCCTCTGCCTGGCGCAAGGTACTTTCAATGTAATTTTGTTCAATCAATAAAGTGTTAGTTAATTTATTTTTAAAATGTGCTTTAATGAGCTAACTGCTAATCATTTTTATCTATTCATCAAAGGCAGACTTAGTTCCTTTTACTGTGTGTAAATGAAAGTGATAAAATGGAATCCTTTAAGAGCATCTTACGACTTGCCTATTAGGTTGGCCTTGCAGCAAATTAGTCTGAATTAATGAGGGCTCCTCTTCCTCTGTTGGGGGAAGCAGGGGATAAGGCGGTGGCGTGCTGCCACGTCAAGGTCAGGCATGGAGCCCGGCCACGGGGAGTGAGTGCCCTGCTTCCTCACAGGGCAGCGCAGCCTCTGGAGGCTGGTACCGATGGATGGCACAGGCTGCCCATCCAGATGGATGGGTCTGAGGCCTGGAGCCACACAACATGAGAAAGAGCCCTTGCCGGCAGCACCTGGGCAGGGTACTACTGGGACTGAAGGTTGTCCCCAAGTCTACTTCTTGGTCCCTGTTTTAGGCACTGTTTCAGTGCTGTCTTCCTCTACTCGTTTTCTCTGCTCCTTGCTGGCAAGTTATTCCCAGGGCCTGCGAAAATCTGTCTTCTGAGGCTCCCCTCTTCCTGGCTTCTCCAGGCTATTTTGTCTCCTGCTCCCATGATAGGAAGTGCCCACACGTTCCCAACCCTGCCTGCTTTCATTTCCATTACTGGAGGGGAAAAATAAATTACGTGCTTCCTACCGGCTCCCGCTCAGCCAGTCCTCGATGCTGTGCCCACTGATGCAATGTTACCGGGGAGGAAGTGATTAAGAGGACGAGGCTAATTTCCTAATTCACACCTGGAATCCGATGGTGCCCGCGCAGCTCTTCAATGAAATAACATTGTTTAAGAAGCTTCTAGAGAAATTCATTACTAATTGATTTTCGAACTGTGGCAAAGATAACACGGAGAGATGAGATATTCGCCTCTGCCCGGCCTGCCTCCCCCGCAAGCTTTCTGTTTCCTGAATGGGCATGGCGGAAGGGAGGGCACGGTCGGATGTGGTGTGTTTTCTTTTTGTTTTCAGTTTTCCTTTGTTTGGCTTCTGTCTTGGTGAAAGCCAGGGGCTTCCATGGTGGACCTGGAAGATTCTGTGTGTGACTCAAATGAGAGACCTTGGGTAGGAGAAGTGAACCTGGGCAGCAGGTTGGGTATCCTTGAAAATGGCAATTGTGTTGCCGAAACCGTTTTAGCTAAGTGGTAGAGTGTCGGTCTGCGGACTGAGAGGTCCCGGGTTCGATTCCGGTCAAGGGCATGTACATTGGTTGCGGGCACATCCCCGGTAGGGGGTGTACAAGAGACAGCTGACAGATGATTCTCTGTCATCAATGTTTATAGCTCTCTATCTCTTTCCCTTCCTCTCTGTGAAATATCAATAAAATATATTTTAAAAAAAGAAAATGGCAATTGTGGCCCTAATCGGTTTGGCTCAGAGTGTCAGCCTGCAGACTCAAGGGTCCTGGGTTCGATTCCGGTCAAGGGCATGTCATGTACCTTGGTTGCAGGCACATCCCCAGTAGGGGGTGTGCAGGAGGCAGCTGACAGATGTTTCTCTCGCATCGACGTTTCTAACTCTCTCTTCCTTCCTCTCTGTAAAAAAATCAATAAAATGTATTAAAAAAGAAAAAAGAAAAGAAAATGGCAGTTCTGTAGTGGAGACACAAGGGCACCATCCTCCCTTTATCTCCAGGGGCTTCCCAGACCTCCCTCCTCCCCAATATGCATGATCTAGGTATGCATATATGTTCTTTGGTAGGGACCACTGACATGTTTTGTTTGTATATTTAAGTAAAACTAGGAACAACTTTAAAATAAAGTTTTGTTTAAAAAATTGAATTGAAACATGTAATCCCATTAAAAACTGAGGGTCTGCCGAAACCGGTTTGGCTCAGTGGGTAGAGTGTCGGCCTGCGGACTGAAAGGTCCCGGGTTCGATTCCGGTCAAGGGCAACGTACCTTGGTTGCGGGCACATCCCCAGTGGGGGGTGTGCAAGAGGCAGCTGGTCAATGTTTCTCTCTCATGGACGTTTCTAACTCTCTATCCCTCTCAATTCCTCTCTGTGTAAAATCAATAAAATATATTTTAAAAAAATAAAAAATAAAAACTGAGGGTCCGCTCTGCAAAGCCAGTGCCGTGATATGCAAGTAGCCTGCTCCCTCTTCACACAGGTTGCCACCCTTACCTATCCATCCTTTCTAGAATTTTGGAGTTTTGGTCCTGAGTGTCGGGCTCCTGGGCTCACCGGTCTTCTCACCTTCCAGCTAATGCACTCCCTGAGTGGTCTCTGAATTTAAAAGAATTATGAGGACCAGTGGCATCCTAGGCCTCAGGAGAGGCAGTTTTGATTTAAAGGACCTTCCTCCACGTCTGGATTGTAAATATAGGAAGGCAGCAGGTTGATTCTACTTGAGGTGCCCTCCATAAGACCAGCCAGTCGGTAGCCTTTGCCAGGCCCTTTGCTGCATGTCAGGGATGCAACGGCACCTAATTTTGCACTTGAAGAGCTCACAGCTAGGGGGATGGAAATACTATGATGAGGAGGTTCAGAATGCTACGAAGTCTGGTCTCCTGATGAGGGGCTGTCTGGGCTGAGCCCGGAAGGAGGGACAGCTATTGGATGGCTTTCTATAATCCTTTCCCCGTACATACAAAGCCTACTATCTTCCTCAGTGGCCCCCACCCTGGCCTTGGATAGAGGAAAACCCTATTTAGCATGTCAAAAGTATTCTTTGCCTTATTTTTCTGCCCTTTGTCTATCTGTATTTAACTCTGCTCCATCCCCACCCCCCATACAAACTCCCATCTCTGCTCTCACTCAGAATCTGCTGGACTGGTTCTCAGCGTGGTGTTGATGATAATAACCGTTCCAGAATTCACCTTCAAATTGCTGTTTTCATTTTAAAATTTGCTAAAAGAGGTTAATTGGAGGGCGGAGACTTCAGGCACACGCAGGAGGATAGGGGTGGCATATTCCCCTTCACTCTTCAGATCATGTTTCACGGAATCACCAACTCCGGCTATTGAAAGGCTTGCTTCTCTGGGTGGTTTGGATGTGGGGAGTCTCTTGGGAGCCTGGCATGGGTGTGTGGATGGGGCGGGGATGCTCTTTCTGGCCGCTGTGCAAACCTTGCTCTGCCAAGGTGACGGTGACTGAGCGGGAGCACTAGATTCCAGGTCCATCTCTGCCGCTGTCCCTGGGACAGGGTCTTGTACCATCAGTGTCTGTTTCTGTATATCCAAGGGCAGCTCAACCATTCTGGGAATGTCTGTAAGGGGGGTATACTCCCTGTATTAGTCAAAGTTTTCTGGAGAAACAAGAATACATACATATATATTTCTTATAGGAATTGGCTCATCCTTGACGCAAGCTACTGATCAAATGCTGATCTCTTCCAGAAACACCCTCACAGACACACCCAGACCTAATGTTTTGCCAGCTACTTGGACATCCTTTAGGCCAGTCAAGTAGATACACACAATTAAGCATCACACTCACTCTTCCTTCTAAGGGCAACTTGTGGAAACCCACTAGCACCCTCCCAGAAAGTGCATTTAATCAAGGCTGTACCCATACCTTTTTTACTTGGCTTGTGAAAATAATATTGGTGGCTATGATGTTAATAACATTCTGAAATTATGTGTTTTTTCTTCTTCCCAATTTACAGTGTTTTAACACCCATAGTCACTTTGGGTCTCCATGCCATCCCTCTGAGGTGGCATATATTGAGTACTTAACTGTGTGTACTTTGGATGGCGTGTCTCATTTAATCCTCTCAACAATTCTGTCAGTTAAGTAAAATTATTATCTAAATGTCGCAGATGAGGAATCCGAAGGCCAGAGAGGTGAACTGCCTTGCCTAAGGTCACAGAGCTGGCGTAAGTCTTTGGGAGAGAGTTCCGTTCCATAGCAGTAGTGGGTCCCCTTGCATCTTCTTTGAGTGCCTGTCATTCAGTGACCTCGGAGCTGGGTATGCACTATTGCTATGCATTGACAAGGGGGTGGGAGGGATGCTGTGCTTTTAGGTCTGAATACCCCATATTACCAGGTCTTGGTGCTTTGTCCTCAGAGCAGCACAGCCTAGCCAGTTGGATGAGCCTGGGGGGACACGAATGCTCTTCACTGGAGCAAGTAGCTAAGGATCTGAACTGGAGAAAGCGGGAGACAGGGGTGTGGGCACAGCATAAAGAGGGAAAAATGAAAACAGTTATGTAATCTGGTGAGAATAATGCAAGGAATGGAATTTGTAGACCAACTGAAGAGAGGTCTGCATGTTGAGAGGATGGCTTTCGAGGAGACCTAAGCTCTAAGGAGTCATAGGGAAGAGGGAAGGAGAAAATATTGGTTACTTCTTAACCACCATGAAAGGGAATTGAAGGGGGACTTATTGTCAGTGCTCAACCATGTGGAAGGTGGTGGCATTCTCTTGCAGAATCCACTGAAGACAGTATACTGATCTCTCTAGTTAAATTAGAGCTTTGCACCAGGCAGGAATTCGGTTAGATGCTAGGAAGGATTTGTCTGATGCAAGCACGGTGTTTTCTAACACTGTAACAGATGGAATCAAGCTACATATAGTCAATGGGATATCTGTCAAGCCACTTGGTCACCCAGCACTCTTGGACACCTTTCCTATGTTAAGATGTTTGGGTAATTTCCCACTTCCAAATCTGTGCCTCCTCAAGAGAAGCCCAAATTGGGCTTTATCAGCTTCCCTTGAACAGAGTACGGACTTAAGGTCCTTCCAACCAGATGCACTTGTGTCAGGCTTCAGTCAGGAAGTCGGTGATGCCAGGAAGCAGGAGTCTGGAGGAGTCCATTCTGGCCAGGGAAGGGGCACAGACACTCAGCATCCAGAGGCACCTACGGCAGAGCTTCTGACGCAGACACACCATGAACAGTATTGTTCCTGAGACCTGTGCTTTCTGTGCCGGTGGGGGTGCTGGCCAGGACCCTATGGGAGCAGTCTAGAGGGTGGCATATTTCTAGATTCAGGGCCTCCCAGAGAAGCCGACAGGTAGCTGTATCCTTTAATAAACACATTTTTTCCACTTAAATCAGCAAGGGAGGGTTCTTTTGTTGGCAATCAAGAACCTTGACTGCTACAACAGGTAACGGGGAGAGCTTCTAAGTCTCCAAGACTTTTAGGAATAGGAGAAGCACTCAGCTGTCAGTTCAGCAGGATCAGAGTTTGTATCAGTCAGGGCCCTTGGTTGTGAACAATAGAAACCAACTCTGGGTATTTTAAGCAGAGAAGGAATCTATTGGAGGCTCGGAGACTCAATGTGAGGCTAGAGAATCAGCTTGAAATATGGGCAGGAACCAAGAGCTGGTGTTAGGAACCATGTCACACCAGGGCAGCTGGGCCAGGGTGCAACCTTTGCTCTCCTGGGATACCACGTGACCTGCCTTTAGATGCCAGGAATTGGAAAACCCTGCGGCTCCAGGACTAAATCTGACCATCACGGGGTCATCATACTACTCACTCCAGCGTCTGAATGGGAAAGTTCAACGGTCCTAACTTCCAGGGAATAGAGACAGAATCAACTCACTGTGGGCTTCTGCGGTGGGAGGCTGGGCACCGTACCCTACCAGCATTACACACAAAGCAGCATTGCCTTAAAGAGAAGGAGCATTAGATACAACAGTAAGAGATATCCATATCAGGGCACATGTCTTTATTGAGGCGTTGAGCTTCAAGACACAAACAGAGGACAAACCCCTAACAGGTGAGGAGGCCTCCATGTTGGGGTGTGGGCGTGAGAGACAAGGCAACTTAGGGCTGACCCGCCACCACAGACTAGAAGGGGTCTTAGCCATTGTGCAGTCCAGTCCTTCCGATTCTCTGATGGGCAGTGTGAGGCCCAGAGAGAGCAAATGACCCCTTCGAAATCACACAGTGTTGACAACAGGACTCTGGTTCCTGGCCTCCACAGTGCTGCATTTGTATGTTAATCTGAGAAGAAGAAAACAAAAGGAAAACAACGCAGCTCCCAGCCCTCCCAGTAGGTCCTTGCGTGTGTCATTTCTACAAGTCTGGCTTCCCCTGTCTGCTCCTCGGTCAAGCACGCTTCCAGGAAAGGTCACTGCAGCCCCAGTAAAAGAGGGGCCATCCCTTTCCCGGAAACAGACCTGTGAGGGCTCCTGAATGAGGGGGGGGGGCAACTTATTAAAGGTGTTTTAAGTCCCCTTCCTGATTTCCTTTCAGCCCCGCGCTGTTGGTCGCAGGAGGATTTTCATGGCTGAGAGAACCTACTAGTGACAAATCTGCTGAAGCGTGGAGACGAGATTGGGAAATGACTGCCCGCTCTCGCATCTCCAAAGGGATAGAGACCGAACGTGGACATTCCTCTTCGCACACACAAGCGCCTGCGTGCACACGCACGCGGCAAAGATCAATCCTAACCCCCCAAAGGCCCCTTTGTCTCACCGAAGCGCTTATTAAATGAATCTGTGTTTCCCCTGGCAGCTCCGAGTCATCTAGGAAGGGAACACAATGCAATGTCAGTCAGTATTTGTTACTGTCACAGCCTTTTTTCAAAGTCGGCCCCGAGTTTATTGTCTTTTTTTTTTGGAGCCATTTTATCTATTTTCTGTGGGTAAAGTCATTAATCTTCCTCCGGGCTCGGGCGCCGTGCATTCCTGACAGCCGGGTCCTGGCTTCTTGGGCTGTGGGTAGCGGCACCTCCTGGCCCCGTGGGGCTGGGGTTTTGATTAGAAAGAGTGTGGAGTGAGCAGAGAGCCATAAAGAGGACTGAGAGGAGGAGGAGGAGGAGGAGGAGGCGGCTGCGGTCTCAGAAGGCACGGGGGATCTGCGGGAAAGGCCGCCCTGTTTTTGAATCATTTACAGTGCACCCCGACACCAAAATACCCTTAGATCTATGCAGAGTCACTTGATAAAGAGGCTAATGAAGTGGAAAGATGTCAGCCGAGCTAAACAGGCCGGGCTCTCAGGGATGCTCCATGATTCAACCTCCCGGTTTCCATGGAAACCGGAGAGGCTTGGCTTCTTTCTTCCTCTCCTTCATTTTGGAAGGTCTCTCCTTGGTAACCTTGACCCTTTCACATTGGCAGTCAGAGATAAGGAATTCCATTTCCCCTTATCTGGTCATGGTTGGCTGGTAGACACTGATGGGGCTGTGATGGGGGGGGGGGTGCTGGCCAGGGGCTCCGGAGTGTGCCTTCATTCAAATGCATGAAGTGGAGGGTGGGAGGCAGTAGAGAAAGAACACAGTTAATTAAGGTTGATATTGCAGAGAAGGTTGTTTTCTGAATAATAAATTCTATGGGCTTCAGAAACAAGTGCAGTTAAAGGAATGCAAAGAGGGAGACCAGCTGAAGGGCAGAGGAGGACAGGTGTGGTCAGAGGGTGTTTTGTTGGGGAGTGGGACTGCTTCTAAGAAGCCCTCACTTTGCTGGAATCATGAGACTCAGAACACATACTGTGCTTGCTGGTAGCTTGTGACATCGCTGCCCACACAAATACAAGTGCCCTTTGTCTTCAGCAATGGGGTCATTCGTGGCCTCAGCCGATGGAGGAGGACTTTGAAGCTGATCCAGATGGAAGAGTTGGTTTAGGCTGCTCTCCAGGAGAGGAATTTGTCTTCGATTTAGGCTCAGAAATGTTGCTCCTGGACAGAAGAAGCCGTCCCAGTCATGTTGTTCATCACTTTCCAGTTCAAACCATGCTATATGGTTTCCATGCCCACCATGCTATATGTTCTCTGTATCTTCTGGAATAAATTATAGATTGAAAAAATTTATTTATTTTTTTGCTGGCCAGTCAAAGCCTGGTGCTCTTTTGGGGATGATCATCCATTCTTGGATGAGAAAGAGAAATGGCTGGCCAAGGATATGTAACCGTCCCACTCCCTCACTAGCAACTATAGGTTGGAATAAATTTTTAGAGGAAGAAATATAACGTCAGGCTCCTCCAAACATCTTTGCTGTAAGATCCCTAACTTACCCTTCAATTTATACTCTCAAGGAAGAAATGTGTACTTTTAAAAATTATTATGCAAAGGTAAAAATCTTAGCATATCTTCTTCCTGTGTAATATGAATCTTATTCTTTAAAAAAATATATATATTTTATTGATTTTTTTTTACAGAGAGGAAGAGAGAGGGAAAGAGAGTTAGAAGCATCAATGAGAAATAATCATCTGTCAGTTGCCTCTTGCATACCTTCTACTGGGGATGTGCCCGCAACCAAGGTACATGCCCTTGACTGGAATTGAACCCAGGACCTTTCAGTCCGCAGGCCGACGCTCTATCCACTGAGCCAAACCAGTTTTGGCACGAATCTTATTCTTGCACAAGTGGCAATCAGGAAAGATAACCACAGGTGTGTATAGGAATTCGGTGATCTCAAATTTGGCTAGGCTACCAAGGAGGAAGCTCTCCATGATTGGAAAAGATGGGTTCTCAGGATTCTCTTAATACACCCATTCTTGCCACATTCTAATTGGTGAGCTCAGTTGGGTAGGAGTAAACTTATTAGGAAAAGGGCCAGAGGGAGTGAGACACTATTGGTCCTGCTAATTGGACAGTTTAGAGGAACATTGAATGCAGATGACTTTTGCCTAGCTTCAAATAGATTGTGGGCAGAGATTTCCTGCATAAGATTAATCAGTAATGGACTAGTCAAATGTCATGCTACATAATGAAATACAGTGCAGTTATACAAGATTATGAAATACTATGTATCAAGGTTTATGGAATGAAAATAAAGCAGTACTTACAGAGAAATTTATAGCTTTAAGTACCTTTATTAAAAGGAAGAAAGGTCTCAAATCAATAACTTAAATAACTTTCCCACTTAAGAAATTAGAAAAGGTAGAACAAAGCAAACCCAAAGTGAAAAGAAGGGAGGACATAATAAAGATTAGATAAATTAAATGGAATGGAAAATAAATAAAACTCAAGGTTGGTTCTTTGAAAGATTAAAGAAATTGAGAAAATCTGTATTAGTCTTTTATTGCTGCTGTGACAAGTTCCACAAATCTAATGGCTTAATAACATAATTTTGTGCCAAAACCAGTTTGGCTCAGTGGATAGAGTGTCGGCCTGTGGACTGAAAGGTCCCAGGTTCAATTCCAGTCAAGGGCATGTACCTTGGTTGTGGGCACATCCCCAGTAAAGGGTGTGCAGGAGGCAACTGGTTGATGTTCTCTCTCACTGATATTTCTAGCTCTCTATCCCTTTCCCTTCCTCTCTGTAAAAAAAAAATCAATAAAATATATTTAAACAGCAAACAAAAACATAATTTTGTTATCTTATAGTTCTTGAGATCAGAAGTCTGTCATGGATCTCACTGAGCCAGTTATCAAGGTGTTGATGGGGTCCATTCCTTTCTTAAGACTCTAGGGAGAATTCATTTTCTAGCTTTTTTCAACTCAAAAGACTATCTACTTTCCTTGGCTCAGGGGCCCCTTCCTGAATCTTTAAAGAAAGCCAGGAATAACAAGACAGGTTCTTCTCACATGGCCATCTCTCCGGCTCTTCTTCTGTCTTCCTCTTGTACTTTTAAGGGCCCTTGTGATTAGATTGGGTTTACTTGCATAATCCAGGATAATCTTCCTAAATAAAGTCAGTTCATTAACATCTTCAATTCTATTTGCAACCTTAATAAATATATTTTTGGCCATGTAACATATATATTCATGGATTCCAGGGATTAGGATATGGACATACTTGGGGGACTATTATTCTGTCTGCCACAAATGTTTGGCTTGACTGATCAAGAAAATAATAAGAGAGAAAATACAAATCACCAAAATTATAAATAAAGAAGTGAAATCACCACTGATTAAACAGAAATTAAAAGGACTATATTATGAATGACTTAATGCAGCAAATTAGACTATTTAGATGAAATTAAGCAAGTAACAAAAACACAATTGTGAAAAGTGATTTAAACAGAATTAGAAAATCTGAGTAGACTATTAACAGGAAGTAGAATTAATTAAAAATCTTCCCACCAAGAAAAGCCTAAGTCAAGATGGCTTCATTGGTGAATGCAATCCAATATTTAGAGAATTCACGAGCCCTTTCAAAAAACAGGGAAGTTAGGAACGATCCCAACTCATTATATGAGACTAATATTACCCTAATACCAAACCCAGACAATAACATAAAAAGAAGAGACATATTCCTAATAAATGTAAATGAAAAATCTTTAACAAAATATTAGAAAACTGAATTCAACAGTATATATAAAACATTATATACCATACCAAATGACATTTAAGGTATATATGGTTTGTTTAATGTCTAACAATCAATTAATATATCATATTAATAGCATATAAGACAAAAACTAGATGATCATATCAAGAGATGCTGAAAAAGCGTTTGACAAAAATCCATCACCCTTTTATGATAAAAATACTTAACAAATAAGGAAACATCCTCAACCTTACAATAGGCATCTACAAAAAACTTCTTGCTAACTCCATAGTTAATGTTGAACACCAAATACTTTCTCCCTAAGCCTGGGAACAAGGTAAGGATGTCCACTCTTGCCATGTCTGTTCAGTGTTGTCCTGGAGGTTCTAACCAGTGCAATGAAACAACAATGAAAGATTAAATAAATAAATCTTAGAAAGATAGAAGTAAAACTGTCTTTATTCACAAATGACATAATCCTATATCTAGAAAATCCATAAAGAAACTACTATGACTATTAAGTTTAGCAAAGTTTCAGGATGTAAGATCAGTATATAAAAATTAATTGCATATCTTAGCAACAAACAATCCAAAAAATGGAAATTTTCTTAATTCCATCCACAAAATCATCATAAAGGATAAAATACTTAGGAATACATTTAGCAAAGGAGTTCAATATTTGTTCAACGAAAATGATAAATGTACTGCTTAGAAAAATTAAAGCATAGCTAAATAGAGAGAAATTCCATGTTCAATGTTGGAAGGCTCAAAATCATTAATATCTCAATTCTCCCCAAATTGACCTATAAATGTAATGCAATCCCAATGAGTAACTCAGTAGAATTTGTGCAAAATTGACAATCTAATTCTAAAATTTAAAGACCCTGGAGAGCAAACACAATTTTGAAAAAGAAGAACCAAATAAGACTTTTATTACTTGATTTCTAAACTTAATATGAAGTTTCAGTATTCAAGACAACATGGCATTGATATAAAAACAGGCATATAGACTAATGGAACAGAATTGAGATTTCTCATATTTATTGTCAATTGATTTTGAGAAGTGCTAAATGGTGCTGAGGGACAACTGAATATCTATCTGGAAAAATAAAAATGAACTTAGACACCTTACACCATACACAAAAATTAACTGAAATGCTCAGAGATCTGAGTATAAGATATAAACTAGAAAACTTTTGGAAAAAAACATAGGAGAACATTTTTGTTATGTTGAATTAGGTAAAGAGTTCTTGGATACAATTTCAAAGGCTTAAGGCAGAAAGAAACAAAAGTGCTAAATTGGATTTTATTAAAATTAAAAGCTTTTGCACTTCAAAAGACATTATTAAGAAAATTCAAGGACAAACTACAGACTCGGAGAAAGTATGTGCATATGATATAGCATTTGCTAAAGGAATTCTATCTAGAATATACAGTATAAAGAACTCTTAAAAGTTAATGAGAAGGCAAGTCAATTAAAAATGGAAAAAAGACTTAAATAGATATTTCATTAAATAATACAAGTGGCTTTTAAGTGCAAGAAAAAGTGATCAACATTATTAGTCATTAGGGAAGTGCAAATTAGAAATACAATTAGAAATACAATCTCTACACAGCCACTAGCAGGGTTAATATTAAGCAAAGGCTGACCTAATTCCTAGCTGAGCTCTGTCCTCTATCGCGTTACAGAAAAGTGGCCAGACCAACAACACACCCATGTCTTAAGATGAAACTCAGAGCAGGGGAAAGTAAACTGGCCCCAGGTAAGGAGGGGGGGGGGTGTTATGGATTGAGCTGCTCACATTAGGCAAGATAAAAAGAAACAACTGAGCAGCTAGGCAGACATACCATAGGAAAATCAACGAGGCAAAAAGTTAGGTGTGGATATGGAAATGTCAGATGAAGAACCCAGTCTGGAAGAAACAGAAATCAGGTGATAGAAGTGACTTCCCCATGAATGCTTTCCTTTAGAGCAGGGATGAGGAGTGTCCAGCCCACGGGGTTGCAACATCATTTGGGCTGGCCCTGCCAAGGCAGAAGGGATGAGTTAGTTAAATGTTTGAGCAAATATAGCAGGCTAATTTTTAAGTTGGTAATTTTGTGTAGCCCACGAATGATGTTATAAATATCCAGATGGCCCTTGGCAGAAAAAAGTTTCCCCACTCCTGCTTTAGAGAGTAGATTAATTAGAAAGAAGAAGTGGGACCAAGATGATTCAAAAAATAAGGTAACGGTCCCTATAACAGAGAATCCAACTAACGAGGAAGAATTGAGTGAAAATTCAAATCTGCACATCTGCATGTGGAAAGGTATACCCACACCAAGAAAGATAATTTGAGAATAACTAGGATTTTTCTAGGTCAAACTATTGAACTTATAGAATAAAGAAGGAATTCCTCTAGGTACAAAGTCATCCCTGACAGTGGGAAAGATTAGGCTGTCCTCCCACACACCTGGTAACTTTCCATGTTTAAGGGTAATGAGAAATGTTGATAAAGTTATGAGGCTTGGAAAGTTAAATTTAAGGAAACTATATGCAGCCAGGAGTTACCCATGTATGAAGGCAACAGATAAGCAGTCTTAAATATGAAATCACAGTGGGAACTGAGCACCCACCATACCTCCTTGCATGAAACCAGAGATCTTGGGTGATGAGATGAGGTTTGGCGAGGCTGTAAAAAAAGGCCTGGTGGTAAGCAATGAATTCATTTGAATACAAATCTATTTTTTCCCCTCAGGCAAATTGCAGTTGCAGAATAGAATGCTATTATTATAAACCCTGGCAAAGTAAAGCCAACCTAAACAGTAGACGTTGGGATGTGGGGGAAGGAGGTGGGAGGAAGTGTGATTATCATCACTTCCATGCTGCTTGTTGGAAAGGTAAGTTAGTCAATACTCTTTAAAATCCTAGTAAAAAATTATGACCACTCCCTCTTAATGTTTTTTTTTTTTTTTTTAACATTTTAAAATTTTCTTTAACCTTAGAGTAATGTTTAAGGAGTTAATATCTCTCAGGGGGTGAAGAAACATTTGATGTACTACACATCTTTAAAATTTCCTTCAGTTTCTTTTTCTTCTGTTAAATTCAAGAAAAAAAAATCCAATCTACAAATGGAATTCACAGAATCATCTTATTTTTAGGAATCTCTGTCTCCAATCTCCCTATCTTTCTTTTTTGTCTCTTTCCTAACATCATGTAAATATCAGAGAGTGGCTGCAAGGATGATCACAAATTGTTAACAGTGATTATTTCTGAGTATGAATTATATAACACTTACTATTGTTCCAAAATATTATACATGCTCTTTGCACAAAATTGGAAACATAAAAAATAAAGAAAACAGCTTGCCATCTTAATATATCTCCCGTGGTAACCTGTTGTACTGATGGATCCCACAGCTTGTGAGTATTCATGTCTTTGTATAGTACCTGCCCACATTGTCTCTGGGCTTGGCCATGTGTGCTGGTTACTTTTACATGAATTGGCTAGGCTATGGTGCCCAGGTTTTTTTTTTTTTTTTTTTTTTTTTTTAAAGAACACAAGTCTAGGTGTTGCTTTAAAGGTATATTTAAAGAGGTGATTAATATTTATGTCATTAGACTTGAGTAAAGCAGATTACTCTTCATATAAGGGTGGGCCTCATCCAACCAGTTGTAGGCCTTAAGAACAAAGCCTAAGGTTTTCTGAGGAAGAAAAAAATTTTCCTCAATAGCGCAGCATAAAATATCCTGTCTGAATTTCCAGCCTGCTGCTTCGTGGAATTCAGACTCAAAAACTGCCAACATCAACTCTTACCTTAACTGCCAGTCTGTCAGCCTGCCCTGCGGATTTTAGACTTGTCATTTTTTTTGGCTAATGGGGCCTTAGCGAATGTAACACAAGATGTAATAAGTATTTTCATAGCAGGGGTTGTTATTTTGGAACGCTCTCTTTTGAAGCCCCGAACCATCATCATGTGAAGAGATTTGGCTGTCCTGAAGGAGAGACCATAGAAAATGAGACAGACAGACAGACAGGCAGGCAGGCAGACAGAAGCTCAGGCAATCCTGACTGTTCCAGCCATTTCAGCAGAGGGGCCAGACAACTGAGTGAAGCCCTCTAGGATCTCTAGTCTCAGTCATGCCAACAGGTGATTACTGCCAAATAAGTGACCCTGGAGAGATCAGCAGAAGAACTATCCAGATTGTAGAATCATAAACAAATAAATGGTTATAGTTTTAAGCCACTAATTTTGGGGTGGTCTGTTACTTAGTACGATTACCATGTACCTCTAATCTTTTTGTATAATTTAAACAGGTTAGTAAAATTGGAATCATACTCTATAATTTTACATCATGCTTTCTTGGTGAAATTCTGAGCAGTTTCCTATGTTACTAAAAGTTTATGAAAAACCTAATTTTTAGTGGGTACATAGTTTTTGGACCATTTTCGTTCTTGCTCATTTAGGTTGTTTCTAATATTTTGCTATTATAAATAACATTATGATAAATGTTCTTATGTTTATTACCAGAACCACCTAGCTAAGCAGTTCCAATATTACAGGTTTATCGAAACTCTAAAATAACAATGAATTTTTATTATATTAAGCCACTAAATAATGGAATAATTTGCCTGTTTTCCAGCTCTAAATTCAAAATTGTTGTGGTAGGCTGCATTCAGGTGTCTACCCTATGCCGCCATCTTGGTTTCTCCTCTAATGGAATAATTTGTTAAGCAATAATAAGTAACTAATACAGCCCTTCTTTGGGCTTTTGCATTTTTCATCTTTAAAATAGGAAAACCTACCACAGATTTGGTTTATTTTCTTTTTTTTTTGAAAATTTCATTGACTTTTTACAGAGAGGAAGGGAGAGATAGAAACATTGATGAGAGAGAAACATCAATCAGCTGCCTCCTGCACACCTCCTACTGGGGATGTGCCCGCAACCAAGGTACATGCCCTTGACCGGAATCAAACTTGTGACCTTTCAGTCCGCAGGCCAACACTCTATCTACTGAGCCTAACCAATTAGGGCCAGATTTGGTTTCTTATAAACCAATTCTTGGCACTGACTAACTACTGGTATGAACAGAGGAAGAATTTGGACAATTTATACTACAAAATCACTTCTTGGTCTTTTCCTTCACAACCATGTCTTTGTTGACCTTTCATATCCTGACAACTCCTCAGTATATATTGGAGCTCTACCCCTAGTTTTTTCCTGGCAGAAACATCAAGCTCATATATTTAGCTGCCCATCTATTGTAAATAACATTATGATAAATAACATTTATCATAATGTTATTTACAATAGATGGGCAGCTAAATATATGGATGTTCCTCAGTGTCCAAAATGAGGTTCATCATCTCTCCTTTATTTGCCTTGTTTGAGAGGTATAGAAGTAAGCTGGGTGGGAAGTGGGGATGTGAAACTATAGTTACCTATGAATGTATAACAACTAATTCCAAAACTTAGTGGCTTAAAACAACAAACATTGGTTATCTCTTATAGCTTCTGAGACTTGGGAGTCTGGGATTGGATTATCTGGGACCAAAGTTTCTCCATCAAGCGGTTACAGTCAAGGTGTTGTCTGGGACTGCAGTATTTTGAAGACCTCCCTAGGACTGAAGGGCTTTGTTAGCCCCCTGGGTTGGAGGGAGATAGCTGTTTCCTCCTTGGCTCTTGTCAGTCTTCTAAGAAAGATTTCAGATGAGTGATGGACAAATATATTTATAGCAAAGCAAGGGAATTTATTAAGCAAGCAAGGCAAGCAAATTTATTAAAAATATACTTAGCAGCCCTGGCCAGTTTGGATCAGTGGATAGAGCAACGGCCTGCAGATTGAAGGGTCCTGGGTTTGATTCCAGTCATGGGCATATGCCTGGGTTGCAGGCTCAATCCCCAGTGGGGGTGTGCAGAAGGCAGCCAGTCAATGATTGTCTCTCATCATTGATGTTTTTATAATATATATATTATACTTAGCATATAGCATATAAGACAAGCAGGCACCCAGCTAGTCTGAGTGCCCCACCTGGTGGGGCTTCAAGGGCTTTATACTTTTCTTCCTATAGGTTTCAGAGCTTTCCCTTCTACATTGTTATGGCTTATTGTAGGGTGTTTGTACATACATTTGGTCATCTTGTTTGGGAAGTCCTAAGATGGCTGACTTCTTGGTTCAGTGGGTGAGATAAAACTCCCCTTCCCTCCCTTCCCCCCTTTCCCCTTCTTTTCTGCCTTAAAAATTATCTTTTCTGCCTAGTATCCCCAAAGTGATATTTGTCCTTGGGTTTAGCTGGGGTCTTTGTTCTCTATTTTCCCAGGCCAAAGTGTTCTAAGCTATGTATTCTCTGGTTAGGGAGGAGAGGTATTAACAATTTGCTCTTAATTGTCCTTGGTTGGGGAAGATAAGGTCTTATGATTCCAGTTGCCCAAATTCTTTGGCCTTGTGTACCGTATTTGCCGGCGTATAAGATGACTTTTTGGCCCTGAAAAATATACCTTCAAGTGGGGGGTAGTCTTATACGGCGAGTATATAACAAACTCTGTATTTTTAGTGGAAATGTTAGGGGGTCGTCTTATACGCCCAGTCGTTTTATACGCCGGCAAATACGGTAATTTTCTTGCCTCAGTTCCTCTTTCCATTCGCCCAGGAACTTTCCTAGCTGCTTACTATCCTGCCTCAGCTCACTCATCTCATTGTTGGCTGGAGGCCTCAGGTTTTTGCTAGCTCTTGGAAGAAGGCCTCCATTTCTTAACCACCTGGACATCACCAGAGAGCTGCTTGATAGTCCTTACAACATGGCAGTGAGCTTTCCCTGGAGCAGGAGATGCAAGAGCAAGGCAGAAACTACAGTGTCTTTGATTACCCAGCCTCAAAAGTCACATCACTTCGTTCATATTCTATCAGTCATACAGGCCAACCTTGAAACCAAGCGGAAGGGGATTGCACAAAGCTGTAAATAGTGGGAAGGCGTTGGAGTCATTGGGGGCTGTCTTGGAGACTGGCATTCACAGACATCCTTCTTGTGCTAATGGTTTTGGAATGGAGACAATGGCTGCCAGGGGCTTCCAGGTTGGCTGTGCCAGCATAAAGTGCTTGGAGACAGATCACTTAATTGAGAGAGGATAAAACGAGAAGGGGAAGGTAAGATGAAATCCAGAGTAGCATAAAGGGGCAAAGTAAGTAACTTTGTGGAATTGATCTGAAAGGAACAAACAGAAAAGACCTTAAGAGGGTCTGTAATCTTGGCTATTACGGCGGCAGGAATAGTTCTTCTCTCTTGATCATTTCTATACTTCAGCCTTAACCAGCTAACTATCTGTAGGCCCTGCCTCTGTCTGGACTTTTCCCATGATGTTTTGAAACTGGAGCACTATCTTAGTTTGAGATGGCCCAGGTGCAGACCACAAGACAAGGATTTTTAGTGCAAGTAGTTCATTTACAAGGTGATTTCATGAGATACTGGTAGGGGAGGAGGGAGGGAGGTACACTGACAAGAGGTAGAGAAGTAAAGTCACTCAAGCAAGCAAGTTGTTTTTTTTTTTTTAATGTATGACTGGCTTAATCCGTCTGGAGAACTCGGGGAAATAGTGTAGAGCAGGCCTCTGAGTTATCCTGCCTGAGAGATGAGATTCCTGGAGCATTTATTCGCCAATTTCCATTGGTTATCGGTCAAGGGCTGCTCCCAGAAGTTAGTTCTCTGGTACGCTGGCCTGCCGCTAGCGCAGGCAGAGCTTATACAGCAGCTGGAGGGAGCCCTCAGCCTCTGAGTTGCAGGTGCCGGCAGTTGAAAGTTGAGTCTGCAGAGACAGGATAAGTACCAAGGATTTATGGGAAGATCACCACTAGCATGTTCTGTGAGTACCATTAGAATTCAAGTTCGGCATCGCCTTCCATGAGAAGCTCTTCATGGCCCCCCGTTTTCTCTTCCCCAATGGTTTGGGCGCCTCTCTGCTTTGTTCCCATCCCACTCACCCTTCACTGTACCCTAACAATCTGCGTTTCTCTCACTGAACTCTGGGATCACTGAAGATACAGAGAGTCTTCTACCCCAGTGTCCCTGTGGTGCCTAGGAAAAGACCTGGCCCAGAATGTGGCTCGTGGTGGGTGCTCAATACATGTTGCATGAACGCATGAATAAATGAGCGAGTGAATGAATAAGGAAATTTCTTCCTCATTTGGAATAGCGTTGGCAATGTTCTGTGTGTTCCTATGTCTAAAAGTTTTAAGACGAATTATCACCATTTCCTCTATGGGCTTATTTTATGGGGATCGTTTCATACAGAGGGGTCTTCCAGGTGCAGGAAAAGCACTTACATGTTTGTGGTGGACCAGCTGGCACACCGGATCCTGGCCGATTCACTGTGAAAACCCCCCCTGATTTCCTGGAGAAAAGCTTAGGAAGGGGAGTGAGGAGCTCCATGCATCAGTTTTCTTTCTAGAAAACCCTCACGTGGGGTGAGCCTGGGGGAGGAGGCATGGCAAGATTTTTGCACTGACGGAGAGCAGCCCCAGATAGCTCGTCTAGTTTTATATTAGGTAGTCATGGTTTACTCATTGTCATCGCCGCTCAGCGCTCTGGGAAGGATGCATTGTCTACGAGCAGAAAGCAGTAGAGATGATTTGGCTGTGATTATGGATAATAATTGTGTTTGCTGTCTCTGCTGCCCGGGCTTACTCAGGAGCTTTGTTAGCACTGGTATAATTTTAAATATTTTAATTAATGATACTTTGCTGTTCTCATGTCTTGAGGCTCCTTAAGCAAAATGAGCAATTAACCCCCCCCTCCCCCAAAGCAAATGAATAAAAATAAAAGAAAGGGCATTTAAAAAATCATTCTGTTTCTATGACGGCTCAGGCTTGAGAAATGTATTCAACTGCCTGCTGCAGGCAAGAGAAAATTCTCACTGCGTCCGCCTGTTATCTTTTGCTTCCACAGTCATCTATCTCCTCCAGCTGCGGAGTGACATGGAATATACATAGAGTATCATCAAACAAAACAGAAACAAAAGCAAAAACTCGCAAACAGTAACAAAAACCAAAAACACAGGGGAGGAGGAAGAGGGTAAAAGAGAGGCATGAAGGGTAGAGAAAACCTGGAGCCTCGTGATTTTACAAGTATATCATCATCATTGATCATCACCATCGATCATTGTCATCAACTATTCCCATACTTTCCCAATATTGTGGATATCAATGAGAAGATACCAAAGAACAGGTATTTCTCAGACTAGTTTCTTTTAAAAAAATATTTTATTGATATTTTTACAGAGAGGAAGGGAGAGAGATAGAGAGCTAGAAACGTCAATGAGAGAGAAACATCGACCAGCTGCCTCTTGCACACCCCCTACTGGGAATGTGCCCGCAATCAATGTACATGCCCTTAACCGGAATCGAACCCGGGACCCTTCAGTCCACAGACTAACGCTCTACCACTGAGCCAAACTGGTTTCGGCTCAGACCAGTTTCTTTAAGGCAGGAGTGGGGCAGGGCCACGCTATGTGTCCTGGGTGTGATTGTGAAGTGGATGCAGCAGAGGGGCTGGGAGCAGAAGGGAGAGGCCAGATCCAAAGGAGTCTTGGGCTGAGCGTGAAGAAAGGCCCAACAATAACCTGTATGCTCTGACCACCAAACCCAAAGGAGTGAGGATGTCTCAGCAGATGCCAATGTAGATATACAGCTGCATCTCAGTCCCATCCTGCTCAAAGCACAATGATAGTCATAATTCTTCCATACATGGAGTTTGCGGACTGATGTTCATGCTTGCTACAATTTTGTCCGGAAGAATCCCTCCCTTGATTGAATTCAGCCTCCCTTCCACTCTCCTAATGCTAAGGGGTAGCCATAGCTTATGGTCCATTGTGTAAACATACAACTCTGCTGCTAACGGTGCAGCTATGCCTGTCTCTTGGAAGTTGAAAGATTCTTACACATTCTAAAAATAGTCTGTGGGTTTTATGAAACACATAAAAGAGAGGAGATCTCAAGTGTGGACCTCTGGAAGGTAAGAAAGAACTATCCCTTTAAGAGACTAATCACATAATCTTGCTTTTCATCTTGGCTAGGAAGTGAGGGTGGTGGTGAATACATTTGCTCTCGGGACAAGAGAATGAGATTTAGAGGGAGAGAACCCTTGACTTGAATCTTGGTTTAGTTTTTCAGATTATTCACTTAGTTTCTTTGGAACTCAGTTTCTTCATCTCTAGAATGGGTATGATAATCTATGTGATAACATATAGAGAGTGCCTTGTCATCTGTAAAGCCATGGTTGTTGATTATTGTCATGGAAATCACATCAGGAATAGCTAAATTTTGTCATCCAGTGACCAAGTGGGGGTAAGTAGATTTCCTCTGGGCTCAATGGTTCCTGCCTCAGATAATTACAAGAGTTCTTTGATTGACACTTGAAGCTGAAAGGTTTCTTTGAAAGCAGTTTAATCACTCTGTGAATGAACTGAGATATATTTCATTATACAGATGAGTGAAATGTAAACTACTAATTGCATATACACTGCATCTGTAGAAGTCTAATTTTGAACACTAATTTCTACACTTCGACTCTTGGTTAGTTTATAAGTTGGAGATGCGTTTGTTAAAGGCCTATTTGAAACCTATCCACCCATCCAGGCAGCCAACCATCCAACCAGTAAAAGCATTTAATTTGTACAAGCGCTTGGGAGAGGCCCTGTGGGGATGCAGCTCTGAATGAGGCATAACACTATTGCAGAGGCTATGTATCAACCTTCCGGATTCTTGACTTTTTTGCTTTTTCTATTTTTAATGCTACTTTCACATTTTCATAAAAGATTGTCTGCTTTATTTAACTCAAAAATTTTTATAGATAATTCTCAACTGAGTACTTTTTAGGGATAGAAAGACCATTTGTTTAGGTTGAAAAGGACCAGATTATGATAGTGATATCAAGTAGACCATGTCTCCACAAGTAAAGTGACTGATCATGTCCAGATATCCTAGTTCTCCATTGTATTGTTTTACCAAAGTGAAATTAATAATTAAATAAAAACACCAAAGTGTTAGAAGAATATATACCCTTGGGGTGGGGAAGACCTTCTAACATAGGCCAGAAAGCACATAATCCAAAGAAGAACACATTGATATACTTGATGAGATAATTTAAAACTTTTTATGTCAAATGATACCATAATTAAAATCTAAAGATAAAATATTGGGGGAAAATACCCACAACCCATATGATAGACAAAAGGCTTAGTATCTCAAGAACTCTATAAAATATTAAGAAAAATGCATGCAAGTACAAAGGCAAATCATACCCGAGGAAACAAAAATGGTAAGTAAATATTTGAAAAGATGTTCAATCTGCCCAGCCGACTTGGCTGAGTGCTTGGCCATGAGGTCACAGTTTGATTCCCAGTTAGGACACATGCCCGGATTGTGCGCTTGATCCCCAGTGTGGGGTATGCAGAAGGCAGCCGATCAATGATTCTCTCTCATTGATGTTTCTATCTCTCCCTCTACCTTTCGCTCTGAAATCAATACAAATATATTACCAAAAAACAGATGTTCAATCTAATTGGAACTCAGAAAAATGCAAATTAAAGAATGGGATACTATCTTCACTCAATCAGTTAGAAAACAAAAAAATGATTGAGTATTGTCAAATGATTGGGCTGTGGGGAAATAAGGCTTTTTTCATCCATTGTTTATAGGAATGCGAGTAGCTACAATATATCTGGGAAGTAATTTAAACATTTTTAAAAATGTGCATGTCCTTTGATCCAATAATGTGGTTGTTTCAGAGAAGCAAAAGTACTAATACAAAGGTGGCTGTTACAACAGTGGTTGTAGAAAAAATAGAGACAAGGAGTTGGTGAATGTGAATATTTATCAATTTAGGGGTAATGGAGTAACTTACAGCTATAAAATGGGTTATTATAAGGCTACGAAGAAGCATGACTTGGATTTATATTCATTGCCTTAAAAAGATCCACATTATTGGGAACAATTAAGTCCAACAATAAATGTGTGTATATTGTTAAGAGCTAGGAAAAGTTATGAAAACAAATACCTCAAAACATTGACATTGATTACTTCAAGGGGGTGAATTTGAGAGTAGAAGGAGATTTATTTACATTTTTATATATATTTTGTTTTGTTTGAATTGTTATAAGTAATATCTTCATTCACCATTAATGATTTCACTGAGGTATAAGTGAAATTAAAAAAAGTAAAAAATAAAAGAGAGGGGAGAAGAGAGAGGGTGAGCTGGGGGGACAGGGAAGGGAGGAAGGGAGGGAAGAAGGGAAGGAGGGAGGGAGGGAGGGAGGGAGGGAGGGAGAGAGAGAGAGAGAGAGAGAGAGAGAGAGAGAGAGCGCTAGTACTGTAGACTTGAGAGAGAGAGAGACAGACAGACAGACAGACAAAGAAAGCAAGCTAGTACTATAGACTTTTGTCTTTTAATCTGGCATTGTGATTCTTATAAATTACAGATATACACTATTTTGGGGTTAACGTTCAGTATTGGAGTTGTGAGCCTCTTTCTCTTCTCCCACTTTACACTGAAATACTTGTGCCTTGATTTTTGTTGTTGTTATTGTTAACATCACAACCGTTTTGTTTGTCCAAAGCTTATTTGAGATGTTGTTTGTTTAAAAGAAATAACAAAGTAAGAAAAAATAAATAAAAGTGAGATTGGGGGAAAGAAAAAATATTATTTGTATCCCTCGGTAGTTGAAAGTTATGGCAGTTCATCTTCAAATACACAGAATCATGAAAGATTTATTTAACCACATTCTCTTAAGGTCAAATGAGTTGAGATGATCGCTCTTTCTCATCCAGGTCCTTTTGTTTACTAATCTCTTCTTCTGAGCCAAAATTTCAGCTGCTGTGAGAGCTCCTTAGTCAGTTTCCAATATTTGAAACCACTTCCAACAATATCATCTATCTCCTCCAACTACAAGTAGCATATTTCCACATCTTTGGAGATGAGCTGCCCCCCCCACCCCCTCCCTCCTTTTTTTTTATCACTCCGAGCTACACACTTTTGGTTACAAACGCCCTGGTAATATTCATGTTGGTCTCTCACGAGTGAAATAGCAGATAACCATTCTCCCAGCGATGGCGGTGCTGTCACCCCACACCCAGATAACCGGGAAAGGAGGTATCTGCTCCCGTTGCATGCTGCGATTAAGATCTCACTGGCGAAAATTCAAGTGAGATTGCCTTTATAAAATAATATCGGTGCTTAGATCATTTTGCTCGGCTCAGATAGCAGCCAGCATCATTTGTTGGGGCCTTCCCCCCTGTATCAATCTGCTCTGGCTTTCAAACATGTATGCCACCTCATGCCTTACTGGTGAGATAAGAATAAAAGTATTAGATGGCATATTAAATTGTGCAGCATTTTTCATATTACTCATACAAATGAGATAACAGCTGCGGGGTAGTCTGTTTCATTCTTGGCTGAGCTCCCGATCATTGTGCTGCTGGAACCAGGCAAGCTTACATCTCAGCAGGGTGGGCGCCCGTCTGTGGGTGCTATTCGGCAGGGCCAGAGGCCACCCTCCCCTACGTCCACCTTCTAAGCCCGCTTGATGTGAATTAATAAGGGACAAAGCCTCTCATTCCCAACCAGATTTAGGCTTCATGTATAGTTACCTCAAGGAGGTGATCCGCAGCATATTTCCCAGATCTCAGTTGCAAGTCCCACTTTTTAATTGATTTTTGTCATACTTGACTATCACCAAATAACGTTCTTATTTCTCACACTCATGCATTTTAATGTACCTACCTTAAGCTTTATCTTAACCAATAATGTGAGCGATACATTCATAGGTTTCCACGTTACTTGAAATTAAAATAAACATATAATGATTAATGTTTTTTTTCTCTGTTTTCTGTGCATCTCCTAAAATAATTTTGAGTGATACCTATGGATGTTTCTGTTTGAGAAATGCCATTGGAATAGTTCTCACTAAAGTATACACTGCTGGTACAGGTCATTTGTACCATCAGAATAGTTTTCACTGAGTATCCACTGCTAGCATGGGCCATTTTTGTGTGGCTGCTTTTGATGGACAGTCTATGCCTGGAAGGAGTAGCCAGGAGAGTCTACAGTATATAGGTATACTGAGTGTATAGGTACAAAGAGAATCAGAAAGGAGACCTTGTGGGAAGGGAAAATGCAGTCACCTCCTGGCCAGACACAGATGAGTGAGATGGAGCTAGGGATAATTTGCCTGTCTTCTGGCTGGGTGGGATCTAAGACTAGAGAACCACTGGGCCCTCTGAGAGCCCCTGAGCCATACACATGTTCAGGCACACATGGTTTTAGCCATTATGACTCCTGATGGACATTCTTCTCCCTCTCGCCCTTCTCTGCTGACTTACAGCATTGGCCCTCTCAGGGAGAACCAAACCTCGTGGCAGATATTCCAATGGACACCATGCATAGGCTTGTGCTCAACTCGTAGGGTTGGCACTGGGGCAGTAACACCAGTCAACCAGCAACATGCAGAAGAGGCAAGGAGGGCCCCCAATGGCAAGGGAGCTTTCGGTCAAGACTATCTTGGTTAGCCCTGGCCGGGTGGCTCAGCGGGTTGGAGTGTCGTCTTATACATCTAAAGGTTGCAGGTTCTGAGCACATACCTAGGATGCTGGATTGATCTCTGGTTGGGGCACATATGGAAGGTGACTGATCGATATTTCTCTTTCACATCATTGTTTCTCTCCCCTCCCTCTTCCTATCTCTCTAAAATCAATAAAAATGTCTTCTTAGGTGAGGATTAAAAAAAAAAAAGACTATCTTATTTATCCAAGAGGACTGGCTCTATTATAAAGCTGCTTTATATTTACATATGATGTTTTAAGTGAAAAGGAAAAGCAACAACAACCAAAAACCAAACTCAGATGAATGGGACTGAGATATTGGGATTAGAGAGCATTTATTTAGTGGTAGCTGAGGCCCCCCCCTGACAGCTGTCAGAGGAACTTCTGCGCCAAGTTTTTCTAGGTGCCTATAATCCATGGCTTCTGAGAACTCTGTAGTAACCCCTTCTATGTTAGCTTCAGACTCTACACGTTCTGGTCTTTACCCTAAACCAGAACTGCCAGACTTCAGCCTGCTCTGGCCTTAGGGCTCTGCCATCTTATGACCAGGGGACAATCTCTGGCCAACTGTCCCAAACGTGACCCTACAAGCCATAGAAGGGCTACGCTGGTCATGTGGCCTCTTCTCCTGCAGAACTTTCAGGAAAGCTCCAAGCATTCGGAGCTGTATAGGCCATGCGGATGATTGATAGGCAGATGAACAGGAAAGAGATTTAATCTCCAAGACAACCATGGTTCAGTTGTGGGCCTGCCAAACATGCAGGCTGAGCCTGGGGGAGCGCCACCAGGGAGCAGTTAATCAGACATCAGTTTCCAGGTGTGTGGATGACCTGACTGATGACCAAACATCGAACTAAGTGTCTGGGAACAGTTCATGTGTACAAGCCTGCGACTCACAAGAGACAACAATCAATCCTCTCCTCATCCTTTAATCCACAGTCATTGCTAACAACAATCTAGCAAAATTCAGTGGGGGTTTTCTTTCTTTCTTTATTTTCTTTTCTCTTTCTTTCTTTCTTTCTTTCTTTCTTTCTTTCTTTCTTTCTTTCTTTCTTTCTTTCTTTCTCTTTTTTTGTATTCTGGTTAAATAAAGCAGGAAGGCATCTCTAGTGTTTTGTCAACAGTATTTTGTCCAGACATTCCATGCTGATTAGTCCCTGTTTGCCCTTTATTTCCCCAAATTAACTTGTGTCATCGTCTTGCACACCCATGGAACATAGTTTCCACAGGCTGCTGATGGCTGCATTTCCCTAAATCTCGCTGATTGTAGCTGTGCCCACCGGTCATCTCCCTGAACAGTCTCACCTCTGGGCCTCTCAGGGCCTATTTCTCTCTAGGTTCTTTCTCTACTTTTGTTAATAGCAGAGGGGGAAAGAATTATTCCAAGCATTTACCTTTTAGTAAAATAGAATATTCTTCTTTCTGATTTTTCAAACAAATTATTTTTTGTTTTCTTATTAAATTTAAAAAAAATAAGGGAGGGAGGGAGGCAGGAAGAGAGGGAGGCAGTCAAGTACAGAGGAATACATTTCTGCTCTTCACTAGGATTTGATCTTTTCCCAATTAAAAAAGTTTGAACATTTATATATAATGTAGCTCATTACAAAGGCAATAGAACCACATTATAGAAAAGTTGGAAAACAAAGAAAAAACCCCTATAATATCACAACATAATAGAGTTGTAGTTAGAAGGTTGGTACATTTCCTGCTAGCCTTCCTGCTAAGCACCCACATTAAAAACCTAGTTGTCATCCTACTGTATACGTAAGATTTTCTCTCTCTCTCTCTCTTTTTTTTCCCACTTAACATTCAGCCTTGGGCATTTTTTAAAAAAATCATGCTGTGTGGCATTTATATCCATAGTTTTTCTTCCAGTAGGAAAAAATAACAAAACAAAATACCCTCAGTAATTTACCTAACCATTCCTTGATTGTTTTGATAGTTAGATTGCAGTTGAAAAATTTTTACTATATCATTGAAACCCTATTGTTTAAGCATGTGCTCCCATCTACCCCTATTTTTGCATTACTTTACTAGGTTCTATTTCCAGAAGTCAGATGACCCGACAGAGCTCATTGGCATTTTAAGGTGCCTGATTCCTAATTTGAAGTTGGGTTCTAAAAGCACTGTATCCATTCAGTCCTCACTGGTTATGTTAGGGGCCCAGGGTATACCCTCACTACCATTATCCCCCTCACTACAGCTATCCCCCTTGTTTTATCTCCTCACACAAAGGTGGCTTCTCACAGCTCTGGTAGTGGGGAAGAGCCTCCCCTCACAGATTTCTTACCATTTGCCTCCAGTTTTAAGCCAAAGAAGCTTCATTTATTTTGCGAATGGTCTTCATTTGGTAGCCGATGTCTTTATTTTATTTTATTTAAAAAAATTTAGTGAGGTATAATATGTATACATAGCTTACCATTGCCCCCCCCTCCCATACATGCCCTCCCTCCCCAGAGTTCTGTGTTTGTTGGTTGTACTTATATGCATGCATACCAGTCCTTCGGTTGATCTCTTATCTTCCCCCAGGTCTCCTTCCCCTCCCCACTGTCATTTGGCAGTCTGCTTGTTTTATGGTGACTATCTCAGGACCACACGAATAGAATCCTCTCCTCCTCTGGTTCACACCCCCCCCCCCGTCCCACCGTTTCCCCGGGGCACACGGCTCTCCTGGGGCACACGGTCCCCCTGGGGCACATGGCTCACCCAGGGCACACGAACCACTGGGGTACACGGCTCACCCGGGGTACACGGCCCCCTGAGGAACACGGCTCTCCCAGGACACCAGACCCCCTTGGGGCACATGGCTCACCGGGGGCACACGGCCCCCTGGGCACACAGCTCACCCGGGGAACACGGTCCCCTGGGGTACACGGCTCACCCGGGGCACACAGGTAGCCGATGTCTTTAAAAGAGATGGTCTTCAGTCCCTCACCCAAGCTGAAGTTTGGCAGATGTTGAAGGTAGGAAGATAATGATGGGAAGACAAGTTGTGGGCCAACTGGGATCCTCAGAGGGGGATTTAGAAAGTGGATTCCAAAACTGAGTACAATACATTCAAGCATAATCTATCGAGTACTTAGATGTATTAGCCACTGTGATAGGTACGTACGGTGAGCTATACAGAGGTAAATGCTACTATAAAAGGCATTGCAGCTTCTTGGGGGAAATGACAGCCTGTGAGTAACTGTTATAAAGACTGAAGGAGGGAAAAGAGGGAGTGAAAATAAGCCAGCAGTCTGAGACCCTGGGAGAAGAATCTCTGTGCACCAGGCCCCATGTTCCAAAGCTTTGTTTTGTATGATCAAGGGCTGGGGGCATACAGAGTAGGAAGTCAATTGTGGCAGCTTCACTGAAATAAGATTAATTCTGGTTGTAAAAGAAGATAAGCCTGTTTCTGACAGGGTGGCATGTGTGTTAAATGGGGGCAGATTCATCCAGCACACGCTGTTAGCTTTTGCTCTGCAGCATTTCTGTAGTTCCAAAGACTGAGTAATCATGTTGTGTCTAACCTTGGGAAAATTTCTGACTTAAGAATAGGTTTACAACGAGCGGGTGAACATCAGAGTTCGATTAAGTAACAGATGACAGGATTGGAATATTAAGGGGAATGAGGTACTGTTTATACACCCAGGTATGCATGGGTCTTTAGATCTTGCTACATAACGCATCTCTTCTTTTACTTGTCTATTATGTAGAGTACTTAATTAAAATTGTAGTTTTAAATAAAGAGCTTTTAAAAGACTCTCTGTAACATGACAGACTAAATTAGTAGAACCGATCATCTTCAACTTCAAATATATAGAGATACTGGATAAAAAAATAAAACAACAAAATTTTTATAAAATGGCATGGGTAAACTTGAAAGAAGGAAAAGATAGCCTCACGTGTAGGGGAAGAAAGGGAAATGAGAGCTATTGTGAGTGGGTAGCTGAGGGGGAGAGCCAATGCCAAGGGAACTTATGGTGATTTGGGTTCCACATGAGACTTGGGCCTGGGCATCTAGTGTCCATATGAAGATTAGTTATGTGGCTGAAACCGGTTTGGCTCAGTGGTAGAGCGTCGGTCTGCGGACTGAAAGGTCCCAGGTTCGATTCCGGTCAAGGGCATGTACATTGGTTGCGCGCATATCCCCGGTGGGGGGTGTGCAGGAGGCAGCTGGTCGATGTTTCTCTCTCATTGACATTTCTGGCTCTCTATCTCTCTACCTTCCTCTCTGTAAAATATCAATAAAATATATTAAAAAAAGATTAGTTATGTGACTCCAGACCACTGGTAGTGGAGGAAGGAGAAACCCTGGATATAGTCTGGAAAGTAAAAAAGCTGCCCCACTCATAAAATGCAAGCTAGAAAATTATACTCATTGTCTCAAGGAAGCAACATGGAAGCCTGCCATTTGTCCAGAGCCTTAGACAGAAATTAATTGGGCAACTTCATTCCCAGGTTTGAACTACATAGAGGTATATGATCCAAATTTATGCTACCTGTCTGATGTAAAATGCCCAAGATGAGAAATTATCAAAGACCTGGTCAAGGACCATTGAAACCCTATAGGCTCCAGCAAAAGCAAATATAAAACTTCTCAACAGGAACCCTTTCACAATTCAGGGCATACAGATTCTGTAGACCCACCACCCTCAACTAAGAGGGACTCACAGTGAAAAACAGACAAACTTCATGAATCAACCCACCGCACATCAGGGTTAAGAGATGTCACAAACAGGAATTCCTATCCACTCCTGGCAGGAGTGTCAAATTGTAAAACTACACTAAAGAGCAATTTAGTAAGACCTAGTACATCAGAAGTTGAGCAGACATTACATCCAGTAAGCTCATGTATAGGTATGTGCTCTAGAAATTCTTTTATTTATATTTATGTGTGTGTGGCCAAGATGTTCATTGCCCCATTGTTTATAAAAACAATTATTATGATAATTAAATGATCACACAAATTGTCAGTCAGAATGGGAATGAATGAAGGGTGATTTATCCATATGTTAGAATACTATCAACCCATTAAAAAATGAGTGAACATAGTAGATGTATGAATCTTAAAAACATGATGTTGAGTGAGGAAGCCAAGTTTCTCAAGGATAAATATAGCATACTATTTATGCAAATTAAAAACACACAAATATTATATATTATTTATGAACATGTGCAACGTAGTAAAAATAAAAAAGACACAGAAAAAACATATTAATCTAAGAGAAGAGGTTTACTTTTCTGTGGGAGGAAAGGCAAAGAATTTCATTCAAACTTAGGTCTGACTCTTAAAAAACCATACCATATGGGCTCTCTGCAAGCCAATACATTTTTTTTTTTACTATGAAGAAAAAAAAAAAAGAAATCCTCCCAAATACCATTTTTTCTATTGATTTTTAAAAAAGAAACACGCTTTATAGATTTGGTTGAATCTCCATTTACATATCAATTTTATCCCTTCCTCTGCTCCTCCCATTGTCTTTGTATGAAGTGCTGCCTCTTTAAATACAAACCATGCTCAAATCATACATTTAATGGCTCCCAAAATACCAGGAAGGAAATGGAGGAGGCAAAATAATATAGTCATAATAAGACACTTTATTTTGGAACGAAAAATAGGGAATAGGGGAAATAATGCTGCTGCTGTTAGTGAGTATCATGTACCACAGTCTCCTGGGTCTCCCAGGAGCACCCTGATGTGCTTGGTAAAGGAAGGAGTTCCCTGTTGGGCCAAAATGACTACCTTGTTCTGCTTTGTGAGCATCTCCCTTATCTATTCTTCTCCACAACCACCTGTAATATGAGAAGTGGAATATAGTTCTTCTCTAGGAGCTGTAGTTATTGTCATAGTTCGCTTCCTGTAGTAGGGAGTCTGGGCATTGGGCTGACCGTAGGAATTGAGCAATTGCAGGCCTTTATTTTTAGGACTTGAGGTTGGACCAATTAGCCCCTCAGTTAGCTTTCCAGAACTTTCAAGGGATATTAACCAAAGTCAGAGATCTTACGGAGTTATGGTCCATGAATTTTGACCCTTTTAAAATACTGTCTGTCTCCTAGCAACAGGCTCAAGAGCTCTATTCCTGTCCCTAGCCCTGGGCTGATCCGCTTTCACCCTGTCCTCTCAAACAGTGGGTTGAGGCAGGGCTAATGTGCCTTTCACCAGGAAGGCAATTTTTTATTTATTTTTTGAGCAGCAAGTGAACCATAGGAGGTGTTGGAAGGGGCCTGGGCCATTAGCCTCACTACACATTCCTGATTTCTTCAGTCCCAATTGCCTCTTGGTTTCCCACCTAACTTCCTTTACTTACATCACACTAACTTTAGCTTTGGGAAGGTCATATCTGGCTGTTAGCTCTCTTAGAGTGCTGGCGACTGTCTCTTAACCAAGGCTCTCTCACCTTCCCTTTCTGCTTTCAGATGTCCTGCTTGTACTGAAAGAGCAACTCACTCTGACAATATGATTTCTTTTCTTTGAAGCTGAATCCCAAAGTATAACATGTGACAGTTTAACCAGACTTTTTGCAACCCCCTAACCTGAATGTGGGGAGGGTGAATCCTTATTGCACCTCAGCGCACCTAAATTCAACCACTTCCATGTAGGGCTGTCACTCATAATATCCAACTCCTAGTCCTGATTTACATATTGGTTAAGACCCTTTTGATAGCAAGAGAAAGAAAAACAATTCAAACTAGCTAAAAAAAAACCAAAAAACAAAAACAAAAACACCACACAACACGAAAAATCAGAGAAGGTATTGGCCCATGTTTAGTAAGTACAAGGTGGTAGAGGCAGCTTGAAGTGATCGAGGCTAAGTCGGGAAGTCCAACTAACATGATTAGGAGTCTGTGTATTTTTTCTCTGTCTCTTGGCTCATTTTGTCCTTGGTGTCCACTTCATTCTCCAGCAGCCTCTTTGTGTGGTTGAAAGATGGTCACCTGTAGTTCTTGGTTTATTTTGTTCTCCTAGTTGGTATTCTAGCAAATATAGAATGCCTCATCCTAACAAATCTATTAGAATGGCCTGGCTCAGCTTGGCCACATGCTCATTCCTGAATGAACCACTCTGGCTAGGGGTTGGGGTTCTCTGATTGACCAGGTTGGGGCCATGGGGATGAATCTGAAATTTAGCACCACTTGAACAACAAGGAGACAATCGATAGAAGCATAGTTTCTTGTAGAGTTTCTAGGCAGATAAGAACAAATTGTCTTCTAACGGGAGTGTTCTGAGTCATCTGCATGGTTTCATTGTCCCAAGACCATTGGAAGATCTTGACATTAGCCCGTATAATTGTTTTTAGTTCACTTTTAGTGAAGACATTTGTATAGTCAAAATCAAATTGTCACCAAGTGGTTTCCTGAAATGAAAGTGTTTATCTTTTGATGTCATGGCTCTCAAACTAGATTTTGAGAGTATTATGAATTTTGGGAGAACATATACACTTTTGTTTATTTTAATGGGGATTAATTGATACATTATTCATATTTGGAAAACACTTTCACTCTCTCAATGTTGTATGATATGGTGTTATATGGGAACCTATGGTTCCCAATGTTTCCAAATAAGATTTTTTGTTGACAGTCCCACTATTTGTGGATATCTCACAAAATAGTAATTGTACTTACAGTACCTTAGTAAAAATACATATGACAACAATTACTATGCATTCAGTAGTCTATTAAGCACAATAACATTGGTAATATTTCTTCTTTTTGTTAACCCTCACTTGAGGATATTTTCCTATTGATTTTTAGAGAGAGCGGAACGTAGGGGAAGAGTCACACACAGAGAAAAATTGATGTGAGAGAGACACATTGATTGGTTGCCTCCCACATGGCCCCCACCAGGGATTCAGCCTGCAATTGAGGCAGATTGCCTGCCACATGCCATTGACTGGAATCTACTAGTAACCCAGGACCTTTTAGTCTGAGGGCTGACACTCTACCCACTGTGCCAAAGGGAAGCATTGGTAATATTTGAAAAATAACAGTATACAATGGAAGCTGGATCTATATTTGATTAGTCTACAGGAAATGCTTGGGCACTTGTGGATTGCTTTGAGCTGCTCATGAGATGGTACTTAAGGGAAATGGGCTAGTAAGTCAGGGACTGCTGGAATAGTGTGAGTGGTGAAAAAAAGGGTTCAATCCCAGCTTTACAACTTGTGAGCTGTTTGACCTTCGGTCAGTTATTTAACCTCTCTTTAACTATTTCACTCTGTTAGATGGGAACTGGCAATAATACCACCTGTCCTCCTCAAGGTTGCTGTGAGAATTAGAGATAATATAGACAAAGCACTTGACGGAGTCCTTGACACATGATTAGCACTCAATATGGGGTAGCAATTATTGTTACCACTTTATATTGTAATTATCTATTTACTGTAAGTCTCCTTGAAAGTAGGCATTGTGTTTTGTGCCTCTTTATATTCCCAATGCCTACCAACGTGTTGACTTATGCAGGGTATGTTTACTAAGTGAATAAATAAATTATTAGAAAACTAAATGCAACCATATATCTAGTGTCTAGCCCAGTGGCTACAGCATGGTTTGTACTCCTTAAACGCACCTCTCTTATTCTCTATATCATCCAGGCGTAGGCCTGGTCTAGTCCAATAGATTTCAAAATTTAGTGTACTTGAGAATCCCCTGCAGGGCTTGTTAAAACAGATTGGTAGCCCTGAACTAAGTTTATGATTCAGTAGGTCTGAGGTGGGACCTGGGTAGTAGTAATAAGTATTGTTTTAAAGCCCTTTCCACCCAGGCTCTCAATTATGAGGTGCAAATCACTAGCCTTACCATTGGGCCTACACAACCCAACTTGGGGCTCTGTTATCATCTGCCTGTTGTCAGCTGGCAGCACTGTAGGAAACCATCTCTAACAGAAAATAATCAACATTTCAGCAAATCTGCCCTTGTATTTCTAAATTGATTATGTAGATATCATATGTTAGTCAAGTTAGTTAATAAATTGAGATTCTTCACGGGCACATTATTATTTCTCCCAGGCTATTGGAGGCCTGTAAGTCTCCTGGACAGTTGTTTTGTTTTATTAAATGTGTGTGTTTGTGTTTGTGTGTGTGTGTGTGCGTGTGTGTGTGTGTGTCTGTCTGTCTGTCTCTGTCTCTCTGTCTGTCTGTCTCCAATGCAGTGAACTTGTCTTGATTTATTTCTTATAATCCATTATATAATCAAGGGATTAACTCATTGGAGTCATAAGGGTATGGAGGGGAGAACTGCTTTTTATTTTAGAAATCAACCAACTCTTTTTTCTGTTTTTTAAAAATTCGTCATTAAGGTATTACATATGTGTCTTTATCCCCCGATTAACCAACTCTTCTCAGTAATAAAATCTTCCCAAGATCTTAAATCTGCAGTTGTGGGTGCATTAAAAGCAAGTTGCAATTACAATCATGTTTGTCTCTTGGTTGATGCCTGTGTCTTGTGCTTATTTTTCCTTGTGAACTTTAATACATGCTTAATGTGAATCTTAATGATTTGATTACAATGGCATAATTACATAATTGGAATGTATTGTGCATGCTGCTGGGAAGGCGTCTGGAAGGTGCTCAGTGAGTGACGTTACATAAACAGAATAATAATAATGGTGAGATTGAGAATGAGACTAATGAGAAAATGATTAGACAAATTTGGAAGAAATGGACACTTGTGGAAAGGAGCAGGTAGCACTTCTTTTGCTTTAATGATTGAGATTAATTTCACCTCTGAGACCGAGGCTTCTGAAAACCAAAGCTATTAGAAAGAGGTAGGTTCAGGTGGTGAGCTTTTTTTTGGAGGCCACTATGGAGACATGGGATGGGACCAAGCCCTACCTGTCCAGGCATAAAGCAAGTCAAACTGATCAACAAGCTCTGATGCACTGCTTCTTATGATTATTAAGACAGAAACAAGCTTAGTTGTATTTCTCACCACTGTTCTTGCCTTGGAATGCTTTATGTAGTCCATTTGCATATCATCAGCACATTGAGAGCTCCATTAATGTGGAATGGAACCACTTTCCCCTCCCTAGTGCAATTCCACCGTCTCTCCCTACTGCTACCGAAGAGGAATGGTACTTAGCCAATCGTTTTGTGTTCCCAGTTAATGACCACCATTAATGTGTCATTTGGGCTAGAGAAACATGTCCACTGCTTAGAGCTCTTCCCATAGTAATTGGCCTGTGCAGTGGCATCCTTAACTTGATGTTTACTGCTTGTTGCTATAATCACAATGATTATTTTTTCAACTCATTTTAAAACATAAAACATATCTGCTCATGATTCAACAAACACCTGCTAGTATATTTATTAACACCTATATATAGGTGCTAACTGCTTCATGTGATGCAGAAATTAGGAGACATAGAATTTATAGTTTACGAGTTGAAGCTTGAAGACAAGGCATTCTTGAAAAGTTAGATATTGCAGGCTATTCATTACATGGTGGGTCAGAGAAATGATTCAGAATATTTTCACTATAACCGTGCATTCTTTCATCTGTCAATTTAAAAACATTTATTGAGTTCTTATTATGTGAACAGCTCAGGGGTAGGGACAGAATACTGAGATGAACAAGTTCCTGCCTTCAGGGGAATGTTGGAAGGCAATCTGGCTATATGTAGTAAGAAAAAAAAAATGGGCACACTCTGATCCAGTCTTTTCATTTATTAGTTTGTTCCCCAGATGGACAGATATTCATGTGCACAGAAAAGGCTATGCAGTTATGGAGATCACAGTATTGTTTGTAATGTCATAATACTGCAAACAACCTAAATGTACAATTGTGGAGTATCTAAATAAACTGAACTTAAAGCCCTGTAATGAAAATTATACATAGGTTAAGCAGAATGAGATAGATCTACCAATAGATCTTAAGGATCTATTGATTAAATAAGTGGTAATTATGTATGGTATCTTTTATGAAGAAGGTAAAGCAAAGCAATCCTATGTAATAAAAGCCTAATATGCTAAGTGTCCATTCAACTAGTTGGCTATTCAGCCAATCAAAGCATAATATGCTAATGATATGCTAAGGCTGCTCAACTGCTTGCTATGATGTGCACTGACCACCAGGGGCAGATACTGACCAGTAGGTTAGCCTGCTTCCTCGATCTGGCTGATCAGGACTGAGCTGGGCGGGACAGACATGCCCTAGAGCTTTCCCATGGTTCCTCCCCAGCTGGCCAACCTCTGGTGTCTACCCCCAGCCCAGATCGTGCACTGGTGAGGTCCCTTGGCCTGTCCTGCACCCTCTTGAAATCCAGGACCCCTTAGGGAATGTTGGAGAGCCAGTTTTAGCCTGATCCCACAGGCCAGGCAGAGGACCCCACTGGTGCACGAATTCATGCACCAGGCCTCTAATATACAATAATTTTATACATTTTATAGGGGGTATAGAGGTGTATGTAAAATACAAAACAATGAGCTTGGCTGGTGTGGCTCAATGGTTGAACATCTCCACTGAAAACCACTTCCTCTGTGCAAGGATACAGGGGTTTAATTGCACCACCCCTCCATGCTTGATGAGCCTGCTTCAAACTCTGCTTTTCTTCTTAACCTCTTTAATGAATCTTTCTACCCCATTTGCCTTCTTTAGAAATCAATAAAGTCTTGAGTAGAAAGTTGTGCCTGATATTGTTTTTTTTTAAAATTTCTTTATCAATAAAGGTATTACATGTGTCCTTATTCCCCTATTAACCACCCCCCCCATTCTTACACCCCTGTTGTCTGTGTCCTGTGGTTAGGTTTATATGCATTCTCCCATTCCCCCCAACCCCCTCCCATTCTTACCCCCCTGTTGTTGTGTCCATTGGTTAGGCTTATATGCATGCAAGTCCTTTGGTTGATCTCTCCCCCTTATCCCACCCTCCCCTACCTTCCCTGAGGTTTGACGTTCTGATCAATGTTTCTTTGTAAACACTGATATTGGTTTTACTTGCTGCATTTATTGTCTCCCTGGGTTTCTGGAATCATATGTCCTGGTATCTTGGTAGTTCTGAACAGCAATTTTTATCTCCCTGTATCATGACACTGCCTAAAGTTCTATTTAGGTTCTCAGGTTTTTCACTACTTCCTGCTTGACTTACAGCATCACTTAAGAGGTGTCAGGTGCCTTGGGAGAAAAAGTGGGGCAGAATATTAGGACTCATCTCAATGAATTTTCCTTCTCTCCAGGATAGTGGGTCTTTAAGTCCTAGGGCCTGATGAGTCTCTGGTGCCTTAAAACATATTTTTCGGTCCCATTTTTAAGTTAGTCTTGGCAGGAAGGTGACTGTGCTACAACAGAAACAGATGTCTCCATAAGTATCAATGTAATGTGCTTTTAAGAGGAAGTCTGAAATACTGAGTGCGGCCCAGCTCAAGGGACAGTCTTGTAATTTAGGACCCAGCTGTATTCTGTGGTAGCCACAGCTGTGTTGTTAGCCAGCCATGTCCTCTTCAAAGTTAGTGTTTCTAGGCCTTTCTCAGGGACCAGGCCTTGGCTCATGCCATTGAGGGAACTGATTCTCTGAGAAGAGAATGTGGTTCGCATGTGCTCCTACTTCAGGTTTGCACTGGAGTTCTGGGGTCTGAGTCCTTTTTTTATGGCATTCAGGGCAAAGCTTGGGTATATCTTAGCAAAAAATAAAATATATAAACACAAAACTACATATTACAATAGGGGAGTTCTCCTGGGTTTCAAGGTATATATCTCTCTAGGAGTTTTTATTCTGTTTCTTCTATTTTTGAATGGCAGATTTTAGCTGACATAATTTCCTGAATTGTAGGCATTGAATTCAATCTTTGGACTCTTAGGTCCTTTATATTAATTCAGACTCACTACGTTGAACCCTCAAAGAATCACAACTATGTGGAGGGTGGGTGAATGTAAACATGGCCAGACAAAGAAAGGCCAGTATAGGTAATGGGCCTGCAAACCAGTCGGTCGAGAAGATGATGTTTGGTCTACCTAGTAATGGGAGGGTGGGTGAAGTCTCTCCTAGCATGTGATGGTAGGATCTACAGGTAAGGGTGGGAGATGAGGGGATGGATCTATACATTCCTTATTTATTTTTTCTTTTAATCCTCACCCGAGGATGTTTTTCCATTGGTTTTTAGAGAGAGTGGAAGGCAGAGAAAAAGACAGAGAGAAGTATTGATGTGAGAGAAATACATCAATTGGTTTCCTCTTGCATGAGTCCCGGCCAGGGCTTAGGCTAAGGAGGAGCCTACAACCTAGATACATGCCCTTGACTGAAATCAAACCTGGAACCCTTCAGTCCACAAGCCAATGCTCTAGCCCCTGAGCCAAACTGGCTAGAGCAACCTACACATTCTTTATGAAATGGGGAAATTCAGAGATACACCACAAGTCACTTCACAGCTTAGGACCTCAGTTTTTTGAATGGTTTAATGTAGAATTGGGAAGGCAACCCTGGGCCTGGGAATGTCTGAGGTCAGAGATGCTGTAGGTTGAAGCCATTTTTCATCCTTAGCTCCTGAACTTTATTATCATCTTAAAAAACCATTCCTGGATAACCTGAAGCCCACTCCCTGAGATAGGTTCACTTTTCTCCTAGTTGATATGCAAAGTCCATGCGAATCCAAGAATTTGATCTATTCTAACTAAATGTGAGGGATGATTGAAAAGCTCTAGTATTGAATCTCACAAAGTACTAAAAGCTCAAGGACTAGGAGGGCCTTGAGAAGAAAAACACCTTTCTCTGGGTTTGGAGCTGGTGGAGATGAGCCCTGATGGTTTCCATGGGTGGGCTTGAATGAATCTAAATTGAGAAAGGACTGACAAATGTTGGCCTGAGGAGAAAGGGTGTTCTGTTTCTGAGGAAAGCCTTATTTGTAATACCCGTTTTGGAGCTCAACTACACACATCCAGTGCCCTGTCTCCTATATCAACAAGATGAACACTATTATGTTAATAAAATCTTCTATTATTCTAGAAGACAGACATGCTTTTTCCTTCTTAAAAATTTGTTCCAGGATCCCAAAGACCATGACTACTGAAAAGGGGGTACTGGCATCTACATAATAAAAGAGTAACATACTAATTGACCATCCCTTTGTGATGACCACCAGCCAATCAGGAGTGAGTATGCAAATTAATCCAACAAAAAATGGCAGGTTAATCTGCATATACTGGTGCTGAGTGGTCAGGGGTGGGACAGGATGCTTGTGTTGTTGCCATGGTGATGATGCAGGCGGTCTGCACCACCCCAGCTGCTTGGGGCCTCTGAGCAGTGTGGGAAGGCAGAAAGGAGGCTCTGGGCCAGAGCAGAAAAGTGATGCCAGCATCTAGGGGAAGGAAGGCCCATTCTTGCATGAATCTTCATGCATCAGGTCTCTAGTTAATAATAACTAAGGGAGGTAAAGTACCAACATTCTATGTGCTAGGTGTGTATTAGGCACATTGTGTAAGTTGCCTATAAACAAGCCTAGGTCTTTGACATGGATGCTTTGCATCTGTACCATCTTGCCTCATGCTTGGTCTTAAATATTGCCTTAAAAGAATGCTGTGTTCTATTCTTTTCAAAACTGTGTTTCAGATACATGTATCTGCAAAATTGTAGGCTGACTTCCTCTGTCTTCCTGTTTCCCACTGAGCCTGGCATGGACTGGGTACTCTGTAAGCTTTAAATGAATGTTTGATGAATGAATGGATCTCCATGGAAATAGAGCTGACAGTGACAGAGAGCTCCATCTTTCTGCCTCCCAGCTCCCTGGCCCTTCTGATCCCAATTAGGTTGTGCCTGCAAAGATAAGCATACCGGAGAGGATTTCAGCCAAGTTTTTCTCAGGCACATATTCTACCTGCATTGATGTTAGGAGCCACCATGGAAAAGTTATGCTATTCATGTGAAAATCACGAACACTTAAACCAGGAAGCTGGTTAAAAACAACAAAATTTGGACCTTGTTGTTTAATACTTCAGAGGCCTCCATTTCCTAATGAAGAGATTCTTAAACTTGATCATTCTTTAAATTTGGACAAAATGAGGTTTTTAAAATAGTAGAAGCTTGTGGTTTAATCTGGCTTATTGGGTCTGGGAGGGGGCCAAAAAGTCTGTGTTTTAAAAAACAGTGCCTAGGAGATTCTAGATGATTCTGATAACGTGATTTGGGCCACACGGTAAAGTAAAGCTCCTCAGGATGGCAGGCAAAGACCTTTATAGGTTGGTTTTCCTTGTCCACCTCTTCTGCTGTCTCTTGGTGCTCATTTCAGCTTCTGCATATCCCTCTGCCCTTCTACCAACACACATGTACATACACATGCACATAGAGACACACACACAGACATATACTTTCACACATAAAGAAATTTACAGACACATCTACACACACAGACACACTCACACAGACACACTCACTCATACAGATACACTTAGACATTCAAACATAGACATACACAAAACCCAACACACACAGTGCTGTTGCTTCCATTTGTGCCTTTGTACCCTCTATTGGATAGAACCTATCCCTTTGCTTAGGACATACTTCCCTTCCATCAACCCAACTGTGATGGGTTTATGAGTCACTTGGTGAGGCTATAGAATCTAGTTATTTGATTAAACTATTAATCAATTATATTGTTGTTCTGAAGGTATTTTGTAGATGTGTGTGACATCTATAATCAACTGACTTTCACTAAAGTTGATTTTCCTTGATAATGAATGAGCCTCTTCTAATCAGTTGAAAGGCCTTCAGAGTAAAACTAAGGTTTCCTTGTGGACTTGAGTTTGTATATCAAGTTGCCACCAAATGTTCCAAGATATCCAGCTTCTGCATATTCCTCTGCTCTTCTGCCAACACATATGTACACACACACATGCAATAGAGACACACACTCACACAGACATATATTTTCACACATAAAGAAATTTATAGATACACCTACACACACAGACACACTCACACATAGACACTCATATTAAAGAATTTTGGAGAGTTAAAAATTGAATATATATATATATATATATATATACACACATATAAATTGAATATATATATAAAATATTTAATTTACCCTACTAATTATATTTAATTGCCATTAATAATAGTTAATAACTAGCAGCTAGAATTTATTGAGTATTTACCATATGCACAAATCCCAATGGCACTAATTAATTTCATCTTTACACAATTTAGTTGGTGAATATCCTGTTCTTCATTGTATAGATGAGAAAAACTGATGCATGTCAACCAAGGTCAGATTTATACTCAGACAATCTGACTCCAGAATCCTTGGTCTCATCTACTCTGTTATAATTTTGAATAATATACTAACTATACCTTGATTTCTTATTGCATTTTCTTTTTTCAATATCTTTTAGAGTAATTTCAACTATATCCCTTTCGAGAACAACTTTGGATAAGGTAAATTACACTAGAAAATCCATTTGCTTTACTTCTTCAAAATTCTATACTAGACATTAGTTTAAAAAAAACACAGTAATGTATGGTCCTAATGCTTCTATTTTTGAAAATTGTTCTAAGACTTTTGCATAATCCTGTATTTAGAAACCTGCTCTTATTTTGCCCTGTTTCAATTTTCATAATTTATTGGAAAGTGCATGTTATATTGGCTTTTTGCTCTATACATTTTGTAGTATTATTGGCCGAAAGCAATATAATTCTGGCCTGACCTTATTAATTCATATTTGATGCCTCCAAGTGTGAGAGACTCCAATGGAAATGTATAGGCCTACAGATTAACACAACCTAATTATGTTTGCTATTTGCCCAAAGATCAAGAGTGAGATTCATACCCGAGGTGACTTGGCACATAGAACCCAGAAGAATGAGCAACAAACATCCCAGATATTGATGTCCCTCTAGGTTACAAGCCAGTCCACATGAGCTCAGTGCCCAGAAAGTGGGACTCACATGTAGGCCACCTCTGCTTCTGTCCCCATTTAGGGCGGGACAATGGCCTGAAGTGTTCCCTGCATCAGTCTCCCAGCCTGGCCTTATTCTAGTTGCCTTCACCTGTGCAATGGTCTTTGCAAGTTTGTCATCCTTAGTACTCCAACTTGGGGTATGGGGCATCATCCCAAATGTGCCCCCAGACTTATGCTGCAAAGGGGCCTGAGCATACATACTGGGTTTGACTCCTGGCTCTGAGACTAGATGGTGTGCAGTGCTGGGTGTATTTCTCAGTCTTGCTGAGTCTTAGTTTCTACATTTGTAAAAACAGAGCTAATGTTCACTTGCTGGGATGTTAGGTTTAATTAGATTAGTGCTGTGTTACATCTGGGCTCCCACAAATGGTAGAGAGAAGCCCAGAGGGTGGGTGTCTCATTCAGCCTTTGGAGGGTATCAGAAAGGGCTTCCTGGAGGAAATGATACCTAACCAGAGCCTTAAAACATAACAAATATAAGTAGCCTGGTCAAAAATGTGTGTGGTCAGAAAGGGGATGGCACAGCCTGAGATGAGGAAAGCCTAGATGCAAAATGACACAAGCAATCTGTGCCTAGGTCGGTGGGCTAGAGGGTCAGAGAAGTGTGAGGCAAAGAATGATGAGGGATAGGACTAGAGAGGTACCCAGGACTCTGTTAGACAAGAGTAGGTAGAAAGGTTTGGAAACCCTCACAAATTAAGTGTTTGTCCCGATAAAGGCGAATTGACTATTGATTTAGAATTTTTGAATACCAGAGTGAGAGGGACCTTCGAGATGACGTTATCGTGCAAATAGAAAAATTGAAACCCAGGAGATCCACGTGTGCGGAGGACAGAGTTAATTAGTGGCAGGCCATGCACACAGCCTTTTTCCTCCTCATAGGCCGGACATGCCATGTTCATACTCCCCCTCCCTTCCTCTCTCAAGAAGGGTCTCTACCACTTGGAACATTCCTATTTCTGCTGCTGTCTGTGTAGTTGGTTGACAGCTCTGACAGCCCATATCATGTATTCCTCGTTTATTTTTGTTTCTCTTGTTTTCTGTTTATCAAAGTAACACTTGGCCTTGGTTTTAAGAATGAAACAGTGCCACGATGTGTTACTAAAATACAGCAGTGGAAGCCTCCCCAGGACAGTCTTTTTATGGCATAGATCGGCTGTTTAGCCTCGTGGTATGTCTTCCTCCCAGGAAAGGGATATGAAGGGAAGTTGGTGAGTGGAAGATAGCATTAGGGTGCAGTCTCTGGGACCAGACTTCTTGAGTTTGAATGCTGATCTGCCATTTTCTTAGTCATGTGACCTTGGATGAGTTGCCAGTGACTCACACTTTCTGTGTTCTCTGTGTTGTGTAAGATGCTGCAAGGGATACAAAGAGGGCTCTAGGACCACCCTGGCCCTCAAGGAGCTCTCAGACCACTGGGAGAGGGAGCCAGCAGACAAACTTGAAGTCCCTAACAAGTCGTGAGAAGACTTGTACCTCCACTGGGAGTCAGATGAACCAGGGCCCAAGTTCCAGCACTGTCATCTTCTCTGAGCCTCACTGTTCCTCCTGAGAGGTGGTAATAAATGCCTCTTTCACAGAATCATTGTAAGGATTAAATGAGATTAATGGATAAAAGGCGGAGGAGGTAAGGAATCCATCATGGCACCGTGGAACAAGAACAGGACCTATCCGTAGACAGATTTTGAAAAATTCCTGGAAGATAGAAAGCAGATGGGATCAGATTGCTGAAACATAAGGGCAGAAAAAAAAGCCATAGCCTATAACACAGACAATAGAAAACTACTGTGGAAGTAATAGAAATTCCAGAAATATTTTAAGCTCAGACTCAACAAACAGACCAGGAGGGGCTTTGGGGCAACCATCAGGTTAATTAATAAAGCTTAGTATTTGGAACAGCTGAGCCCACCAGGCCCTTTCCCTCCCCATGTCAACTGAGCAGACAGCATGGATAATGTTTATACCCAGGGTGAAACTTCCAGAAGGGGAGACACGCAGAGAGTCAGAACACAGCGAGAAGTAACCCCAGACAATTAAAAAGAAAGAAAAAAGAAAGAAGGAAAGACAGAGAAAGAAAAGAAAGTGGGAAAGAAAAAGAGCAAGGCTGATTCTTGCATTTACCCCCAGAATAAACTCTGAGAACAGCTGTCTGAAGCAGGAGGAGGCCTGACTCAGGAATATCAGATGGGCAGTTGGGCCAGAGAGGGAGAGAAATGACTCCAGATGACTTACCCTACAGGAGGAGAGAGACCCCACCCTTCTCAGAAGGCAAGGGAGCTACTAGCTTGCAATTCCTGCCCTCCACCCTGCCCCCCACCCCCGCCTCTGGCCCCCCAAGTCACCCAAGGCAGCTGGAATCAGCACTTACATACTCAGGCAAAAAGGAGTTTCAAATTCAAGTGCAAACAATAGTTTAGAATATCCAAACATTTAAGGAAAACAAACATCATTAAAGAAAAAAAAAAGAACCAAAGTCAACAAAATAAAATAGCTAATGCCTTTGGGAGGGGAGAAATAACTTTAAATATTCAGACATGAGGTGCTGGTACACCATTAATTAAGAATAAGTGGTATAAAAAAGAATTTATTAGGATTCTGTAATCACCAACTAGTTTTTAAAATTTAACAGATGTGCCAAATAGCAGAATGGATACGGATGAAGAATGAATTCATGAATTAGAGAGTAAATTTTAAAAAAAGGAAAATAGAAAAAAAATAAAATAAAAAGGAGAGACCAGAGAGCCGGTAAGAGACAAAATAAATGATATGAGAAAACTTAGAACTGAAACAAAAATCACAAGTTTTCAGATTGAAAAGGGTCACAGAGAGACATCCAAATGAATGATCAAAAATTGACAACTGTATACATACTGGTGAAATTCATGGGACCTCCATAATAAAAGAAAATAACGAAAAACTTCAGGGGAAAATGTAACAGTTTACCTATAAAGGAATAGGACTCGGGTGGGCATCACATTTCTTTGCTAATCCTGGAAGCTCAAAGCCAATGGTATCAAAGCTAGTTTCTAAGAGGAAATCAATTTGAAATTACAGTTCTGTGCTGTGCAGATGTCTGTGGCCATTCATCTCTCAGCCCAGGTCTGACCTCCCCCTGCGCCTGCAGTGGATATTTCTCTGCAAGCTCACTGCTCTGGTCACTTTTGGCCCTTCCTTTTCTGTGGTAACCGTGGAGGTGTGCCACTCAAATCCCCTTCAACAGAACATGCTGCGGGGAACAGTCTGGGTGGTAGGATGCCCTCCTTCAGGGTGCCATGCATGCATTACATCAGAGTCCTCTTTGTGGCGCTGTGTCCTCAATAAAATGGACAGATGAGCCCAGGAAATAAGGGGTGAAAGCAGCTGTGGCTCCATTTACCTTCACTCTCGACTCTTTGGGGATTTTGTGCTTCTTGTGCCTGGAACTTCAGACACTTCAGGCTCAGAGTCTCCATCCCCAGGGGAGGTACACTCTTATCAGGGGATGGAGTGAGGATCCCACTAAACATTAGGTTATACCATAGCCAAAACTGGTGGGACACCCTGCACCCAGGGACCAGCAGGTAGGAAGGGAAATCTATTTGCTGAGCTAATTGGCAAATTAGTGGAGGGAGAAGGGGCTTTTTTTTTAACTGATAAATTTACTCACATTTGTAGTCATTGCTGATATATTTGGATTTATTTTTATATTCCACTTACCATGATTTCTCTTCCTCCCTTTTCCTTATTTAGTATTAATATTTTTTTCATTCTTTCCCTCATCAAATTTATATGGTATATTTCTGTTCTTTTAGTGGCTAGTCTTAAATTTTAATAGGCATTCTTGTCTTAACAAAACCTTATAGTTTATCAGGATTGCTACCTTCTTTCTTTCTTTTTTTTGTTTAAATATATTTTATTGATTTTTTTACAGAGAGGAAGGGAGAGGAATAGAGAGTTAGAAACATCGATGAGGGAGAATTATTGAACAGCTGCTTCTTAGGGGATGTGCCCGCAACCAAGGTACATGCCCTTGATCGGAATCGAACCCGGGACCTTTCAGTCCGCAGGCCGATGCTCTATCCATTGAGCCAAACTGGTTTCGGCACTACCTTCTTTCTCAACACAAGGATTATAGAATGCTTGGCTTGATCATTCTCTTCTGATCTTACAAATTGTTTAGAGTTGTGGTTCCACCTTGTTTTTGTTTTTTTTTAAAATTCCTCCCATCATTATTGTTATTATTGCTTCATACTATTGATGGGAGTTCTGATTTGTAGCCATGATTCCTTTGTTCCCATTCCTACTGGGTTCAGTTTTCTACTTCCTAAAGCTATACTCTTTAGGATTATGTTTAGTGAGGGACTCTGGGTGTCAAACTCTCTAATTTATCCTTATTTATTTCATCCTCATTTGTGAATAGAAGTTGAGAAAGACAAAAAGGAAAAGATCTCCTAACATCTGGGACTGATCTAACTTCACAGTCAGGCTTCAGTATTATGATAAACCGATTTGATGCTTACAGCTAAGCCGTGTTGTTCTCTTGTTGGCCATAAACAGTCTCACACAAATGCCACTTAGACAGGTCACTGTATAACTCACAGAATACCGAACATGCCTCTCTCCTACTAAAAAGTGACTGCAATTTCTTTACCAATTACTGCTTATCCTCACTCCCTAGAGATAAATATTGAGATACCCAATCATAGAATTGCTCCCACTTTCTGATAACACCCCAACCACAATAGCCCTCCTCAAATTACCAACCAAACTCAACTCCTATAATAGATTATTTCTAGCACCATTTTACTGAGACATATCATGCTTCTTTTTTGCTGTAACAAGTAATAAATACAACTTGTTCAACTATAGGTGTGTTCCCTGAGGACTTTGGCTGAGGGGCATTGACAAAGTTTAGCATGGTTCAAAATTTTGGATTGATAGTTATTTTCCTTCCGAACTTGGAAAATACTATCATATTGTCTGTAACTTCCTTTGTTCCTATTGGGAGATATCAGGGTATTTTTGCTTGCTTCTGAGGGTAATTTATCTTTTCTCTAGTTGTCTTAAGATCTTTTTGTTTCTTTTTGTGTAATTTCCTTTTGATATGTCTACCTATAGATTTATTTTTATTTATTTTGCTTGAAACAAATTATGTTTCCTGAATCTGAGATTTAATATCTTTCATCAGTTCCAGGACTTTTAAAACCATTATTTCTTTGAAGATTGCCTTTCTGCATTCTTTTCCTTCTCAGGGATGATATTCTTCTTGGGGGATAAATCTTATTCTATTCTCCATTTCTTTTGGCTTCACTCATACTATTTCCACTTGCCAATTCCTCTGTATTAGTTTCTGGGTAATTTATTTAGATTCATCATCTAGTTCACTATTCTCTCTCTCTGTAATTTGTTGATTAACCCATCCTTAAAAATTTTAGTCTAAATGATATTTTTCCATTTCTGAAAGTTCCTTCTAATTCTTTTTAAATTTAGTATTTTATAGTGTCTTGTTTTTATCTCTTCCTAAAAGTTTCATTGTTTATTTCTTTATTTTAAACTTGCTTATTTTATAAGTCCATAGCACACAATTCTTATATTTATATTAATAGTTTGCCTAGTCCTATATTTTTTATTTCTTCTGATTCTTGCAAATGGTGACATATATTCTTTGTAGGATCTTGTGTTTGGCAGCACTTTATATGTGTGTTTTTTTCAGAGAGGTTTATACTTTGCCTTTGCAATCTAGGGTCAGTTTTACCTCCTGATGACTCTTATAGAAGAAACCCCTTTACTATTTTGTTAAAATGCAGGGTTGATAGCCATGTTTCCTCTCACTTTTGGTTTATCCAAAAACATTTTTATTTCATATTAATTTTGAAGAATAATTCTCAAGATTTAGAATTCAGGGTTGGCCATTAGTTATTTGATTTTTTTCCTGGTAATATTAAAAATCACTCCATTGTTCTAGCTTTTATCATTTCTGTTATACGTATAATCAAATAGCCATCTTCATCTCCTATGAAGGTAATGTGTCTTTCTTTTTAGTCCATTCTTTTAAAAATATTTTATTGATTTTTTTCAGAGAGGGAGGGAGAGGGATAGAGAGCTAGAAACATCAATGAGAGAGAAACATCGACCAGCTGCCTTCTGCACACCCCCTACTGGGGATGTGCCCACAAACAATGTACATGCCCTTGACCGGAATTGAACCTGGGACCTTTCAGTCCACAGACCGACGCTCTATCCATTGAGCCAAACCGGTTTCAGCTTCAGTCCATTCTTAAGGTATTCTCTCTCTTTTCCCTTTCCCCCCCACAAAACTCCCACCTTCTGTTGTTAGCAGTCTCACTATGATGTGCCTAGGTGTACATTTCTTTGACTTTTTCCTGTTAAGGGTTAATAGAGTGTTTAGAATCTTTAGATTTGTCTTTCATCACTTTGGGAAAATGTTGGTGATTCTTCTTTTTACATTGCTTTATCTCATCATCTCTCCTTTCCCTTCCAACTGAATATATGTAGGAAATTCTCATTATCTAATAATCTAATAAAAGAGTAATATGCAAATTTTCTTTCTTTTTTTATTGATTATAATACCACATAATTGTCCTAATCCTCCATTCACATCCCAAACCCCTCCCTACATATGTCCCCACCCCCCTGTTGTCCATGGCCACTGGCTAGGCCCATATGCATTCACACAAGTCCTTTGGTTGATCTCTTCCCCTTACCCCCACCCTCTCCTACTTTTCCTCTAAGGTTTGAGAGTCTGATTGCTGCTTCTCTTTCTCTGGGTCTGTTTTTGTTCATCAGTTTATGCTATTCATTATTTCCTCTAGATTTGTGAGATCATGTGATCTAAGAAATACCCTTGTAAAAACCTAAACTGCAACAAGCCATAATGGTTATGCTGAGAGGCAAATGAATCAGTCTGTAGTGAGTTCCTTTCTGGGCCAACAGTTCTTTTGAGTCCCAATTTCAATGTCAAATAGTTCCTTATGTGTACATGTCAGCCATGCTATTTCAGATCTGGTTGGTGGACAAATTGTGGTGATGCAGGTCCGACAGTCTTTGTTTTGGTCCTGGGCATCCTTCAGTAACACGCAGCTGCTGCCTGCTGGTATGGTGAGGCGTCGACAGCATCTTCCATCTCTGAATTGTGTCTCTTCTGTCTTCATGGCTGGAGCACTTCTGTATATTCCTCTCTAGGATTCCAGATGGTCTCGGAGTTGTTTTCTGAAAATATACAAACATATTCTCGACCAAAAGTTAATAAAGGGATACTTTCTTTAAATTTGACTTGGGGTTCTTTTTCATTTTTTCCCCCCAAATAATTTTCCTCTGGCTTGTTTTGACACTATGTGTGCATTTTGACACCATATGTGTATTTTCATTGCTGTTATCGTTTCGAATGAAGGTTAGTTTTCTAAAGTACACATTTTTTTATATGTAAATTATTCTCAGGATATTTTTTCTTACATGATATTCTTCCACTGTCACCCCATTTTTTAATTTAAATAATAGACTTTTGGAAATTTTATAATGTAGTTTTGATAGCTTTTACATTTTAATTATTTGAGCTACACTATGACTGCTTTAGGTTCATAATATGTTGTGCAATTTTACCATGAGATGCTCTGCCAATAAGAATTTTTGTTAACACTTTAGGAACAGCTTTTTGTACAGTACAATCAGTTTTTCTAGAATATTCATTTATTTCCATTAGCCACATTAATTTCCTCTGAGAAATTGGCTACTATTCATCTGTCAAACTCAATACTCTAGCAACAATATTATTTACCATGTGTTTACTAGTGGAATTGATTATTTGCCTTCTTGAGAAGGGCCTGAGCATTCCTGCTACTAGGCTGGACTTGGATATTAAAAACCCACTTGCCCACACCATGGGTACAAGACCTTTCAAACAAGTCTTGTTGCAGTGAGAGGGTAGCTGTTGTCAGCCAAGCCTCTGTCTGTTACCTGGGTCCCAATTTGAGCTGTGCATGGGAAATGAAGCAGCCATGGGGGCAGGAGACCTCCCTCAGAATGGGAGAAGGTTCAGGCACCTGTCACGTTGCAGGAGGGATGGTAAGGGTCTGTGCCCCACCTCTGTTGACCCCTAAGTTCTTTCCTGATGGCCCCTCTGCGACTGTGCCTGTCTTAGGTGGTTTCTTTCCTGAGGAATCTTATCTGTCTCTGGCTAATCAGCCAGCTCTGGAGTAATATGCAAATTAACCATCACTCTGCCACACCCACAAGCACACCCACCAGCCAATCAGGAGATAATATGCAAATAAACCAAACCAAGATGGCTACGGCCACAGAGAGTAGGAGGGAGGCTTGGGTTTCCCTGGCAATGGAGGAAGCCAAGCCTTCCGACTGCCCTTGCCAGCCTAGGCCTCCACTCAAGGCTACAAAATTTAAATGATAGAAGATTCATAAATCCAAATAGAAATGGTGACAGCCATGGAGCTGGAAAGAGCAGGAGGCTAGGGTTGTCTCCGGCGATGAAGAAAGCCAAGCTTTCTATACATCCTGGCCTGCCCAGGCCTCCACTTAAGGCTACAAAGTTTCAATTATAGAAGATACATAAGTCCCAACAGAAATGGCTGCTGCCATGGACCAAGCAGAAGGCTTGGCTCTGTTCCAGGCTACAAAGTTTCAATTGTAGAAGATAAACCCCAGATACCAGGGCCTCCACTTGGGTCACCAGGGACATGGCCGGCCTGCAAACCATTCCAGGCCCCTTGCCCAGGCCGCCCCAAGGGAACACCCTTCAGGGCAAGCCAGCTGGCCCCCTCCCGTGCACCAGGTCTCTATCCCATCTAATAAAAGAGTAATATGTAGATTGACGATCACTCCAACACACAAGATGATTGCTCCCTGTGGTCAAAGATCCTGCCCCCATGTTGACACAATATGGCTGCCACAAGATGTCCAGTAGGGGAGGACAGTTGGAAGGGACCAGGCTTGCAAGGGAGGGCAGTTGGGGGCAATCAAGCCTGCAGGGGAGGGCAGTTAGGGGTAACCAAGTCAGCAGAGGAGGGAAGTTGGGGGTGACTAGGCCTGCAGGGAAGGGCAGTTGGGAGGGATCCAGGCCTGCAAGGATGGGCAGTTGGAAGGGACCAGGCCTACAGAGGAGGGCAGTTAGGGGTGATCAGGCCTGCAGGGGAGGACAGTTATGGCAAACAGGCTGGCAGCGGAGCAGTTAGGCATCAATAAGGCAGACAGGGGAGTGGTTAGGGGGTGATCAAGCTGGCAGGCAGAAGCGGTTAGGGGCAATCAGGAATGCAGGCAGGCGAGCAGTTGGGAGCTAGCAGTCCTGGATTGTCAGAAGGATGTCCGACTGCCTATTTAGGCCCAATCCACTGGGATCCAGCCTAAACAGGCAGACATCCCTCAAGGGGTCCCAGATTGGAGAGAGTGCAGGCTGGGCTGAGGACTACCCCCCCCCCCTGCACAAATTTCATGCACTGGGCCTCTAGTTTTTCATATTTCTCTACTGGTCTTTTCTATAATTTTCTATCTTTCCCCCTTTTTATGTGCTTGTGGATTTTCTATTGGCCTATATTTCCCTTTCTTAAGCCTGGTTTCTTCTTTTCAAGCTATAGTTTTACTATATTTGTTTTATTTTCTAATTTAGTAATACTCTTTTGTTGTGTTTATTCTTTGGTAAATCCATCTAATGTGTTCTTCATTTTGAAATATTGTATTTTTCTATTTTTAGAATTAATTTCTCATTAATTCTTATTAATAGATTAAATATTTTGATTGATATCTTTCTCTAGAAAAAATTTACCAATCACCTTAATGAAATTGGGCATTGACCTCACACCTATCAGAATGGCTGTTATCAAAAGATAAGAGAAAGCAACTGTTAGTGAGAAAGTGGAGAAAAGGGAACTTTTGTATTATTGGTGGGAATGTAATTTGGTGAAGCTCCCCCCATTTAAAAAGAAAACTATCATATGACCTAGCAATCCCACTCTGCATATTTACTAGTATCTAAAGAAAATGAAAACACTAACTAAAAAAGATATATGCACCCCTATGTTTATTGCAGTATCTATACTAATAAAAGGATAATATGCTAATTGGACTGGATGTCTTCTGGATGACCTTCCGGACAAAGCCATGGTGGTGGGGTGAGGCAGAGGTGGTTAGGGATGATCAGGCCAGCAGGGGAGCAGTTAGGGGCATCAGGTAGGCAGGCAGAGTGCTTATGGCCAATTAGGCAGGCAGGCAGGCAGGCAGGAGAGCGGTTAGGTGCCAGTGTTCCCAGATTGTGAGAGGGCAGCCGGACATCCCCCAAGAGGTCCCAGGTTGGGGAGGATGCAAACGGAGCCAAGGGCTCCCTCCCATGTACAAATTTTGTGCACTGGGCCTCTAGTTATTTATAATAGCCAAGTTACAGAAGCAATTTAAATATCCATTGATGTTTCTTACTAATAAACAAAATGTGATTTATATCACAAAATGAAATATTATTTAGCCTAAAAAGAAATAAAATCTTGCCATTTGTGACAACGTGGATGAAACATGAGAGCATTATGCTAAGTGAAAAAAGACAGAGAAAGACAAAAACTGTAGGATTTGACTTTACATGTGGAATAAAAAAAACAAAACAAAAACCAAGCTGATAGGTACAGAGAACCGACTGGTGGTTGCCAGAAGTGGGGGATAGGAGCCAGGTGAAATATGTGAGGAGGGTCAAAGGTACACACTTCTAGTTTTAAAATAAATAAGTCATGGGGACATAATGTCTAGCATGGTGACTATAGTTAATAATTCTATATTGCATATTTGAAAGTTGCTATAGAGTAGATTTTAAAAATTCTCATTACAAGAAAAACATTTTTGTAGCAATGTATGGTAACAGATGTTAAGTAGACTTATGGTGGTGATCATTTTGCAGTATATATCATTATTGAATCATTATGTTGTACATCTGAAACTAATTAAAAACATAAGGATTGTGCTGAGTTACAACTGAGTTGCAAGTATTTTCTAATACCATACAAGGAAACTTAAGTATATTAACTACAAATTGTTCATTTAAAATTTTTAATTATTAAATAAATTATCATTTTAAGTAATATTAGAGTCAAATTTTAGGTATACACTGACATCTTTTTGTCTCGTCATAAATACATTCACTGTGTATATAACTTGGGTTTTCTATCATGCTAAATAGTAATTGATTTTTAGTTACTCTGAGTATTCCTTTGCCCATTAATTCAATCATGTATGTATTAAGCTTTAGTACCAGACACTTTTCAAGGCTCTCAAAGTTTAGAAAGGGGAATGACACATGCACAGTTACATTTCAGGGTAAAATTCAATTGATGCCAAAAGGCAGGGCTTTCAACATCTTTTTCTTTTTTCCCATCACTGACATATGACCTGGACAAGCATGAGGCAGACTAAAGCATATGGGTAATTCCATAGCAGCTGGCTATCAGTCCACCATTGCTCTTACACTTAGGAGAACACACTGGCTGACAAATGTCTCAGAAACCATTTGGGGATGCTGCTTCTTTCACAATGGTTGTCTCCTCTGTGGGAATGGCCTGAAAAAAAAAATAAAGAGGGACCTCCCGGGGCCATGTGTGTGCTAAGTGGCTCTATATGTCCCCTTCTCTGCTTTCTGCAGTAAGAGAGAAGAAAGCCAAATAATTCAGCACGGTGCCCCAGTGTGGTGGCTTAAAAACATGCCTGTAAATTTTTTTTGACACTCTTTCCGCTAGAGGTAGCGTATATTTCCTTTCCCCTTGAATCGGAGTAAGCTTGTGACGTGCTTGTAACCAATAGAGTACAGAAGGTAATACATTACGTGCCTCCCAACAGTAGGTCATAAAACGCGATGCAAGTTCAACCTTGTTAACTGGAAAAAATTGTGCTGGAGCCTGAGCAATCATGTAAGAAGCTCCATTACGTGAGATTGCCGTGTTGTGAGGAAGCTCATGCCATACGGAAAGGCCATGTGCACATGCTCTAGTTGACAGCCCCAGCTGAGGTCCCAGATGGCAGCTAACGTCAGCCACCCAGGCATGTGAGGCCACAAGTCTCCAGATAATTCCCGCCCCTCCCTGGCCATCTAGTCACCTCCAGCCACCGAGTTCCCAGCTGAGGACCCAGACATCATGGAACGGAGCTATTCCCACCGTGACCCGTTCAACATTCCTGACCCACATAATTCGGGAGCATGAGAAAATGGTTGTTGAAGTCATTAAGTTTGGGGATAAATGTTAGGCAGCAACAGTGACTGGAATATCCAATAACCTTCCAATAAATCTCTCTTTTGGCCTAAGCTAGATTGAGTTAGATTTTTGTCTTTTCTGATCAATAAGACCTGATTAATTTAGCAAAGAGGTGAAAGTGAATGTTATGGTAGAAATAACCTTTGTCTCCTTTAGTTTGTTTTAAGAAGACGCATACAATGAGGTGTTTTTAATATTAATAGCAAACTATTTTTCCCCCCCTCCTATTGGCATATGGTGACAAAGGTTGACAACCCACTGCCTCAAAGAAGTGACAAAGTGAGCCAAGCCCCTTGAGAGAGTGGAGAATGGGAAGAATGATCATATCCTGCTGACCTGGTGGGGAGGGCTGTATATTTATTGCCTACATGGGCAGAACACGGAAGTCCTTGCCACATCTAGCGTGGCTTTGTGATGAGGCTCACGCTTACGCCCTGCCCTGCTGGTGCCAGCTCTACCAGGGCCCAGTCTCTGGAGGGCATGAGAGGCCTGCTTGTTCACTCCAGCAGTTTGCTCCCTGCTGTTGCTCTCATTCCCTTTCTAGGTTACCTGCTCCCTGCATTTAGCTCCCATCCCTCAGTTGTTTTCCACATTTTTTTTCTTTTATCTCCGACCCTTCCTTGTCCAGAAGCGAAAACGTGATGGAGAAGAGGATTATGCTACATCTCTTTTCCTCACTGTGCAAAACTTGTCTCCCACCCATTCATGCTCTCCTCTAATCAGGATAGGTTTTTTTTTAATGGGAGCATGCAGTTAGTCTCACACGAGGCGCGGTGGAGTCCACCGGTAATTAAGAACTGTGTGCATGGACTGCTCAGAATGACTAATGAAATTAGCTGTAGAGCAGCTGTAGGTTTCCTCAAAGCCAGTCCTTTGCAATGCTTTCTTTCTGATCTTAATAAAAAAATATTTTCAATTCCCATCGTTAGCCTTTAAGCCTGGTCGCATGGCAGTTGGAAGCCAGCCCCGAGCAGCCCTGCAGTCAGTAAGGGTGAGCCAGCTCCCCTTCCCTTCATGAAACCCTGAGCCAGGGGTGCCTCTCGCATTGTGGCTTCTGCCTCCATGTTGTTTATAACCTGGCTCTCCAATTCTCATTTCCACTTTCTCTATAATTGGGGATAGGGAAACTTTGTTCTTTCCCTCCTAGTTCCTCTGGCTGGCTGAATAATTAAAACGACGTAGCAAGATTAACAGGAGAAAATAAAAGTTTTAATACGTGCACATGGGGAATTCACATACGCATGAAAATTTCAAAGACAGGAAGGCAAAACGAGGTGTATATATATCATTCTGGACCAAGGAGGAAGGTAGTAATCTAGGGCTTCAAAGGGAAGTAAGGCAATTCACATGGAGCTAAAAAGAGTTAATAAGTTAGTAAATAAATGTGTGTTGGCCATCTTGAAACAGTGGCCACAGAGAGAGCTTCAATCAGAGGAGGCTTGTGGGGTTCCTCACAATCACATTTAGTTCATCTTAAACTGCTTGAGGTCTGGTGCACAACATTAGTGCATCTGTAGGGGGGGGGGGATCCCCTCAGCCTGGCCTGGGCCCGTTAGCAGTCTGGGAGCTCTTGGGGGATGTCCGACTGACAGCTTAGGCCCACTCCCCAGGGCCTAAGCCAAAATCTGACATCCTTAGTGCTGCCTCGGAGGCTGGAGAGGCTCCCGCCACTGCTGCTGCACTCACCAGTGGCTGAGCGGTGCTCCCCCTGTGGGAGCGCACTGATCATTAGAGAGCAGCTCCTGCATTGAATGTCTGTCCCCTAGTGGTCAGTGTGCGTCATAGTAACTAGTTGTTCCACCTTCTGGTCAATTTGCATATTACCCTTTTATTATATACGATAGTTGTCTGTGATACTACTTCTCCTGGAGCAGGTCCTCTATCTAAATTCTTTTAGGATAATAAAAGGAAAGTTTTTCTTGAGTTTTTTTCATTTCTTAAAAATATCCAGCTTAAAATAGTTAATATCCCCAAAGATGTGCTCCCCTCACCTTGATCAATCTTATGTCCACCTATTTCTCCCCCTTTTAGCCATCTGCGGTTTTTTTATTTATTTTTTATTTGTGAAGCTTTTTCTGGTTCCCTGTGTCTTCAGTTCAGAAAATGATCTCAGTGACCCTGGATGGATTTCATCGGCCAAGGGAGGAAAAGCCGATGGAAGAAGGGCAGAGAAACGAAACTTCTCTCACCCGGAGGTTTCTCTAGGCCCACACACTCTCTCAGGCTCTGAGCTATGGAAACAAATCACGTCTTGGCACAGGCTCCCGGCTCCGCACAGACACGGATGGCGAGGAGACTCAAGCTTGCTAAAGGCTAAGGGCTCCAACATATGGGCGCTGGGTAGGACTGAGCTCACATTCCTGGGGACAGAGGAAGTGGGGCTGGTGGCTTTGTTAGTTCTCTTTGAAGACAACCGAGAGCAGCAGGACTGGTGAGAAAGGCATAAGGGCTCTGGCGGTGAGTACTCAGCAGGGAAGAGAGCGCATTGGAAGGCTGTAGCCACAGAGTGGACCAAGGATGAAGAAGTGGGAAAGAAGGAATCAGGCTGTGGCAGAGGAGGGAGAAGTTTGGGTCTGGAGCAGGAATCTGCAGAGGCCTGCTTAGTGGCTTTTCCTGTGGGAGTTAAGAGGAGGGATCTGAATTCTGACTGCCCAGAAACTATCCCATCCTTCTCACCGAGGTCCTGCATTCTCCCCACTCCTAGCATAGGGCAAGGAGATAAGCGAGGTGAGAAATTAGCCGTAGCTCAAGTTCATAGGTCACAGCATATTGGGCTATCGCAAGCCCCTCTGAAAGGAGTGTGTGTGTGTGTGTGTGGGGGGGTGTAGGCAATTATTCCCAGCCCACAGGAGAAGAAGCAGAGGGGAGACAAATGAGCAGGTGTGTTCTCATTTATACTATTTTAGAAGTAAATTAATGTAAGTTCCCCAAATCTGCAATTCAGCTTTGATTGAAATCAAGTTTCTGCCAGTGGGCAGAATTTTTTAATAGGCATTCTGAAAGGTGAGAAACACTTGATGTCAGTGTTTCTGAAAATGCAAGTCAATAAATAAACTATAAATCTTCATTCAGAAATACAAGATGATTAGTGGGCATGTATATACCAGTTATCAAAAATTTTAAGTTAATCTGCACTTATTCTCTATCTTATTACTGAGTTTCTAAAAAAAAAAGTTTACTCACTGACAGAGGCAAAGACCAGCTTTCTGATCATATTAAAAGATTTCATCAATAGTCCTAAGGCCTGCTGACTTATGACTGGCAACCTTGAAAAAGTATTCATTTAGAATATTAGCGCATTTGCACAAAAACATTGAATTTGTTTTTTTTTAAAGTTGTAATTTATGATTACTCTAGGAAATTGATTTTATTCAGAAACCTGTGATAATTAACCCGTGCCCATGGCCTTATTGATTGATCCAATTAAATGAAGTCAGGAATGCACCGAAGGGCTTTGCTCTTTAAAAACACCTTACAAGTAAAAGAAAAGAATGTCTGTCAGGTTAATTTTCAAATGTAAAAAGAATGTTGATTATCCAAAAGGCTATGCTCCTTCCCACCTCTGGGTTGCGGGTGTTTGGTTTCCTCCCCCTTGTTTGGCTCATTCCTGCAGGCCAAGTCCACCAAGGAAGGGCTCTGATTCCTCCAGGAAGTGGTCCTCGGGCTCCACTCTGGAGGCCGAGGGCCCTACCTCTGCATCCCCACCGCACCCGAGCTCCCTTCTGTCATTCCGTTAATGAGATCAGATCGAGATGGGCTATTTACCTGAATGTGTTTTCCACCTCACTGTGAGATCCCAGTAGACCGTGACGGTGTTCTCATCTGTCCCTTTTTATCTTGTGCTCAACGTCCTATGGCCGCAGCATTGATTGAATAGCAGAGGGAGCAGAATTAGGACTTTCTGGGACAGTGCTCTTCCCATCCTTGCCCCAAGCTGTCTCTTGAGTTTACCACTGCTGGGGCAAAGTGTGTGTGTGTGTGTGTGTGTGTGTGTGTGTGTGTGTGAGAGAGAGAGAGAGAGAGAGAGAGAGAGAGAGAGAGAGAGAGAGAGAGAAAGAGAGAGAGAGAATGAGAGAGAGGTGGGGGTGGGGTGGGTAGGTGAGGGAGAGAGAACAGAGATGAGTGGGTGACCTTGCTCTGAATGCTCTGATAAGACAGGTGGGCTGGACTGGGTGCTGACTGACCCTCTGTGTCTGGTGGGCTCTTTTGATCTTATTAACCCCTTAACTGTGACAGGACTCATTACCGCTACCACCCACCATATACTGAATACCTACTGTGTTTTAGGGCACACACTAGGTGATTTACACATTTGCATGTTAACTCCAAGATCAAGCCCCTGCTAATTAGAGGAGGAGAATAACAGGTAGAGCCTTAATAAATAAAGTTCACCAGCTGACTCAAATTTAATTCAAGCCATTCATTTCTACTTCCTCTCTTATCCAACTTACTCCAACTAACTAATATGCCCTTCATCTCTCTACCCCAATTTGTTTTTTGTGTGGAGCTACTAATGAGCAGGCAGAAACCAAAGGAGGCTCTAGAGGAGGACTGGAAGAGGAAGAGGAGGAAATGGAGGAGGGGGAGGGGCAGGCAGCCACGGGGTGGGTACTGGACAAACTGGGTCATTTATCTTGCATGTCCCTGAGTGGGTGTCCCAATTACTTAAGGTATTTTAGGTTCAAATATCTGTCAAGACACCTTTTTCCGAAGGACCTGCCGCATGCCCTACATCTGTCTTGTTTCTCAGCAGGAGATAATGATGTATGGTGCGTAAATCTTTGCGGAGTGCCAATTAATATCTGGTCTGCTTCTCTGAACTGATGTGAGCACTGACTGCTCAGGCCGGGTTCTGCTTGGAAGCCAGGGGGAGGCCTACCCCTTTGGCCAGGCGAGCTCCGAGCAGCTGAGAGATGGCGTTGGAGGCCGCTTTCTCTGGGTGACCGGTCTGCAGAGTGACGATGCTCTGTCAATAGCAGGGGACGCCATGCTGGGTTTTGGTTATGGTCGTAGGGAAGGGACCTATTAATCAAGAGCCTAATCAGCTGGCTCTGTGATGTGATGGTGAGGGTGACCATATAATTTATTGTCCAATCTAGGACAGTTTTGAGACTGGAAAGAGAATGCTATTAATAATTATGTCGAGGGAACAGGTGCAATTCAGGACTGTCCCAAGCAAACCAGGACATATGGTTACCCTAAGGTAATATATTAACTTCATCAATGAATTCTTAGAAGCCCACGAAATAGGATCTCTCCCATATCATGTTCTTTAGAGAAATGCAGGTCTCATTGGAGTGTCAATCTTCTACATGTTTCTGCTCTGTGTGTTGAACACACATACAATATTCTGTGTGTGCTTTGAATAAACAAAGGTTTGGATGTTGAGTAGGCCTGCATTTGCATTCCAGTTCTGCCACTTACTAGATGGCCTCATAAGGTAACCTAAAAAATTACTCTTTTATTAGATAGGATAGAAACATCCCCATTTTCCTTGGGCTGCTTCAGTTTTATCACCGGAGGTCTCAAGACCCAGGAAATCCTTTAGTTCCAGGCAAACTGGCATCGTTGATCACCCTATTTGGCAACCCCACTGAGTAAGAGCGTGGGCCCGCAGAGCTCTAAGCAGTTAAGGTTGGGTTCCAGCCATAGTACGGGCCACCTGAAGAGAACAGTGAGGTTAAACTGGTACTGAAAGAGTTTGAGTGATGGGGATCCAGAGGCAGATGGAGAGGGGCCTCACCGAGGCAGCTGTGAAAGCAGAGATGCTCCAGGAGCTTTTTTCGGTGAAGCAGAGCATTGATGGTGCAGTGAGAGAATGTAGGGAGAATCAAGCAAAGAGGAAAGTGATGCCACCAATAAGACTGAATTTATTTTCCTTGTCATCTGGTCCTACCCAATACAATGCCCTTCCTGCTTACATGTTATTCTTCCCCAAAGAACACATTTGGAGGTATGATAAAGAAAGAATGCATCTACCAAAGTAACAATACCATCAACATTAAAACCCACTACAATGCTAGAAAAACTTGCTTGCTCTTTCCTCCCTCCCTCCCTCCCTCCCTCCCTCCCTCCCTCCCTCCCTCTCTTCCTCCTTCCCCTCCTTCTTTCTCCCACCTCTGCTTCTCTTGTGTTGTTGTAGTACCTAAGAGAAATAAATTTGCTTCTCTGAGAAATTATAAAATGTAGAAGTATGTAGTTCCGCATATTTCAATTGACTCTTAAAATTTCTGATTTTCAAATTTTATACTCTTTGAAGGAATTTTCTTTATATGTTCTCTGTGAATTTCAAAAGCCATAAGCTACGGGTGAAGATAAAACCCTGGTTCAAGGGGTCACCAGCAGCACTGCTCCATTTTGAGGCACACCCCCAGATTGTTCTTGTTTGGCGATCATCAGCAGGGGTGCTGCAGCCCAGGGGAGCATCCGGAGGACCGCTGCCTCCTAGGGAAACATCAGAAGAGCTGGTCGGGCCCACAGGAGAACCAGCAGGACCACTGCAGCCCAGGGAGAGAGTTCAGGGTTGCTCTGACTCAGAGTCAACTGAAGTCAGACCAGTCTTAGAAGCTTAGTATCCTGGCTTTGTTTTCCTTTGAGTGAGAGAGTCCCCTCCCCTCTTTCCCCCCCTCATCCAAGTATTGATTTCCCAAGGGTGGTATTGTTTATAGTGAGGAGAGAGAGGTAAGCACAAGGTAAGCTGGTGAACTGGGTTTAATGACAAGGGGCCCTTGGCAGGTACCCCATGGTTCCAAGACCTTTCTGGTGGAGGCTAAGGGAGCATATTTCAGGGTTCAGGAGCTTTCTTGCAGAAAGAGACAGCTTCTCCCAGGTCCCGATTAGTTTATATCCTCTTGTCGCACCCCTTATTGATGTCAAAGGTAGAAATAAAAAGAGGAAAGACTGCTAGAGAACTTTGGTGAATTACAAATCTTGAAACCTCTTTTTAGGTCTAAATTTTTGCATCTGCAGAATGAGGAGACCACACTAAATTACTCGTTCTGAACTCTCATTTTCTTTTCTTTTCTTTTTTGTGTGTGATAAACTTCTCTGAAAATCCATAGAAAATTATGGCCTCTCACCCCAGAATAGTACACAATGTAGTCTTTTATGATGTGACTTTAGGAGATTCATGGACTCTTAGAAATCCATCCATGGATCTTACGTTTAAAACCCTGGATTTAGGTGATGGTATAAATTCCTTCTGAATTTCAGCTCCTCCGACTCTGCTACAGAGAAAGGGTGGGAAGAAGGAGAGAGGTCGGGAGGGCTGGTGGTTGGTAGCTGGTGATCCACCTGATGATGGAAGCCAGTGTCTGCAGCCAGAGCCCCAAGTGCTTGGCCCTGGCAGCGATGCCACCTCCCAATGAGCAACTGGAATGTAAGAATGTAGATTGATGAGAGCAATAAACCACTTTCAGATTCTCTGGGCATGGGGATGGCAGGTGTGCAAAACAGGCAGCATTCTTTGCCAGGTTGAGAGGAATAACACCCTGGAAACTGGGCATGCACCGGTGTTGGAAGCCACTAAGCCAATGGAGGCAGACTGCCTGCCTTCAGTCAAAAAAATGCCTGCTGCTGCATTGCTACGGGGTTGGGAGTAGGAAGATATCTAGGACACACACAGGGCCATCATTGTCAGGGTTGTGTTCATATAGGGCACAGAGAGCTTGGTGGCTGACAATGGCTGGCAGCATGAGGCGGACCCTTGGGAAACAGAATATTTCCCAGAGGTGCTTCTTCAGGGGTGGAGCTTGTCATGCCTCTGGATGTCCATCTTGTCCGAAAAGTCAAAGAAGGATGATGGGTCGAGTTAGGATGGAGCCTGTTTCCCAACCTGCCAGCTATTGTTAGCTGGGCTGGGAAGACCTTACAAGGCTGGACCCTCAGATTGGTTTCCCCAGGATGAGGCTCTGCTTCCTTCCTTTCCTTCTTCTAGAAATGTGGAAAGAAGATGTGCTTCACTGTGTTTCGGGCATTGACAGCTACTCTCAGGCCAGTGGTCAAGGTCAGGCCATTAAGGGCAGACGCATACATGGTGGACAGAAGACAGGGACTGAGCAGACAGAAAGCCCTGACACTATTGTCATGGTGGGACAAGGGCTTGCAAAACTCACTTTACTTCTCTGAGCCTCAACTTCTTACGTAAGATGGGCCTACAAACCTCAACCCAGAAAAGCAGTTTTCAGAATGGAAGATGAATGGAAATCACTTAACACATTCACGGCCCAAAGACGCAGCTCTAATTAACAGTAGTTCATTATCGCCATGTGCTGCCTACCAAGCAAGGTTCTTGGATAGGTGGTTATGAGAATGAGTTAGATACACTCTCAGCCCTCAATTGGCCCATAACTTCCCAATTATCATATAAGTTAGACTGTGGTGAGTGCTGTAATAAATGAAACCACTGTTGCTGAATTTCTCCTGTGACTCCATAATTGCTCACTTGTGAAAAACCTCTCAAGTGACCGAAACCCTCCCAGACAAAGGTATTACAGAAGCATGCTTCCAATTAATGTCTCTGAACTTGGATTACAAATGTGGGCTAGAATTTCTCAGGGTCACTGCTGACTGTTTCTCAGGTAACTGGAACTAAGGACTGTGCACAATGACATTCTTTAAGGATAGCTTTGAAGCTATTGGGATATGTGTGTCAGAGAGACCTTTTCTACTGTAGGCCAGGGAACCACAATGGGAAAACATAGAGGATCATAGAACTGAAGAGCAATTAGATTTTCTCTCTCCCACCCCACTCTGGGAGAAATACAAAGCTCCTACTCATTCACCTTCATAATTAGAGTGGGGTTCTTAAGAAAGTTTAACAATTGAGAAAACAACACCCCTTTGTTTTATGTAATTAGTTATTAATGGGAATAGATAAGGCAGCGAGGGATAGAGAGAAACAAAACCAGGAAGGGCCAGTGATGGAAATGTAAAGACTGACAGGGACACACAGGACTGGAGATACAGAAAGAGAGAGACTCAGACTAGAAGCAAAGATAAGTCACTGTACAGAGATGGGAGGACAGGTGTGTGTGTGTGTGTGTGTGTGTGTGTGTGTGTGTGTAAGCCATACCTTCTAAACCAGGGGTTAGCAAACTTTTTCTGTAAAGGGCCAGATAAGAAATATTTTAATCTTTGTGGATTTATTGCAACTACTCAATTCTGCTGTTGTAGGGTAAAAGCAGCCAAAGACAATATATAAAAGAATGGGCATACTGTGTCCCAATAAAACTTTATTTAGAAAAATGGATTTGGCCCAACAGCCATGGTATTTGACCCCAGCTATAAGTAGCTAATCAACAGTGATGTCTTTTATGGGTCTGTAAGGTGTGGTTCTCTCAAGTACTACCTTTAAATCACTATGCATGACCTACAGGAAGTCTGGCTACTGGAAGGTCCATACCCTTAGGTCCTTTCCTCCAGACAACAAAAGCTGGTGCAATATCTACCAGAAAAGAGGAGTCAGGAGGAACTACTTTCTCTTGGGTAGGTGGTGGGGTGAGGGAGGTGGCGAATGCACACAGGTCACCCAGACCCACTCAGCCAGCAAAGCGCAGGACTGCGACCCATGCTCAGAACTTGCCAGTGCTTCCTGGTGAACACTTCCCTCCAACCCAAGGCTTCCACTCCAGCTGCTGGTCCTGTCTTTTGTCCCAGCGCATAACGATCCTGACCTCTGGCATCTCAAGAGTCTGCTGTTAAAAAATGCGGTACTCTAATCCATCCATTGTTGAAATTCTGGAAAGAGAAATAAATAATTTGAGGCACATGGAAGATTCATCAAGGAAAGCCCTGGGAGAGATGAGGCAGAAAGACAGTAGAAGTGGAGAAGGAAAGAATGCTCTCAAGAAGTTATTTATCTCTTTGCTCTTCTTCCTGAGAGCAGCAGGCTGGGGGCAGGAGCCGTGGATAGCCCGTTTGGGGAGGCTCTGAGATAGACCAGATGTGGGCTGACCTCATGGCTGTTTCTAGCTCCAGCTGTCTAAGATGTTAAACATTCCCGACATTTAGATTTATATAATGCTGTTCCCCTGCAGAGTTCAAGGCATTTGGTATGATAGATTGGAAAAATGCTGCGTTAATTGTTGGGGGATCTGGGACATCATTCTGGTTCTGCTGGGTATTAGAAGTTGGGCTAGCCTAGTGTTTCTCAACCAGCTCTGAGAATCTTATAAGAAGAGCACTGCATTAATCAAGTTAAACAAGTTTCTTTCCTGCAGAACCTCTTACCTTCCTTTTAATATGTGAATGACCAGTGGCATAAGCACAATAGTGTACCTGTGATATTGCCTCCCATCCCGTCCTCAGTGTTAGTAGTACAATAGTATCTAATTTCCTCTCCTCTCAGAGAGGAAATATTTTGCATCTTCTTTTTTTTCTCTTCTCACCCTCTACCTGTGGGGATGATTAAGGGTCTGAACAAGGTCCCCGGCTCTGTTCTGGGTGCACCCTGTGTACTCATCATCCTCAAGGCGTAAATCATGAGTTCTACAGTTTGGTTCATATCGCTAGCATTGATTTCTTGTTGGGACCTAGATTTCCAGAGGACGTTTCCCTGTGTACACCTTCTATTCTTTTAACAATGAACTATCAAGAAATGTTTGAGATTTTACAGTTTATGTTTTCTTCTAGGATATTTATGGTTTTTAGTCTTTAATCCATTTTGAAGTTATTCTTGTGCTTGGTGTAAGACGGTGTTTGAGTTTCCATTTGTTTTTTGCATGCATTTGTCCAATTTTTCCAACACCATTTATTGAATAGATTATCTTTAGCCCAGTGTGTGTTCTTGCCTTGTTTGTCAAATATTAATTCACCACAAAGGCATGGATTTATTTCTGAGCTCTCTATTCTGTTACATTGACCTGTATGCCTGTTTTTTTATGTCACTACCATGCTGTTCTGATTAGGATAGCCTTGTAGTATAGTTTGATATCAGGTAGTCTTATTCCTCCAAATTTGTTCTTCTTTAAAGATTGCTGTGGCTATTTGGGGTCTTTTTTGGTTTCATATGAATTTTTGGAATATTTGTTTTAGTTCTGTAAAGTACATCATAGATATCTTGATAGGAATGGTATTGAATCATTAGATTGCTTTGGGTAGTATGGACATTTTAATGATGTTAATTCTGTCTATCTATGGACCCAGGATATGCTTCCACTTCAATTTCTTTCTCCAGTGTCTTATAATTTGATGGGTACAGATCTTTTACTCCTAGATATTTTATTTTTTGATGAAATTGTAAATAGGATTGTTTTCTTAGTTCTCTCTTCTTCATTATTGGTGTATAAAAATGCAACTAATTTCTGGATATTTATTTTGTATCCTGCTAATTTACTGAATTAATTTATCAGTTCCAGTAGTTTTCTGGTGGAATCTTTAGGGTTCTCCATATATAGTGTCAAGTCAATTGCAAATAATGGCAGTTTTACTTCTTTCCAATTTGGATGCCATTTATTTCTTCTTGTTGTCTGCTGTAGCTAGGACTTCCAGTATATGTTGAATAATAGTGGTAAAAGCAGATAGCCCTGTTTAGTTACCAATCTTAAGAGAAAAGCTTTTCATTTTTGCCCTTTGAGTATGATGTTGGCTGTAGGTTCGTCATATATGGCCTTTTTTATATTGAGGTATATTCCCTCTATTTCCACTTTGCTGAGAGTTTTGTTTTTTAAAAAACCATAAATGGATTCTGTGCACACTAAAGACCCACATGGCCTTAAGGGATCAGTTTTTACCTTGGGCACTTCCCTGAGCAGCCCCACTGGGATGGAATCTCATAACTGAATTCCATTTGGAAGCCCCTAGCACATTGTCAAGTGCACAGCAAACTTAGGTGACATGCAACCAACACTGGGGCAGGGGAGTGAATCAAGAATGTGCAAACAAACCACTGCATGATGGGATCTCAGTTTTGAGTTCATTACCTAGTGAGTGTGGGTGGAAGAAGTCAACCCTATGCCCATCTTGTCTTTGTGTTAAGAATCAGGAGAATTTCTAGCAGCAGCTCATATTTACCTGTTTATGCTCCTTTATCAATTTCTGGTAACATAAAACACTACCTGTGTTTTGTTTTTTTCACACACAAACACTTGAGGTGGTTCAGGCAGCAGATCTCCCTGGCAACAGGAGGCCTAAGTGCTATTTGAGCTGCTGGACACGAGAATATGTGTCTGTACAGTTGCACCTACAACAAGAGAGGAGATAAGCGATCTGTTGTCCTGGAGAAGGCCTCCCACAATGGCCCTTACAACTCCAAGGCTGTCATGAGGAGCCCATCTCTGGGCTGGCAGACCATCAGCTTCAGATCAAATGCTGGCCAAATGAGTGCTATTGGTGCAGGGGTGTGAGGAAGCTAAGGGAAGGTCTAGGGGAATTTGAAGACCTCTGTTTAATAATTCTCTCTGCTTTGGTTTCTCTGTCTGCTTCTTACTATCGTTCACGTGCCTAAGTGTCTAGAAACATGGGCTGTATATTTCAGCTCAGTCAGAATCTTGACCACGACATTTCAGCTCAGTCAGAATTTTTACCATCCCTGATTTTTGTCACTGGACAAGAAAGGCCTCTCTATGCTAACAAGGCTTGGTGGGGAACGAAATATCCAGGATGCAATCTGTTGCTTGTGGCCAGGGTTGACCTACATGCCAAGATGCATAGGTCCAAGCTTCCAGAATGCAGAGTTTATATCACAGCCTTGGTTTCCTCATTCCCCACTCCTTACTCCTAGTAGTAAATGTACTAGACGCCTATCTGTGCCCCATTGGGCATTTTCTGTTACTTCCCTTATTTCTCATTATCCTTGGCGATCTTTACTACTTACACAGTGCCAGACACTGCTGTTCATCTGCTCAATAGCCATGGTCTTCTTTTCACTTGCTAATAGATCCCCAATTAGTGGAGGCCAGCAATGTGTCTAATTAGATGTATCCCTTTAGTTTAGAGGTGGCCATGGGATCCAGTTTGAGTTAATGAGATGTAAGCAGAATCTACTGGCTGGGACTTGCAGGAAAGCTATTTTATTCCTGGCAAATGGGACAAAATTCCCCTTTCCCCTTTGCCCTTCCTTCTCTTTCTGTCTGGGACACAGAGGTCAAGCTGATTCTGTGGCCCTGAGGATGAAAATGACAAGTTTCAACTGGAGGAACAGGGAGCTGGAAGGAGCCTGAGTCCTTGAAAGCTTCCCAAGCCATCATAGCAGCATTGGATCACCTCCTATTGGATCCTTGTTGCATGAGAGGAGGGTTTCCATTGCACACAGGCAAATGTAATTCAGACGGATACAACCTCTGAAGAAGGAGAGCTTAAGAAAATTTCTCATCTTTCTTGTTTGTAGTGCTGAATTCCCTGCCTGTCTGTCCTTGGCTCGCTCCTCTTCTTCCCGCTGCACTGTCTTCCCACCAGCATTGCCTGGGCCAAGTTATAACACTTCTGATGCCCTCACAGGCAGGCTGCCCTCCGCCACCATAGTTCCTTTTCTGGGTTTATATGTCTTGCCCTAGTCCGGGAGGTGATTTTCGATGACCCAAGCCTATAGGAGATGACTGCGTTCTGCGAAGAGACATGGCACCTCAGTCACATGAGTGCCAGGAGCTTGTGCACAGTTTGGGTATTTTGCTTTACTCAGTAATGGAAAAGCAAACAAAAGGATCTATTTTAATTAGCTAAACGTGGCGTTTTAAAGACACCTGTGCTGCGTCACTCTCCAGGGCTTTGCATGCTAGGTTCGGCCGTAAGTCTCTGGTTGGCCTAGGACAGAAACGACAAATACCCGGTCCTTTCGACATCATTCTGCATTCCTTGCCCTTGGTGCAAATCATGACTTGATCGTTTTACTTTTTTGTTTGTTTCGAGCTCAAAGCGCTTCAGAACCTTGCTAGAAACCTCGTTCAAGGAAACCATTCCTGTATCTCGGAGTTGGTATGCAAAATGCACACTTGAATGCAGTTTCTGTACTTCTTCCAGAGGGTCTCAGGGCTTCTTTAGGTCTGGTGTGCAAGAATGCTAAGTCTTCGGGGCTCCCACATTACTTCTCTTCGGATAAGACCGAGGCAAAGTTGCTCAGGCAGACCAAAGGAAATGAGGGGATAATGATATTTTCTTTTCACACTGCCCCTCTTCATCTTTACATCTAATCCTTCTAAACCCCCAAATGACAGCATCTGTGTCTGTCTGTCGTCCTGAGCTGAGGCAGGGCGATGAGGGGGCCTGGAGTGGAAGGGACGCTCATCAGAGACAGCGCACTTTGAAGATCGGCAAACGGGAAGTGTGACAGTCAACTTCTTGGAAGGGGACAGCAGCACCGTAATTAAATTTTCTGATCTTGTTAGCCAATTTTTTCACTCACTGCTCCCGAACCAGAGAGCGGGGAGGGCTGAGGGACACTGTTGCATCCGTGGCGGTGGGGAGGGAAATGAGCTTTTCACGGATTATTGGGTTAGTTCCACTTCTCCCATTTTTTAATTTATTTGTCTGCATGTTCTCCAGAGCTGAAAAGGCTCCAAATCCTTTTCCATTTTCTTTTAATTAGATCTGATTTTGGAGTCTGAGAACTTGGGAGGGGCTCAGGTTACAATAGCAGGATGACGAGTTAGAAAGTCCTCTTCTCTCATCGTTTTGAACCCTGTTCAGAATACAGGATTCCTAGTAATGAGTTTCTTATTTCTCCCTTTTCTTTCTTCTGTAATGGTAAAGTACTGCTTGTATTGTTTATTGCCTTATCCCATTTTGCTGTCTTATTGTTAAAAATCACAAACATTCCTTACAATTTTATTTTATTTTTTTAAAATATATTTTATTGATATTTCACAGAGAGGAAGAGAGAGAGATAGAGAGCTAGAAACGTCAATGAGAGAGAAACATCGACCAGCTGCCTCTTGCACACCCCCTACTGGGGATGTGCCCGCAACCAATGTACATGCCCCCGACCGGAATCGAACCCAGGACCTTTCAGTCCGTAGACCGACACTCTACCACTGAGCTAAACCGGTTTCGGCTACAATTTTATTTATTATTTGTTTTTTGGTTAGTCCTCATCCAAGGATATTTTTTCTTTAGATTTTTAGAGAGAATATAAAGGAGGGAGACAAACATCGATGTGAGACACATTGATTGGTTACCTCCTGCATGTGCCCTAACTGGGGCCAGGGATTGAACCTACAACCCAGGTGCATGCCATTGACCAGGAATTGAACCCACAACCCTTCAGTGAACAGGCCAGTCCTCTAACCACTGAGAAACACCAGCCAGGGCTTCCTCAGGGATTTTATTTAAAAATATTTTTGTTGATTTCAGAGAGGAAGGGAGAGGGAGAGATAGAAATACAAATGATGAGAGAATCCTTCATCGGCTGCCTCCTGCACGCCCCCTACTGGGGATCGATCCTGCAACCCAGGCATGTGCCCCGATAGGGAATCAAACTGTCACCTCCTGGTTCGTAGGTCAACGCTCAACCACTGACCCACACCAGCGGGCATTCCTCACTAATTTTAAAAGAAAAGTCTGCGTTCATTTTCATAATCCTTTCCCCTTTATTTCCCTCTTTTGTATAATGGAACACAGACCAGGGAAGTTGGTTATAGTCCCTCTGGGTATTTAGGAGGAGTAATATTGACTCTACAGTGTCCTTTTTTTTTTTTGAAGCACAAAGAAAGAAAGAAAGAAAAAATTGGCCAGAAAAAAAAGAGTCAAATGAGGCCATGGTGAATAACATGGTTTATCACTTAAAATTGGTAGTGACTACATCCTGGAATTATGGGCATCTAAGGCCTAAAGTGAGGAAAGCTGAACCTAGAGAACTCAGTGGCTCATGGAGTAATAAAAACGATTCCTTTGCTGCAGCCTGCACGCGCTGTATGGCAGCAGGTAGGCGTGTTGGTGCCCGGACAGAATGCATGTCTGCCCCTCTTGGAGGCCTCTCGTGGGCCTGCTGTACCAGAGAGCATTTGCTCAGAGTTCACCCAGGGCAAGAGCTGAAGTTCTGCTTGGTGGCTCGGAATTTATGATGCTACAGGGCATGCTTGGGGAAGGCTGACTTAACATCGAGGCTACAGAATGCATGCAAAGAGCACTTTGGGAAGCCAGATTTAAGCACCGCCAACCGATGGATAGCCATCCTCCATAGAAGCTGAAAGTGAGGTTCTAAAGAGGCTTTCATGACAGCTGACTGGGAGAGAGGCAAGACACAGTATGTAGTGATTGTGGGACCAAGAAAAATGATTCAGTATTTGAGCCCCAAATGAAAGCCATGAAGGCAGAAACTCAATTGGAGGTTTTGTTTTGAAGTCAAGCTGCTTTGTACATGGACAACACCAATGAGGCCACTCCTGCATTAGCAGGGCAGAGATTGAAAAACAAAATTTTTTTTTCTTTAACTTCACAAATATTTCATGGGTTCTTGAGAACCCCAGAAAGCCTGGCTGGTATTCTTGGTAGCCTGTACTGAATATGCCCACGTGGCACACATGAGGGCAGCATATAATTTAGCTCTAAATTCACCAACCCAGCATTGGGCTTGGCCTGTGTTGAAAGAAGAGATTTTTCCAGGAAGTCCAGGGGGATCACAGAGGGCCTGTGGAAGACAGGCATTGGACGTGGGCCTTGAGGGACGAACAAAGAAGGGGAGGAGGAATGGTGTTTCTGCAGAAGGAACTATAAGTAATGGCAGCAAGGGGAAACATTTGGTAATACACCAAGAATGGGAAGTTAGCTTGGGAAACAAGAGTACATGGTGGAGTATATATTTGGGGAAAGGATTGGTAAGATAGGTCAGAACTGAATCACCAAAACCCCCAAATGTGTGACTTGCATTTGAACTTCATAGAGTAGGAAATGTGGGCATGGAAGACTGGTGAGCAGGGACAGATGAAAACAGTGCTTGAGGAAGAATTCTAAACCTCAGCTTCTTTGTAAAATGAGGGTGCTACAAAATGGTTCTCTCAGATTTTTTTCTCTAAATCTCATCTCAGCTATTACATAAAGAGGAAACAAATGGTTTAAAAATCCTGGTTACCTGGGTCCAGGTAATGCTGTCTTTCTACCTTTCTTTGGAACAATGTGGGAGTGGAGAGAGGAGAAGAGAGAGGGAATGAGGGAAGAAGGGAGGGAGGGAAAGAGGGAAAGAGAGAAAGAGAGAAAGAGAGAGAGAGAGAGAGAGAGAGAGAGAGAGAAAACAAAGCAAAAGGGTTTCTAGAATTCTTAGATTCATAGATAAAGGACAAAAGTCTTAAAAATTCTATGGAAAAAATCTTTAATAATAATAATAATAATAATAATAATAAATGTTGTTACCATTTTTGTCTATAAAAGTGATGCTGCTGAAGAAGGGCTCCTTTGGAAAGAAAGAAAATGAATTCTGATATTTTGAAGTAAACTTCGGTAGAGCTGTCAGAGTTGGATGCCAGTTGGAAAGCAGATCCCCTGAAACTCAGATCTGCTTTCATGACATCGGGCACAGTCTGGTTAAGATGCACATGAAACCACACAGTGAAGCTGCACAGTGAAGCGTGCACCGAGTGGAGCGGAGAACTCAGCCCTGCTCTTCCCTCCCCGCAGCTCCCACTGCAGAGTCTCTGGCTGCCTCGGCCCAGCCCCCCTCTCTCCATCTGCCCTCCTTCCCTAAGAGAGAGAGAAAACGACAGAAAAACCTCTTCATCTCCCCTCGAATCACACTCACAGCATTTTATGGCTAAGAGGAAACTTAGAGAGCCTTCAGCTACTTTACAGATAACAAAATATTCCTACAAATTCAAACTATGCTAAGAAAACTGGGATAGTGAGACCCTATAGGTGGGTTATGTAAGCCATATAGGTGAGTTATGTATGTGGCAGGAATAATGTTCAGATATTACTAAAGATGGATCAATCTGCTCCAAAGTGTTTTTCCATGAGACTCTGACCCCGACATCCCCCATGGTCAAAATTGGGCTTTTGGACTTGGAAACTGAGTGGATCTGAGACTCTGGTATGGGGTGAGGTGGGGAAAATCTGGAAGGGGATGTCACATGGCTTCTCAAATCTGCCCAGTTCCATGTGGTCACCCTTAGGCTTGGACAACTGTGAGGTCAATGCACTTGCACGAAGGCATCCCTCCTCTCTCCTCAGAGTCTTCCTGCAGAGTCCAGGCAGGCTGCCTCGTTGGCCCCGATCCACATTGTGCTGCCTGCCTACAGACCTTGTGGCGTGCCCCTTGTGGACAAAGATGGGGAGGAAATGGCCAGAATTTCCTGCCAGATCAGACCTGGCAATGGGGAGACAGCTAAGCAGAGCCCCAAGGCCTCCTGCTGATGTCTAAGTCCTTCACAACACTACCTCAACCAACAGTAGAGAAAAACTCACTGAAATCAATATGTGGTATTGCCTACTGTGGATATCAGTCATTTCTTGTGAACATTAAGCTGAATGCAAGCACAAGTAAAGCAACAATATTTTTTTGAACAAATATTAAACGTGTTTCTGATTTGAGATTGACACATTATAAAGACAGGGCGCAAACACCCCAGAGCTAATAAAGACATATCAAGGCTTCCATTAGAACAGATATTAAGAATAGTATTACAGCTTCAACACATCTTTATAAAGTGAGATATAGCATGAGCAGTTTTTTTCATTAGGGATAGGGAAATCAAATTTTAAAAGCAACGTCGGCTTAGAAGTTTTTCTAGTGATCACCAATGCAGACTCGTTTCTAATATTAATAACTCGGCAAAGCACCCGGCTGCGGCTTCTCTCTGCTGAGTTCAGACATTTTTCTGTGAGCCTTCATCTGATCGATTACATCAGATTTTCTGAAGCAATAGCTAAAGAACAAGAAATTATTGAGGACAAACAAGTTCTATTCAAGAATTGCTTATGACAATTCTAAGAAAAACAAAACCAAAACACATATAAGAGAAGTGGGTCTGTTGGCAGTGGTTAACAAAAATGGAAGATTTTTTTGTGTGCATATCACATTACATTTGGGGAGAAATAGTTTGACCTTAAAAATGCCAATAGAACATTCTTATGTAGCAGGAAAAAGAATTATAATAATAAGTATAAGCCACAGAGGTGAAGGTCAGATAGGTCAGCTTCTTTGTTCTCCACTCGAACCTGTGGATTTAGGAGTCAGATGCTGAAAATGACTCGAGGGTTGAGGGAGATGATGTTCAACTGGATGATGTTCAGGATGATGTTCATCCTGGAGGATGCCTCTGTTTGTTCTTAGGAAGCCAGTGAAGGCAACAGACTCTTGGAACGTCCTTGTTGGAAGAAACCTTAGCATTACCCCCCTCCCCCTCCTTACTTCCCCATATTATACTATAATCAGACCAACCAAATAATTCATAAGACTCCCAGGATGAAAATGCATGGCAGGAACCCCTATTCAAAAATTATTAAGTATTTAAAAAAGACAACACAGAGCATTCAACCAAGCGTGGAGGCCATCTGAGCAGGCGCCCCTGCTTCTGAGCACCGCATAGGTCATATGCCTAAGGAGCCAGCCCTGACTATTCTTGGGGCGGTAGGGACACAGTCACTCAAACTTGTCCTCAAGTAGATCTCTTTACTCTTCTTCTTGGTTACTGTTAGCCCTTAGGCACCAAAGAGGATGGGCACAGGGGAAGGGAGGAGAAAGCACCCGCAGAAATCACATCATACCCTCCTTTGGGAATAGGGTCAGTCATGTTCTTCCTTCTTGGTTATCTCTTCATCAACGACACATGCAGGGGTCTCCTGTGACCCCAGGATCCCTTACTTATTCATGTAATCTCGAACAGTGAAGGCATTCAATGACAAACACTGTGCCAGGGGCCGTAGTGAAGGCACAGGAATGACCAAGACAAGGTATTCATCCTTGAGAAGCCTCCATCTGGTGATGAGAGAGCTTGATTTTTACCTGAGGACTGGCAGGGTTGCATCGCTCTCCAGGAAGTGAGGGAATGCGAATTATCATTTTCAGACAGAATAAAATATCAGCTTAGTTGGCATCAGTTTTTCGTATTTCAAGGAGGAAGATCACATGGAAAGGCACAACTCCTTTGGTAAATGACCCGTCTTTGTGTATCAGTGGTTTCGGATGGAAAGGCAGAGGTGAATTGATTTTAACAGGTAAAGACTGTAGGGCCTTCCAAGGGAGGTGGAATCTGCTGAGTAACGGGTTTAGCAGATTCCAGAACTTAAACCGGGGTAAATACCTTATCTCCTAGCAGCTGTACATGATGCCATTTGCGATACAATACAAAGTGGCCTCCTTAAGGTGGCCTTCACCTTGGGGCAGCTATCCTCACAACGTGGGTGACAGTATGAAGAGGGTCGCTTTATGTACACAGGCCTGCACAGAGAAATGGCTCAGGAAACCTGATTTTTATCATAATCTATGGACTTATCAGATTAAGTCCCAGAAGGGGAAAATGAGTCTGTTAAATACCTTTCATCGATGTCTCAGTTCATTTTATCTCAAGCAAGCATTCCCGGGGAGGGGCTGCTCCTCCAAGCCTACGAGGAATGAACCTCATGGTTGCTGGCTTCCGAACAGTGTGTTTTTGCTTTGTGTGTAACTGTGGCAGACTTTTTCTTTCCCCTTCTGTGAATCTTAACTAGAATACAACAGATTTCTTTTGGGTATGGTGGAAAACATTCTGATTTTCATCTTTTCTGTAAATATTTGAGGATGGGTAAAGATCATCTTTAAATGCTGCTCTTAGAAGTATTTTTTTCCCCTCTCTCTCAAACGGTGTTTACAACACATTAAACTAAACAAACATCCTAAAGACAAAGATGCTGATTTTTCTATCTGAATAATTGGTCAAATAATTGGTCAGGTTGTAGGTTGGAAAGCAGCATATGTGGCTCGTTTTTCCGCATGACTCAGTGGGGATTTGGGGATTTTAGTAGTAAGCTCATGCCTCCATCCACTGCACATTTTAGTGTGACATGCAGATTTGTTCTTTCCTGGTTTTAATGGAATGTCGGGTACATTCATAATCTTTTTTTTTAGGTCACTGTCAGGTGTCAAATGTTTCCTAACCAGTCCCAGTCTCAAGAAAGTTCTTATTTCAATAATTAAAAATGTCCAGTCCAGTGCCAGAATCGTATAACGGCACACTCTTCCCAAGTTTAAAGCGTTTTCCAGTGTGAGCTTTCCCAGTCTGCTTTGGGCTGGGGAAGTGTGGAGTGGGGGAGGGGATGCCAGCTGCTTCTCTCTTTGAATTATTGGGTTGTTATTGTGATTATTTGGATTGGTTATTGATCATAGTTCTGTGCTCCCTCCCCTCTGCCAGATGTTCTTTCAGTGCATTAGAACAGACAGAGTGTCCTTCGCCACCCCATTGATTTCGGACTCGGCCAATGGAAGGATAGTAGTCAATGCTGTGGTCAATGCTACTGGGAGGGTTTATGTGTTTTATCTGCGGGGGTTTTTGTTGGTTCGCAGAACATTCATTAAGTGCCTAAGCTGGGTAGCTTGACAAGTGCCTGAGTGGTTTGTCTTGGTCTCTTGGACTCCTGTGATCCCGGGGAGAAGCTCGTGCCTCAGGTAACCACTGTCCCGTCAGCCGGAATGCAGGCAGACCCCACTTAATGACGGCTTAGTGTGTCCTACAAAAGCATTGGATGTCATCCTTCGGAAGGTGAGGACAGCTGGCCTTAAATGCTTCCCTTTTCATTCTTTGGGATCTCAGAGGGAACTGAGACCAAAATAGTTCCACTTTTACATACTGAGACACAGTATATATTTTCCCCTGTGAGATTGAGGAAAAGCACAGAGCCACACTGCACTGCCATTTAGGCGAAGCACTTTGCACAGAGCCTGGCACATGGTAAGCACTCAATAAGGAGAGACTTATGTGATCATTCGTATTATTTAGTCAACAGTGTTCCTGTAGGAACTGAAGGAGCCAAGGACTTCAGAATTACTGTTTGGTGAGTGAAAAGGACGAGTACGAGTTTCCTCACTTTAAAAATGATTCCGGGCAACTCAGATGCCGCTGATTGCCTTTCTCACTGGATATTAACCCAGGGCTCAGGACGAGAGAGATGGAAGTTGTACAGCCTACCTGTGGTCAATGCTACTGGAAGCGTTTGTATGTTTTATCTGTGGGGGTTTTTGTCGATTCATAGAGCATTCATTTAGTGCCTAATCTGGATCTCTCCCATTTGCTTCTTCAAATCCACTCTCCACCCTTTCATTCTTGCTTTGTCCCAGGGAGACTGACCTGTATGAGTTGCATCAACTGGGCTCCCTTGTCATTTGGCTGTCATTTGGGTTCAGCCTGCGGGGGATCCAAGGCAGGAGGAGAGAGGGATCTGGATGTTTATTTCCCTTACGTCCTCCCTACTGAAGCTGAGTTTACTTTTCCCCTCTGCTAAGCACCATGGCTCTTGCACGCAGTTCTGGACGTAGGACTATTCCCCCCATCTTCTCGTAACCACCCTGCTGTTGCTACTAGTCACAGGCTACTGCATTATCTCTCGTGATTTCTCTAAGTCGGAGCTTCTCCATCTTGGTTGCGCATTGGAATCATCTGGGGAGTTTAAAAAACATTTCCAACCTGCTGTTCAGGTTGTGCTCTAAACCAGCGCTGTCTGTTGGATACATCGTTTGAACCACATATGTAATCTTACATTCTCCCGAAGTCATATTATTAAGAGTAAAAATGAAACAGATGAAATTAAACTTCTATAACACATTTTATCTAACCCAGAATGGCCAAAATATTAGCATTTCAATAAAAGTAATTCAAAGTCCATTATTAAAAAAGATACTTTGCCTTTTTGGTACTCATCCCTCAAAATCTGGCGCGTATTATACTTAAAACACATCACAATCTGGACCAGACACATTGCAAATGTTCAGTAGCCACATGTGGCTGCCTTATGGGATGCTTTTGATTAATTGGGTTTGATTCTCTGGGGATGAGACCCAGGCACAGTGTTTCCCCAGGACATTTAATGTGTGACAAGGTTGAGAGCCATTATTGTCTGAAGCCCCGCCCACATGTTTATAAACAGCCCTTTGTTACACTCTCGGTAAATTGCCTGATTTGAGAATACCAGCTATTTGGTTCTCGTGCCCAGCCCTGGCTGAGAACGTGAAGATGATGTCCCCAGAGTGCCTGCCTTCCGGGAGCTTCCAACGGTGAGCGGAAGATAAAACAGGCCAGCAGGCCATTCCAGTGTGAAGCGCAGGACTCGGCACCCTACAGGCAGATCAAGCGCACCTTCAGAACACCAGCAGATGAAAAAAGTGAGAGGCTTTTAACTTTGTTGCCCATCCAGGCTATGGAAACAATTATTAACAAGCCTCTTACCCAGGAGTTCTGCAGGCCTCTTACTGGATACGTACCCCGACCCCTGTCTTGGGCAGGGTTTTAAAGTAATCGGTGAGCTCCCACAGTGGCAGACGTCTCAGCGGAGGAGGTGCTGCCATCTGGGGGGGAAGAGAGTCCGGGGAGGGCCTGTCGCTGCTGCAGAAGACGCCGTGGAAAGAAAAAGCACCAGCGTTTTTGGACACTCAATTTGAACTCTATTAAATGAAACACAGGTCTTTTGAGAGAGGCGTTTGTTCGGGATTCAGCTGTGCCCTGCTCAGAGAATGGCCTGTGGGGACAGCTCTGTCACAGGTGTCTGGTCTGAGATGGAGGAGTGAGCGAGCCAATTTTGGAAGTGAAGGCGAGCCAGACCCGAGCACTCTGGGCTCTGTGGAGAAGGCCACGCTGCCTGACCTTCGAGCGAGCTCATCATGCCTTCCCGGATATATAGGCGGTGTTTGTTCTGTTTGGGCCCCTTCCCCACGGGGGCAGGGGGAGGATGTCAGGGCTCCCACATCCCCACATCCTGTGCTGTGACAAACAAGCCCCAAACTGAAACAGGCTCACAGCCTGTCGATCCAAGGGGCCCATTTCACCCTGAGACCGTCCTGAGCATACTAATGTCATTCATGCATTTCAGTGGTGAAACAATGCAGAAGGTGATCCATGAAAGGGGCAAGAAAAAAAGATGATCACCGCTGTTTTAGCATTGATCTAGAAGCAACTGCCAATGCAGTTTTAAGAAGGAAAAAAAAGAGAAAGAAATGAGTACCAATATTAGAAAGGAGAAAACAAAATTGTCATGATATGCAGTTGATACTATTGTACACAAACCAAGAGAATGTATGGGAAAATTTTTAGAAACAATAAAAGAATAATAAGGCAGCTAGTTATAAAGTCAATATATAAAAATCAATAGCTTTTTTATCTTTAACTCTTTGCTGTGAAATGTAACATATATACAAAAATATATGTGTATATACTCAATTGAAAAATGTCTGTACAATATAAAACCAAACTCTTTGATCACATTCCCTCTTTTAAGCATTGCCTTACTTTACTTATTTATGGTGTTGCCACATTGCATGAATCTCTAATCAGTATATTATTAATTTTGCTATTTTTGATTTGCTTGTTTCACTCATCCTTAAGTTTCTCAATCATCCATGTTGATCGTGTAGCCATAGTTTATTCATTTTGTTTGCTCTATAGTGTTTCATCATGTAAATGCATGCCATCCCTGCTCTGAAATTCTGAATGTATAAAACGATTTGAATTACATTTATGCTTTTGAGCTGCCTTAGCATATCATTAGCATATTACACTTTGATTGGTTGAACAGCTGACTGGTCGACTGGACACTTAGCATATTAGGCTTTTATTATATAGTATAATTTAAAAGTTCATGTTTAAAAAGTAAGGCAGAATTTTATGCTCTGACATGGTGAGCTTACTAAGGCAAGAAGTACAAAATAAGACCCAGAACAATTATGCATACAATAATATTAATACTACCCTGTTTCCCCGAAAATAAGACAGTGTCTTATATTAATTTTTGCTCCCAAAGATGTGCTAGGTCTTATTTTCAGGGGATGTATTATGTTTCCATGAAGTAGGTCTTATTTTCAGGGAAACATGGTAACATCTAACATTTTAAAAAAACATATATATTTTATTGATATTTTACAGAGAGGAAGGGAGAGAGATAGAGAGCTAGAAACATCGATGAGAGAGAAACATCGACCAGCTGCCTCTTGCACACCCCCTACCGGGGATGTGCCCACAACCAACGCACATGCCCTTGACGGGAATCGAACCCGGGACCCTTTAGTCCGCAGACCGACGCTCTACCATTGAGCCAAACCGGCTTCGGCACAACTAACATTTATAAAATGCTTATTATGTGCCAAGAACTGTTCTAAGGGCTTTAAGTGTATTGACTAATTTACTTCTCAAAAGATTCCTGAAGGGTAGTTACTGTCATTACCTCCATTTTATAGGTGAGGAAACTGAGAGGTTGATAAACTTGCTTAAGGTCACACAGCTAGTATGCTGCAGACTCAGGATTTGAATCCAGTCTATCTGACTGCAGAGCCCTTGCTATAAACCACTGTATTAATTATATGACATGTACATAAACCCTGCCCTCCCCCACCAGTTGTCCAAAGATTATGCCAAACCACTAACAATGGTTTCTCATGGACTTGTGAAGATGAATTAATATTTTACTTTTTAATTCTGTATCTGTGCTTCCAAATAGGGTAGCCACTAAGTCTCAGTAGCTACATTTCTAGTGTGCCCAGTAGCTACAGGTGGCTAATGGCTGCTTTATTGAACTGCGCAGATATAGAACATTTCCATCATCACAGAAAGTCTATCGGGAAGGGTGCTCTAAAGAGTTCAATAGTATTTGAATTTCTTATAATCATGCATTCATGATTTACTCTTAGAGTTAAATAAGAAGGATCAATGAAAGAAAAAGAGAACTGCTTATTCAAAAGAGAAATGTCCCCCCACCCCACTATTATTTGATCATACTGTTTTTTCTTTTCTTTTATCTTCTGGAGTCACTCAGAGCATCTGTTTCTTTTACAAATTGCCTTTTTGTGTATTTAAAGGCAACAGAACACATAAATCAGCGAAAAGCTTATTACAATAAAACCATGATGGTTTTCCTGGAAATATAGTGGCATTTACTTAGGGCTACATTCCTCCTGACTATTTGGAAGCATTTAAAATGTGCATTGTTTTTAAGACATTAAATAAATCACGGGCATTTAGAAAAAGGTTTTCTTGGAAGCATGTGAGCAAAGTATTGATAATTTATTTTGCTAAGGTTCAAGCTCATTTGATTGTATACTTCAGTGAATTTTAAAGTTGTAAAATGGAAAAATTTGTTCGAAAAGTACCATTTCCATTTGTGGACTATACAAAGAGCTATGATACGCTTGGACTAGAGAGAATGTCTTCCTTGATCCTAAAGAGCCAGAATAGCATCAGTCTCATCTTCTAAGTTTTCCAACAGAGACTGTCAGTGTTTAGTCTGGACATGATTTAACTTCTAAGAACTCAAGTTCTCGCATGTGGGATACAGAGTGGATTGATCTGGATGGCTATAGGTGGCAAGACTAGAACCATTAGTAGAGAAGCAACTGAAAAAAATGTTAAAATTTATGTTTATCATTGAAAGTATTACACATGTCCCCCTCTTTTCCTATGGACCTCCTCCACCCCATACCCGCCTCTCCCAGGCCTCCATTTCACTATTATCAGTGTCCATGGGCTATGCATGTATCTATACAAGCTTCCCAGTTAATCTCGCCCCACCCCTCACCCCCGCCTTCCTTCTGAAATTTGTCACTCTGTTCCATGCTTCTAAGTCTCTGGATCTATTTTGTTCATCAGTTTATTTTGTTAGTTAGATTCCACATATGAGTGAGATCATGTGATACTTACCTTTCTCTGATTTATTTTGCTTGGCATAATGATCTCCATGCTCTCTCAAAGGGTAAGAGATCCTTCATTTTTACAGCTGTATTGTATTCCGTGGTATAAATATACAGTCTTTCTTTTTTTGCCACTTTTCTACTGAAGGGCACTTGGGCTGTTCCAGATCTTAGCTATTGTAAATTGTGCTGCTACAAACTTAGGGATACATATACTAGTATTCTTTCTGATTGGTGTTTTGGGTTTCTTAGAATATATTCCCAGAAGTGGGATCACTGGGTCAAATAGTAGTTTCATTTAAAAATTTTTAAGGAAACTCCATACTGTTTTCCACAGTGGCTGCACCAGTCTGCATTCCCACCAGCAGTGCACTAGGGTTCCCTTTTCTCCACACCCTCGCCTGCACTTGTCATTTGTTGATGGTAGCCATTCTGACAGATGTGAGGGGATACCTCATTATCATTTTAATTTGCATCTCTCTGAGGATTAGTGATTTTGAGCATTTACGTCTCCTGGCCTTCTGTATGTCACTTTGGAGAAGCATCTATTTGGGTCCTTTGCCCTAAAACTTTATTTACGGAGACAGTTGGTGGACAAGGGGCCATTATTTGCTGACCCCTAGATTAGAAATGTGTATGTGTAGAAAAGAAGGTGAGATGAAAGAAAGCGAACTAAGGCTTCCCATTGTACAGCGGGAAGCTAAGAGTTATTGCCCGAAATTGAAAAACCCCAAACCCCAAAGTAATAATCTAAGCATATTTTGTCAAGACATGGAGATAAATACCAAAATGAAAATGGGGAGACTGCTGTTTATTATATGAATACAAGCTTGGTGGAACGGCTTGTTTCTTTAACCCAGGTGTTTGTGTACCATGGATAAAAAAGGCTGAATTAAAGAATAAAAATAATTAAAATTCACAGGGGCAGCGACCTGTAGTTCACATTTGCCCAGGGGATAAAGAACGATGGGGTCCCTGAGTGCACAGGGAGGAGGAGGGGACTAGGACAAGGAAACTCAAGCTGAGTTTTGACTCTTACCATCTCCCCACCCCCACGCCCCATAGGCACCCTGAGGCACGTGGACTGGGTGCGTGTCTGCTCAGCAGGGATTTGTGACTGGCAGCTGGAAAACACCTACGTCTGTTAACTTCCTAAAGGCAGGTTATTGTCAGCAGCTTTCAGATCGGTGACCTGTCGTGATGCTGGTGTGACTGGCATAGACCCCAGTATGGCTGTCACTTGTGGGGGTGGCAGGTGTCTGTGGTCAAGACCCTGGATGCTCTGGCCCGGGATGCTCTTCCGTTGTCATACACAGGCAGGCCGGTTGCACAGCAGGATGGGAGTTTGCTGCAGAGCAGAGCTGGGCAGCCCAGCAGGATGTGGGTGGACCATTTTGCATGGCTAGGAAGGAAGGCCACGATGCAAAAAAAAAACAAACCGATTGTGCGGGAGCCTCACCTGAGCCATGCCCAGGCAGCAGCGGCAGGAAATGCGGAGGAGATTTGTGGGGCTGAGGTACTCTGGAGGCTCTAAATCAAAGCAGAGGGCTCACAGCGGATTAATGAAGCTAATTTCTGACTGGGATCATCGTTCGTGAATCATCATGTTTGTGCTCATTAAATAAATTATCGGTGTCTTCCCAGGCATTATGGATGCATTGTAAATGAAGGCTCTTCATAAATAATTTGTTTCTGCTGGTGCTGGGATGGGGGGGAGGGCCACCAGGAGGGGCGAGGAGGCCAGAGGCCAGGGACGCCAAAGAAGGAGGCAGAGGTGGGAGGAAGGAGGAGGGAGGGAGGGGTCAGGCCTGAGGAGAGGGTGGTCTGACTCTGGCCCTGACCCCCAGGTGAGCAGAGTGACCTCGGTACTCCACGTCCCTGCCACTGAATTCAGTACATGGACTACATTAGGTCTTCCAGATCAGCCACCTGCCACCAAGTGGGCAAAGACCCCCCTCAAGATTGGACAAAAGGCCCTAACTGGTTTGGCTCAGCGGATAGAGCCTCAGCCTGCGGACTGAAGGGTCCCAGGTTCGATTCCGGTCAAGGGCATGTACCTTGGTTGTGGGCACATCCCCAGTAGGGGGTGTGCAGGAGACAGCTGATTAATATTTCTCTCTCATCGATGTTTCTAACTCTCTATCCCTCTCCCTTCCTCTCTGTAAAATAATCATTAAAATGTATTTTTTTTTTAAAAGATTGGACATAAGGCTGCACACACTCACCTCTTCCTGACCTTTTCTCTCCCAGGTCTTTGCTTAAAGCTCACCTGGGACCTGGGAGGTAAGCACCCCCAAAAGCACATATTTCATAAGACAAAAGCCCGAAATGGATAAAGATATGAAAAGTGTTTTGTCTGCACTGTTTATGATAAAGATGAAATATGAAATAGGTGATATGAAGGACACTTACTGGAAGGAAGGAGGAAAGAACCCCACAAGACTTCCTCCTCTGAGATGCATTGCTAACCGGTATGGCGAGGGTGCAGCAGTCCATCAATGTATCCTGTCTGGATTGTTGTGAACCCAGAGTACCTGTTTCCATCAAACGATGTAGTAAGTAGAGGATGAGTCCCCGGGGCAGCCTGCAGAGGGCCAGTGGTCCCACCGTGGCCCGGGTAGCTGGTCCTTTGAAGCCACAGCAAGGTGTCCCCAGGAACCTAGAAACGGGGGCACTGAGGTTCTCCTTAAGAGAGATGCCTGAGGTCCTTAGGGGAGACCTGGGTGGGAAACGGTTTGCAAAGAAGCTCCCTGGCCTGGTGGCTTGGTTGAACATGTTGAACCCACGTCGAGAAAATGACCCAGCAGTTACTGGTGGGCTGGCTCCTGGGTGACAGTGCAATGCCAAGCGAAGAGCGGTCACAGAAGCCCACCTGGCAGGGCCATCCCAGCACTGAGTAATGCAGCGGGGGCTGCATCTCCCTTCCTGACATGCTATCTGTCGTGTGTGTGTGTGTGTGTGTGTGTGTGTGTGTGTGCGTGTGTGTGCGCGCGAGCGCGCGTGTGTGCGTGCACGTGCGCGAGTGCACACGTGTTTAGGGTCAGCATTGCATCAGAAAGCAATTTTCTTTGGGCTTTCCACGTAGCAAGCAGCCTTTCAGCAATGCGGCCTTCCGTAGTTGTCTCTGTCCCATTGGGTGTTCTTAAGCATCTAATGGTTTCACAGACTGGCATCTGGCAACTTCACGACTCTCTGGAAATGGGGTCGGCACCCTAAGTCAGACCCACTCCGGGACCTGCCATTGGTGGGGTTTCTAAGCCCTCAGATCAGCTTGCTTTCACGGGGCCTCTGCAAATGTCTTTGTGTTTGAATACCTGTAGTGCCGGTAGCAGGGCTATGTCCTGGGAGGGAGAAGGGGACAGGCCACAGGGTGGGGTGCAGAATAAGGAGGAACAAATAGGCTTCTTTTTTTTCACGGTGCAGAGCTGGTCTTGGTGGTGGTGGTGGTTGTGGCGGTGGAGGGTGTTGGAACACTGCCATGCAGTCACCTTCATTCACACCTGCATCTGTCCCACGGGTTTATTGAGCACCTACTGGTGCCAAGTGCCACTCTGGGTGCTCACAGATCCCTGTGCTCGTGCAGTTTGCATCTGTTTGTGTCTGTGGATGAGAAAGAGAGAGAGAGGGAGATAGATAGATAGATAGATAGATAGAGAACACGTGTGTGCATGTGTGTGTGTGTGTGTGTGTGTGTTGGGGCTTGGGCAGCAATGGCATCTCCGAATGGAAACATTTAAGCACAGACTGAGCGAGTGGCCAGGGAAGAGAGAGGGAACAGCAAGCACAGAAGGCAGAGGAAGCACAGAGCGCCCAGAGGCAGGAGGCGGGAGGCAGGTCCGGGGAGCTGGGGCTTGGGAGAGCAGGAGTGGGATTTGGTGAGGTGGGGAAAATTTCCTGGGTCTTCAGGTACAGATCTTATTCTCAGGGCAATGGTAAGGGAATTCCATGACCTGATCTGCAGTGTTAAAAGCTAAGTGGAGACTAGACTGTAGGGGGATGAGGAAGAAGGTGAGAAAGGAGAGCTGGAAGGTCATTGCCATGATCCTCAGGAGTCACTGAACCATCCCCCCCTTTGTTCCCCGTCTTTTCCCAGTGCAGCCTCCATTCCGTAAGCACTGTGGCTCGGGTACAGGTTCGAAGGGAAGAAGGCAATCTCCTTGAACAAATTCTTCTTTTTAGGGCTGGGTCATTAACCCACTCAGAGAGGATATGCCTTTTTAAAGGCTTGTTAACCACTATGGATTTCTGATAGAATTTCCGGCGGGGAAGGGAAAGCCTTATGGCAGACGTGGCCGGGACTGACATTTACAGCTTCTCAAACCGACTGTGTTAAAAGGCAGATTCCTGGCCGGAAGGCCTGGGAAGGGGCCTGAGAGTTTGCCTTTCTATCGCCTATCCACGCCTCCATTTGTTCATTAGTTCTGAAGGGTATCAGAGTATCTCACTCCCAAGCATGCGGCTTTGGTATAGGATTGTTTTGCGCTGGAGGCAATGGAGAGACATACACAGGGATATTTCTCTGCTCTATCTGCCTCAATGCAGCGTGTACATTTCCCTTTCGAAGGTGGCATAAATTCTGCCCGTCTCCTCTCCTCCACTTCCAATACCGTGAAGAAGAGAGTGACCCTTATCACTGGAGACAGAGGGCCAGCGCTGAGATGAGTCTGCATAAACAGACCTTACTAAATAACCCTAATCTACCATTACTTTCTCCTGGATGTTTCCTTTCCCATAATTTCCCTCCACTAAAAAGTGTCCTTTCCTCTCTCTAGTCACTTCTTAACAATGTGTCACTCTTTATTAACATGGTATAGAAAGCCTCATGTTTAACTGGTTTTAAAAAAATTTATTAAGGTATTATATATGTACATAGCTTACCATTGCCCCCCACCCCCACTCCCACCTCCCATTCATGCCCTCTCTCCCCAGAGTTCTGTGTTCGTTGGTTGTACTTATATGCATGCATACCAGTCCTTCGGTTGTTCTCTTATCTCCCTCCAGGTCTCCTTCCCCTCCCCGCTGTCATTTGACAGTCTGCTTGTTTTATGGTGACTATCTCAGGACCACATGAATAGAATCTGCTCCTCATTTGGCAGTCTGCTTGTTTTATGGTGACTATCTCAGGACCCCACGAATGGAATCCACTCCTCCTCTGGTTCACACCGCCCCTCCCCCTGGGTCCCACTGCTTCCCCAGGGCACATGGCTCTTCCGGGACACACGGTCCCCTGGGACACACGGTCCCCTGGGACACACGGCTCACCCGGGGCACACAACCCTCTTTTTCACATAGCCCCCGTGCATGTGAATGTGTTAACATCAAATAAAATGTGCATGCTTTTCTTTGCTTAGTTTGACTTGTGTCATTTAATTTGCAGTCTCCAGATACAGAACCCAAGAGGGCAGAGGAAAAGTTTTCCCTTCCCTGCAGTTCATTTTTTCTGTTTGTTGGTTACTAGGCTCCATCATATTTGAGGAGATGAGTTTTATTTTTTTTTAGGAGGTTGCCAAAATGTATGTTTTTATTGAATTTTTGGAAAGCTGGACACATCTGGGTTCTAGTATTCCTGATCCCCAGCCAGTGGTGTTTAAAAACTGCCTATCTGGAAAAAAAGAAAAGTCTTGATTTACAGTATTTATCGATTTCTCTGATGTAAATCATTCAGCAAGGCTGACTTCCAGCTACCAGCATGACATAATAATACCATAAATATAGATAATAACAGATGTAATAGATAACCTCAAGAACATATATAATAGCCAAATACAGTAAAACAATTAGGAAGTGATGAGCTTTTAGTCTTTTATGCTTTTTTAAACATAATTTATTTCAGTGTAAGTTTTGTAAATTAATTTTTAATAATGCTGTGTTTAATAACTGGCTTAAATAATTGCTACAGATCTCACAATCTCTTCCTCTGTCCATTCTTGGCCTCAGGTTCCAAATAAAACCCCTGTTTTGTAAACACTGGGCATCTTGGGTATTGGTGTCCAAGGGAAGGAAGCAATCCTCTTCACCAAATTCTCCATCACTGCCTCAGGCCCTTCTTGTTCTTGTTATCAAGTGAGTTCTGGGTCTCAGAATTCTGATCCCCCCCCCTTTTTTTGGTGGGTGATGGTAAATTATGGGAGATATGTTAGAGATGAAAAATGTTTGAGAAAGTGAGAATGACAATGATGAATTTATGTACGGTAAGGGTAAAAGGAACTATCTGAAATGTCAAGTCTCCCACCCCTTGCTCTCTTAACTACATTGTCTTCTGAAATAGACAAGCAATCTGAGGCCCAGAGAGGAGGTGGCATTTGTCTAAGGTCACACAGCTGGGAAGTTCTAGTACTTAGATTCAAACCTAGGTGTCTGACACAAAACTAGCCTGCTTAAGAACAATTTTCGTAGGTTAGGTATATATTTATATACATATGTACTTGGAAATACATGTATATATTTATATCTATAGTTAAAAAAGAATTCTAAAGGCATAAAGAGTAGTGCAGTGCCCCATCCCTTCCCATTCTATTGCTAATCTATAGAGGCAAGCATTTTCCATTCTTTCTACTATTCCGGTATTTGCTTCAATATATTGAAATGTAATGGTTATATCACTGCATCTTAAATTTTCAGTTTTAAATACCATTTGTTGATTTCGAAAGGTAAAGATCTGACTTTCTTATACTCCACTCTTTTCTGTTCATTCTCCAAACACACACCTACACACACTCACTTACACATACACACAGAGCTGCAGCTCCCCTAACTACCAATATATTTTTATCATACTTTTGGTGTGCTCATCGTTTGTGTGTGTACATTGTGACTATGGAACTATTAGTCACTGCCGAGTCATGCAATGTACTATTACTACTTTTTTGGAGTCCATTATTATTAAATTTACTTTCAGGAACAAGTATTTATTTTTTCCTCCAGAATTAATAATCCTTTTGCTTTTCTTGTTTGCTTAGATTTCTAGTATCAATAACTAATTCACCCCACAATTCTTTTCACAACAGCTTCCTCTTCGAGGGAATATCTACCCTAGATTTCTCTACCCTTTTGCTATCTGGACTGATTGCTTGCTAAGCTAAGTACAGTTGCTCTGGGATCTCCTTTCACCATTTTCCTGGGAATTCCCTTCACTTTTTGTTAGGTTGGATTCCTTGTTTCCCAGATACCATGTTTTCCTTTGACTCATTGTCATTGTTCTGGGGTACACTGCAATATCTTCCTGCAAATAAGCACAGGGAAGATACTTTTTTTTTCCTTCGGCATGTCTGAAATGTTTTTGTTCCGCTTGGACACATAATTAATAGTTTAGCTGAGTATAGAATTTTAGGTTGGAAATCATTTCCCTTGATGATTCTGGAGACATTGCCTTATTGTTTCCTAGCTTTGAGAAACTGATTGCCATTTAAACACCTGACTCCCCTTGCTCCCAATCTTTCTGTTTCTCTACGGAATCTTTTAGAGTTGCCTCTTTCCCATCTATGACCATTTTTATTTTAAAATTTAAATGTCTAATCTATCAATCAGCCCCTCTCCAGAATACAAAAAAGATTACAAACTACATGAAGACAAGGCTGCTACACCCAAGTGCCTCACAGAGAGAATGCAGCAAGCACTGTTGCGCTGCTGGAGTCATTTCAGAGGGTTTAAGGAACAGCTTGTGAAATGGAGAAATTAGGATGGATCTTGAGCACACTTCCAAAGAATGAGCTCCATTAGAACGGTCTCTCCTGGGGAGTCCTGTGATAGAAACTCATTTCTGGAGTTATTTAAAAATGAGCTCTCAGAACTCTTCGGGGACCAATCCTGTGCTGGTAAGGGGTGGACAAGATACCGAAATAGGTCATTTTAATTCCTGATTTCTGTAAAAACTACTGTTCTTATGGTACATTGAGATTTTTGATTGAATTTCAGTTTCTGCTTAAGTAACCAAGAAGTTTCCCAGGCTGAGCTGAAAGTGAACATTATGTGTCAGGCTCTGGAAGAATTGGAGGAAGCTTCTCCTTGTGGCTGTGCTCCTCTCTGCTCTTTGTCGGGGTTCTCCTTGGTGGTGGCCAGCTGCAAGACCCCTGTGTCCTGGCCAAGGTACTTCTGTGAGGGGAAGGAACAGAATATTGGGGACCAGCTATAATGATCAGAAATATTGATCATGCTCTGTTAACCGTGATTGTTTTGTCCTGGTAAAAGAAGGCACATTCTAACCTGGCTGGGAGTTGCAAGGAGGACCTGGGATCTCACCTGGGAATGTGGCCCCTCCTCCCTAGCTGGGAACTGCCTATTATCATGGAAAGATTGACAACCTTGTTGCAGAAACAGAAGGCCATAGCTCTTTGCATACCCCCAGGTCTTTGCATACCCCCAGGCCCTTGCAAACCCTCAGCATTCCATGTAAACTACCCACTTTCCATACCCATTCTCAACCGTTTTTGCCCACTCCCCCAGGTAATATTTATCCTTCTACCCAATATAAGCAGCTGGCTTATGGTGGGGTGCAGAGCAGATTTTCGTGAATGACCTGCTGCTCTTCCATGCTGCAGGCCGTATTGGAATAAATGTTCATGTATGATTCAACCCTGTCTCTGCTTAATCGGCTCAAGTAGTGACAGGTAGTGAGGACCCATTGATTGTCTGGTTATAGTTTCACTTCTGGGTGTGCAGTGCCATAAAAGCAGCCTCAGCTCCCCACCTGACTCACTCTGAAGGCTGCCACTTGAGTACACAAGTCTGTGGTCCCCAACCAGGGCCCCAAGGCTGCTGGGAATAGTGACATATGCTATGCAGTCTGATTCCCAAAGAGCTGAAGCAGGCCTGCTGGGAGGCCCATAAAATCCCTGCCTACATTCCCCGCCTCCCTATGCTCAGAGAGGTGTTTGCTTGGCTTTGGGCTGCTGGGTAAGAGGGAGCTCTGCTAATGGTATTGTTTGCGGAGTTAATTGTTCTGTTTGATCGGAGGCTCCTCTAGGGTGCAGAGGGAAATGTATTTGGTCAGGGTTTTCCTCAAGCAAAGTTTACCTCACAAGCAAAGGGGAAGAAAGGAAAAAGAAATTGCAGGAGAGGGAAGACAGGAAATCAGTAGAAGCTTTGCTAGGCTCTGTGTGGGGCTGAGGGTTCACAGCCAAGGCAATGGGGAGGGTCTGGAACCCGGTTAAAGCAGAGGTCTTCTCTGGCTGAAGGAACAATAAAGCATATTTCTTTTTATTTATATTGTCTTCATTCTGTATTTCCAAAGAAAATTTTTATAGATTATAATAAAGAGTGCACATAATACAGGCTCAGCCAAAAGTAGGTTTATAAGGAAAATAACACAATAATTCCATATAATAAAGAGGTGATATGCAAAATGACCATCACTCCAACACACAAGATGGCTGCCTCTATGTGGAAACAAGATGGCCACCACAAGATAGCTGGCAGGGGAGCGCAGTTGGGAGGGACCAGGCCTGCAGGGGAGGACAGTTGGGGGGTGGGGCAGACTCATGCCTGCAGGGGAGGGCAGTTTTGGGCAACTAGGCCTGCAGGGGAGGTTAGTTGGGGGGACCAATCCAATAGGGAAGGGCAGTTGGGGGAAATCAGGCCTGCAGGAGAGGACAGTTAGGGGTGACCAGGCCGGTAGGGGAGGGCAGTTAGGAGCAATCGGGCCAGCAAGGGAGCAGTTAGTTGTCGATCAGGCTGGCAGGGGAGTGGCTAGGGGGTGATCAGACTGGCAGGCAGAAGTGGTTAGGGGCAATCAGGCAGGCAGCCAGTTGAGTGGTTGGAAGCCAGTAGTTCTGGATTGTTAGAGGGATGTCCAACTGCCCGTTTAAGCCCAATCCCATTGGGACTAGGCCTAAATGGGCAGTTGGACATCTCTTGAAGGGTCCCAGATTGGAGAGGGTACAGGTTGGGCTGAGGGACACCCCCCCCAACCCTGTGCATGAATTTTGTGCACCAAATTTCTAGTTAATAAATAATGTAAGAATAAACTGTTTCATGTATTTTGCCATAGCCTGTATAAAACTATTGAAAAGAAAAATCATACACTATTGTACTGAGGATGAGGAGAAAGAATCATACCAAAACCCTAACCTAATTTGGCTACCAAAAACTAAGTGTCAAATTAGTCCTGGATATTTGGAAATTGAGCTAAGGCATAAATGGAAATACCTAGGAGATCTGATTTTCACTGTCTAATAAGGGATGCATATCAGATGAGGAGGAGAGAAGAATTATTTTTTAATCTTAAATTCTGAGGAGATATATTGAAGAAATAATTTTCCTATCATCTCCACCTCATAGTGCTAATGTAAAAGAAATAAAATTATTCAGGAAGAAATATGTTCTAAAATATACCAGAAGGGCAACATGTATGGTAATCTTCTTGTTATTGTTGGTGACAATTCCTTGAATAGCAATTGTGTGTGTGTGTGTGTGTGTGTGTGAGTGTGTGTGTATGTATGTGTGTGTTTGCATACAAGTCCTTGGTTGATTACCTCCTACCCGCCCTCCTTTCCCAACCTTCCCCCTGAGGTTCAGCACTCTGTTCCATGCTTCCATGTCTCTGAATCCACTCTGTTCATCAGTTTATTTTGTTAATTAGATTCTACAATGAGTGAGATCATGTGATACATGTCTTTCTCTGACTGATTTATTTCACTTAGCATGATACTCTCCAGGTCCCTCCATGCTGCCTCAAAGGGTAAGATATTCTTTTTCTTACTGCTGCATAGTATTCCATGGTATAAATGTACCACAGCTTTTTTATCCACTCATCTACTGATGGGCACTTGGGCTGTTTCCAGATCTTAGCTACTGTAAATTGTGCTGCTATGAACATAGGGGTGCATGCATTTTTTTCTGATTGGTATTTCGGGTTTCTTAGGATATATTCCTATAGGTGGGGTCATATTTGGCAATGATACATCTGATAAAGGGTCAATATCCAAGATATATAAGGAACTCATGCAATTTTGTTTTTGGACTGGTAAATGAGGCAGGGTAGGGTACTCATGCCTGGAGCATCCATACCACCCACTGAATTCCATCATCAGAAAATCTAGTTTCATTTGTTTTCAAATGAAATGCCTGGGGGGTTGGGGAGCTGGAGCTTTTTGTATAGATGCTAAGATCAAAGAACAAGTTTCCAGAAGAAAACACACAGAGGGAATACTATGAGGGGAGGAGGAAGTGAGGACTGAGACAGGCAGTCCAACCGAGAGTGACTGCTCCGACCAAATGCTCCCACTTCATTTATAACCTTTTAAACTCTGCTTACTTTTCTCTGCTTCTCATCCGTTGTCCAGAATAAGTGGGAACCTATGAGTCATTGACAACTTTTGCAAGTAACATGCGTTCCTTCTTACCTTCTGAATGAAGGGCAGCAGCATCCCCAACCTGATACAGGGAGGTGTGAGGTGCCAGAAGAATGCAAAGGATGCTGGAGCGCATAAAGGACAGATGGTTCTCCTTTCTGCCAGCCTGGGGTCTTCCCTTGTTGTCACTGCGGTCTGGTGAGCTCTATAGACGTCCACCTACCCCCTAAGTACCTATGGCAGCTCCTGGGCCCATCATTTAGGTTTCCTTGGTGGTGCTTTACCTTCTCAATCTTTTTTTTAAAATATATTTTATTGATATTTTACAGAGAGGAAAGGAGAGAGCTAGAGAGCTAGAAACGTCGATGAGAGAGAAACATCGACCAGCTGCCTCTTGCACACCCCCCCACCGGGGATGTGCCCGCAACCAATGTACATGCCCTTGACCGGAATCGAACCCGGGACCCTTCAGTCGGCAGACCGACGCTCTACCACTGAGCCAAACCGGTTTCGGCTACCTTCTCAATCTTGCAGGGACTCGGGATTTGCAGGAGAGCACCGTGCAGGACATAGTACTGTGTCGAACTCCTGACATTCTTTAGAAACATGAAGACTGGCGTCAGCCATCTACCCTTCATGTACAAACTAGTCACTTCCTAGTTTGTACATGAAGAAATCCTGGGTGGCAAACAGAGCTCTTGGGCTGCTGTTCGCTCCTCTTTCCTGCTCTCCTGCTCAGGTGAGACGCCTGGGAGTCCTTCCTCACCCAGGGACCCAGGCAGCCTCTGTTACCAGTTTGAGTTGGTACTTTAGAAGGAATCTTGTCCCCATCTCTGAACCCTTCCACAGGAATGTTCTGTGTCTCAGCATGACTCTTTAGGAAAGAATGTGCTGTCCCCACAGCATATATATAAGATGTTCCAGAAATCTCTAGCTTAGTATGAAAACCAGCTATGCCTTATTCACAGTTCCCCAAGGATGCAGCCGGAAACTCCACCGAAGCAAGTCACAATGCTTTGAATGCCCAGCAAATGATTCTGAGTGCAAAGCTTGTTACAGACGCCCCAGGGAAGGAGCCCAGGATCCCGACCTGTTCAGCAATTCAAAGGAATGTTACGGGATGGTCAATTCCAGCCCTCTCCCCGGGGATGCAAAATGAAAGGGAACAGGCCATGCTCAGGAAGCGTAGGCACTGGTTAGCTTGCACACGTGGTTATTCGAAAGCCGAATCTGCAAAGGGCAAATGGGTGCCTTTGCTCATTGTAGTCTTATCTTTGTTTATTTCTCTGCTAATGACAAAGCTGGAATAAGTGAGTTATCGTGGAGGACTGTGAGGCCAACCTAAAGAAAACAAGGCTTCTGATGGAGCAATAGCCAGCCACCAAGCGTAAACGGTGGCCTGACCTTATTCAGAAAGGAGGCAAGGCCTCCACTTGTGTTCCAGTGGAAGGGACAGACGATTCTGTGGCTCTCTCTTGGCCGTTCTTGCACTTTCAATTAATCTTAGTGGCCCGTGGTGGTTCATAAAGTCTCTGATGTTATTTCTGTGGTTTCCTGGGCCTCATCGAAGCCCACCTCACGTACCCGGATGCCCTCTTCTCATTGTCCTGCAGCTCCAGCCGGGACCTGAGTGAGCTGTGGATGCCCAATAAAATGCAGGCCTGCAGTCCTTCTTTGGATATGCACCCCTGTCTATGTCCAGTCATCGCAGTGGTGCACAGGAGACCTGTGATCACCGGCGAGCCATCTGCTTCAGGCTGTTCCCCGCCCTCCCTGGGCCTTTACGAAGAACATGCTCCTTAGCACACAGGCATTTGGTGAGACGAGCAGCTGCCAGTGTCCGAGCTTAATGATAACAAAGAACATAATGGAGACAGGTTTGCTTGTAGGCTTTCCTAATTACCATATGTCTTAGCCTTTCTAGCCCCTTCACTCTCCTTCTATCTATTGAGGGCGTTATCTTTCCTCGGTTTCTGAGAGCGATAAGCTATACGGTCCTTTCTTCTGCCTGCTGGTGTCTGTGTGTTTGAGCCCGTTCCTTTTATCCCATGCCACTGTCCCCTTTTAGTTTAGCTCCCGATGGCGAGGCAGCTAACTATAGAGATAATGGCACTCCAACCTGGGATCACACAGACTACCTGGATTTTAATCTTGGTCCCGTCACCTAGTGGCTGTGTGACTTCAGGCAAGTGACTTGACCTCTCTGTACATCATCCCTTAAACTGTGAAGAGGAGACAATAGTAGTTCTTGTCTCATTATGTTGCTGTGGGGCTTAAATGAGTCATTGCAGTGCTTTGGATAGTGCCCGGCACATGGTAAGCCCTGTGTGGGCTTTAGCTGTTCCTCTTTCACTGGTCCTTGGGGAAGGGCATGCCAGTGCTGGGAGCAAGAGCTCCTGCAAACACACCACCCACATGGAGGTGGAAGAGAGTGTCACCTGTATCCCAGCTTGCTGATATTCCCTGGAGATCCTGGGAGCCACATTGCCCCCGACAGCTAGGACATCTGGAATGGACAAAGAGCCCTTCCTTCGTGGAGAGGAGGAAGGCATGCAGGAAGGCCAGAAGTAAATTTCTATTGTGGGGATGCAAAAATTCACCCAGAAGAGGCGTGTGGTGGAATGATATTTAAAAATTAACGGGAGGCATTCCTTATCCCTCCCGTATATCCTTTATCCCCACGGCATTTTCCCAATCAGGCTAGGCGATTTCAAGTTTATTTCCTCGGGGAAGGGTTTCATAATACAAGCGAGAAAACAGGATCCACTTTTGGTTTTGAGGTTTCAAAAGCAGCCCTTGATAGGGGGGCGGGGGGATGAGGGCTGGAAAAAAAAATGCTAGGAGGTTCCGAGGTGATGTATAGCAAGCTTCTCTCCTGACCAAGGGCGGACTCAGAGTCCCCATCCCGGGCCGGGTGGGGCTGAGCAGAAGTGAGGAGTGTACTGTGTGGGAGGCTCCCGTGGAGCCATGAAGGTGTGCCATAGGGCTCTCCCTTCTGGAAGGAACCTTCTGTGCCTTCAGCTGCGAGAAGAGCAGTTGGTGAGAGCTTGTAGCTACAGTGCCCTCAGGATTCACCATAGTATTTTTTTTAAAAAAATATTTTATTGATTTTTTTACAGAGAGGAAGAGAGAGGGATAGAGAATTAGAAACATTGATGAGAGAGAATCATCAATCAGCTGCCTCTTGCACATCCCCTACTGGGGATATGCCCGAAACCAAGGTACGTGCCCTTGACCGGAATCGAACCTGGGACCCTTTAGTCCGCAGGCTGACGCTCTATCCACTGAGTGAAACCGGTTTTGGCTCACCATGGTATTTTGAGCTGAGCCCACTCACTTCCTGGGCAGCTCCAGGGATACAGTGACTGAGATGGGGTACGAGGGCCTGTTTTAGATAAGAAAAGGGGGTTAAGCTATTAAATATCTTGCCTACTTATAGCTTGTGGCCGGAGACTTGTTCTCAGTTAAGGTGAAACATCTAAAGGGCAAGAGGCAGAACCTGAAGAGCCAGGAGGCTTTTCAAGGCCAAGGGCATACATCCTCCCTCTCTTTCCCGCTCAGGACATGTGTGCCTGTAAGGCCCTTCCCAAGCATCTCAGCTACCCTGCCCCTCCCCCAACCAAGGTGGTAAGGTCCTCCCTCCCTGCTGAGTGGTGGGTCCCACAGTGGAAATGGCGTCTGCCGGGAGGCTGGTTTATGCCAGGGCAGATTGTGAGCAGGCAAGCCAAAACCTAGGCTGGCAGGAGACTCAAGGACACCGCAGCAGGACCTGAAGTGGTATGACTTTATCCAGGCATCAGAGGGAGCGGCAGGCAGCCAGGAGCAGAGATAGGAGGGCAGGTATGGGCTGGGGTGGGAAGCAGCTTCAGCAGGTCTTGTCTGTCGGCCAGATGCGAGCAGACACGAACCAGCCACTGGTAGAAAGGATTTCATTGGCTCTGCTGTTCATCCTACCACAGGTAGAAAACATCTGGATACAGAGCAATGGAGGGCATATGTTCATCTCCTAACCCCTGGACCAGAACAACAGCTTGACAACCCTCAGCTTCTCTGTGAGAGGGGATGGGGTGAGAATATGATAGAATACATGAACAATTTGCCTCTCAATTTATCCTTATCTTTGCCACGTGAATAATCTCCCTAAATCTCTACTGTCATTGTGTCACAACCCTGTTTGAACGATTCCAATGCTTCCATTTGCTTTGAAGATAAAAAGTCCAGATTTCATGGACCTCCAGCATCTGGCCCCTGACTCCTTTCCCACCATGACTGTTCTCCAACTCTTATCAAAATGGTCTATGAGTCAGTCCTCAGATGGGCCCGACCCATTCCTCAGCCTCTGCTCTTGGTCAAGGCATTCTCCAACCGTTGGCTTCCTCCTCTCCATCAAACCACTTGTCTCTGTTCACCGTCGGTTGCAGTTTCATATCCTCCGTGAAGCTCTGTGCTTCCATCTGCCTTCCCGTTCTCACTCCACGTCCCCCCTTACCTCCACACATGCACGAGCAAGCTGCTTCTCTCCGCTGACCCAGAGGAATATGGTAATAATCATCTACGTCCCTCATCTCCTCTGTACCTCACTACACCTCTTTGTGGTCCACCCCCCCTAAATTAATAATGTTAGGCAATAATCTTCAAGGCCAAAAGTTTTTCTGAAAGATAGGATTTATTGAGCCACGTGCTGTCCAGAAAAAAGGACCAAGCTCTGGGGCATGAAGCTAAACCAGCAGAGCTGGAGGCCGAAGACAAACCTGCATGTATGCAGTCTAGGGGCTGGTGGGGCTCTTTTCACACAGTGAGTTTGGGGGAGAAAGATGTAAGTCATTTTGAAAGAATTTACATTGGCTAAAGATAAAGGGGGGGCTGGTTCTGCAAAGTCCATAGGGAAGAAGTATTTGCTTTTCCCGCATTGGTCGTGGGCAACAGTCTAGAAAGTTCCTGTGTAAACAGGGTGCGGTGGCATCTGGGGGTGAGCTATTCTCTCTGGGTAAGAGCTGAAATAGCCACCCGGAAGCTGATGCAATGATTCAACGTACATTCAGGAATTTGGGCAGTCTTGTGTTGGTTTCTGCTGCTGGTTCTGTTAGCTGATTAACTTTCCTTGTCTCTTCATCCCACCTTCCCGCCTGCTGTAAATTAATTTAGGACATTTCAAAATTTCATTTTTCTTGTCCTTAGCAACGTAATAATCACTAAATAGCAATCTTTAAAAATTGTCGAAAGTATTATAGATTTACCTTCATTTCCCCCCATTGACCATCTCCACTCTATTCCTCCCCCCTCCCCTCCCCAGGCCTCACCACACTATTGTCTGTATTCGTGGGTTATATATATATAAAACTTCTTTGATTAATCTCTTCCCAACCCCCTGATCCCCATCCCTCTGAGATTCATCAGTCTATTCGGTGATCATCACAAAGAAATTCAGAGTTTGAATATTTAAGGTTTTAGAAAATAGACATTCTGACCACGGGGATGGGGAAAAGTCACCTTCATCAGGAATGTGTGTGCATTTGGTCATTGTTTTCCTGGTCTCATTTGCAAACACTCACTCCCATGTGGGGAGAGGAGATTTTCTTTGCATTTATGCTGGACTGGCTGGCCATTCGTAACATCTGCAAAGACATCTGGATAATTTCATTTTCATAAGCTTTGAGATGTTTGTAGAATTTCAGACACGTTCAAGATGAGGGAAGAAGGCGCATCAGGCGCAAGCCCATGTAAAAACAATTTGTATGAGTGGAATTTTCAATGATGTTCTTCTGAGTCCCCGGTGAGGGCTGTCCAGTGATGACCAGGCTGAGGGGTGGGCAGGGTTCAGAGCCTGGAGACTGGTGGGAGCAAAGCTGAGCTCTGGGGTGTGTGTGTGTGTGTGTGTGTGTGTGTGTGTGTGTGTGTGTGCATTTGTTCTGGATCCTGTTTTATCCATGGAGCTGTCTGTAGAAGGTTAGCCTACAAGTTACAGGTGTGAAGCGGAGCTGGAAGGGCAGGGACCTGCAGCCCGAGCCTCCCTCACACGGACACCTTATCTCCGGAAAGGGTGCTACTTGGCGGAGCGGGAAGTGTACAGAATTTGGAGCTGGACAGAACTGGTTTCAAAACAGATTCTGTTCTGCCAGTGGTGTGGTTTGGGCACATCGCTTTCTCTTTCAGAGTACCAGTTTGGTTTCCTTGACTCTAAAACAAGAATCATGGTGTCTTTCACTGTGCCTAGCATAGTCCCCGGCACCTCGTGGACTCGTTTTTGGCAGCAGGACTGGAGCGGACATGGGTTTCTTTTGGAAGCCTCACACGGTACATGGCACATGGACTGTTCGCTGAAGGGGAGGCTGACTTGACGATGGAGCTAGGAAACCAGGAGAGTCCATCTAGGCCGGGAATGTTGGGCCTCTGACTCTGACAAAACTTTGTTATTTGGAAACGAGAAACTTCCTGCCACTCTGCCAAGAGGCACGCTGGGCTCCTAGATAGAGTCGTCTAGTTCCTTGCCTATTAGTGTGTTGTTTGTCAGCGTGGGGCCAAGGTAGCAGAATCCAGCAACAGCTTTCACCTCCTGACTGCCAGGAAAAGCAGCCATTTCACCTGCGTGTGCTCTGTAGCCAGCTCGGAGGCAGCCTGCTCACATCCGCCACAAGAGACGGTAGAATTTTTATCAAAAATCCACAGGCCAAGACGTTTCCCAGTATGTCGGTCAGTAAAAGCTAGTTATAATTCATCCAGGTGAGAAGGGAAACAATGACCATATAACACATTTATAGACCAGCACTCCGAGTCCCCAAGTGGTGGCGTTTTTATAGTGTAGCTTTGATCCAGAAAAGTTAACTCTGAAAAAATCCATATTTTAAATTCAGAAGGTTGATTTAAAAAGGATAAAACTAGAATAGTTCCCATGGGGGAAATGACCTCAAGGCATAATAAAAACACATTAAAAATGTAGTAAACCCAGAGAAAATTAATTTAATTAAAGTAGAAAGTTTCAGTCTTTAATGAAATATCGAGAACATTATTGAGTGTTGCTGGACTCAGTGTTGCTAAGTGCGGGTTCTGCTGTATCCGATTGTTCAGCTTGTGGCCGGACGATAAGAGTTGAATGTCTGCCCTCTCTGGCCCTGAGCATGACACAGCTTGCTCACCCCACTCTCAGCCAGGCCTGAAAACGGCCTATGGATGCACCCCTGGTATTCCAGGCATCTGCCAAGACCCTCCAGCCTGTTCCTAAGCATTCCAATACAGGTTACGTCACTCTTCAGTTATGAATTTCGAGTCCCATGACCCATCTGATTCAATTTTCTCAAGCCTTTGGTCTTTTCAAGTTTGGAGATTGGCCCTCATCTTTCCAGGGACACTTGGCTCATGGCCAGGCTTCTTGCTCTCCTGTCTCATCACCAGAGGAGCTCCCAGCATCTGTACTAACTGCCCTTGGAGCTCAGCGCTCACCCCAATAACGCACTTACCAGAGGTCTTAAATGTAAGCACATTAAGACCAAACCACATGGGATGAGCCAGGGCTTCTTGGTCACTGTGTCTGATAGGAGTGCATAGCAAAAGTCAAGGGTCATGGGAAAATGGCTAGCAGATGCTGAGGGCCTAAAGAGGGACAGGGATTGGCTGGCTGGCAGGGATGGCTTCAATATGAGAAGCCAGTACCATCATCGGGCAGACAGACAGACTGCAGAATGCCAGCAGGTCTGTGAGTCTGGGAGGGCTGTGACCTCAGTCTAAGGGGAGTGGCCAGGGCAGGAAAGCCAGCATACCTGGTAGAGGTGAGGAAGAGCAGGGACCAAAGAGATGAGAGTGGATCCCTAAGGGATTTTCTGCTGTTGGCCTTCCTAGGACAAAGAAGAGTACTGAAAGGCCAATTTGGGCTAGGCCAGGGGTGGGCAAACTTTTTGACTCGAGGGCCACAATGGGTTCTTAAACTGGACTGGAGGTCCGGAACAAAAGCAACCTGACCATGCTGGCACTCTCGTCTTGGGCTGCTGGTGAAGGAGCAGAGGGGAGAGCAGGAGAACCCTCCACTCTTTCGGCTCTGTGGGCCGGATCAGGCCTGCAGGCCGTAGTTTGCCCACGGCTGGGCTAGGCACTGGGAACAGCCTGCATGGTCTCAGAAGGGAGCCCAGGCCATAGCTCAGCAGTTGCCTTTGGTGATACTTAAGTCTCCCAAGGAACGTAAGTAAAATAAATGGACAAGCTTTGGATGCAAATAAGATAGGCATTAGTGTTGTGGGTGGGGGGAAAGGTAGGTAAATATGATTCTTTTAATACATTTAGGCCTACAATACAATTCTAAAAGTCCATACTATTCCAAGCTCTTAGAATCCCATGTGAAAATAAACTTTGTATATTGAAATAATACACAGAGAATTTCTTATAATTTGAAATAAATTAATAAAGAACTGAGAGTGGAAAGAAAATGGAACTGGGTGCCAAGAAATTATCTTATTGTCTTAGGACCTCAACTCATTCATTTCTGACTTCCAAAACTATTTTTTTACATTTAAAAAAAATTAAATCTTTATTGTTGAAGGTATTACATATGTCCCCTTTCCCCTCCCTCCATTGGCCTCCTCTAGCCCACCCTCACCCTCTGCCCCTGGCCCTCACCACCACATAGTCTGTGTCCATAGATTATGCATATATGCATACAAGGTCTTTGGCTGATTAGCTCCCACCTACTCACCTTCCCTCCCCGACCTTCCCTCTGAGGTTCAACACTCAGTTCCATGTTCTGTGTCTCTGGATCCACTCTGTTCATCAGTTTATTTTGTTACTTAGATTACACAAGTAAGATCTTGAGATGCTTGTATTTTTCTGACTGACTTATTTCACTTAGCATGATACTCTCCAGGTCCTTCCATGAGGTCTCAAAGGGTAATACATTTTCCTTTTTACTGGTGCATAGTATTCCATGGTATAAATGAACCACAGCTTTCTTTATCCACTCATCTACTGATGGGCACTTGAGCTGTTTCTAGATCGTAGCTATTTTAAATTGTGCTCCAAAATTGTAGTGTTTATCGTTACTTGAAGATTCTCCAAAGATAAAATACTCCTCAAGCCAGATAAGCAAATGTATCATGAGACCAGGTTTGGGGGACAAATGTGGTCTTGACTCTCAAACACTGATAGAATTTCTTGAAAATCATTTCATTTCCACAGAAAGAAATGCATTATTCTCAGATACTCCCCCGATGACCTTAAAAAATCACCCGTGATGTTCTGGTTTAGAGTCAAAATCAGGAGCAGGAAACATTTTAAAGCTATCCCTGCTTTGGAGCCTACATCATGAAATCATAAAAGTGCCCTGCACAGTTTCTTAGTTCTTCATGGTCTCAAATACAAGCCCTGGGGGAAAATGCCGTGTGGCTAATAAACCGTTCCTACAAATGGGAATGTTATCAGGGAAATGGGAGGTCCCTCTGCTTCTGGTGCCTTAACATTTTTTTTTTAGGAAGGAAGTGAGAAACCACTAGCTTCAAACGTGTCCAGTTCCATATAATTGCATATCATGTTTGGTTGAGGAAAAGGCTCAATCAGCTAAAGAATGTTCAGTAACTGTCTAATAAACTCTAGGACTTAAATAATCTGATGAACCAAATAGACCCAGAGACATAGAAATATGGAACAGACTGTTGAATCTCAGAGGGAAGGTGGGGGTTGGGGGTGGAGGGTTGGGAAGAGATCAACTGAAGAACTTGTATGCGTATATGCATAGCCCATGGACACAGACAATATTGCTGTAAAGGTCTGGGGTCGGGGTTGAGGGAGGGCTAGAAGGGATCAATGGGGGGAAAGGGGGACATATATAATACTTTCAACAATAAAGATTTGGGGGAAAAATTTTAAAGTAGGAAACATAGTAAAATAGAATGGATGTGCGTTAGCTATTTTGACTGTGGCTTCCAAAGGGAGAAGATTGAGCATGAGAAGTGGCTCTGATGGGGACAAATACAGGAAGAGGCCATCCCTGGCAATTCCTATGCTAGATGCTCACTAAGTGAACTTTGTTTCCTCCTGCCAGCAGAAGTGGAGTAAATGGGTCACGTCAGAGAGTAAATGCAAAACTTTTCCCACAAAGAAGGCAGCTCTCAAGTGAGGCCAGGACTCCAGCTGGCCTTGTCTTTGGCTCATCAGGCCCCAGCATTAGCTTCAGTTTGCTGAGGTGGTTGCCTGGTTCTCAACAGAAAGCAGAATCTGCTCTTCACGCAAAACACAGAGGGCTGGATAAGGCTTTTGAATACCCAGAGGAAGGCTCTCCAGGCATCTGAAGCTATCAATTCCTGCAATCCGCCTTCGCTGACCCCTGGATCTGGCACCTGCCTTCTACAGGTGGGCTGGATTATGTGGATTTGGAATAGTTTTCCTCCTCCTCCCTTTATACTTCCTGCTTTTTATCTGGGGCTTAAACTAAGAACACCGTAGCTCTTAGCTGGAGGGCCTCACCTCCAGCTCCCATTCTGAACTGAAGTAAAGTATCTGGCAAATATATCAATGTTTGTTTCTTTGAGTTCATCATGTAAGTCTACAGAGATATTTGTGACTCTTAATTCCAGATAACCCAGTATTCAGATAGGGCCTCCTTGTTTTGTGTCATCCACAGATGGGATAAATAGGCCTACTCTTGCTTCATCGGAATCATTTGGTGAAAATCAATAGCAAACGTGACCGAAGATGCTGTGGCAGGATCCATGGGGCCTTCCTCGTGGTGACATGGATCCAGCTTTTGGATGGTTTCACCAGCTGCTGTTAGCCAGCTATCATTTCTCTGTATTTACTGTAGAGTCTTCTTCAGAGTTCTTGGAGAAAGCAATGTACTTTGGGTTTATCGTATTCCCCTGAAAAGAAAGTATGGTGTTCCACCAAAACAGAATTGTTTACTGAACCTTGCTTGATTTTGGCTTTTCTGATGAGCCGCCAATGACTTCTGCCTTGGTCATTCTCACTAGGTATAATCAGCAAGTTCTTCAAGCTTTGTTTCTTTTCCTTTAAAGAATGGAGACCATTCCGTTTCCCTGGCCTCTGGGTATTGTTTTCTGGATATTGTGTATTGAACACCAGCTATATTGTGTGAAGTTATATGTAGGGATAGAGGTAGACACAGAGTGGGACTTGGTATTTTTCTTCCAGAGTCTTTTATGGGAGGATTAGAAAAGAAAAATATTGTTATCCTCTACATCTAGTTTTATCCCCATGTATAACATCCCATATTGGGAAATCAAGATTAAATAGTTAAACAGCTTTTCCCAATCAATACATTGGACCAGTGTCTATAATGTTATTTGAAACAGCGGGTTCCAAATCTATACCACCTCCCATTGCATTTTCCGTGTTAACACAGACTTGAAGGCAGCTTCATGATCTCTTGTGCATCATCTTTCAGGGCTTTTGCAGGTACGATCCTTCTGCTTCTGACCCATCTGAACTCACGGAGAGAGGGGGCTGCTACATGAGCAGCTCTTCTTCTGTGTGTGTGACTTGAAGGTTCTCTTCACCTGTCAGCACCCACTCTGGTGCTCAGGGCTAAGCAGGGCTGCTGTATGCATGTAGTTCTAGAGGGGGTGATGTCCACAGGGTGGGCATCCCAGAGCCCGGGGCTAAGACTGCCACAAAGTGGGGTACAGAGTTGTGGTCCCTGGATCTCTGCCCTACTTTCCCTACTTGGCTAGTGCTGTGGGCTCCAGGGACCTTCTCATCCTTCCTCCTCCCTGGCACACTCCTCTTTCTCCTTCCATGGGGTAGGCTAACATCAAGAGCCTCCATGGCTTAGTTGTAACCTCACGAGGGTTTTGCCTCTAACTGAGCCAGTGGCTGAAATTATTCACAGCTCCCCTTTGAGTGGATGAAACCCAGTTTCAAATTCATAGCTGTTTCCAGAGCCCCAGCATATTTTACTGCTGGGAGGACAGATGCCTGCTCAAGTGTCTGATGAAAACACTTAAGCTTTATTGTTATTTGACATTCATTAGGGAACCATCTTCCGTAGGCAAAACACGAGACATTTCTTTAGACAGGAGGCATAAAAGGACTAATAGTGGGTCATAGGCCAGATGGTGTGGAAAGAAGATGAACTGAGCCCTGGAGCCATACTAACTCGGTCCTCCATTGCCTTTAACAACTGAGAGTGGCAAGGGGAAGAAAGAAATTTCCAGGGCACCAAAAAGTGTGCCATTGTACAAACATGGAGCCCCACACAGTACGGGGACAGAAACCATATCCCCTAACTCCCTTTCCCCGCTGGGGTTCTGAAGAAATACTTATTGATTTAATGATCAGGAGAGGAGGATTGATGTTTACTAGAGACCAGTTATATGTCAGCAAACTCCTTGGGTTCTCACAGGAACCGGAAGAAGAATGCTGCTGGTTCCGGTTCATAGGGCAAGGTGGCGAGGCTCAGAGCAAGAGCAAAGGACACATGGCTAATCAGTGGTACTACTGGGATTTTAACCCATGTCTGCTCAAGTCTCAAGTTCACATTCATTTCCTTTCACCTGTAGAATCTTTAATCCAAATACTCACTTTTACCTCCAAAGAAGTGGCAGAGTTTGGAAAGGACATGGAGGGGGAAAAACAAGAACCCATGACTGTAGGCTGGGAAATAGAATCTAAGGTTGCCCTCCCTTTGCTATGGGAGTCTCGAAGCTCTTCCCGTGTTTCCTAATGGACTCCTGTGGCGTTGATGGAGGACAAATGAGAATGTGAGGAGGCAGGCAGGGAGGGAAGAGGTGCCTGCACGCGTTGGCTCAGCATCCAGGTGAGCAGTCATCCCTCCAAAGCTTCCACTTCGATGAAGGCAAGGAGAAATGAGATTGGCTTGCCACAGGGCGTTTTTCAATTAGATATATGGATGGAGGACTTTACAGTGAGGATTCCTTCTGATTAAATGTCACTGGCTCCTTTAATCACATCTCCTTGGAAGGTTCCCCTTGCTATCCCAAATGAGGTCATGCAATTTTGCAATAGGAAAATACCTATTAATCAGCCTGATGTAACTTTGGGTCAATTTGGCTTAAAGGCAAGGGCTTCTCTGCAAGCCTTCTCCAGACATGCCCACGCAGAGATGCCAACGTTTTCTGCACTGATCTAAGTATTTTCTAACCATCTCTACTTAGTGGCCGCTGCCTACTTATTCTTTTGACCTAATCTTTCCTGTCCTCCTCCCCTACCCAGGACACCCCAAGTTTACAATATACCCTTGACTTACTATATGCCCTATCTAAAATAAATTTTCTGGATGTTCAGAAATTCATTTCAGGTTGCTGGGGCCATGATCCTTTTTTGGGAAGAAGTGAAGGAAAACGCCCTCTCTGGTACTCTTCCAGAGAGAAGGCTGCTCTATTCCAAGAGTCATTAAACTCCATCTGGTGGGTATGGCTTGACGACTTTTTCCTACGGGAGAATTTTACCTAAATGCCAGTTGAGGGTTTCCTGTGTTTTTGGGGTGCAAGCCTCACATTATAGAATGTGGGAATCGCCTCCTGTTCCCTGTCCATAAAGCCATGCTGTCAAATTAAGGAAATAAGCAAAGCAGATGTGAGTGAACCCACAACCTCAGCATGGTTTCATTTTAATGCTAACTGTCCTATTTGGAGCAAGAGTAATTAGAAAATCAGCAGCAAGTTACGGGAAAAAAATTGCTGAGCTTTATAATTACTTGGGGGTAGAGAGAGAATCCGGGATCCATTTACTGAAGGTCTCATTAAGTTCTCTATTAGGAGAATGAAGCCGCAGCAGTTGGAGCCTTGGAAGAAGGAGAGGAGGCAGCTGTGAAGGAAGGAAGCCAGGGATGGGGCCTGTGGTCACCCTCACTTGCCACAGGAAGCCCGAGGCTCTTTGCGCTTTTCCTGTGTCCTGCTAACATGATTACTTCCATGCTCTGCTTGGCCAGACACTGATGTTCTCATCTAGTCCTCTCTCTTTGTCCTCTCCTCCCTGTTCCTTTAGTCATTGGTTCTCTCTCCACAGTCCTCACTAATGGACTCTGTCTCGTTTCTCCCCCGTCCCTGGCTATGCCTGTGTTTATGTAGATGTTTTCTGGATTTGGACATCTGCATCTCTCATTTAGTCCTCAGAGACACAATGCCCTTTTCCACATACATCTTGTTATAGGCTGAATTGTGCCCCCCCCCAAAAAAAAACACAACAAAAAACACCCCACAAACTACATATGCTGATGTCCTAACCTGTAGTATCTCATAATGATCTTTTTGTAGAGTCATTGCAGATGTAATTTAATTTAAATTTTTAAATTTTTATTTTTTGTGATACAATATTATTTCTAATTGTTTTATACAGTTATATTTTTAATTCCTTAAATATATCTTACTTTTTTGCATTTTAATTTCTTTATTGATTAAGGTATTATATATTTTGCAGATGTAATTTTAAATGAAGACATACTCAATTAGGTTGAACCTTAATGCAATATGACTCCTTACACAAAGAGACACAGACATATCAGGGGAGAGTGCCATGTGATGAGGGAGGTAGAGAATGAAGGGCTGTAGCTGAAAGCTGAGAATACCAAGGGTCTCCAGCCACAGAACGAAGAGGTGGGGAAGGATTCTTCCATGGGCTCCAAAGAGAGCATGCCCTGGTGACACTTTGAATTTGAACTTTCAGCCTCCAGCACTGAGACAATACATTTCTATTGTTTTGAGCTATCCTGTTTATAGTACTTTGTTATAGCAGTTTTAGAACTCTACTACACATTTCCTCACCAAATACCCAGCAGAGGCCTTGTTGGGGAAGGGCTGTGGGGGTACAGGACATGCCAGGTAGGGCTCCTATCCCTTTCAGCAACTCTCAGTTTTATGGGGGGAGACTGACAATCATAATTATTATTCATCTATATAAGATGAAAGCATACATTGCAACAGAGGGACAAACAGACTTAGTGAGAGAAATCTAGGAGGGATTTGGGGAGAAGTTAGGATTTGACCTAGGCTTTGAAGTTACATGGGCTTTATTAGGAAAATGTTGACAGAAGGATAACATTAGGAAGTGGAATAGCTCCTGCAAAGGACTGGAGTCTGGGAAGAACAGAGCATGTAGAGAAAATGGCAAGTGGTCGGTGGGTAGGGTAAAGTCTGACATAGATTTAGGCAAGGAGTTGTGAACAAGGCAAGAGCAGTAGGACTTGGGCACATCATCCATCTGCTTGTAAGGGGTCTAGGAAAGCCATTAATGGCTATAAGGATCTCCATGATCATCTTCCCAGAGAGAAAGAGAGAAGCCCAGAACACCTGGGTACTTATTGTCCAGATCTCTGGGGAGCAAGTCAAGTAGAAAAAACCTGAAGGTGAGCTTAGTATCTAGGACCTAGATTCTAGGTCATGGCATCTTTTTTGCCCCATCACTTGACCAACACCAGGGAAGGAGGGCCTTCACCATAATCTGTAAGTCTTCCCCTAACGAGGTTCTCTCCTAAGCCATGATTTCACACTGGGTGTTGGCTTATGGCAGAATCACCTAGTCCCTGCAGAGAGAGGCCTGGCTTTTTGCCTTTCTGAGAGGTTTCTCCTACCTTTCTAGCCCTCTTTGTACACCCCTTCTGGCTGGCAATTAAGTTGTGGTCTTGTCTGTCCCACAGTTTTCTGTCACTTTGGAATTCCTCATTTAGTGCTCTCCTCTCTCATTGCCCCATGGTTGCCTTGCTCAGTTCTTTTGTCCAAAGGGCTACCCCACTTATTCTTAGCCCTGTGTCCTTGGTTTTCTTTCAAGGGCCAGTGTAACTACTGCTTATTGAGTCATTCATTTATTTTTGAGCCTCTACTAGGATATACTTTCTATGACAAGATCTGGGGATACAATGGTAAACACAACAGTTGTCCCAGCTCATAGTGGATATAGAAGAATTAGTTGTCAGTATAGTGGATACAGAAGAATTAGTTGTCACCTGCATAGTAGATACAGAAGAATTAGTTGTCACCAGTATAGTGGATACAGAAGAATTAGTTGTCACCTGCATAATTAAGAATTGTGGTAAGTTCTAAGAAGGGAAAGAGCAGGCAACTGTGAGAGGGAATGGTGAGGAAGGTTGACTTAGACTAGAACCTTGGGAAGTAAAGCAAGGCAAGGAGAGTTGTGAGAATATCGGTACATGTAGGTAATGCAGAACTTTGTGCCATAAAAAAAAATTAGGGCTATGCTCTCAGAATAATTGGAAAGCATTTCAAGATTTTGCAGAACTGAATGGAGAGTTGCCTGATGGAGTCAGAAGGGAAGCCAGAAAATGGTCAGGAAGTTATAGCAGTAGTCTAGCTCAGAGGCAGGAGGTGACTGTAGAGTTGGAGATAAATGGGTGGGATGGAGGTGGATTTTGGAGGTAGAGCCAACAGGGCTTGTGTATGAATTGGTGGGCAGGGCCCTGATGGTGAAACTACAAAGGATTATAGCTTAACACTTTAAGCGCCCAGCCTATTTTGTCTTCTGGACAGAAAGTATAGTGTTAGTCACAGGTGATTGACTGAGTGTTTAACGTGTTAGACAAGACCTTTAGATGGAGACCGTTATGGGAGGATTGGGTTTGGAGAAGGAAGTTTAGAGTTCAGTGTTGGGTATGGGGATTTTGAGATTCCTGATTTTTCTAAGTGAAGATGTCAAGCATGCAATTGAATTTATGAGAGTTCAACTCTAAGGAGAAATCTGTGTTGATTATAGGTTGTGAGTTAAGTCAGGAGCATCTACTATGATATACGCAGAGACAGGAGGGTGGGGCAAGGAGAAAGGTGGGGAAGAATAGAGTCAGGCTATTAGGGACTCCAACATTTAGAGCTTGAACAGAAGATGAAGAATTGGCAAAGGAAATGGAGAAGCATCAGTCAGAGAGGTAGAAGGTTAACTAGAAGAGTGTTCTGTGATGGAATTAAAAGGAAGAGTTTGTTTCAAGAAGGAGGGAGCATCAGGAATGTCAAATATTTTTGAAAAGCTTATACAAACGAGGACTTCTAATGTTATAGGATCTGGCGATATAATGACTCTTTTCAACCTTTCCAAGAGCTGTTTTTTTTCTGCTGCTGCTTCCTCACCCTACTTTTCATCTTTACTCATGTTTATCGAGGCTTACTCTATACCCAACATGTATATACACATTAATCCATTTGATCCTCACAACAATTCTCACAGGTTGGTATTATTATATTATTTTCATTATCATTATTAATTTCACTTGTATAGAGAAGGAAAGAGGCTCATGGAGGTTAAATGTCTTGCTGTAGATATTATATTCTCACAAGTCTTTTTCGTAGTCTTCTCTTATGGAATCAGGGGAGTTTAGAGCTGAGTGGGAACTTAGAAATGAGCCTTCTCTCATTTTTTTTAATGCAGAAACTCAGAGATGGGAAGAATTCATGCTTATCATTACCTCATGTGCTAGAAAACATGTGCTTATATTTAATATAGTCCTCCAAGAACTTTATGAGATGTTTCCAACCAAAACCAGGGCTCTGAAAAATAAAGCCCATGTCCAAGTTAGGATGCTAATAAGCAATGGAGTCAGACTTGAGCCCAGCACTTGCAGACTCCAAAGTTTCTCTCAACCTTTTATGCCACATGACCTCGCAAGGTCACAGCAGAACTGGGACTAGAACCAGGGTTCTAGTTCCTGACCTCTTCAACACAGACAGAACCATCAAAATCCCCCTCCGTCTGCATTTTAATGCAGGCAGTTTAAGACAACCTCTACATGGACAGACCTTTAATTTTGTCTAATTTGGACCTGAATTTTTTGCTCCACCCTAGCTGACTAAGCTCTCAGATGTCTCATCTCACTGTTATGGGTCTCATCTGTAAGTTGTAATCATTTCCTCCAAGACTGCCTGCCTCCTGCCTCCCTCAGTTCTGGCTTAGGCTATTCCTTATTATAGTCATGTTTGCTTAAGATCATCCTTAAATTCTTTTTATCTCTACTCTGAGCTTCTTGAAAAAAAATCTTCCTAGAAATTTGATTGGTGGTTGTTTGATGCTTTTTTCAAAGGCAGCTTTACTAAGTCTTTTCTAAGCTTTTTTCAGTTCTGTTCAATTAGACCCAAGGATTCCGCCAGCCACCCCATTTCTGATTTGAGGTCACTCAATGTGTACATTTAGACTTTCAACTCATATATTTCTTTGCTCTTGGCTTATTAAGTCTACTTGCTTTAGAAATATAGCCTTTACTTTTTTTTCCCCAGTAGAAAAATCTATCTTTAATATCATTATGGGTGAGCATTTTCTGAGAATTATAATAAGTTCTAGGCAGCATAAGCACCTATGCCATCTTGACTGGCACTAATGCTACTTAGGCCTCCTGGGGAGGGGGTAATGGGGTCAGAATTCTGTGTGTAAATGTCCCCTGTGACCTCACCTTTTGCCCCCTTCTTCCTTGTTTTCCTTTGTTCCTTCTCTTATTCTTCTCCTTTTGGGTCTCATTCCTTTCCTGTTCTCTTGTAAGGTTCAACCCTCTAGCTCCTCCTCCTCTTCCTCCTCTTCCTCACTGACCCTTTCTAGTGTCACCCAAATGAGGTGACACTATGGGTGCAGGAGTGAGCTCAGTCTTAGTGCTCCTGTTCCCCTGGTGGAAAGAACAGGGAGATAAGGATTGAATGCCTGGGCTGGGACTGGTTTCTTCCTGCACCTTTCACCCCTATAGCTAAGACAAAATAGATGCTGCCAGTGTGAGGATTCATTTCTTTCTGAAATCTCTCCCTTTCCTTCTTAAATTGATATTCTGCATATTAACCCAAATTTGGTTCTACTTTTTGCCAATTAATACTCTTTCCTTATAATGTTGATAATGTCTATCCTTTCTTTACCTGGATTTGTCATGAAGAATTATACTTTGCCGAAACCGGTTTGGCTCAGTGGTGGAGTGTTGGTCTGCGGACTGAAAGGTCCCGGGTTTGATTCCGGTCAGGGGCATGTACATTGGTTGCGGGCACATCCCCAGTAGGGGGTGTGCAAGAGGCAGCTGGTCGGTGTTTCTCTCTCATCGACGTTTCTAGCTCTCTATCTCCCTTCCTCTCTGTAAAATGTCAATAAAATATATTTAAAAAAAGAATTATACTTTAACTCGACAAGAAACAGTATAGGACCCAAATTTGCTTCTCCATAATTCTTGGAGGGGGGGTGTGGAGAGTGCCTAATGAAGTTTTATTTCATCATGCCATATAATCAAATGAAGTCCATGTAAATGGGATAAAGTTGATTCAAATAATTTATGTGTGGATGCGAAGCCTGAGTTCGATAATGAGGACTTAGTGAGAAAAGAGATCCAGTCTCAGTGTTCAAGAAGCTCAGAATTTACTGTGAAACAAAACAAGAAAATACAAAACTGGTGAAATCCCAGCAGGATCATTGCTGAGGCTCAACTGTGCCAACCCATTGGATTAGGAGCATTTTTCCAATCAAGCCCTCTCCTCTGATTTGCATGTGATACAAAAGCTCAGAACTTGAATTTTGCCCACAGTATGATTTAGACATGTCACACATGCCTTTTGGGGCCTCAGTGGATGCCAGGTGTGGACGACAAGCCCCTGAGCAAGGAGAGTGACCAGCACAGGTGTTGGGCCCAGCAGCAGAGCCTGAGCATGGCAGGAGGCAAATTGTTCAGGTATAAGATTTGAACTCATCCCAATCTACTCTCAATGATGCCATGGGGAGGGGAGAACTGGGAAGCAAAACTGAAAGCCGTGTTATTTTCTCATCACATAATTAAATAATGTCGTAAGTGATATGAGTGAAGTGTTACCTAAAAATTAGACAAACACATAAATATACATATTGAGCTTGTTGACCAGTAATTTTGCCAAGGTAAGGAAAGTGAAACAGGCCCATGAAAAAAGAAGAGGCAACACAGATCCTTATATGAGTGTCAGGTATACATTGTCCCTCCCAAACTTGGGGGTTTTCAGTTTGCAAATGAAACGAATGTTAAAAAGAAGGCCACTGGAGAAGCAAATAGTATGACTTGAACACACATTTAACTGGAGTATGGATATTTGCACCTCCTAATTTAGCACCACAGTGGACTAACTTAAGTTCATGGAAAAAAGAAAATTGGCATCAGAAGTGTGCAGTTAGCTCTTATACAGCATAAGAGAAAAAATATTTTATGATCAGCAGAGCACTATTGAAGATATATATATATATATATATATATATATATATATGCAAATGGCTGCATACTTTTAAAAAATATTGATTTTTTACAGAGACGAAAAGAGAGGGATAGAGAGTTAGAAACATTGATGAGAGAGAAACATCAATTAGCTGCCTCTTGCACACCCCCTATTGGGGATGTACCAGCAACCAAGGTACATGTCCTTGACTGGAATCGAACCTGGGACCTTTCAGTCTGCAGGCCAATGCTCTATCCACTGAGTCAAACCGGTTTTGGCTGACTTCATACTTTTTAAGTTGCTTGCTTATCTATTGTGCAAACATAGCAAATTAATAGGAAAAATTTCTATAGAGAGCGGGAACAAAAGGAAAACTGAATTTAGGGTTCCAAGTAGGTACCTAAATTCATGCTAATCCTCACCCCGAAAAAGGAGTGCTTAGGACTCAAGAAGAACAATGGTTTTCTCTATTTGGAAGGTGTAAGCCCAGGATATGATGAAGCCAGTAAAGAGGTTTCACAGGTAGAGATATACTTATGCCTTGGCAATCAAGAAGGGAGGTCTAAGTGGATAGTGAGCACATTGTGGTAAGCACGCTTGGCCAGAGCATCAGTGGGATAAGAAGGATGGACTACAGTGGAGAAGACACCAACCAGAACTATACATGAGACACCTATTTCTCTATCTGCTAGGCCTTCCAAAGAAACATAGGGAAGAGTAAGGTTGGAGGTGGCATTTCACTGGGTGAATTGGGGCTATTGATTTGGCAGATCATGGTCCACAGCGGTAAAGTGACTTTGGCCTTGGGACACTCAGGTTACATAAATATGCGAGAAAAACAATAGCATCATCATGATAGCTTAATAATAGTTAATAGCTTAAGACATGAGAGGTCCAAGCCAGCTTATGAGTAAATTTCCAACAGGTAGATTATAAAATCGGGGTTGAGAGTAAGGAGAAGGCCCTGCAGGCTGGTCTGATCAAGTTTGACAGTAGATGAATGAGTTGGGACCCGCAAGTTGGGAGACTGGTAAGGGGAGAGGATGAAGAAAGTAGTATCTTGATGAAGAGAGAGGGAATTTCCAGTTTCTACCCTGATGTTCAAACTTGGAAGACAGAGAGAGAGAGAGAGAGAAAGAGAGAGAGAGAGAGAGAGAGAGAGACCGACCAAGAGACCGACCAAGATTTGCTCGTCAGAGAGGAAGCCACAGGGAGAAGTTTCAGAAAGAAATGAATCCTCACACTGGCAGCATCTATTTTGTCTTAGCTATAAACCAGTGGGAACATTTAAATGGAAATTTGTGTGAATTGCAGAAGGCTGAGTATGTACTAGTATTACAGTGACAGACCCCATTGGGCCATAGTCTTAGATAGTAATCCACATTTTTATAGGTTTTCACTATAATAATCCCAACATATTTCACAGTGAAGATTCTAGAAAGATATCCTTTGGCTCTGATGGGAAGAGAAAGAGTTATCCCTGTGAACCAGCCCAGAGGATTCTCTTTAGCAAAGGCCCACTCTCCTGGAGAAAGGGCTTTGCTGGAGCACAATACTGAGATTTTGTCCTCGTCCTGAAAGGGCAGGGTGGGGGGGAAGGAATTTCTCTTCAACCTTGCTATCTCACCTAATGGAGAAAAAAGCCACAAAGTCAACAGGGGGGCAAAGCCTGAAGGAAATAGATTTGCAATGCTACACCAGGGAAGGGTGTGGGAGAAAAGATGCTGACCTAAGCAACTTAGGAAAACTGTAGACTAGAGCTAAAAGGAACTGCATAGAAACATAGTATATACTACTAGAGGCCTGATGCACGAACTTCGTGCAAGAGTAGGCCTTAACAGCCGCCGCTCCCTGGATCCCTACCTCATAGCCACATCCACTGCCTGGATCCCTCCCTCACAGCCACAGTGGTTGCCTGGATTCCTCGCTGCCCCGGCTTTGTCTGGAAGGTCATATGATCTAATTAGCATATTATATTTTTATTATTAAAGATAGCTGGTAGCTTAGTTCCCATAGGGGTACAGATGAACAATTCTATATATATACTGGAATTGAAGAATGAAATAATTGGATGGTAGATGGTGCAAGTCAGGTTTTTCACTGATGGAGTGGTAGGTCATAGACAAGCAAGGGGAAGGGGATAGAATAATCCATGTGGCACTGGATTAGAGTTGGAGACATTGATCTCATGTTGAGCTTAATATAGATGCAAATATATATCAACATATATTGTCCCCAAAATGTATACATACATTGAATAATTATCAATTTCAATGGGTTAAATCTGAAAAGAAAGGAATATCAATTGATCTATCAGAAAAAAGTATGTATACTCTTTTGGGGACACACTATATATTTTATATGGAAATATTTCTAGATATGTATATATAAATGGGTTAGCACATACACATATATTTCTTTGTCAACTGAGAGGGCCAAGGCACAATGATTCTCTAGGAGCTGAGGCACGTCTTGGTCTCTCCAATACCATTCTCTGATCAAAGGAACCAGACTCCTGGAGAAATGGTTCATTTTAGGGCTGGGACTGGAATGTCCAAGATCAGACTGGAGAATCATGGAAGTAAGGAACTTTTCAAAACACGCCATGACCGGGTGTGTCAAAGAGACACAGGAACCAGCTGAAAGAACTCCCAAAGGCTAATGCAGGAACAGATTGAGCAAGACAATAAATAAAGCCACATTGGATTATAGCCCCAAAGAATAAAATGAATATCCATGAATCCATGGGGATATAAACAGTGATTGAATAAATAAATGGTGGAAAAAAGATAAATCTTCTATGTAGAAGAATTCCAAGTAGTTCATGCGGATACTCCATCTCAGGGTGAACCACGACTCCCTACTCCTTAAGGTGGGCCATGTATAGTCACTTCCTTCCAAAGAGCGTAACACGGAAAAGGAGACAAAAGAGTCACACTTTACAGTTGAAAAACCTGACAACATTACCTCTGCTGGGGGATGAGGTCAGAGTCAGCATTGGCAAGTCGCATTGCCGTCTTGTCCTTGTGATCTGATGTGGCAGGAATGGCACTTTATCTCTGTAAAGAGCTTCCTCCCCAGGATGCCAGACACTCAGTCTCATCATGAAAAAAATATCAGTCAGGCAAGTCTACAGTGAAGAACATCCTATAAAATAACTCCTCTTGATGTTAAGGTGATCAAAAGCAAGGGCGGTCTGAGAAGCTGTCATCATTGATAGAGCTCTAAGGAGACATGATGACTAAATGGGAGGTATCTGGATAAATTTCTGGAACAGAAAAACGACGTTAGCTAAAATAAGATATCTGAATAAAGTATGGACGTTAGCAAATAATGTATCAATATTTGTTTATTAGTTGTGACAAGTATACCATATTTATTTAAGATGTTAACAGAAACAGAGCGTGGGGTAGGTATATGGGAACTCTATACACCGTGTGCAACTCTTCTGTAAAAGTAAAACTATTATAAAATAAGAAAACAAAGAGGGAAACATATTTTTAAGGATTGGGAAGATAAAGGAAGTGCATTAAGGGAAGGTGTTCAATCCTAGTGGACCTAGTCCTAGCTGGTCAGAGAGTGAAGCACAGATGTGGGAATGTCCCCAAAGAGAGGCAGTGATCTGGTGGTCAGAACCAATAGCTACCGAGGATTTGCTGTGTGACAGGGTCCAGCTCCTCAGACACAGCCCGGGGAAGCATCTGGGTGAAGTGAGGTGTGATCTTTACAGTCCATTTAATGAGTGTCTGCCTAGTGTCAGTCACTGTATAAACACTAACTCCTCAAATTCTCCAACAACTCTGTGAAGCAATTCTTCTCTTTGTGCACATGAGGAATTACAATTCAGAGAGATTGTGTGTCTTGGGGGCTACAGCAGAGATGGCATGGCTGGAGTTTGATCCTAGCTCTGAAAGTCCGGGTTCTTCCTACTACCTAACTGCTTCCATTTACCGAGCACAAACACTGTCGCGTGTTTGTCAGGTCCCCATGACAAGTGCTTTAGATACGTGATCACATAAAATTCTCATTTTGAAAAGTAGGCTCTATCATTATCCTAATTTTACAGACCAGGGAATAATCTTAGAAGGTTTAGCTGGAAGTCTTTTGAAGTCTCACGATAGGAAATGGTGGTGACGATATTCAAACACAGGCCCTTGGGTTTCCCAAGTCCAAATGTTAAACCATTAGCCCATATCACTTTCCGCAGTAATGAATGGAGTGGTTTTCACTGCAAGGCATGTGACCCAGTGGGCCTCTTTCTGCCCCACTCCCCCTAAGCCTGGGATTAGTCGGAGTAACTGAATGACCACCGAGGCCCTGCTCATTATCCTCATCTCTCATTGCCCAGAGACCTACATTGCACATTGGACAGCTGGTCTGCTGAGGTCATTGCTCCAGCTGACACCAAGGCACTTTCCTCCATGGCCAGCTGCAGATCATTTTAATGGATCCTGTGATGAAGTTTTCCAGCAGCAACTCAGCTCAGTCAAATAGCACATTTCACCGTGGCCTCAGATGCTCAGACCATGGCCTGCAGTGCAAACAAGGTCTGTGGCACACAAGGTGAAAGCTACTAGTGGTGGCCTCTGATAAACAGGTGAGCTCCTAGCTGTCGGCCATGTAGCATTGCCAACTGTGCGTGGGCTGCTTGGCGATGCAGGATGCACGGCGCAGATTCAGTAGCAGAAGGGACATATCAAGAGAGCCAAAGACTCAAAGCCCATGAGAAGGATGCCCAGGGTCTTCGGTGGCTATGCATTTTAGGGGCTTCAGAAGACAGCTAGAGCTTGTGTTCTAGAGAGAGGGTCCAGGGGGAAGAGGTCTCTGGAAACAATAGCATCCTCCACATGGTCAGAGCAGCAGGAAGTAGTTAACTCTGGCAGTGGTCTGCCAGGATGCTTTCCATTGAGTGTGGAGTCAATGACTCTTTCCAAAGAGACAGGGGGCCACCTGCAAGATGGTGATGAGCAAAGGGTTAGTCCCGTGCTGTGGCTGTGCAGGGTGGTAAGGGTAATTCTTGGCTACAATAGATGCATTATATCCTAGAGCTGTCACCACTTGGGAAATACTACTGCATAGGAATTTGAGGGTTACATTGAGAATTGGGACAGCAGCCACATTAAATATGGGGATTTGCTTGTAATTTTACAATTTTGTGGGGGCAGAACTGGTGCCGTGGCATTCTTATGTATCCTGTTAATTGCCTGGATTTTTTTGAGGAAATAGGACACATGAGAGACAGGAAGGAAGGTGAAGTAGGTTACAGCTATTGAAGAAGGACCCCAGAGATGATTCTGCCTCGAGTGTGACCCTTTTGGCTGGAGTGAGTGGAAAGGAAAGCAAGTTGTGGAAGGAAGATTTTTGCATATATTTTGGAATTTTTTTTTTTTAAATGGCAACAGGGGATAGGAACTTAACGTTTTTACAATTTGGATTTTTCTGCACCAACAAGGGATGGACTTGGAAAAAAGATAAGAAAAACAATGTTAACATTTTATGGGCCAGTTTGGGGCTGTATTTTGTAAGCCTTGTGTTCTTTGGACTGCATAGTTATCATCTGCTGCATATTGTTTAACACTGTCTGGCAGGCCTGCTTGGCTGACATAGCTGGGCATTATTTAAGATGGGAAATAGGATAGCAGTGACTTCTTGGCCTACAGCCTGGTAGTGTACTTCAGGTTCCTTGGCATGACTGGCAGATTGGAGGGGCCCTTTTGCCAGAGAGCTCCGTGTAATGGAGACTGATGAGCCTTCTGTACGAAGTCACCCTGATGGGAGAAGGAGCCAAGCACAGTTCATGTATTCAGACAAAAGCTTTAGTTGTTGGCAGAGTCCCCTCATTTCCTCCTGGTCCAGTTCTCATCGGACTCATCCGTTCTTCCAAAAACACTTTTATTGAGGAATTAATACGTACCAGTCATGGTGTTACATGTGGAATTGCAACAGTGAGCAGGAAAGAGATAACAAGTGTTCGTATCCCACGGATATTAGAATCACCGAGAGTAAGTTTTGAAAGAGCCAGCAGTCTTAAATAGTCTGGCAGACATTGGAACACAAACAGTTCCCTTTCTCTATGACCAGGTGTCAGATGGAGAGTGGCCTACAATCATTTGGAGCTGACCACTTTGGCACCAAGAGGACTCTGGGATATTGGTGGTATTTTTCTGGGGAAGCAAGAAGGAGATGTTATATCCAAGAAAGTAGAAATCTCTGGGTCCAGAAGAGCAGGAACAGAGACCATAGTGCAGGGGTGGGCAAACTTTTTGACTCAAGGGCCACGATGGGTTCTTAAACTAGACCGGAGGGCCGGAACAAAAGTAACCTGACCATGCTGGCATTCTCGTCTTGGGCTGCTGGTGAAGGATCGGAGGGGAGAGCAAGAAAACCCTCCGCTCTTTCGGCTCCACGGGCCAGATAGAACAGCCAAACGGGCCGCATCCGGCCCGTGGGCCGTAGTTTGCCCACGGCTGCCATAGTGCCTGCTGGGGCAATGACAGAGACCATCATGGTCAGCTGAGATGCAGGTGAAAATATGGGCCCAGCATAGCAGCGATGGTGTCTGCGATGTCTTGTGGAGCAGAGATGAAGAGCCAGGGTGGATAGTAGAGGAAGAACAGTGCTAGTGTAAGAATTCCTCTTGGAGAGTACATTCATGAAATGCCCTGGAGCCACCAGAGATCCTGGAGAGATTTTGCAGGCCAGAGGTCTGTTTTTTGCTGCTAATACGATCTTTCTCATAGTTATAGGCTATTGAGTTCTGGGGAAACTTAATTACAATTAATCATAATGAGGACATTAACAGCAATATTACCCTCTTCCTCCATCACTACCAGCACTATAATTGCTGTCATCATCATCATTATTTTTTTATTAATCCTCATTGAGCATATTTTTCCATTGATTTCCAGAGAGAGAGTGGAAGGGAGAGGTAGAGACAGAGATAGAGAAACATCGACATGAGCAAAGCTCATCGATTGGTTGCCTTCTGCATGCACCCTGACCAAGGCTGGGAAATTGCTCCTGCAACTGAGGTACATGCCTTTTTATCAGAATTGAACTTGGGACCCTTCTGTGGACCAATGCTCTAATTCACTGAGCCAAACTGGCTAGGGCATCACTGTCATTATTGAATGATTACCAGAGGCCAGGAACTGGGCTGTTAGCTTCAATATATTGCCGCTAATTTTTTTAAAAAAATATTTTTTATTGATTTCAGAGAGAAAGGGAGAGGGAGAGAGATAGAAACATCAACGATAAGAGAGAATTATTGATCGGCTGACACTTGCATGAGTCCTACTCAGGATTGAGCTCACAACCTGGGCATGTACCCTGGACTGGAATCAAACCTGGGTCTCTTTAGTCTGCAGGCCAATGCTCTATCCACTGAGCAAAACTGGCTAGGGTTATTGCAGCTCATTCTTATAAGAATTATAGAGAACTTCTACTTTGGGCCAAGATTTACCCTGCTGTCTGAAATAACAAGAAAAATGGACAAGACGTATGCAACAGTAGTTTTCAAGATATGGGTATCAGGCAATAGAGGACAATGATCCTGAGAGATGAGAAGCGAACAGAGGAGCCTATGACGGGCCCCGGCTTACAGGCCAGGGTACAGGGAAGGAGGACCCGGGCAGAGACTGGCGGACTCCCTGCATACAGGATACTGAGAGTGCAGAGACCAGGACACCTAGAGTTCTGAAGTCCAGAGATCAGTCTGGAGGTCAGTTTAGAGATATAGAGAGAGTGTCTATCAACTGCTGGTCAGAAGAGTAAGGAAAATGACCAAGGACAGGTAAAGAACCCCTCAAAAGAGTTAGAGTTAACTGTGCCCAGAGCTTATACAGGACTGAGAATATGCCTGTTCCCAATAATCACACTAAAAACTACCATAATGAATGCGCACGGCATTGCTTATAGATTTCAGAAGGATCTTCAATAGTAAGAATTAGTTCTAGACAGCTGTGGTTCACACATAACAAATCTTTAAAATAAGACCTAAAGTGATCAATTTATAGCTAGTTTAATTGCATCCTAAAACAAATCTAAATAACACTTACAGGAATGCTAAAATATCCAGCTCCCAAAAAGGTAAGATCACAATGTCTGACTTCAAATAGAAACTTTCCAGACATACAAAGAAGCAAGAAAATACAAACCACAACAAGGAGAAAATTTTATCAACTGAAACCAAGTCAGAGCCAACACAGACAAAGACAAAAAGCTAAGAAGAGACAGAAAATATTAAGAAGATTGAAATTGAACTTTAATGAAAACTACAATGTGAGAGATGAAAAATACACTAATGTAATTAAGGGCAGATTGGACATTGCAGAAGAAAGAAATCAGTGGGCTTGAAGACTATAAATGATTTAAGATGAAACATCTAAGATCTAAGAGGCTGCTGAAGCATGACACTATTGATACATACTACAACATGATGAATCTCAAAATAATTATACCGAGCGAACAAAATCACACACACACACAAATATATACTGTATGATTCCATTCATATTAAATTCTGCAAAATGCAAAATGATCTATAGTAATAGAAAGCAGATCAGCAGTTGCTTAGGGGAGAGAAGGGCAAGCTAGGGTGGGAAGGAAAGGGGGGAGAGGACATTTTTGGAAGTAATATATGTTCATTTTCTTGATTTTTGGTAATCATTTTAATGTATACATAGGTTAAAACTTACCAAATTGTACACCTTTTAGATATTTGAAATTTATTGCTTTAAAAATTATATCTCAGTAATAAAGCTGTCAAAAAAAAAGCACATTAGAAGATATAACACACCTATTTTAAAAACGAGGCAACACATATCCAGGGAAGGTAAGTGACTTACCTAAGACCAAGCTGTTCATAAGTGACCCACGTTTCTTAATTCTGTAGGCCTTTTAGTGTCCTCAGATGGCATTGTCAAAGCTAGCAATCCTTAAACATTGTTTGAAAGGATTTTTTTTTTAGTAAAAATCTATACTAATAAAAGGGTAATATTCTAATTAGACCAGACATCTTCCGGATGTCCTTCCAGACAAAGCCATGGTGGCAGGGGCCAAGGCAGAGGTGGTTAGGGGTGATCAGGCTGGCAGGGGGGAGCAGATAGGGGACAATAAGACCGGCAGAGGGGAGCCGTTAGGGGGTGATCAGCCAGCAGAGGGGAGCAATTAGGGGGCGATTAGGCTGGCAGAGGAGGGAAGTTAGGTGGTGATTAGGTCAGCAAGGGAGGGCAGTTAGGGGGCGATCAGGTTGGCAGGAAGAGGTGGTTAGGGGCGATTAGGCTGGCAGAGGAGCAAATAGGGGCATCAGGCTGGCAGGCAGAGGTGGTTAGGGGCAATCAAGCAGGAAGGCAAGAGAGTGGTTAGGAGCCAGTGGTACTGGGTTGCAAGAGGGATGTCCGACTGCTGGTTTAGTCCCTGTGGGATTCTAATTTTAATGAAAATTAGGACATCCCCCTAGGGGTCCTGGATTAGAGAGGGTGCAGGCCAGGGTGAGGTTTCACCCTGCCCCCATGTACAATTTTAGTGCACTGGGCCTCTAGTATCTATAATAAGAATTATTTGTCAACGGGCCTCTTTAATATGTACAGTACTTACCACTACTTTATATATTATAAACATACTATAGGCCTGGTGCATGAAATTCATGCACACGGGAGGGGGAGTCCCTCAGCCCAGATTGTACCCTCTCACAATCTGGGACACCTTGGGGTATGTCTGACTGCTGGTTTAGGCCTGATCCTGCAGCAATTGGGATTGGGCCTAAACCAGCAATCAGACAACCCTCTCATAACCCCAGACCACTGGCTCCTAACCGCTGGCCTGCCTGCTTGCCTGATTGCCCTTATCCACCCTGCATGCCTGCCTCATTGCCCCTAACCCCTCTGCCTGCTTGCCTGATTTCCCTTAACCACCCTGCATGCCTGCCTTATTGCCCTTAATCCCTCTGCCTTTCTGCCTCATTGCCCCTACTGACTCACCTACCTGCCTGATCGCTCCTAACCACTCACCTGCCTGCCTGATCACCCCTGACTGCCTCTGCCTCAGCCCACCACCATCATGGCTTCATCCGGAAGGACGTCTGGAAGGCTGTTCTGCTATTCTGTATAATTAGCATATTATGCTTTTATTATTATTATTATTATTATAGATGATTTTATTTGTAAAATTTCAATCTCCCCACTCTTTCCTGGCCAATGTAAAGTAAGCTCTCGAGAGCAGAGATACTGTTTTGTATACTATTTGTATTGAATGTCTCTTGTATACCAACTCTGGGCCTCTTTGTCTCTTGCTCTAGCTGTCACTTTGATAACCAAATGTGCATGAATTTTATTAGAATTTATGGACATAATCTGTCAGTGCCCTGCCTCATGCCTGCATCAGGTGCCTCTTGCCTTATGCCCCAGGGTTTTACTGTTGGTAAGACTGCTCTCAAGTAGCAGATGCTACTTGGAAGTGCAGGTCTCCCTCATGGATCTCACCTTTGCTAACAGGAGGTGAGATACAGTGGATAGATTCTGCTTCCTTTTGCCTTTTGATGGATGGTTCTTACAGTGCTTCCTAGGAATGGTGCTGCAGGATCAGGCACTCAGACTCATTTAATGCTGGCCAGTCTCTTGTGCCTCTCTTTGCTCCTCTTTCTTCTCAGTTGTACTTCCTTTGACCCTCACTCCTACCTCCTTTGGTCAAATTCCTTAATTAAGTAAAACACAGCATCCCCTTGCCTCAGCTCTGTTCTCCGCTGCACGAGTTGATATCAGCAGCGATTGCAAAAAGCAGAGCCCCGGATGGCATTTGGGAGCTGTGTTACTCACCAGTAGGGTGGGAATAAGAACCTCTAAGCCAGTGCTAATTGGGGCAGTAACAACTTCTAGGAGACAGTGGAATTATAATGATCAATGTCTTCACCTCGGTTTACTTGGGATGATGTGCAGATAGAAAGTGTGGTGACCTTAGCTCTTGAGTAGTATGGGATGACTAGCCTGGCCCTTTCATGTAGCAATGAGGGCTGGTAGTGTGGCTCTGCCCATGACTATCACCTACGCTGAGCTCACCAGGATCAGGAGGTGAAATGGCAGGTGTGGGGTGTCCCAGCAGCTCCGAACCATGCAACCCAAAGCAACAAAGCCCAAATCCTTCTTGCCAAGGCCCTCTCTCCTGATCCTGCCCAGCTTTCCTGTTCTCACCAGTTGGGGGTGTGGTTTGCTGCTCTCAGCCCCCTTATTTGCATATTCCTGTTGTGCCAGATGAACCGGGCTGGCTGGCTTTCTTGGAGATGGGTACAGACTCTGATGGGTGTCTGTGATCTAGAAAGCTCCTCCTTGTGGCAGCTTTCTCACCACAGTCGATGCTAAACCACCCTGTGTTGTTTTCCACTGTCTTTGGACTTTTCATCCCGTGGAAGAAGCCCGTTTTCCTTGGTTTATGTTTGCTTGTCACTAGAGTACTTTTAGACATACTTTTTATACATTTTCTATATTCTAGTGGTAACAGTACGATGAAGAGAAAGTCCTGTACACAGACAGGTCCTCCTACATTTCCTTACCCTCTAAGTGGAAATGATCACAAGTAGAATGCTAAGGGATATTCTATCTACAGATGACATGGAGGATTTACAAGCCTCACAGAAGGATAGCAGAGACTTTTGTGCAGGCTAGACACTGCACTGACCGTGCACTCTTCTTTGACCAGTTCTCTTCACTCCAGAAATATAAGCATTGATTGAGCATCTTTTGGGTATTGGGGGCAACAAGGCAAAAGGTATGATTTTAGCCCTCAAGGATCCCCTAGCCTGATTAGGGAGGGATTGAGAGGTTTATAAAAATAGAAAAATAATGGAAAAGCACTAGGTGGGGGACAAATGAAGACCTCACTGGAGACCTCACTGAGGCAGTGATGCTGCAGCGAGGATTTGAAGGCAGACAAAGTGAGAAAGCAAATTGCTAGCAATAAGCATGGGATATGACAGCCACAGGAAACAGAAGTCAGCCTGCTGGAAAATGTAAGTAGATGGTTAAAGTGTCAGTGGGGAGAGTGAAAGGAAACAGAACTAGAGAAACAGGCAGGGCTGGGCCACGGATTGTCTTGAAACTTTATTCTCTAAGCCAGTGCTGTCGAAGCATGGTCCCTGGACCAGCCATATCAGCATTTCCGGAAAACTGGCTGGAAGTGTAGATTCTTAGGTTCCACCCCAGCAACTGGATAAGGAACTCTAGAGGTGAGGTTGGCAATCTTAATTTATTTTAAAAAACATTTATTTTTTATTGATTTTTTTTTTTTTTTTTACAGAGAGGAAGGGAGACAGAGAGTTAGAAACATCCATTAGCTGCCTCCTGCACACCCCCTACTGGGGATGTGCCCACAACCAAGGTACCTGCCCTTGACCGGAATTGAACCTGAGACCTTTCAGTCTGCAGGCCGATGCTCTATTCACTGAGCCAAACTGGTTAGGGTGGCAATCTTAACTTTAACAAGCTCTCCTGGTGATTCTGATGTGCACAGAAATCACAACCTCTGCTTTCAATGACGAGGAGCCATAGCCGGTTTCTGAGCATTGAGAAGCTGGGGCCTTAAAAAGACCTCTCTTAAAGAAATGGAAGTAGCATTGGAAGGGGCGAGCCTCGTAGCACAATCACCAATTGGGAGACTGTTCCAACTGTTCAGATGAGAAATGATGAAGGTCTAAGTGGGACAGAAATGGAGGAACTGGGGAGAAGAGGGGAGAAGGGAGAGGTGAGACAGGTAGATGTGGAGATCGGCTGGACATGGGAGGTGAGGGACTGTATCTGGGCCAGGGGACTTTTGCTGCTGTGGCTGAGGCTGCGTGAGGATGGCCCAGTGTGGTCGTGCTGGCAAGGCTAACCGAGAGGGAGGCGATCTGCAGTGCCCTCAGCACCTACGGATACGTTTTGGCTGTCTATTCCCCCGTCCTTCATGGTGAAGAAATGAGGACTCTTTCTTAGCCATCACAATTACTGACATCAAGATAGCTGGTTGTTATGCACAGAGAAAACTTCTCAAAACCAGCCTTACTCATGAAAAGAGCATATAAAACATGTACACGCACACCAGAGTGTGTGTGTGTGTGTGTGTGTGTTTACACACAGCTGCATCCTTGGGAATGCTATGGTGCTATGGTGCTATACTGCTCCGTTGACTTCGGCCTATTTTGTATCTCTCAGGTGCCTGTATTTTGTACAGTAGGAGATGGGATGAGGTGAGTCACATGGCCCTCAGCACTTTATTACATCCATGTGGCTATTCTCTCAGGTTCTGTGTATTTGGTCACCAGCAAACAATACACATAGGAATGTCTGAGAACTTTTTTTTGGCTGGTGGTGGAGAGGTTACTTCCAGATCTAAATATTTCTTATGAGAACGTTCTAAAATCCAGGCTGTAAGCCAGAGTGTGGTTGTCCTGCTTTGTTGTCCCAGAGGGGGGGCACTGAGAGAGTCCAATTAACACAATGTTTTATTTCCACAAAAATACCCTATGATGGGCTGAACTGTGTCCCCCTAAAAGGTACGTGCAAGTCCCAACCCCAGTCCTTGGGAAGGTGACCTTATTTGGAAACAGGGTCTTTGCAGATGCAATCAAGTTGACATGAAGTCATACTTAGGATTGGCCCTAATCCAATGACTGTTGTCTTTATAAGATGAGGGAAATTTGGACATGGACATAGACACAGGAAGAACATTATGCATCTATAGCAGCAAAGATGTCAACAATCCAAGGAATGCCAATGATTATAGCCATCAGAAGCTAGGAAGAGATAAGGAAAGACCCTCAGAGACTTTGGAGAGAGCCTTGCCAACACCTTGATATCAGATTTCTGGGCTCCAGAACTGATGACAATCAATTTCTGCCGTTTTAAGACATCTACGTTTGTGGTAATTTATTATGGCAGCCCAATAAACTAATGTATGCTTCAGGTGTTTAGTAGCTTTAAGATCTAAAATTCAAAAACAAAACAAAACAAAACGAAAAAGCACCCCACAGAAATGTAAAACAAACAACAGCAGCAAAGCAACAAACAAGCAGAGAATGTTTGAAACATGTAAGACAGACTTTAAAATCAGGGGAGTTTGGGAGATGGAAGAGAAGCCTCCTGTGTGTGAAATATGAAGAAAATGGATAATGCACTTTTTATTAAACTGTCTGAAAGTGGAATAGACTGTTTTCTAAGATGGAAGGGGAGAATTCTTTTAACTCTCCATAACTTTTAGGGAAAATACGGACAGCCAGATAATCTCCCCGTTCTGTGACAGCTTATCACCAAATGAGAGATGGAGAATAATAGGAAAGACAGAGATGATATAAAACGGGCCCCAGACATGGAGCATTGCTGGATCAACTCCAGCAGCATTTGTGTATATTGTCATGTCAGTCAAATTACTGAAATTGAAACTTGAAATTGAGCAGAGTGTGAAAGAAAGAAGATATTACTCAAGGGACGCAGGCAGTAAATATTCACATTAAGGCGAGGTGATATCATGGAAAGTTTCTGTGGTTTGGGATGCCACTAAGGTCCAAACAAAGGGCTATAATTTCATTGTCTCCCTCCGTGGTGTTGCTGCGGAATCAAGCACTTGGTTGTAATGAAATTGGGCTCCTGAGAAGTGAAATCAAAGTCAGAGATGTGTCCGGAGGTTGAAGTGCCCGTTCCTTTCTTCACGAGCCTTGTGAGGCTACTTTCTCTCACGTAGGAGCTCAGAGCTTGTTTTATTCACCAGCAAGAATTGAATATGAAAAATAGGCTGTGGGTCTTTCATTCTTGGACAAGGGGAAGCTGAGACTGAGTGGGACTCAGGTCAGCCTGTCAGTGTCGCTGGAAGTCTACCTGTACCCCTCTCTCCTTGCTTAGCAGTGGGATGATTCCTTTTTACCACCTCTGCCATCCGTGGAGGCCTCACTACACAACCCTTGCAACCTCTCTTCCTCTGATAACTTGTTATTTCTTTCTTTTTAAAAGAAATATATTTTATTGATTTTTTACAGAGAGGAAGGGAGAGGGATAGAGAGCTAGAAACATCGATGAGAGAGAAACATCAACCAGCTGCCTCTTGCACACCTCCTACTGGGGATGTGCCCGCAACCAAGGTACATGCCCTTGACCGGAATCGAACCCGGGGCCTTTCAGTCCACAGGCCGATGCTCTATCCATTGAGCCAAACCGGTTTTGGCTGTTATTTCTTATTTAAAAAATATTTTGTATTGATTTCAGAGAGGAAGGGAGAGGGAGATGGAGAGAGAGAGAGACATCAATGATGAGAGAGAATCATTGATCAGTTGCCTGCTGCGCACCCCACACTGGGGATTAAGCTTGCAACCCAGGCATGTGCCCTGACTGGGAATCAAACCATGACCTACTGGTTCATAGGTCGATACTCAACCACTGAGCCACACAGGCCAGGCACTTCCTCTGCTATCTTAGGTAAAGGTCAGGGTGTACTATTCCCTTGGAAGCCCTTCTGCCAGATGTTTTCTTTCTCAGCAGACTGAGTGCCTAATGGGAAGTCTGACATCCCTACACCCCACGTAGCAGGGCACTGGGAATTCTGCTGATGATCTGTCCACAGAGTAAGCTCCTGACTCAAAATATATAGACAGTTTTTTTCCTGACACCCAAACAATGGCCAATATTTCTCTTTGGGGATTATTTTCTACTGAAAGGGTTTGCAGCCTGCTTTAAGTTCTCATGCTCTTATAAAAACAAATCAAAGTGATATAAGATGCAGCATCTAATCCATCACTGGATACATATATAATAGGTCCCGCATTGTCAAACTGGTAAGGAAGACCTGTTTTATCTTTCCTGGGGATGTTGTTATTACACTGAGCTCAAGATAATCTGACTGAATTTTTACAAAGCAGTAGAAGGTAGTTACTATTCTGATCCTTTTATAAATGGAAACTGAGCCTTAGAGATTTTAGAAATTTTATTCACGTTTACTCAGGGGTTTGGCCAGAAAATAGCAAGGTGAGACTTTTTTTTTTTTTTTGAGACACTTTCATCCTATCTTTTGCCACCGATTGGTCCCGGGAAGAGACTGGTATTGACTAAGTTTCACACAAGATTAACTTTGACTCTGCTCTCAGTTACAATTTGAGGTGACCCAGGTGTACCTTTACCCTATCAATGAATAGAGCAATTTCATGAACACAGGTTGTGGTGAAAATGCTCAGCCCTTTTCATATTCCATTGACCAGCTTTTGTAAAAACATAAACATAGTCTTTTGTCCAAATTGAACTCATTAAAGTCCAACCTCCCAATTGATGTTATAAATGTTGCTGTCTAGATACCTCTTTGCCAAAGACCTTCATATAAATCTATAGATGAAACAACCATCCATTCCAATACATTGGTTAGAGCCATGGTTGGCAAACTGAGGCTCGTGAGCCACATGCATCTCTTGGGCCCCTTGAGGGTGGCTCTTCCACAAAATACCGCAGTCTGGGTGAGTCTGTGTTGAAGAAGTGGCATTAGAAGAAGTTTAAGTTTAAAAAATTTGGCTCTCAAAAGAAATTTCAATCGTTGTGCTATTGATATTTGGCTCTGTTGATTAATGAGTTTGCCGACCCCTGGGTTAGAGCAAACATTCTAGGTATAGTATATACATTTTGGATACAGCCTTCAATTTTTTTACAAACCATCCATTTTAGGAGAAGAATTCCTGAGACCAGGAACTTGCAAGAGATGTATTAAGTCTCTGTCTTAGTCCACTTGGGCTACTATAACAAAATATTCTAGACTGTGTGGCTTAACCAACAGAAATTTATTTCTCACAGTTCTGGAGGCTGGGAAGTTCTAGAGCAAAGTGCCAGCTGATTCAGTTTCTGGCGAGGATCCTTTTATTGCTTTGCAGGAGGGAAGAGATGATCTTTCTCCTATCTCTCTTTAGAAGGGCACTAATCCCATCATGAGCGATTCACTCTCATGACTTACTGACCTCTCAAAATCCCACCTCCAAATACCATCACATTGGGCATTAGGGCTTCAACCCATGAATTTTTTGGGGATAGAAACATTTCGTCCATAGCAGTCTCTAATTCAGCATCTCCTTCACCTTCTTCTAAATGGAAAGGCAGTATCTTTTCAATTTCATTGTATCCTCTCTTTGTGCTAGGTCTTGGCGACTAATGTTTTCTCTACAATATATCTGTGACTTCTGAAAGCACACACCAGTTTCTTTTCTTGGCTAAGCCTCAGCCAACTTTCATATAATAGGAACCATTTGTCAATCACGATCTCATTCACAATCTTGTTTAATCCTCCCATAACCCTAAAATTATTCCCACTTCTTAGAGAAAGCTGGAGAAACTAAGGATCAGAAAGGTAAAACGACCTGATCAAGGCAAGGAACGGTCAGTCTTTAAACTCTTACAAAGCCCATTCTAGGTCTCGTTCATTCTGTTACTCCCAGATTGCTTCACTGTTCCAAGTTGTAGTCCTCTAAGGCAATTTGAAAGCATGTCAATCATTTTCTCTTCAAATGCTGGATGTTCCCCACAGAATGACCCTATTTTAATATCCATGAACTAATTCCAGATTCATCTTAAACTTAAGGAGGACTAACACAAAGTGATTAATCCTACTGCAATTACTTTATCTAAATGAGATAGGCTACTTTGGATTGACATTTCTCACCATATCAGATCAAATCAATGTTTTTTTTAAGAATCTAAATGTGTTTTTGCTTAGAAAACATGAGAAAAGCAAAAGATTTTATTGAGCTACAGGAAGTCAAGCAAAATATTTTATTGAGCTACAGGAAGATATTTTTGTCAATCAATTCAGACTACTATAAATCTTTTGGTGTCAAGATGGAAAGGTAGGGGCAGAATGGGTAAAAGGGAGGGCACAGAATTAGACTGACTTGAAAGCTAGTAGCTTTGTGGTAGAAGGTGTTTTCCAATGCTACAGAATAAGGAAAAATTTGAAGTCTTTGAGCCAGAATTCCGTTAGAATTTAGGGTATGGGTTAGAGCAGGGGTGGGCAAACTTTTTGACTTGAGGGCCCCAATGGGTTCTTAAACTGGACCGGAGGGCTGGAACTAAAGCAAGGATAGAGTGTTTGCGTGAACTAATATAAATTCAAAGTAAACATCATTACATAAAAAGGTACAGTCTTTTTTATTATTATTATTTCAATAGTTTAGAACAGCCAAATAGGCCGGATCCGGCCCTCGGGCCGTAGTTTGCCCACAGCTGGGTTAGAGGTTCCCAGGCTCTCAGGGCCAGGCAGGTGATGTTAGTGTGAATAGGTTTCTAGAGAATGATGGTGTACACTTTGCCCAAAGGCACTGAAAAAAGATAGACACTCCACTGGCCAACAAATTAGACTCCAGGCCGGAGTTGGTTCCGGGGATTCTAATTAATCACCCACTCTTTGTCCTACTTAATGGACAAGTTTGTATATGGTACAGAATTGAACCCTTCCTTTTGGTGCTGGTTTCAGAGTCTTTGCTCAGCTCTGGAGAGCTGAGAGAGGACTTCTATGCATGGAAACATACCACAAGAGGAAGCAAATATATTTAGGAAAGGAGAAGCATTCTGGTCGAAACACAACCCATGTGGGATGATGACAAAAATGAAGACAGGCCCTCCTCACTTTAGCTGCCTAGAAGTTTCAAGTCCTACTGCTTTTTGGGGGTGACTCCACAATAAGTTTTAAAAATGATTCAAGTATTTGTCTTATGCCCAATAAAACCAGCATTTTAAAAAATCTTTCTTTCTTAAAAATTTTTTATTATGGGAAAATTTCAAGCACATTAGCACACTAAAAGAGAGAGTATAATGAGCCCATATGCATCACAACTTCAGCAATTGTAAGCTCACAGCCAATCTAGTTTCCTCTATATTCTCACTTACTGACTTTGTACTTTCCATCCTCTCCCCTATTTCTTGAAGCAAATTCCAGCCATTATGTCAATTTATATCTATAAATATTTCAGTATATATTCCTAAAAGAAAGGTATTCTTATCTAGAATCATAATCATAAACACAATACCACTTATAGAAAGCAATCCCTTAATATCATAAAATGTCCAGTAAGTGTTCACATTTCCTTGATTGCCTCTCTCTCTCTCTCTCTCTCTCTCTCTCTCTCTCTCTCTCTCTCTCTCTCTCTCTTTCCCCTCCCTCTTTCACTTAATAGTTTGGTTCAATCCAGATACAAATAAGTTCCACACATTGCAATTGTTGCTATCTGTCATAAGTCCCTTTTAAACTAAAGCTTCCCCTTCCATCTAATTTTTGCTCTCTTTTTCTTTATAATTTAACTGTTGAAGAAACTGAATTGTCTGTCCTAAAGGGTTTTCCCCTGTCTGGATTTTACTAATTGGATCCCATGGTGCCATTTAATGAGTTTCTCTGTTCCTCTAAATTGCTAGTTAGATCTAAGGGCTTGATATATTCAGGTTTAAAATAAAACTTTTTATTTTTTTGCAAGACCATTTCATTGATGAATTTCTGTACTTGTATTAGGTAATCCATGATATCCAGCTATCTCTCTTTGTGACATTAACAACATTTATGATCATCTAGACCCATCAATTAATCTATAGTTACCAAATATTGATTTCCTAATGCCATTATTTCTTATTCACTTAATATATGGAATACTTTTATAAAGAAAAATTTACTCTCATCATCAAAACAATCTCTCATCATCCTGAAGTACAACTCTTTGTAGGAAAGAAAACTTAATTGCTTGATCCTTTCCTTTTAGTTACCAGTTTTCAGAATAATGAATTGGTTTCTTAATTTTCCATAATTATTAAATTTTTTGTTGTCATTGTTTTTTTAGCATCACTTGGGATTTTGATTCAAATATATTTGATATTATACCAAGCCATTGAAATGTATCTTTATTAATGGCCAAATTGCCTCAACTTTGGATAGTAGACATTTTTTTCCCCAATTTAAATCCTGAGTCTGTTTGACAAAAACTTAGTTATCCTTTATTTACCTTTGTGATTTTTATTACAAGATATTTTAGGATCACCTTGTTCATTTCCTACCTCAGAACTGGAATCAGCCATTTCTTTAAAAAGGATCTTTTTTGGGGGGTGGGATTTAGAAACCATAGTCTGAATAGTATGGGTGCTCATTGCTACTGGGTTGGGCATTTTGTAGACTTTTCAGCAGATAGAACAAGGAAAGATTTCCATTTTCAAAAGATAAAATTCATCATGACTTCATTCCGGTATTTTAGTTCAAATTCAGGATCATTTTTGAAAATTTAACCTCATTGTTCTTCTACCTATAACCTCTTCTCTTATAGTGAAAACCCCAGTTCTAAATAATGTCAACATAATAAATATTCATTTATTTTATCCCATTATAATGACAAAACAGTCTAAAAATAACAAGCCCAACAAGGTAAACAACATTATGGCAATTGGGTACAAACAGTTTAAAATATCTTTAGATTTTATGCAACTTAGGATGTAAAGTCAACTAATGTGTTTTAGAATATCTTGAAATAGTCCCTTTGTGTGTGTATGCCATTGACTTAGGCTCATTTAATTCACTTCACTTTAGAATTTTTGAGAAGTCTTTTAAAATTTAATTTTGGTTTATACCAATATCTCCCTTTCATATTAAAGTGTATCTGAAAGCTGGTGTATCTTCCTCTTAAATTTTCATTATGTTATTTTTCTGAACTCTGGAGTTGTGCTCCGTGTCTTGCTTCCTTTGGACACTATTAATTTTCTGCACATCTTTGCTTGAAGCTGAACACTTGCCCAGTCTTTTAAACTACCCTCAATTATCACTAACACTCTTCATGTGCACAGGAGACTTTAAGTTAGGGATTATCTGTGGGTAATGGGTAGGAATTATAGGTAATCACTAACATTGAGTATAGGCATAATACTCTAAAATTAGCCATAATACCCCACAGGTCCTGGCCTACTGCCACTTTTTTCCCCCCTCCTGAGCCCTCTCTCCCATTTTCTTGCTCAAACCACAACCTTGCAGTTATTCACTTATTTCCCCCCAGGAGAAAGAGCTGTACTTGGAATTAGCATTTGGAGAAAAAAATAAGTAGTACCTGATATAGCATAACAGGTGGAGGAATGCAGATAGGGCAGACATGTCATTATCACAGTAAGTACAGGCAATGCAATTCTGTTTACAAAGTAGTTTTCCTACCCCTAAAACACTACTAAGTCACCAATAAAAATGTTCTTAATATGTCATTGTCACCTCAACTACCACTATTACAAATAAGAGAATATGTCCCATCTACTAATTTTACATACATTTTTCACATATACATCAAAAGTTCACCATTTCCCAAAAGTTGCTTGCTCTTCTGAACCTGGCAGTTACAAAGCAATCTGAATGATGAGGAGATAACCTTACTGCCCACTGGCCTTTTTTCATTTTCCCTCATCAGTTAGGGCCAGGGAGTAGGGACCATCTCAGGCTTGGGGAGGAGGGTTATCTTCCCCCAGCACAGTAGCACAATAAAACATCTGACGCATGATGGGTAGCCAGGCTTAGACTTGTGGGCAGGAAAACACAGCCCTGTAACTGGCAAGACGAAGAGGGATGTTTGTTGTTTTGGGTTCCTTGGGTTTTTATATGCGTTTCCCATCTTTTTCATCTTCTCTTCCAGCTCTGGCCCTGCATTCTGAGAACCTAAGAATTTACAGAATGCTGGCCAGGGCAGCTGGTTTGTATAAGAGGGGAATTTGGAGAAGGCTGTACCCACAGCAGGGGAGCCACTTGGGGGGAAAACGTGATTCCCAGAGGGGTCCTAAGGAGTATATGTGTGATGCAGGGTGACAGGATTGTAGACGTTAGGGGTTTCAGGAAGAGTTGGGGGAATACGGAGGGCACAGCCCCAGCTTCCATGCACTGGGATCCAGTAACTCAGTACACCTTGCTAAGTCTGTGCCTGTACTCAATCTAAACTTATACTCCTTTTACTTTCTTAAACAGAGAAAGTCCTCCTCTCAACCCAAATCAAACTCTTGATCCCATTCCTATATCTACTAGTCAACACCCATTGAAGTGACCTGTAGGCACAGGGCCATCTGCTTCCACAGTGTAAAACATTGGCAAGAGCTTAGACATCATGTATTTCCTAGTTACTTGCTCATAGTCTAGTAGTCTGTTTTTTCCTGCTCCTCCTTCCATCGTCAGACCCTCGTGCCTGTGGATTTTTTTTTCCTTTTCTTTAAAGTTTAGAAGCATCAGAAAAAGTAGAAACAATACAAAGTCCAGAAAGTGTGACAATATCTCATCTGATAAGAGTTGGACAAAATACATTTTTACTTTTTCATTTCCTCTCCAAGCTCATTTTCTGAAAAAGATGAGCTTTCTGTGTCTGCCTGAAATAGTGGGTCGTCGTCTGAGTCCTGCTGTAGTCCCGTCTCCCCGTTTCCCCTCCCCCCCCCAAGGTCTTGTTGCTTCCTGCAAACCAGCAAGAACAAAGAGACCTCAGACCCTTTTCCGGACTGGCAGTTTATCTCAGAGTTTGTCATCAGAAGCACACTACCAATAAAATCACCCCCAAATAAATACAATGAGCAAATGTGTAATTGCAATCTGGATAAATTTTACTTTAAGTAGATAATGAACAAAGTCACATTTGTTGCCCCCTGTGAAGAGTGCCAATATTTCCCTAATGGAAGAAACGCCGCATGGAGAAAAGCCTACTTCAGTCCCAAGTGTTGAATGGGCAGAGTCTCTGGCCTGCACCCGCTCTGTCCAGCATTTGCCTGACTGACTGCTACTCATCAGCCTGCAATTCTAGGCCAGCGAACACTCAGCTACTCTTTGGAACCGTTGGCATCCAGGGGACGGATGGACCACAAGACAGATCCGCAAACACTGGTCGATGGATCCTCTGTGACCTGTGTCTTCTTGCAGTAGGCCGTCCCTGGTCCCAGGGCACTGAGCACTGTGGTCACAGTGCCGCTCAGGGCATCGTTTGAGTCTTCCTCAATGGAATCGTTGCCTGACTATCGGCCACTTGTTTTGCCCTTACCTGTCTAACTCTAGAGAGAACAGAGATCTTTTGAGATCCAGATCCCTATCATATCAGCACGTTTTTCTCTAACTACCTTCTCCTGGCCCCTCCTCAAGTTCTAAAAGGATAATCTCAGGTTTTAAGAGGGCAGAGGTGGCGCTTTTGGGTAATGGGAGGGTGAGCCCATGGAATAGCCACCACCCCTAAGTAAAATCCATCTTCTTTAGCTACTGTATGGTCTGACCCAAAGCATCAAATCTCATATTTCTCACCTGCTTTCCCCCCATCACAGTCTTAACTTCTTATCTTGAAAATGCTTCTTTTGGAAACTGCGCTAAGAGAGTGATGTGACCAGTGAGTCTGGGGGTGGCCCAGAAACATCAGTTCCCGTGGCTTCTAGACTGACAATCGTGGGGATTCACTTCATCTTGAGTTTTTCTGTGTCTTTTCCTTCTTTGGCAGGAGGCCCCGCCCCCTAAAGCACCTCCATCCCTGGCTTCCCATGATCTAGATTGCAGAGTGCCGGTCGAGTCTGGGCTCAGGGCTCCTAGGATTCCCAGAAGACCTGACATGTAACCTGGCCAGGTTTTGTGCAATTCTAGTGACTGTATTTTGGGAACCCCAAATCAGAGTAAATATCCTACATGTTTGAAAAGACGATGGGATCTAAATAATAGAATATTTCCACACCAGGGGACTCTGTGCCATACAATGAGCCTGGTAGGTAACTGACATGAAGGTGATCACAAACTCAGCCGCTCCCTTACATTTCTGAGAACCTAAGTCAGTTGCCACTTCTGGATTTCGCACAGCTACTCATGGACCACGTGTTCCCACTACAGCCTTACTCTTTCTGTGACCACGTTTCCCACCTGCAAAACAAAAGTTTGGGTAGAAAATCCCCGAGATCTTTTTCAACTTTAACGACAATATGGTGTTATGATCTCTGCTTTTGATTTATCTTTCCTCCCCACTCTATATCCCTGAGAAATCCCAAGAATGAGGAAACTGGACCGTAGCTGACCACTGCAACTTACCAGAGTACAAAGTGTTCCCTCTCTTTCTTCTGAGCCAAATGCAGGAGATTTGCAAAAGCCTCACGGGGAAAATCGTGTCTCTGAGTCGCTTTCTCTAGTTATTTATTTGCATTAAAAATTAGGATTGCAATGCATTTATAGAAACAATGTTTACAGGTTTAGCATGGATCCTGACCATTAATGGGAAAATAAATTAAAATCCTTCCATCCTCAACCTATTGGCACTTTTACGGATAAGACTAATGTTATTAAGCAAGGTTTTAGAGGAGATACAGGAGACTGTGTCCTTGACATAACTGAGCTGAATATGCTGCATTGTGAAATTCCCAAGGAATTGACTTGCAAATCAGAGCTCGGAAGCCCACAGCAGTGGATGACAGGGCTGTCTGGGGAGCCAGTCTGGGGGATGGTAAGGGGAAGGTGAGAGAGTTCTCCATATATTGGTTGCCCAGGAGCTTCCAAGAACCATTTCTTTTTTCTTTTTTTTTAAAAAATATATTTTATTGATTTTTTACAGAGAGGAAGAGAGAGGGATAGAGAATTAGAAACATTGATGAGAGAGAATCATCGACCAGCTGCCTCTTGCACACCCCCTACTGGGGACGTGCCCACAACCAAGGTACATGCCCTTGACCGGAATCGAACCCGGGACCTTTCAGTCCACAGGCTGACGCTCTATCCACTGGGCCAAACCAGTTTCGGCCCAAGAACCATTTCTTAAGCTGCCCATGCTTTCTGCCATACATGGTTTGCAGGGTTGGGGGGCAGTGGACAGGGAGGGCCAGAGAGAGTAAACAACCTGTCTGCCAATATAACAGAACTCTGAAGACGTGGCCCTGATTAAATGTGGTGCTTGGCATGCCCTCCAGGCTGCTTCCTCTGACCAAGGCAGGTAGAGTCCACACACTCTTGCTTTCAGCCCACATCTATTGAGCACCTACTCAGCACTGCCCTTGTGGATGACACCGCCTAGTGGGGCTGCAGGCCCACCGGTAAGGAATTATAATGCAGTGTGGGCAGGGCTCTGGCCAGTTCAGCACAGGGCGCTCTCAGAGCACAGGAAGGGGGTCATGACCCACCTGGCCGTTAGGGGAAACTGGGCAAACGCGGGCTCGGCCTTTAAGGATGGCGTCTGCTTGAGTAAGAGCAAGAGGAAGTGAACAAGACAGGCCATGCACACTTCTGCCATTCATAAATTTATCCGAAGCTTTTGGGAAGACATTTATATTTCCTGCCAGCACCTCCTCTTGGGGGCGATGAATTCCAATAAGCTCCGATCCGTTTATTACTCCCTGTGAGAGACATCGCTTCCTTTTATGTTTGGAAGTAAACCTGGATCACATTGTACAGGATTTCTCTTAGTCACAGAGGCTTGGAATCTGAGGAGCACGTCTGTGCCCCATTGCTCCTCGAGATTCTGGGTTCTGTGGATCGCTCTCCTTTCCTCAGCCTTCAGACCGAAGACCCTCACCTTGCAGTCGGTCTGATATTCCCAGTTCCATTTGTCCTTCTCAGGACCTCTAGCTGTCCAGACTTTCTGGGCTAGGGTGGCCAGAACATCCTCTACCACCCTGTTTTATAGGAAAACAAACAAAAAAAAGCTGCTTTCTCTAAAGGAAGGGCAGTATTTTTCCCTTTCTGTTTCTGATAACAGAGCACCACAACACAATTGGCTGAGAAAGGCTGGGGGGTTGGGGCCGCCTGTGTCTGAAGCATCTTTATACTCCCAAGGCCTCTCGGAGTAGCTGATTATGTGATCAGCGCTCATAGGATGGGCATTTGTATGCAGAACAGGGGTGGGAACCCTTTTACTGCCAAAGGCCGCTTGGATATTTATAACAAGATTTGCAGGCCATACACAATTATCAACTTAAAAATGAGCCTGCTATATTTGGTCAAACATTTAATTACCTCACCCCTAATGCCTTGGCAGAGACAGACCAAATGATTTTGCAGGCCTTAAACGGCCTTTGAGGTGGGGTTTGTTCCCCATTCCTGATGTAGAGGAACCAGGGAATGGATATCCTGAGTCCTGGTGTGTCCCTCTCTTCCTTACTGAGAACCCAGACCCTACCCATTATTCTCTGATACAGACCCTATTTATTATATTCTGATTTTTTTATTTAAAAAATTTATTTCTAATCTTCCTAACTTCCCACCAAAATTGTAGGTGCTTCCTCACTGCTTTTGACTACTGGGTGGGGTATTTTAAAAAAAATATTTATAATGCTTTCATCAAAAAAATTATTGTGCTTTTATGATTATAAAATGAAAAATGTCCATGGTAGAGCATTTGGAAAATGCCAGAAGAATAAAGTAGAAACGTAAAGTCAGGCACAATTTAACCATACATTCCCTCCAGTTTCTTCCCATGACACACGCATAATTTTTCTTTTTACAAAATTAGAGCCTTCCTGAGTATTATGCATTAACTTTTCTTATGAAATAGCACATCATAAACATTTTTACATGTTGAGGAATATTCTTTGAAAACATTTGAAATGGTGTTTTATAGTCTGTCAAATGGATATAAATTGGGTTAGTTTCCTTTGGATAGGTCAATGTTTTGCTATCACAAGTATTTCTATCTTTCCTAATATTGTATCAATCTAACAAATCTGATTATTCCTGTCCACTAGACATGACTAGAATGCTTTATCTAACCAGTGGTTTCCAAAGAGAGGTGTGGTTGGCCAGTATGTAAGGTGATCTGGAATAAAATACTATAACTCTGTTTTTTGGGTTTTTAATATTATACTTTTACAATTTCTACTTTAAAAAATATATTTTATTGATTTTTTTACAGAGAGGAAGAGAGAGGAATAGATAGTTAGAAACGTGGATGAGAGAGAAACATTGATCAGCTGCCTCTTGCACACCCCCCACTGGGGATGTGCCCGCAACCAAGGTACAAGCCCTTGACCGGAAACCAACCTGGGACCTTTCAGTCAGCAGGCTGATGCTCTATCCACTAAGCCAAACCAGTTTCGGCCAATTTCTACTTTTTAATGCCCATTTAAAAATCAACATAAAGCACTGGTCAGTGTGGCTCAGTTGGTTCAGTGTCTTGTGCACTGAAAGGTCGCCTATTTGATTCCTGGTCAGTGCACATACCCAGGTTGTGTGTTTGATTCCAGTTCAGGATGATTGCAGAAGGCAACTAATCAATGTTTCTCTCTCTTTCTCCCTCTTTCTTCTATCTCTAAAAAATCAATAAAAAACATATTTAAAAAAGAATCAACATAATATTCCAGCATAGGAGTACATGCATGTAATCTACTGATAAGTGGTTTTATCCAAAGTCATATCTTTTTCCCCCCTAGAGGGGATTGCAGATATTGATCTAAACTACCCAGAACATTTGTAAAGCTTTATTTCTCTTGGAGTTTTCCTGAAGCTCTGGGATTTCAGGGCAAGCTGGAATATGCAGGCACCAGGCTCCACTGTACTCATGGTAGCTTTTCTCTGCCACTGTCCATCATGGCGTCTCTTCTTAGGTTGTAGGGCCCCATGGCATGACTTCCTGGGCTGACCTTCCTCCCTTTCTCTGAACAACCATCAGACACCATACACTCCTGGCTTCCTCAGACCATCTCTCGCCTCCACATGAACCTGAGGAGGTCAGGTTCCACTGCACAAAGCTTATTGATGCTTATTTCCTCTAATTCCTGGTTCCCTTCCACCTAGCTTTGGAGAACTTTTTCTTTCTTTCTTTTTTTTAAAAAAATCATTCTATGATTCCTTTACTCTTTAAATATATATATATTTTAAGTCTCCTCCTCCCCTGCCCAGCTGGCATGGTCAGTAGTTGAGCATGAACCTATGAGCCAGGAGGTTACTGTTTGATTCTCAGTCAGGGCACATGCCCGGGTTGAAGGCTTCAGTGGGGGGCATGCAGGAGGCAGCCGATCATGCAGGAGGCAGCCGATCAATGATTCTTCCTCATCATTGATGTTTCTCTCTCTCTCCCTCTCCCTTCCTCTCTGAAACCAATAAAAATATTTTTTTAAAAATTTATTATTATTGATTTTTGAGAATCTTTTCTTTATCCTGGATATAAATCCTTTAACAGTATATGCTTTGCAAAAATTTTCTACAAGTCTGTACCTTGTCTTTAGATACTCTTAATAGTGGATGCTGAAGAATAAAAGTATTAGTTTTGACGAAGTAAGATTGATAATTTTTTGGGGGGATTGGGGTTTTGGTGTCATTACTAAGAAATCATTGACTAATCCAAAGTCACAAAGATTTCTCATATGTTTATGGTTTTGCCTTTTTAAATTTAGGTTTATGATCTATTTTGAGTTCATTTTTACATAGACTATTCTCTCTCTACCCAATTGCTCTTGCTTCTTTGTTGAAAATAGTTGTTCGTGTTTGCACAGACTCTGTTTTTGGACTCTTTGTTGTCTTCCACTGATATATTTGCCTATATTGAGGCCAACACCACACTTTCTTGATTACTATAGCTTTATAATGTCTTGAAATGAGGTAGTTTTAGTTCTCTACTTTGATCTCTTTCAAAGTTTTCTTGATATTATTGGTCCTTTGTGATTCTGCATAATAACCATACCACAGCTTTATTGAGATATAGTTGACAAACAAAAGTTATGTACACTTAGGGTGTACAACGTGATGATTTAATGTATGTATACATTGTAAAATGATTACCACAGTCAAGTTAATTAACACATTCATCACCTTACATAGTTACCTTTTTTGTATATGTGTTGGAGCATAAGAGCTACTTTCTTAGAAAATCTTAAAATTCAGGTATATGATACAGTATTATTAACTGTAGTCACTATGGGATATATTAAATTCCTAGGGCTAATTCATCTTATAACTGGAAGTCATTACCCTTTTACCAATGTATCTCCATTTCCTCCACCTTCCAGCTCTGTTCTACTCTGGTTCTATGGATTTAAATATTTTAGACTTCATATATAAGTGAGAGAATATTGTATTTATGCTTCCATGTCAGGTTTATTTTACCTAGCACCAGGTTTATCCACATTGTTGCAAATGGAGGTTTACGTTCTTTTTTTTTATAGAAACACTTATTCTCTCTCTCTCTTGTTATACTAATAGTCAGACTAATAGGTGTAAGGTGATATTTCATTGTGGTTTTGATTTGCATTTTCCTGATGATTAGTGATGTTCAGCATCTTCTCATATACCTGCAGACTATTTGTATATTTTCTTTGGAAAAATGTCAATTCAGATCTTTTGCCCAATTTTTAATGAGCTTATTCACAGAATTAGAAAAAAGCAGTTCTAAAATTCATATGGAACCACAAAGCCCCCAAATAGCCAAACCAATATTGAGAAAGAATAAAGCTAAATATATCACATATCCTTACTTCAAACTATATTACAAAGCTATAATAATCAAAAGAATATGGTATTGGCATAAACACAGAATGCCCTAATGAAATAGAATGGAAAACCCAGAAATAAACCATTTTCCTATAGGTACTAGCCAGTTCAATAAGGCAAGAACTAAGCCATTCAAATGGGATATGAAGAATTAAAAGTTTCTATTTATTCACAGATAACATGATTATCTATTTAGGAAATGCAATAAAATCTACAAAAAAAGATTAGAACTAATGAGAGAGTTTTAAAAGATTTCAGGATATAAGATCAATATCATATCAATGACCATACATATACAGTCAACTAATTTTTGAAAAAGGTGCCAAAAATATACAATGGAGAAAAGATTTATTAAATAAATAGTATTGGGAAAACTGGACACCCTTCTGCAAAAGAATGAAATTGAACTCGTATACCATACTCAAAAATTGGCTTGAAATGGATTAAAGAATTAAATGTATGACCAATAACTATTAAACACCAAGAACAAAATGTAGGGAAAATATCCTTAACATTGTTCTTGGCAATGATTATTTAATATGACACCAAAAGTACAGGTAAGAAAGGAAAAATAAACAAGTGGAACTAACCCAAACTAAAAAATTTCTCTAAATCAAAGGAAACAATCAATAAAATGAAATGACTATCTATGGAATGGGAGAAAATATTTTCAAATCATATATTTGATAAGGGGTTAATATCTATATGAGTTCTTATAGTTATTTTGTCAATGTATGATTATTTTGTATGCTGGGATTTGATTGGGATTACATTGAATCTGTAAATCAACTAGGGAGATTTAACATGTTAACAATATTGAGTCTTTTGATTCATGAACACATGAAAAAATCATACTATTTATTTGAGTCATTTGAATTTCTCTCAGCATTCTTAGTTTAAATTGTATGTCTTTCACATCTTTTGAGATGTTAATTCCTAAAGTTATTTTTTATACTGTTCTAATTGGCATTGATTTTTAAATTTCAACTTTCAATTGTTTGTTGCAAGTATATAGAAATTCAATTGATTTTTTGATATTGATCTTATATCCTGAAATCTTTTAAAACTCTCTCATTAGTTCTAATCTTTTTTTGTAGATTTTATTGCATTTCCTAAACAGATAATCATGTTATCTGTGAATAAATAGAAACTTTTAATTCTTCATATCCCATTTGAATGGCTTAGTTCTTCTTGCCTTATTGAACTGGCTAGTAGAACCTATAGGAAAATGTTAATTAAAAGTGGTGAGACTGGATGTCTTTGCCTTATTCTTGTTATTAGGGAAAATATATTCATTCTCTTACAATTAAGTATGATATTAGCTGTAGATTTTTTTATATCTGTCCTTTATCACATTAAGAAAAATCTTTTCTATTCCTAGTTTTCCAAGAGTTTTTTAAAAAAATCAGAAATAGATGGGTTAACTTTGTTAAATTCTTTTTCTACACCCATTAAAATTGATTGTACAGTTTTTCTTTTAGGTTTGTTAATATGGTGAATTACAGTGATTTTAAAAAAATAATTAAATCAGCCTTGCTCTCCTGGGAGAGACTCTAATTAGTAATGATGTATTATCATTTTTGTATATCATTAGATTTGATTTGCTAAAGTTTCATTTAAAATGTTTGCATTTATGCTGATGAGGTGTATAAGCCTGGAATTTTATTTTCTTGTAATATCTTCATCTGATTTTAGTATCAGATTAGTGCCAGTCTCATGGAATAAGTCCCTTTTCAGTTTCCTCAAGGATTTGTGTAGAATTAATATTATTTCTTCCTCAAATGTTTCATAGAATTTTAATCAGTGAAGCCATTTCAGTTTAGAATTTCTTTCTGGGAAAGTTTTAAATTATAAATTAAATTCTTTAATATATAAAGGACCGTTCATGTGATTTCTTCTTGAGTGAACTTTGGCAGTTTTTGTCACTCAAAGATTTTGTCCGCTGTATTTAAGTTGTCAAGTATATTGTTATAAAAGTGTCCATTATATTCCCTATGATCCTTTTAATATCCGTAGAATTTATAGTGATTTTACCCTCTCATTTCTGTTATTGCTAATGTGTATCTTTTTATTATTATTATTAATTAGTCTGATTAGTGGTTTATAGGTCTCAAAGAATCAGTCTTGACTTCACTGATTTTTTTCTATGTTGTATTATTATTGATACTCTGGTCATTATTATTATTTGCTTTCTCTGCTTTCCTTGGTTTTTATTTCTTTATCTTTTGGGGGGATAGAGGGACTTCTTAGGGTGGCATCTGAGGTCACTGAGTTGAGATTTTGTTTTTTCTTTTTTTTAAAATATTTTATTGATATTTTACAGAGAGGAAGGGAGAGAGAGATAGAGAGCTAGAAACGTCAATGAGAGTAACATCGACCAGCTGCCTCTTGCACACCCCTTACCGGGGTTGTGCCCACAACCAATGTACATGCCCTTGACTGGAATCGAACCCGGGACCTTTCAGTCTGCAGACCGACGCTCTACCACTGAGCCAAACTGGTTTCGGCGAGATTTTGTTTTCTAACATGATCACTCAGTGCTTTAAATTCACCCCTAACTACAACTTCAGCAGCATCCTGCAAATTTTGGTATGTGGTGTTTTCATTTATTTCCAGTTCAAAATACTTTCTAATTGTACTCCTGATTTTTTTTTTTTACCCATGGGTTATTTGGAAGTATGCTGTTCATTTTTTAAGTATTTGATAATTTTTCAGATTATTCTGTTGTTGACTTATATTTCAATTTTGGCCAGAAAATGTATATTATGTAAATTCAATTCTTTTACATTTAATGAGACATTTTATGTCTCAGACTTGTTTTCTGCATATGTTTCACATACACTTGAAAATAATGTGTATTCTGCTATTGTGAATGGGGAATCTATAATAATAAAAGTGTAATATGCTAATTAGATCAGACATCTGAACAACTTTCTGGACTACCTTTCAGACAAAGCTGTGGCAGCAGAGGCAGCTGTTATGGTGCCAAGGCAGAGGCAGTTAGGGGTGATCAGGCAGGTAGGTGAGAAGTTAAGGTCGATTAGGGAGGCAGGCCAGCAGTTAGGGGTGATCAGGTAGGCAGGCAGAGTGGTTAGGGGCAATCAGGCAGGCAGGCAGGAAGGCAGGCAGGCAGGCAAATGATTAGGGGCAATTAGGCAGGCAGGCAAGTGGTTAGGGGTGATAAGACAGGCAGGCAGAAGGGTTAGGAGCAATCAGGCAGGAAGGCAGAGTAGTTACGGGCAATGAGGCAGGCAGGCAAGTGGTTAGGAGCCAGCAGTCCTGGATTGCAAGAGAGATTCTTGCGGGATCAGGCCTAAACTGACAGTTGGATATCCCCTGAGGGGTCCCGGATTGCGAGAAACTGCAGGCTGAGCTAAGGGAACACTCCCCATCCTGTGCACAAATTTCATGTACTGGGCCTCTAATCCTATATAATAAAGATATAATATGCAAATGGTCATTACGCTGTGAAACATAATGACTGACAGTATAACAACCGGGATCTCGGGTCAGCAGGTGGGGCAGCGAACTACAAGCGGGCAGCAGAGAGCTACAGGAGGGGGCAGGGCAGCAAGCTATGGCAAGGGGGTGAGGGAAGGGGAGCTACAGGAGGGCAGCAGCCAGCTAGCTACTGGCGAGCTACTAGTGAGCTACTGGCGCATGGATTCATGCGCAGGGCTACTAGTATTTTATAAATGCCAATTAGGTAAAGTTGGTTGATAGTTTTGTTCAAATTTTGTGTGTCCTTGCCAATCCTTCTGTCTCCTCATTCTATCAATTATTGAGAGGGGGGCATTGAAATAATCTTTAATAATAAATTGTGACTTTGTCTCCTTGTCCTTGCATTTATATCATCCGTTACTTCCTGTTTCTTGAAGTTCTAGAGTTCTGTTGTTTGGAACATAGACATTTAGAAATGTTATGCCCTCTTGATCAACTGACCTCCCGATTGCTTCATCATGCCTTCTTGGGTCCTGAGTATTTTTGTATGTCTATAAATACTCTTGAGCTTTGTCTTGGGATGCAGCTGGATAACTTGGAAATAGTTTGATTCTTTACATCCTTCATATTTGTTACGTGAGACCTAAGCTGCATTTAGTCTGGGGCTAACTCTTCCCCACCATTGAGGCAAGCCCTTTGTGAGTACTCTGTCTCATGCTTTGTGAATCATGAGGTTTATCCAGTTTTGTTGGTGGGAACAGACGCTGTTTCTGGTCCTGTGTGAACACCAGGCTCTGTTATCTCTAATCCTTTCTGGTAGTTCTTTTCCCCAGACTTGGCTAACTCCCTCACATGCATGTGCTGATAATAGTACTCAAGTGGGATCCTTGCAGACCTCTGGGGTTCTCTAGGTGTTCAGCCCTCTTTTCTCTGTCCTCTGAACCGTAGCTGCCTCGGTCTCCCTAGGCTCAACTCTGTTGCCTGAACTCAGGAAGTCCACAGGCTCTGCCTCACTTCCCTCTTCTTGCCCCGTGGCCTGGAAGCATTCTCAAGGCAGCAAGCTGGGGCGATAATAAAACTCACATCATTTGTTTTCCGTCTCTTAGGGATCATTGTCTTTCCAATGTCTTGAAAATGCTTCTTTCATGGTGTGGTGTGTGTTTTTTTCTTTTAATGGTCTGTTTTAAAAATTTGTTTATTTCAGACAGGAGTTTAAATCCAGCCCCCGTGATTCTATCTTAGCCAGAAATGAAATAACTATAAACAGTTTTTAATTCAACTCGATCCTGTCAGCCTGTGTTCAGATAACATCAGTTTTCTAGAATGCACATTTAAAAATTATAGTAAGATGGTTCTCAACTAGGTTTTATTTTTAAATCCACTTTGTTGGGGAATAGGCACATAGACAGAAATATATGTGTTTTAAGTGGCCATTTTAGTGAGTTTTGACAAATGTACACATCCCTTTGACCCATTTCAAGATATAGAACATTTCTGTCATCTCCTAAAGTTCCTTGCAGTGAGGTTTAAATATGTAATTATGAGAAGTCAGTCGAACTCTCTGAATTGCCTTGCGAGCTGGGGAAAGGAGCCCAGGTACTAGCCTGCCTCCTCCTCTTGCATTGTTTCTACATCCCGCTCTGCTGTGCTATCTCGTTTGTCCAGGTAGGCAGACCCATGTGTGACTCTGCAAAATGAATCTCTGGACCTCAGGACCTGGGTGATTTTTGCAAGTAGGTAGGGTTCAACAACTCAGATGAGGAGTTGTTTGGGGGACTCAGTGCTCCCCAGTGTTCAGTCGTGGGATGCCCCTAGGCTATAATACAGTTGACCCCTGGGGACTTTCATTTCTGAGATTTTTGAGATTATTTGTTACACGGCATCATTACCACAGTAACTAATTGATACATGGTGCTTGAAAAACATTGTTGGACTGCTTTCCAAAATGTTGCATTTATATTTATACTGTAGCCAGCTTGCCAAACTGGATATTATTTTTATTTTATTTCCTTCCAGTTTCATTGAGCTATAATTGACATACATCCCTGTAGAGGTTTAAGGTGTACAGCATAATGTGTTTTTATTTTGAACTTCTGAAAGTTTAATAGGCTAAATCATATCTTTTGTTATTGTTTTGTCTTTTCTGAAACATCCCTGAGCTCCTCAGGCATCCCCAAGCCTTGCTGGCATGAAGCATCATTGGGTCTCATTTCCCTCCTGGTAGGTAGGCAGGTGTACCAGAGGGAACCCTGCATGTTGCTGGCTGTACAGGAAGCCAAACACCGAACTTGATAGCAAATCCTAAGTCCCGTGTGATCATGCCCTATTTAAATAGATCACCTCGTTTCTAAACATTGATTTATTTCCCTTTAGACTCTTTCTCCTCTGTTTGCAATGTATTTGCAGTGTCACAGTTTTCCAGTGTTGACCATGTGCTAGGCGCTGTGCTAGCCACATTAGGCATTACCTCCCGTAATAAGCAAACCCTCTCGTTCTTGCTGTCCAGCTTCCATCTGCCCCATTGGCTGCCAGCTCAGCATTCACATCCTGACCCTGGTCACTATGTTCCTTCTTGCATCTCTCACAGCCTATTAGGGACCTGAGGACCCTTCCTCAAACACATTTGGCACATTGAAACACAGAAACTATAGCAAGTCCTGCCCTGAGTGAGTGAGTGCGTGCGTGCGTGCGTGCGTGCGTGCGTGCATGCATGCGTGAGGCTAGGTGAGAGGGGGCAGCTGACCTTTTCTCATCTCTGGATTCAGGTCCCGTATATCACCATTGTTTCCATCAGCAGGGTTAGATCTTTTTCTGTATTTTTTTATTTACCAGTTAAGGCTCTCTTTTTAAAATGAATTTTTTGTTTTGTTTTGTTCATGTCCTTTGCCTACTTATCTGTTGAGGTCTTGATTTAAGAAAAAAATCAATTTATATGAATTTTTTATGTCGCAGAGATATTAAACCGTTTCTGCCGTTTGCTGCAAAACTCTTTTTCTCTGTCCAATATTTGTTTCCTTGGCTTTTGCTACCCAGGAGATATGTTCTCCGAGTGTAAAGTTTACACCCGTAAATAAGAAGGGCCACATTTAAATGTGTGTACCTTCCTCTTATCTTTGCATAGCCTGTAATATGTTTTCTCAGGCAGTTTTAAGTCTCGCTCTGGAATGCCCAGATTAGCGGCCAGGAAATGTATTCAGGAGGAAGGCGAAATTGGATCGCTCTGTGACAGGAATGGCTAATGGCGTTTTCTCCCCGACCAGGCCCCGTGGCCCACTCTCCATTTACGCGTTCTAAAATATGCATTGAGCATCTACTCCGTGCCAAGCACCACCGCCTGAGACATTCGGGGCCCTAACTTAATGGTGACTGAGATTTAATTGAAGCTTGATGAGATGGAGGAACCATGTACTACTATATCAATAAAGTTGAGTATTACCTTCATCACATCCTTAGAATTATTAACTGTAGGGTCTATGGAGACGATCTTGAATGAGCAAGACAGATAGAGTCCCTGCCCTCCTGGGGTTCACAGAAGATTGGAGAAGGCATCCAAGTAAAAGGCAATGACAATGAAATGTGGCAGGCTTTGTGATGATGGAAGACATGGGGTGGGGGTGGGTGTGGGGGGGACCTTGCAGGGCAGCTAGCCCAGATTTGAGGGACCAGGGGAATCTTTCGGAGGCAATGGTAACTCGATGGAGGTCTGAAAAATGAGTAACAATGGCTAAGAGAAGAAGGTCGGAGGCCAGAGTAGTTTTGCAAAGGCGGCCTCTTGAAAAAAATTCCGAGGGTGAGACAGGACACTTGAGCCAAGGTGCTCAAGAGCGTTATCTTAGAGAGAAAGCGTGTGAGAAATGCATCAGATAGTATCATCATCATTCCTTGACTTATTTGACACCCTCCCCTTTTATTATTGCCCTCTGTTAAAATACGTCACCATTTTCGTTTACCAATGGAGAGGGGGTTGGCTTGAAACATCAGGTCACTTGGTGTTTACTTTGAGCCCCGCTGTGAAACAGCTGGGTGACCATAGCTAGTGTGTGGTCCTTCTCGGGACCTCTGTGTCCTGCCCTGTGATGGCAGGGACCAGGCAGGACTGCGTCCCGGCATGACCCACTGCGCCTGCGTCTACCGCCTTTGAGGGGTGGCTGCCCGGTGGTGGCTGGTCCTCTCTTCTCTCCATCATCACACCTGTGTCTAACGCTCAAGGGAGGCTCTTAGCCCTGAGCACACTCTTAGCCCAGCGTCCAAGAAGAGGTTTCTCCCAAATGTGAACCAGATCCCCCGGCTAGAATCTGGGCAGTCTCTACCTCCAACTCTGCCGAGTCTTACCCTGCGTACTATCGATTTCCACAGACAGCAGTCAAGCCAGTGAGGTAGAGCTCCTGAAGGGGGTGGTGCGGGGGGGACACACGACAGGGGCTGCTTGGGGGGACTCTCAAGGCAGCGCCTAGTACATTATGGGTCTCCGGTTAATATTCATTGAAGTTTCATTGAGGTTTGATGAGATGGATGAACCATACAGTATGTCAATAAAGTTAAGTATTACCCTAACCACATTCTTAAAGTTATTAAAAATGTCAGGAGCAAGGTGATTTATTGGCTCGTTCTATGGAAATAGTGCAAAGATGGTATGTATAAAAACCGTGCAGGGCTTAAATGATAATGATTTATTTCCCCAGCTCCATCTCAAGCTTCGCGCCAGCGACTGTTTCTGATGCCTCCTACATACCTCTTTGAGATCTTTGGCCTTTTTGACACCATTTTTGGCCCCCAAGAGTCTTAGCAAGGTTGCCTTTTCCGGGCGGGAGGTTCGGGAGCTGATGGAAATCCGTTCCCTGGTGTCTCCTGTCTGTGGAGGGCGCCAAGCAGCGGCCCGAGACCAGCCTTTCACCTTGGACATCATTTCCCCCGAGTCAGGCCCTTCAGCGGGGGATGACAGAGCTCTGGCCCTGGCCTCAGACCTGAAAGATGCGGTTCTTTCTGTGACCTAGCATGTGTCCCACAAAGGACCATAGGCAATAGAAACTCTGGGCGTTCGGGAAGGAGTGGGAATTAGAATGATTTGTTCTGGGAATATGGATTCACGTCCACTCCCTTGCACCCGACTTGCAGCACGGCCTCCCATGGAGGGCTCCCGGCAGGGCCAGCCTTGGGGGTCTGCACCCTGAGCCTCAGCCACAGCTCATCCGGGGCCCGGGGAGACCCCGAGTTTCAGTGTGTGTGCTCTCGCAGACTGCACGGTCCACGGAGCAGGGTCTGCACGCACAGCTTTTGCACAGCCGCAGCCAAGCACCCGGTACAGGGAAGCGCTTGGTAACAAATGATCTTGATGCTTTGTAATAACTATGTGATTAAAAACCACTTGAAAAATGACAACAGTTAACACAAGTCCCCAGCCTTCCACGCTCACGCGCAGCTTCCACAGAGCCTCTAGCCCCCACCCCCCATCTATAGCTGCTTATGGGTGCCCACTCTCTCAGGATCGCCTCTCTGGACACATTTTTTAGTCAGGGGCTTTGTGTGGGAAGACCGCCAGCCCTGCCTTCTTCCCCACCACAGCCCAGCGCTCAGTACCGCTCTCAGCCTCTGGGGGGCACCAGAGCTTGCGCGTAGCGGCTTGGATGCTTCTTGAGACAAAAGAGGAGGATTTTGGCTGCCGGTTTCTCTTAACATTGTGTAAGGTTGTCTGGAGGCAGAGGAGGCTGGATACAGACCTGCATCAGGGTGTGCGCTCTGTTCTGGCTGTTCGATAGGACTGGCTTGGGGCTGATGGCGGTCCACACCCCAAGGGGATAGGGAGCCAAATTCTTGCACCTGAGAGTCCAGCTTATAGGGTCCAGGGGCTGGCAGGAGAGGTCCTTGGAGTAAAACGTTACAGGACAGGAAGCTTCCTTCACCTCTGCCCCCCCTGGGCCAGGGAGCTGCATTCATCAGAGAAACAAAAGGTGCCAGAGAAACAAGGCAAGCGAAGAAGGCAGGCATGAACCTTAAAGGGAAAGGGACAGGAAGCCAGAATGAGAGAGAGAGAGAGAGAGAGAGAGAGAGAGAGAGAGAGAGAGAGAGAGAGAGAGAATGCAAGCCTGGGGAGTTGAGGAGGGGACATCAAGAATGAGACGGAGCAGAGCTAATGTATGGTGATTGTTCTAACCAGTGTTATGGGTTTTAGAGCCAAACAATTTGCAGGAAGCAAACTTGCCCGAATGTGAGTACTTAATAAAGAAGAAAACGGAAGGATTGATAATGGAAATTAGGCTAATGAATAAACAAGCTGCTTAAAAAATGGGCTTCTCCAGCAGTCCGTTATTTTTAACTTAGTGTCAATTTGCATACTAGTTAATTTGCATATATTAAATACTGCTCCCCCTTCTTCCCCTTCCCACCTCCTCCACTTCAGACTCACATTTCATTACGGTGCTGCTGGGCCCGAGGACTCGGAGGCTCTGGAGAGTTTATTAATTTATCCAACACATGCTGTGTACATTTTTATCGCTTGCCGCACAGTGGACTGGGTATCTTTGAAGCCATTAACAACACGAGGGGTGTTCTGCTCGAGGTAGTCAAAAGAGAGCGAGGAAAGCCAGCCTGCAAAAAAATAAAAATAAAAAATACCCAAGCCTGGGAAAAGATCATGTTTGGTGTATGTTCTTTCTAGGAAGACAAAAATGATCAATGGATGGGTCTCTCATCTGCATCAGAGAAACTCTGTTTTGTTTAGTTGTGGTTTTGTGTGTTTTTTGTTTTGTTGGGTTTTTTTCCCATTTCAGAGTGAAATAGATCTGATTCCTAGTGGGGCACAGGTGCCACCAAAGACCTAGCCACGCATGCCGCTGCCCACAGCAGGAGGAGGAGGAATGCATGGCTCTTTGGGAGCCTCCATCTCTGCTAGTGAGCGTAATACACCAGAGGGTGAGGGCTCCCCTCTCCCCCACTATGTTCCTCAGAGCCATGGCTGCTGTCACTGCCTGGGCACCTGGTCCAACCCCGGACTACACCTTCTTCCTGTCTCCCAGGGCACCCTCTCCCGGCCGCCCCTTTCCCTTATGCTTTTTACTCGTAGGGACCTCTAGCTCGAGCTTTTAGCCCCCACCCCCCATCCACAGCTGCTTATGGGTGCCCACTCTTTCAGGATCACCTTCCTATAGGCCCTTTATTACCCAGAGCTTTCTTTTTTTTAAAAAAATATATTTTTTATTGATATTTTACAGAGAGGAAGGGAGAGAGATAGAGAGCTAGAAACGTCAATGAGAGAGAAACATCGACCAGCTGCCTCTTGCACACCCCCTACCAGGGATGCACCCACAACCAATGTACATGCCCTTGACCGGAATCGAACCCAGGACCCTTCAGTCCCCAGACCGACGCTCTACCGCTGAGCCAAACCGGTTTTGGCACCCAGAGCTTTCTTAATGCTCTGTGGTGGGTGGTGCCCCCTCCCATGGGCCCAGAGAAGGGCCCTTGTGCCTCTAAGAGGACTTTTAAAATGTGGTCAGGTCTGGCTCACCTGCATTAATCCCGCTGACATGTTTAGTGCCACCCTGTCCGCTTGGCTACGAGTCCTCCTTTCTACTATTCCAGATGCTCACGCTGAAGGAGAAAAACACACACATATATTTGCCAAGAGCTTGTAGTTCTCCCCAGGTGCCCATGTGAATTAAAATTAAATTAACTAACTAATTTATTCAATCATTCATTCATCAAATATTTATTGAATTCCTACTATGTGCCAGAGATGCTGCGCCTTGGGGATGTGGAGCTTACATTCTAGTGGGCAGAGACGGGCAATAGACAGATAAACAATAAATAAGTAATACCATCTGGGAGTTATGCATGCTAAGAAGAAGGATGAGCAGGATGATGGGGCAGTGAGTGGCATGATGGAGGAGGCGCTATATTTGCTAGAGTGTCCAGGGACACCTCTGGAAAGGAGTGGACTTGGAGCTATGACCTAAGAGAACTAGAGGGAGGCAGGATTTATTCATCCATTTCCAGCCATCTCTGTGCTTGGCCCCAGGTGGGCTTTTGGCCCTGTGACCTTGCACTTGGCTGAAATATCCTGCCAATCCCAATGTGGCTGCCGCCACTCAGTCCCAAGGGTGAGCTGGCCTGACCTTCTCGGCTTGGTGAAGCAGCAGCCCTTAGGATGGACTCTCAGCATTCAGGTGACCTCTTGTACAGGCTCAGGTCACGTCTCCAGGAACAGACTCCTTTGGAGGAGCGATAATGGCTAGAACACATCAGACTCTGTGGGTTTGAATCTTCATAGTTTGGTGAGTTTGGGTAAGTCACAGAACCTCCTTGTACCTGAGTATCCCAATCTGCAAAGTGGGTATATAATACCTGTAAAAGGTCTCTGTGTAGTAAAGGTGTTTTTAAAAAATATATATTTTATTGATTTTAGAGAGGAAGGAAGAGGGAGAGAAAGATAGAAACATCAGTGATGAGAAAGAATCATTGATTGCCTGCCTCCTGCATGCCTCCTACTGGGAATCAAGCCCAAAACCCAGGCATGTGCCCTTGGCTGGAATCGAACCTGGGACCCTTCAGTCTGCAGGCAGACACTATCCATTGAGCCAAACCAACTGGGGCAGTAAAGGTTTTATTGCCCCTAAAATACCCATTTTTCTCACTCTATTACCCTAGAGGATCTAGTCCATGAATGAAGAATGGGGAGACTTTTAAAAAAATCCTCACCCGAGAACATGCTTTTTTATTGATTTCAGAGAGAGAGGAGGGGAAAGAAATAGATAGATAGATAGATAGATAAACACTGATAAGTTGCCTCCCATATGTGCCTGACCATGAATCAAATTTGCAACCTTTCGGTGCCTGGGATGATACCTCAACCCACTGGGTCACACTGGCCAGGGCGAGTATGGAGACTTTTTATCTGGGCTACTAAACATATACACAATAGAAAATCATTTAAGTCCCTTATGGCCTTAGTCAATGAATCTAACAGCCTTGGGTTTGAAACCCAGCTCCACTAACTTACTAACAATATTATCCTTCAGCAAGTTACTTAATCTGATTATGACTTATTTTACTCATTTATAATATGGGGATAATGGTAATGTCTACCTTATAGGGCTGTTAGAAGATTAATGAGACAATATCTATAAAGCATGTAACATAAATGTTAGCTGTTAATGTTAATATTAATAATAAAATGTGAATAATATATATTAAGTAATATGCTTAATATTATTTCATTGACCTGGTCTGTGGCAATAAGTAGTTTGATCTTCTTGATTGATAAAATACTTAAAAATTCTTTTATATTGCATTGATTTCATTTTTAGCCAAATTATTCTCAAACTGACTGCCGCACTGCCATTGTGATTTCAGTGCGATTTCTTCCATCACCAAATGCCTTTACCCCAGTCTAAGCCACCATCTTCCCTCCTCAGGACTATTGCAATGGCCTTCCCTGGTCTCCCTGCTTCTACTCCTGCCTTCCTCTAGGCCTTTTATTACCCAGCAGGCAGATGATCTGCAGAATGAAAACCATCTATCAAATGATTTTTACTCATCTCTAAAATAAAAATTCAAACTCCTTGCCTCGGCCTATAAGGCATTAATTGACCTGTCCCTTGTTTATGCCTCCAACCTCAGCTGCTCTCATTTTCCTCCCTGCCTGCTATCCTCTGGCCACACTGGCCTTCTCTCTGTTCCTGAACATGCCAAGCTCATTCCTGCCTTAAGGTCTCCAGTCATTTCTTCTGTGAAGTGATGCTCCCTCCAAGCTTTGCTTAGCTGGTATACCCGTGAAGAATTTCATTGACTCTGAATAACAGAAAATTCTGACAATGTGACTTTGACACATACAAGGGTTTTTGTTTGTTTGTTTTGTCACAAGTCTGGAAAATGGTAGCATTGGCCATCTGCTCAAAAAACATCATACACAAGGTCCCTGGGGTTCTCTGTCTAGGCCTTTATATCATCCTTGCAAGATGGCGGCCATAGCAGCAGGCTTCCTAGTCTTATTTCAGACAAGAAGAGGGAGCTGAAGGGAAGCAAGAAAGGGTGGTGCTTATATTAGGGAAAAAACACTTTCCAGTAAAACCCAGCTTATATATCATTGGCCAGAATATTGTCACAGTGGTTATCCCTTGCCCCCGAGAAGGCTTGGATAGTGTGTTTTAGTGAGGCTGGGTACTTACAGCTGAGTATATCATGATCATAAACAAAGTAAAGAAAAGAGGGAGGGGGAAATATCAGGTAGGCAACTAGTGGTACCTGTTACAGCTGGCTTCTAATTTTTTAAGTTGTATCATTTTCTTCTCAGAGAGGCTTTCTCTGAACACCTTACCTAAGTATGACCCCCCTCCCCATTATTCTCTGTCATAAGTCCTTCCTGTTTTCTTCATCACACTTTAAAAATATATATATTTATTGATTTCTTACAGAGAGGAAGAGAGAGGGATAGAGAGTTAGAAACATCGATGAGAGAGAACCATCGATCAGCTGCCTCTTGCACATCTCCCTCTGAGGATGTGCCCGCAACCAAGGTACATGCCCTTGACCGGAATCGAACCCAGGATCTTCCAGTTCCCAGGCCAATGCTCTATCCATTGAGCCAAGCCGGTTTTGGCTTCATCACACTTTTTATGATGTAATTGTTTCCTCTCTATTTACTTGTTTGTCGTATGTCTTGCTAGAGGGTTTGAAGGGCAGGGAGCATGCCTTCTTGTCTTGCCACTGACTCCCTAGCACCTAGCTTAGAGCTGGGCATGTAATGGTTTCTCAAGAAATTGTCCATCAAATGAGTGAGTGACTCAGTTAATAAAAGAATATAGGAGACATCTAATTGCTGGAAACGTTCTCTCTTTCTCAGGCTACCCCAATCAAGGTGAGCCCCTCCCTTGCAGCCCCCCACCCCAGGTAGAATTGTTCAATACAAGTAAACATAGTAAGCTAAAGTTAATGACTTTGTCCAATTAACAAATGACTGCGTGTCCAGAAGATGAATTGCTGGGTTCTTCTTTTCACATGATATCACCAGCACTCAGCTCTCACCGGGTGAGAATTTCAGTAGTTTTGGGTCAGCTGGGTGTGGCAGGTTGTAGAGATCCTTGAGTGAGGTAGGAGATTTAGAGTCTAATCTCCGAGCTGTCCTTGGAGCTGCCCCTCTCGCCATTTGGGTTGGGAACATGCTGTACAATGGCCGCGTTTTCCCTCCTCCCTAGAAAAACCGAACCAAACCACAGTATATCACGTACTCTGTATTATAGGCATTAACTAACCACTTCCTCAGAAGAAAGCTGAGGCCCAGTAAAGGTAGCTGTTAGGGAGAGAGATGATGGACCTGGGTTAGTGGGTAACGGGGTAGCCGGGCTCCAGAGCCTGTGCATTATGTCATAGGGCTCCATATTTTAATTTAATGCAGGATTTCTTTAGTGCAAATTGGCAATACAATGGAGGTCTGTATATTGTAGTATACCTGCGACTCTTTTATAAGTGTCAGCATTCAGGCGAAAGTGAAGAGAATGGCTCTTTGGTGTGTAACTGCAGAGATGAGTGCCTCAGTTGGGAGGGAGCCGCTGAGACAGACTGGGAAACAGGGGTTGGGCACGGTTCTGTAGGAGCCTGCACCAGCCGGCCTCCACCTCTTCCAGCCCTTGTGCTGTAATTGTAGTATTATCACCCTGAATCTAATTTCAGGGCCAGCTCCCTGCATCGCTCTAATCTCTCTTTTCTAAAGGCATGTTAATACAGCTAATCAAAGCCCCGTGGAGTGACACTCCTCCCCGCCCCCCGAGTATGGCTGCGAAGGAAACGTCTTGGTAGAATGAGGTTCTACAACTAATTTAAGAACGGGCGGAGCATATAAGTAAGCCCGGTAGATGCCAACTTCTCCACAAAAAGACCGCCAGTGGGGACAGGACCGGCTGTAGAGTCGTCCAGATCTGGATTCAAGTTCCGACTCTGCAACTTGCCAGCCACGTCACATTGAGCAGGTCAGTTAATCCTTTGAATCTCAGTTCCTTCTCATTTAAAAGGGATTCATAGACCTAACTGGGAGTATTGTGGGGATTGCATGTGATGACGCGTGTCAAAGGCCCATGGGCGCTCAGTGACAGTCACAGAGTGGGGATTCAACCTATGCAAACTCCTTTCTCCTCTCCTCTGAGATGCCATCTGGTTCACTTAGTCACCCTTCTCTCTGATAAATCTTCACAAAGGAGACTCTTGTTTCTAAATAGCTTCAAGGAGATTTGATGAGCGCTCTTGGTTGCCCATTCCACTGTCATTAGCATCCCTAACTTTCTAGCCTTTATTAAAGCCACTGCGCTCCGTGGGGAGCCTCACAGCTGGACGGGCATGCTTGGCTGCGGAGGGGACGGCAGAGGGCCTGAGAGAAGCCAAAAAGGTTGGTTTAAAAGACCCGAGAGAAAAACTGGAGATATTGAAACCACTCAGCCTGAACCTTCAGGCCTGACTTGAAGGATTATTAACAGCACTCTGGATAGGCTTTCAGTGCAGGCACCAGTCAGGAGCCCGGAGGTGCAAGGATGAGTGGACTAACCGTAAAGATAGACCTCAAATGCAAGAGAGAGTCTGTCAGCCCCCTGTGGCGATGGCCCACCCTCAGGGTAACTAACTGCCTTGTGTCCCCCTCCCCGCTGTGTCTTGGCTCTGAGTACTCGTATCCTGTAAGCTCACCCTCATTGCAGCTTCTCTTGACTGGGGCTCGTCTGTGGTTCTGCTCTTCTTCCTGCCATATAGCCTCATCTGGAAAATTGCAATTCTTAGGTTCCTCCTTCTAAAGTTGGACAAAAATCTGCTTTTCTTTTAACTTTCACATGCTGGCTCCAGCCCTGCCCCTAGGGTTCACACAATGAGAACATTTTCTCTTGTGAGTGACAGTCTTTCAGATTAAAGACAATGATCACGAGGCTAAACAGTTCTGGTGCCTTCACTTGTGATTTCATTAACATGGTTTTCAGCCCCTCTTCCATTTTCCTCACCTGCCTGCTGCCCTTATCCAATTGGTCACTGACCCTCTTAACCACAGACCTCAAGACCAGTGTGAGAAGCAGACAGAGCTAGTTACCACTGAAAAGCTGCACTCTAAGCACCCATCAGCTTCCTTGGCTAGAGCCCCCACGCTAATGAGTGGAGCTGAGCCTGCCCCTAACCTCAGCCCTGAGAACTTTTTCTTATGAGTTGATATCAAGGCTTGTCTCCTCATCCTTTGTGAACCTGATTCTTGCAAATACTAGTCGGAATGTCATCTTACCAGGTTTGAACCAATATATCTGCCTGTCAAGATTGCTTTTGACTTGCCGATTGTGCCATTCCACTCCTCAGCTTCTCCTCTCAGCCCTAAGCCATGTAGATGGGATAGGCAAGCTCTAGGGGATAAAAATGTAATAATGTTTGAGAAAAATTTGGACTGGATAAGGCAGAGGTCAAGATTCTGTAGGATCACATCACCCATTAATCTTCATCTCTAAATTTTTTTTTATAACCAGTTATAAACCCACTGAATGGTATCATCATGAGGACCATATCTCTGTAATTTGTTCATAGCAGTATTATAGGAAACTCCATCAAAGACATTGCTAAAATCAATAGGCACTGTGTCTGTTGCATCTCTTTAATCCTCTGTTGTGGCTACCCACCAACAAGCCTGTCTAATGTGCCTTGTTCTTGGTGAGTCTAAATTGGTCCCAGGAAACAAACACACATCCCATTTTCCCTATTAGACAATCTGGCCAAGCGTTTGATGGGAACCATCTTATTTCTATAAAAATCAGGACTTGCTCTCCTTCCAAAGGATATTAAATAGATGAGAATGGAACAAAGGCGACTGAGATTAAACTTGGTAGAAATAATTTCGATTAGACATTAAGAGTAATTCTCTGACTAGACATTGTGCTAAAATTCTTTTAAAAAATGGATATGATGTCATTTGCACAAATTATTAATAAACTGGCTATGTATTTGAAATTTTTTCTTTGTAGACCTAGAGGCAAAGGTATTTGAAGGAGGTAACACAATAGCAAGGGGATTACTGTAGTGAAGGAGTCAAAGCCTAGGTTTTACTTGTGGCTCTGTTGCTACCTGATAGCTTTGTTGACATGTTATTGTGGGCGAGTTTTTTTTTTTTCTGTCTGAGGCTCTATTGCCTGAACTTCAAAGGAGGATGGGGATACTTTCCAGTCCTATCTCATGGAGTTGTTGTGAGAACTCAAATGAAATGCGGCATCACACAAAAGTAAGAGGCTATTATTATGGCTTCTGGAGGAGTTTGTGTCTCCAAGTGGGATCCATGGCTGTCAGATCCGTGATTGCAGCTGTAAATACTGTGGGATGTTGGAAGCGTGCACTGTTTGGGGTTGATCTTATTCTCTAATTGGGTGTCACCTTTTGTGAGCCAAGCAGCTGCCAAAACTGATTGCCTCTGATTTGGTTTCTTGGAACTGATCAGCATATTGTTTTGTTAACAACTATCTGAGGTTCAAGAAGTCTTCTGAATGATACCACTTGAAGTGTAACAGCTGGCTAGGGGGCTGTCTTGTGGTACACTCAAATGGGATTTATGTGCCGTTCCCTTCTTATGAGCAAATGTGGTAACAAGTTTTAAAAGGGGCCTCAGTGATTCCCCACTGTCTTCAGTACTCAGTAATTTTCATGTTTTGATACAGAAAATACATCTTCAGTTCTTTTTAGATCAGCCTGCCTCTTGTTCATAAACTAAATAGGATACACAGAGCCAAGGAAGAGTGAAGCTATGATTCAGCATCACCTCAATAACAGGACATCTATCCAGTGCCTATCATTTATCCATCTGTACTCTTGTTCACCATACATTTGTCCATCCATCCATCCATCCATCCATCCATCCATTCAATATTCAGTATTTACTGTGCACAAGGCACTAAATGGTGCCTAAATTCTGTCCTCGAAGAGATAAATTATATATAATTCATGGTAAAAATTTTATTATTGTAGATCGGAGAGAGATTGCTTTCAGAGAGATAGAACTGGGTAAGCATTTGAACTGAACCAAGAAAACTAGATAAGATTCAGCTATATGTAAATGGGAGATATGGTTTTTCAAGGTAGAGAGAATAACCAAGAGTAAGGGCATAAAGGAATTTAACTATGAAGACTTCATGGAGCATACTGTTCAGGATTGGGCTTTGCAGGAGACTAATGGGAGGTGAGCTGAGGAGTTAGTCTGGGACAGATGGCAGAGAGCCTAGGCTAAGGAGCCTACACTTCATTCAGAAGGAAATGGGGAGCTTATTGATGATTTTTGAGGACTGTAGTCAATGTAACTAGAACCGTGCTTCAAAATGATCACCCCATTTACTGGTCTTAAAGGTTGGAAGCAATATGTTAGAGCCTTGCCTCCAACTCCTACCTGCTGACTCCCAAGTGGCAGACATTGCTGCTTATGGCAGGGAAGAAGGTGGCTCTGTTTAACCCTCAAGAAAGAACATACGTGAAATGGTGTGGGTTCGAGTCAGATCCTCTTTTTAGCACTGCTCTGCCATTAAGGGAGCACTAGCCCCTTTGGCCAGACCTCAGGTTTTGCAAGAAAAGCCAGATATCGGTGGTGTATTTTTCTTTTTTAGAGTTTAAATCTCTTGAGTTTTAATTCAGTGTTTAGAAAATGCTGTGTTTGTGGAGCAAAATATATCTGTGAGCTGGATGTGGCCTGTGGGCCGAGGTTGTCTGCCTTTGTTTTAAACCCCTGTACATGCTGGAGAGAGCTCCAGAGGCAAAAAAGAAAACAACAACAACAAAAAAAGAGTGAGCACATTTGTGTGTTCATCTCTAGAGGGGTTGGGTCTGCCTGGTGGTGGATGCCTGGGGATCAGGTGGGCTAGAAAAACGGGGGGAGGGCTGCTGAGCCTAAACATGTGTGGTCTGAAGAGCAGACAGCTGAAAACACAGTTCCAAGTGTGTATTGGCCCCTTGCCTTTGAGGGGAATGGGAAAATCTGAAGCTTTAAGAGAAATCTTATTTGCAAATTTACTTTTGTCTTACATTTCTTCTTAAAACATGACTTTATGTTATTTAATCTTCATGAAATCCTTCAAGGATTCCCAGTTGTACACAAGAGAACAGTTGGCAGTTACATCCCTCTATATTAAGACTACACATGCAATTCATTCATTCAGGTGTGGATTCCTTTATTTGACATATACACGGACAATTGTACAAATAACTGTCAAAGGCTGCATCGTGCAGGCCACTGCATGAGGGGCTGGTGGGAATAAGAAATGAGGAAGAGACTCTCTCTGCCTCCCAGGAACTCAGCTGCCTGCATGGCAGGCTGGCATAATGGTAACGCTTCACATTGTCTGACCACCTATTCAGCGCTTGGCACTGTTCATAGTAGTATTTTTCTCATAGCAGCCTGCTGAAGAAGTGACTGCTATTCCTGACCTCGCTTTAGAGAAAGAAACGGAAGCACTGGTTGTTTCAGCACTTGGGCCAAGGTCAGGAGTTACAGGAGCTGGAGCTGGGTGGGAGTCTGGTGTACACCTTCCAACCATTACTCCACCACCCGCCCGGTGCCTGTGGAGGGGCTCTGTGGCTCTGGACTCTGGTGGAGAGCATGACAGAGGCAGCTAGATGCTGGGTGCTGAGGCTCTGCCTGAGACTCAGGTGGAAGAAGGTCCACCCGGGGAAAGGAGTTCAGGCAAAGGCTCTGCAGCAGGGAGGCCGGAGCGGGCCTGGGACTCCAGGGAGCAAAGGGAAGCCGTGCTAGACCGCAGGACAGCTCCCGGGGCCACAGGGCTGGCTGCCCTCAGAGCCCATCAGAGTAGAGAACCCTTAGGCCTCTTTAGATACTGCAGAGGAAGGAAAAGAAAGACATAAAAAGGTTCATTCTCCTAACAGGTGCCAAACCACTTTCTTCTCTAGAGAGGGAACGGCCCATCACAATAAAATGCCACTTTTCCCACATCAGATTAACAAAGATTCCAAAGCTTAATACTACTTAGTGTTGGCCAGGGCTCTCCTTTTGTACAGTGTTGATGAGAGTGAATTGGGAAAGCCTTTTCTAGTACAAATTTGCGATACATGTACATTCATATGAGTACATTTCTTATAAATGTACTCTGTATAAATGCTAGCACAGATGTGTGTGCACACAAGGGTGTGGCATTTTTTAGAAACAGAAAGTTAGAAATGATTTAATCAGTTATGTAAATACATTTTGATAATGCAAAAATATGGACCACTCTGTCTTCTTATGTCTCTTAGAATAAAACCCCAAGTTTCTCCCATGGCCCGCAAGGCCAGGCATGATCTTGTCGCTGTTTCCCTCTTCAACCTCACCACCACTCTTTCCCTCCGCTACTCCAGGCTTAGGGGGCTCTGGATGTTCCTCATTCAGATCAAGGCAGTTTCGCCCTCAGGCCTTTGCTCTCACTGTTCTTCTTGGAAGGTTCTTTCCCCAGATATTCACATAGCTCACTCACTCACTTCATTTATGCCTCTGCTCAAATGTCAGCCTGTGGTTGGCATCTCCGACGACGGTCCCAGTGGTCCCTTTGCCTGGTGTTTGCATTCTGTGCAATCTCCTCTTCTTGAGTGTGGGCTGGACCTAGTGATGTGCTACTAATGAACAGAATATAACACAAATGAGGGAATGTCACTTTTGTGATTTGATGATAAAATGTTATTCATTCTCTCTCTCTCTCTCTCTCTCTCTCTCTCCTCTAGCTCTCACTCATGCTCACTGTGATGGAGCCAGCTGCCATTCTTGTAAGCTGCCCATGGAGAAGCCTATGTGATAAGAAACTGAGGGAAGTTTACAGAAAATAGCCAATGAGAAACCAAGGTCCTCGGAGAACAGTGTTCCAGAAACGAAATTTTGCCAACAATGGTGTGCATGGGAGTAGTTCCTTCCCCGGTTGAGCCTTTAGATGACTACAGACCTGGTTGACACCCTGACTGCAGCCTGTGAGAGACCATGAATCAGAGGATACAGCTAAAGCCACTTCTGGATCCCTGTCCTACAGACTGTGAGTTCATAAGCATTGCTGTTTAAACCACTGTTTTTTGGGGATAATTTTTTAGACAGTTATAGATAACCGACGCAGAGCCCTCTCACAAATGTCTTTCATGACTATGAAATCTAAGGCAGCATTCTTTGTTGCACAATGTCCTCTTAACTTGCTTTGTTTTTCTCCATAGCAGGTATCTCTTAGATATTTTATATATTTATTTGTTTGTAGATTTATTTCTCTCTGCTAGAATGTAAAGTCACTGAGGGCAAAACCTTTGTTTTGTTTACTGTGGTGTTCACTGGTGCCTAGAGCAGTATCTGCATTCAATAAGTGTGAATGAATGAACAATGCACCTCATAAAAAGAATGACCTAGTCACAGATATCCAGACATGGGAGAGCTTCCAAGATATAACATTATAGGGAAGAGGGAAGTGAGTTGTAAGGCAATCTACACATAGCATGATCCCTATCCTATATAATAAAAGCCTAATATGCTAAGTGTCTGGTTGTCTGTTCTGACAATCAAAGTGTAATATGCTAATGATATGCTAAGGTTGCTCAAAAGCTCACAATGACTTGCACTGACCACCAGGGAGCAGATGCTCGGACTGGTAGGTTAGTTTGCTGCTGGGGTTTGGCTGATCAGGACTGAGCGAGATGGGCCAGACACACCCTGGAGCCTTCTCATAGTCCCTCCCTGGCTGGCCAACCTTCTGCATTCCTCCCCAGCTCTGATCATGCAGCAGTGGGGTCCCTTGACCTGGCCTGCAACCTCTCTCGATCTGGGACCCCTCATTGTGGGGATGTTGGAGAGCTGGTTTTGGCCCGATCCCACAGGCCAGGCCAAGGGGCTTCACTGGTGCACGAATTCATGCACTGGGCCTCAAGTCTATAATAATAAAGGCATAATATGTAAATTGACTGAACTACTGAATAGCAGAATGACTGTCCAGATGACCATGCTATGACACATACTGGCGCCAGGCCAGCCAAGGCAGGTGCGATGTGGTTGGTTGAAGGGCCCACCATTGCCCCATGAACCACCATGCAGCGGGAGTCCCAGGCCACCAACCAGCAGGGGGATCCATGGGGGAGGAAGGTGCTCCATGATTGCCTCAAAGAGAGAGGCCCAGGCCACCAGCTGGTGGTGTTGTGGCGGGTGTGTGGGGCCAGCCAGTGATTACCCCACAGAGGAAGGTGCAGGCCAGCCAAATGATCACACCCCATGCCTGTCGCCCATAGAGGGAGGCAACCTATGGTGGGGGAGAAGAGGGCTGCACTGCACAGATGGCAAGCAGTGGCAATGGAGGGGGCAGAGCCAGCTGTCGGCAGTGGAGGGAAGGAAAGCCACAATAGGCCCTGATCGCAGGCCAGGCCTAGGGACTCTACCCGAAGGGTCCTCGATTTCGAGAGGACACAGGCCAGGCTGAGGATACCCCCCTCCCTTGCACGAATATCATGCATCAGGCCTCTAGTTCATACATAAAAGTTTGTATATCCGTAAAAAATATTAGAAAGGATACATAGCAGAGTGGTTTTTCTCTGGAATATTATGGGACTACACTCCTTAAACATTTCTATAACCTTGACATGTTTTACAATGATTATTCTGAAATTATAAATAATGGGAATTATAAAAATCTCAATGAAGACGTTTTGTAGAATTTGCAAAGCCAACCAGTCACTTGTGTTTTAGTGTTCTTGCATCATTTCTGGGTGAAACTCAGAGGAGCAACTTGCTGCTGCTCTGGATCCAGCAGTCTTAGAGTTCCTCTTTACAATGGCTAGGAACCCCTTTCCCTGCACGCTCCTCTACCCCTCCCACCCCCCACCTCTACCCCTCAGCCAGACTTCAGTCCCAGGGCAGCACATAGGAAGAGCTCATCCCTCTCCCACATGACAGGCTGTCAGAAATCCACCATGTTTTCTGTGAAACACTTCTTGGCAATAATTTCAGAATAGAAAATGGGAGGTTGAAAAATAAAAAAGACGTTTCATCCAAAAGAACTGTTTTTGCAGTTAGCCTTGAGGGGTAAAAGGCTGCTGAGGAGCTGACGGGTGGAGCAGAGGGTTCTCATTTTCTTCTCTGCCTGGGGGTGAAGTTCTCATCAGTGGCCAAGGCTGGGCTTCAGGGAAGATTCTGGTGAGGCTCCTGGGCACACAGACAAGTTTCTCCTCATCCATGTGAGTGTGTCTGTGAAAGAAGGTACCCAGAGCTGTTCCGTCTAAAGCTTCAGGGTTCCCTTTAAACTCCGAGTCAGTGTGGGAGACAGAAATGGAAAGCAGCCCAGCCATCCTTCTTTATAATTTTTCATCAATCACCATGCAGTCAACTTTCCAATTCCCCATCCTCATATCACAGATGCTCTTAAAGTTGTTGTGTGCATTGGCCAGGATAGAAGCTAGGTCCCAGAGAGCAGGACTCGGGGTTTCTGTCTGCTGTGGTATCCTCCGTGCCTAGTATGGTGACATTGAGGTAGGTGCTCCAGCAGTGTGGTTGACTGAACGAATGGCCACACTCACGCTTGTGTATGTCCTTTTCAAAGCGTGTTCAGGTGTTGTCTGGCCACTGCAGACCAGAGCAAAATTGTGGATACCTTTCTGCCTTCTTTGCTTCCATGAATATGACCTAAAATTACATTTTTTTAGGCAGCAAATTAAGCAGTTATATAACTTGGTTCTTGTGTTCCTCCAAACATTCTTCTTAATTTAAAAGAGATGTTTGATAGTTTTTCTTTAAGTGTTGCTTTAATGATGAAATATTTCAAATAAAGATCATTTTTAAAATGTCAGCCCTAACTGGGTTTTCTCAATGGTTAGAGTGTCGGCACATAGACTGAAAGGTCACAAGTTCGCTTCTGGCCAAGGGCATGTACTTTAGTTGCAGGCTCGATTCCCTGGCTCTGGTCAGTGTGCATGTGGGAGGCAACCAATCAATGTTTCTCTCTGTGTGTCTCTTCCCCCTCCCTTCCACTCTCTCTAAAATTAATGGGAAAAATATCCTTGGGTGAGAATTAACAACAACAAAAATATTTCTAACATAAATGCTCATGGATCTATCTATTGAATTTAACAAACATTTTATTTGTCATAGTTACTTCACTTTTTGAGAAAAACAAGATGCATATAAAATGGAAGCCTCTTTTAATTTTCATTCTTCACTTTTTATCCCAAGACATAAATATTATTTTGAAGTTGGTGTGCCCTCCCATCTATGTTTTATATTTTATTATACATGTATTTATCCATAAAAATAATGTATCCTATCTTATTGTCTGATATTTCTGTGGCTCAGAATTATATGTTCATTTTTGATTCATGGAGACTTTACTCATTTCAGTATCTGAATTCTATAAGTATATCACAATTTGTCTACTCCTCAGTAGCTGTGCATGGAAATTACCATTTCTTCATTTTGATGTCATCCCTTAGCTTGATCAGACTGTTGAAATTATCAATTTGGAAGATATGAAATTGATATCTTTTATTATGCTCATTTTAATTTGCATTTTCCTCCATTGCAATTGAGCTTGGACATCTTTCATGCATTTATTTGCCATTCAGGTTTTCTCTTTTATCAAATGCATGTTCTTACATTGTGGTAGATTATAAAAATAATAAGAGCATTTTCTTTTCCTCTCTGAATCCATCCCCTTGAGTAGTTCCTGTCCTATTGGCTCTGGGCTTAGACATGTGACTTGCCTTGGCCAATGAATCGAGGAAGTGTGAGATTTGAAAGGACCCAAGAGACTTGAAAAGTGCTTATGCATCGGTACTTGCTTTTTCTTGCTGCTCTTGGGAGCCCTGAAGGCGCCACCATGGGAATCAGCCCTAACACACTTGCTGGATAATGAGAGGCTCGAGCCCAGTAACCTCCATTATTCCTGCCAACCGGTAAACATATGATGGAGACCATGGCTCACCAGCTGACTGCAAACATGGGAGGGAGCCCAGCTAACCTCTCTAGGAAATGGGGGCCATTTCCTCTGAGCTCAGCTCAGATTGGCAGCTGTGAACAAATAGGGGACTATTGTTTTAAACCAGTAAATAGTGGATGATTTGTTAAGCAGATGAAACTCATGTATACACACTTTTGTCCATTCTTCCCCTTTTGTTACTTGTCCTTTTCTTATTGCTAAGCTCTGTCTTAACATGAAACTCTGTGAGTAAATTTATGAAATAGATATTATTGCCATCATCATTTTATAGACGAGGAAACTAGGATTAAAGAAGTTTAGTGGCTTGTCAAGGATCATGCAACTATCAAGTAGGGAAGGTAAAATTAGAATCCATAGCTATCTGCCTATGGAGGCCAAGCTCTTAAGCCTTTTTACTACCATGTTTCTCTCACAGATTAACTTCAATCAGTGACATCACTTTGGGAGCTTGACATTGGCTGTGATAGGAATCTATAGTAATAAAGAGTAATATGCTAATTAGACCAGACATCCAGATGTCCTTCTGTACGAAGACAGGGCCGGAGTGAAGCCCAGGTCCTGGAGCTAAGCTTGGGTCCCAGGTGCCTGCTGGTACCGGGCTGCCTACTGGCAGCCAGAGGGAAGCCGCCTGAATCCTAGACGCCAGAGGGAAGCTGGTGCTGGCAGCCAGGGGAAGGAAGGCCTCCTCTTGCACAAAGTTTCATGGCTTCTGGCCTCTAGTATTTATATAATAGAAATTTGTGAAAGCTACAAATCACGGCTTTTTCCTCCCCTTTCAGATAGCTGGTCTAATAGTATACCAAGCACTAAGCTGAGTTTCTTCCTATTCTGCATATCTTGGTATATCTTCCCCTTTCAACTGTTTGTTAGCAGAGTTTTGGAATATGATGGTCATCCAACATATCTGCTATTCTTCTCCCATTCATATTATCCAAGGATGGAAAAAAGTCTATCTTCTACATCTTCATTGGGCCATCAACTTTCATTCCCCTATTAATAGCTAACATTTATTGAGTATTTACTATGTGCTAAGTTCAATTCTAAGCCTAGTACATGTATTTAATTATAAAAAATTCACTCCATAACCCAGGAAGCATGGATTTGAGGCACAAAGAAACTGAATCATGTTCCTCAGGGGTCTACATAGCTAGCTGATAGCTGAGTTGGGATTCAAACCGAGTTTGCTATCTTCCTTTATCCAACTTCACTTCAATCCAACCCTGGAGGCAACTTCTGATCTATAAGGACAGCACAGGGGTGTTTGGATTCAGTGAGCAGTAGGATTCAGCAGGCGGTGGAGAGTCACTGAAAGTTTTTGAGTGGGAGAGTGACATTTTTTACGCGGTACTTAGGATATTTTGTCACACTGGAGTATGACAGATTGGCCCAAGTAGGAGAAGGACCAGGGGCAAGAAAAACACTGGGAGCATGATAGCCATCATTTAAAGCCTGATGGTGTCTATGGCAATGAAACCACTCCTCTATATGGGGCCTTGAATCCAATTAGATCAGGCTCCTCACTGGCTCAGTCCATTACCAAGCTCTATTCATACCATTTCGCTCTTTCAGGGTATATTGATCTATATTTTTATTTCTTTATACTGAATATATAAATAGTTTTAAAATAACTTAAAATTTATTATTATTATTATCATCATTATTTTCTCCCACAACACTATTCCCCTTAAATTCTTGTCATCTGATTCACAGGGTTTGGATTTAATCATTTCCCACATATTTATTATTTTTCACCAGTGAGTCTTTAGGTTCCTCCAGGGGAGAGAATGCAACTTATACATTGGCATGCTTTGCAGTGCTGAGACCATCCGAATCACCCCATAAATGTTTGTGGAATATAAGAATGCATAAATAATTCTTCATCCGTTCCCCACTGGCAAGCTCAATGACAATAGGTACCTGGAATAATATAATTAGGAAGCTCCAAATAAAAGTGTGTTAAGGAACTACTTAAACACTGTAAAGGAAAGTAGAGAAGACAGCCAATTAGTACCTACCAGCACCCATGATTTCTACATAATAGGAGAAGTCATTTATTGGATTTAGTTGACTTAGTTTCCTGGCTGTACGCTGTCCCCTGAGTCCTTAATTGCTTCATCCAAAAGAAAGAAGGAAGGGGCACCATCAGAACTAGGTTATAAAGATTCCAGACTGAGAAATCCAACCTTACTGACAGATTCAAGAGTGTGGCTTGAGAATCAAGGGATCTGTATGAGAGGAACAGAAATAAAAACCAGAGTGCCTCGTGTGTGCAGACACTATACTAAACACATTAATATATATATTATATAATATATAATATATATTATATAATCTATCTGTCTGTCTGTCTGTCTGTCTGTCTGTCTGTCTATCTATCTATCTGTCTCAGAGAGGAGGGGAGAGGGAGAGAGATAGAAACATCAATGATGATAGTCATTGATTGGCTGCCTCCTGCATGCCCTGTATTGGGGATTGAGCTTGCAACCCAGGTAATGTGCCCTTGACTGGAATTGAATCTGGGAGACGTTCAGATTTAGTCTACAGGCTGATGCTTTATCTACTGAGCAAAACCAGTTAGGGCCTAAACACATATTTTGAGCTTCATCATAAACCTGCTAGAATGTTTTGTTAAACTCTTTGAAAGATGAGAAAACACAGCTCTAAGAGGATAACTAATCCAAGAGTTCATAGCTGGCAAGAGGCAGAGAAGAGACTCAAGTCCAGTTCTGTCTGGCCATAAAAACAATGTTTTATGCTTACACACAGGGTGAGGCTGGTGATGTGAATGTGTGAATTGGGCTGGGTATAAGACATTTGGGAGAACTATGCAAGTCTTATTTAAAGACTTTCAGAATCAAACTTCTAAAAACAGCTAGTTCTGGAAACAGCCCAAAGCCCCAGGTTTGCAGGCTGGACCTTACAATTTTCAACTCTTATTTTTATTTTGTAATCCTTACCTGATGATATTTTTTTCCATTACTTTTTAGAGAGAGTGAAAGGCGGGGGGGGGGGGGGGGGAGAGAAGAGAGAGAGAGAGAGAGAGAGAGAGAGAGAGAGAGAGAGAGAGAGAGATATGAAAGAGACACATGGATTGGTTGCCTCCCATACATGCTGTGACTGGGGCCAGGGATTGAACCTACAATCCAGATACTTACCATTGATCAGGAATGGAACCCATAACCCTTTGGTGCACAGGCTGACACTCTAACCACTGAGCAACACTGGCCAGGTTTAAACCCTTATCTGTAATAATAAAAGCGTAGCATGCTAATTAGACCAGATGACCTTCTGGGTGAAGCTGTGGTGGTGGGGGCTGAGCCCCTTGCATGAATTTTGTGCATTGGCCCTCTAGTTTTAAGTAATTTTCTTTTATTTATTTTTATTGATTTCAGATAGAAAGGAGAGGGACAGAGAGATAGAAACATGAATGATGAGAAAGAATAATTGATCAGCTGCTTCCTCCATGCCCCATATTGGGGATCAAGCTGGCAACCTGGACATGTGCCCTTGACCTTAATCGAACCCAGGACCCTTCAGTCCACAAGCCAAAGCTCTATCCAAACCGGCTAGGGCTCAACCCTTATTTTATCTTTTTTCCCCAAAGAAAAGAATATTTTTTATTTTTCCTTAAGAATGCACATATTGCCGAAACTGGTTTGGCTCAGTGGATAGAGTGTTGGTCTGCGGACTAAAGGGTCCCAGGTTCGATTCCGGTCAAGGGCATGTACCTTGGTTGTGGGCACATCCCCGGTGGGGGGTGTGCAGGAGGCAGCTGGTCGATGTTTCTCTCTTATCGGCGTCTCTAGCTCTCTATCCCTCTCCCTTCCTCTCTGTGGAAAATCAATAAAATATATTTTTTTAAAAAGAATGCACATATTTAGGAAAACCAAGATGGTAGCATAGAAAAATGCCTAACTGCAGCCTCATTCAACAATTTCAAAAAATACAACTAAAATATAAAGTGGGCATTATCCAGAACTACAGGAAAGTTGACTGAATGGAAATTTTACAACTAAAAGGAAAGAGAAAACCAGAAGGAAAATCAGAAGAGCTGTAAAAGCCTAAGGTTTCCAAGTCTAGTGGAATAAGGCTATCTCCTGGCATAGACACAGCTGATCCTCCCAACCTACCAACTCAGGGAAGCAGCGAAAATGCCAAGACGAGGAAACAGATCACAAATGAAAGAAATGGAGGACAAAAAGCGACTGGATATAGAGTTCAAAACCACGCTTATAAGGTTGTTCAAGAATCTCCTAGAAAAGGCCAATAAAATAAACTAGACCTATGAGGATATGAAAAGAGATCAATAAGAAATAATAAAGGATTAACTGGAAATAAAGAATACATTCTCTGAAATAAAAAAATATTATACAGAGTCCTAAAAACAATGGAAGATTGCAAGAATCAAGCCCAAGATTTGGAACACAAAGAGCCAGAGGACATTCCTCCTCATAAGCAAGAAGACAAGAGAATCAAGAAAGTGGAAGATAGTGTAAGAAATCTCTGGGACAACTTCAAGTGAACCAACATCAGAATTATGGGCATCCTAGAAGATGACAGAGAGCAAGATACTGAAAACATATTGAAAGAAATAGTGACAGAAAACTTCCCCCACCCGGTGAAAGAAATAGACTTACATGTCCAGGAAGCACACAGAACCCCAAACAAAAGAAACCCAAAGAGGACTACACCAAGACACATCATAATTAAAATTCCAAGAGCAAAAGACAAAGAGAAAATATTAAAAGCAGCAAGACAAAAGCAGGTAGTTACCTATAAAGGAGCACCCATACGACTGTCAGCTGATTTCTCAACAGAAACCATGCAGGCCAGACAGTAATGGCAAGAAATATTCAAGGTGATGAATAACAAGAACCTACAGCCAAAATACTCTACCCAGCAAAGCTATCACTCAGAATTGAAGGCCAGATAAAGAGCTTCACAAATAAATTTAAGCTAAAGGAATTCATCATTGCCACGCCAGAATTATATGAATTGCTAAAAGGGGTTCTTTAGGAAGAAGAAGACAATAAAGATAAAAATTATGAACAACAAATACGTAACTATCAACAAGTGCAATCTAAAAACCAAGGAAAGTAAAAATCATGATGAACAATATTAACTGGTGAATATAATAGAATCAGAGGTATGGAAGGGGAGTGGATTGATGATTCTCATGAAATGGGGAGTGAGGGGGGGCAGGAAGAGTGTGAACATAAACTGCACCTATGGATGAGGACAATGTGGGAGGGGGAAAGGGCAGAGAGTGGGATGGAAACTTGGTGGAGAGGAGCAATGGAGGGGGGGGGGATGAGGAACATTTGTAATAATATGAACAATAAAGATTCATTTAAAAAAATAAAAAAAGAATGCACATATTTTAGTGATGGCATTAAAAATATTGGCTATGCCTTATTTGATAGTTTTCCTTTTTTATTGCTATATTTATATTCTGTTTTATATTTTTTATCTTTTTTTTCTTTACTGATTGAGGTATTACATATGTGTTAAAAATATTGGCTATGCCTTATTTGACAGTTTTCTTTTTTGATTGTTGTGTTTATATTCTTTATCTTTATTTTTTCTTTACTAATTAAGGTTTTACATATGTGTCTTTATAACCCCATTGTCCCCCCCACCCCCCTCTCATGCCCTCAACCCCTGGTGTCTGTCCATTGGTTAGGCTTATACAAATACATACAAGTCCTTTGGTTGATCTCTCCCCCTTTACCCTCCTCCCCCTACCTTCCCTCTGAGGTTTGATGGTCTGGTAGATGCTTCTCTGTCTCTAGATCTATTTTTATTCATCAGTTTATGTTGCTTATTATTTTCCATAAATGAGTGAGATCATGTGCTATTTATCTTTCTCTGACTGGCTTATTTCACCTAGCACAATGTTCTCCAGTTCCATCCATGCTGTTGTAAATGGTAAAAATTCCTTCTTTTTTATAGCAGCGTAGTATTCCATTGTGTACATGTACTACAGTCTTTTAATCCACTCATCTGCTGATGGGCACTTGGGCTGTTTCCAAATCTTAGCTATGGTAAATTGTGTTGCTATGAACATATATCATTTCTGATTGGTGTTTCTAGTTTCTTGGTATATATTTCTAGAAGTGGGATCACTGGGTCAAATGGGAGTTCCATTTTTAGTTTTTTGAGAAAACTCTATACTGTTCTCAACACTGACTGCACCAGTCTGCATTCCCACCAGCAGTGCGCAAGGGTTCCTTTTTCTCGGAATCTTTGCCAGCACTTGTCATTTGTTAATTTGTTGATGATAGCCATTCTGACAGGTGTGAGATGGTACCGCATTGTCGTTTTGATTTGCATCTCTCAGATGATTAGTGACTTTGAGCACGTTTCCATATGTCTCTTGGCCTTCCTTATGTCTTCTTTTTATAAAAATACCTATTTAAGTCGGTTGCCCATTTTTTGATTGGGTTGTTTATCTTCCTTTTGTTAACTTGTGAGTTCCCTATAACTGTTGGAGATTAAACCCTTATCAGTGATAACATTGGCAAACATGTTCTCCCATACAGTGGACTTTCTTGTTGTTTTGTTGATGGTTTCTTTTGCTGTACAGCATCCACCCTTATTTTAATAAGGAACTTACCCAGTCAGGGGTCGGGGACATGGATCCCTCTAGCATTTTCTATGATGGGCTGCTGTTAGCTAGCAAGGCCAGTCTGAAACTTCAACTAATTCATGAGGGGAAAAGCATGCCATGCAGAGATTCTGAGAGCAAAGAGGTTGTCTAGGGAATCCGTCTTAGGTGGCACTCCTAAATACCATCAGATCTGGGCTATCAACTAATAAGACTCAGTAAAGAGAGTGGGGTACAGTGACAGGAGCATGACAAGAGAGCTGGGGACTCTTGCAAATGGAGTATCAGGAGAGTTTAAGAAAACACAGATCAGGTGATTCTAGAGGAAGGTAAAGGTGACCTCAGAGAGGCTAGCAGGTGATGGATGGTAGATGGGGAGGAGGTCAGCAGCAGAGAGGTCAGGAGTAGGAATCCAAACTATAGCTCCAAGACAGAGTATTCAAGGCTTGCCTGCAGTGGTTCTCAACCTTTCTAATGCCGCGACCCTTTAATACAGTTCCTTGGTTATGGTGACGCCCCCCAACCATAAAATTATTTTCATTGCTACTTCATAACTGTAATTTTCCTACTGTTATGAATCATAATGTAAATATTTGTGTTTTCCAATGGTCTTAGCCAATCCTGCTAGCAGTTCTCAACCTGTGGGTCGCTGCTGTAGAGCCTAAGACCATTGGAAAACACAGATATTTACATTAAAATTCATAACAGTAGCAAAATGAAAATAATTTTATGGTTGGGCATTACCACAACATGAGGATTATTAAAGGGTCACGACATTAGAAAGGTTGAGAACCACTGCTGTAAAGGATGGAGGAAAGGATGCATATTCCTCTCTTGGGGCCCAGGTGGGATTGAGACTTAGGAAAAAGAAACAGATTTCTGGAGTTATATTCCATAACTTACCCCGGGCAACAGCATATACACACAATAAAACTTATATAAAAACACATGGCTGCCTCTGTCACTTGATATACAACAGTTATTGCTGGCACATCATAACCTGCAGCCCTGAACATTTGCTCTCATGACTAACACCATTCAGGCCCCATGGAAATACTTCTCCACGTCCTTTGCTCTGCATCATTGAAACACAAGTCAATTCAGGCAGGTTTGTGGGTATTAGAGAAAGACTCTGTTATCATTAGAGGAAGATTAGAGAAGTCCAGAGCAGTGGAAGCACACAGGTAAGAGAAAAGACTAATGAGCAGTCAGATCCTTCCTTTTTGGTAACATCAATGCAGTAGATTCTGCCATAATCCTATATAATAAAGCTCTAATATGCTAATTAGACCAAACAGCCGAACAACCTTCCAGATGTCCTCCCGGATGACCTTTTCAACAAAGCTGGGCTGCGAGGGGCTGTGAGCCGAGCCCCTTGCACAAATTTCATGCATAGGGCCTCTAGTAATATTTAATTTTTTAGTAGTACCACGCATCCTTTTCCCCCCTTTATGTTACAATTTGTGGTTTTGGAGGTACTCAGAATTAAAATGATCTTCACCACAATTATATATCATGGATAAGAAATATTTTGCAATAATAGAAATTCATATTACTTTTAAATAGGCTTCTTTGTAGGTCTAATTATAACAAGTCATTCAGGAGTGTGACACTGATTATTGACATGGTAAACTACATGGCATTGAATGCTCACATTGCCAATAATCCTATCTTTAAAAATATTTATTAAACTTTAAATTTTGAAAAGATTGAAATAAAAATAAGATTGTTTAAAGTAACTGTTTAGAAATTTAATATTTTTAATTAAAATTTTATTTTACCTTTTAAATTTAATGGATAACAATATTTTAGAAGGGAAATTCTTATAATTATTTGAGAAATAAATTTTACACTTAAATTTACATTTTTAATAAACATTTATTCACATTTTCTACTTTAAATACAATTTACTTTTTTTTTTTTTTTTGCAAGTTGAACCCCTCTCATCCCCCACAAGAGCCCTATGAGGTGAGTGTTGTCATTATCTCCATCTGAGGCAATTGAACACAAATTACACGAAACTCCTGGTTATAGGAATACACTTAGTAATTTTTAACTGGAGGCAAGAAAAATAAAATTTTAACTGGAGGCAAGAAAAATAAATTTGATGGAATACATGTATAATAATTATGAATTATGTATATACTTATTACTTGCTCAAATACCATCAGCCCAGCCATAGGCCACTTACACTTAAGCAATGACCATTAAATTTAGTTAACCTCAGTATTTTATCTTTGGTCATAGGAAACCATAGCTTTGCATATTTTTAAAAAATTTGTTGTCCTGATGGTATAAATCAAAATAAAAAGATGCATCATAAGTTATTTGCCACTTTGTTAGCTTGATTTATAACTTAAATGTTTGAACATACGCTATGTGGGTTTAGTGGGCTGAACTGTGATCCCCAAAAGATAAATCCTGGTTCCTGGGAATGTGACCTGTTTTGGCAAAAGGGTCTTTATGGATGCAATTAAGTAAAGGTTCTCAGGTAATATCATCCTGGGTTAAGCAGGTGGGCCATAAGTCCAATGACAAGTGCCCTTGTAAGAGAGGAGACGACATAGAGACACAGGGGAGAAGGACATGTGCAGGCTGAGGCAGCCCCAAGCCCAGGAACACCTGGATCCCCAGAAGCTGGAAAAAGCAAGGAAGGATCCTCCCAAGGCTTTCAGAGGGAACACGCCTTGCTGACATCTTTTATTGCAGACTTCTGGGCTCCAGAACTGGGGAGAGAATAGACACTTGTTGTTTTAAGCCACCAAGTTTGTGGCAATTTAGTAAGACAGCTCTAGGAAACTAACACAGGGGGTCTCCATGTGTACTTTTGTCCTGGGCAATTAGGAGTGGGTCTTGCTGCTGCGTAGGCCAGTCATGGGGGGCAGTTCAAGAGCACAGGTGTTAAACCTGCCCTATTTCAGGCCCTCGTGCCTTCTCTGAGAGATGGAGCTCCTTGGAGGTGAGTACCTATTTTTGTCTTCTTTATACCCCCAGCTTCTGGCTGGGTGCTCAGTGTGACCTAATGAGAGAATAAATAAATGAATGATTGCATGGTGGTCCCTAGGGTGCAGGCTCCAGAGCCAGGCTTGCTTGGATTAAAGCCCAATTATTGACCATGTGGCTGGGGCAAGGTTATGTAACTTGACTCAACTCCAAAGTTTTAGTTCATCTTCTATAAATAGGTTTGATAGCACTCACTTCATATGCTTGGTGTAAGGATCAAAGGCGTCAAACCATAGCAAGTAACCATCATGTAATAAGCACTAAATAAATGGTAGCTGGCATCTTCCTCCTCCTCCTTCTCCTCCTCCTCTTCCTCGTCATCATCATCATGATCATCATCTTTTTATAATGCCCTACATCAGGCTTTTTACTCATGCTGTTCCCTTTGCCTGAGATATCCTCATACTTTCTTCACCCATTCCTACTCATGGATCTGGTCTCAGCTTAAACCTCCCTTCTTTAAGGTTCAAACCTTCCTTGAACCCTGAGTTTATAACAATTGTATGCTCCAATGCTTCTGTTCACATTTCCTGCAAGTCTGTGAACTCTGGGAGGGTAGACATTATGTTGTCTGGAGCACCGACGTAACGCTGTGCTGGTATAATTCTGTAAAGGGCCTGACACCTAGTAAACAGCGTTACTGAGTGAGTGGTTCAACCCAGTTCAAAACCCAATGGGAAGAAAATCTCAAAGGGAGAGGAACGCTGTCTCTGGTAAGATTAATTTGATTCAATTTCTTTAGAGTGTTTTTGGACCTTCCTCTCTCACCTTCATCAGATTTAAAGACTGAGTTCTGGCTTTGTCTGTTCTCCTAGTTGCCTGGCAACCTGATATTGGTTTTGGGGAAGGATAAGAAATGGGATCCAGGGCGCTCAGGGTACAGTGGGCTCCATTTTGTGCTTGAAGTGTCTGATCCGGGTCACAGTCTCATCCTTGCCCCCAGGGCACCTGTGTCAGGGCCTGGCATGGTCTCTGCTGGAGAACTGGAGTCCATCTGGACTGGAATTAAAAACCCTGTATTTGACTCGCAGGGTGACTCATGCCCATTATTTGTGCTTCCTGCCAGAAGCCAAAACAAATGAAAGATAGCATTAAGAGTTGGCTGGGGTCCTCGATCTAAGTTGGGGCCTCTAGGGCCTTGCCAAAGATTAGGATGGGGTAAGCATGATATATTTATGATTCGATGATTGGATGGTCTTTGCCAGACACAAGATAGACCACCACGCACAGAGGTCTGTACTGTTACATTTTGGGAATTGGTGCCAGGAACATGCCCCCTCTCTTCCCGACCTGCCTTCTTACCTAATTAGCGATTATGATCTGCCTTGCCTACTCCGAGGGGCCCTGGACACCAGCCACCTGCTGCAGGACACACTTCAGAGCTGGGCTGGGAGCCACTGGCCTTCCTTCCTTGCTACCAGTTGAGTGGGAAAAGGCAAGCTGCAGTGTGTCCATCTTTAGACAGCAATGGGGGGCTGGGCTACAAAGCGGGTTTAAGAGTCTCAGCTAAAATGGAATTTCTATGTCCACAGCTTGAAGCAGTAATCTTTTAGATGTCAGCTTATCTTATCCAGTTTAGGACCATCTTCACAGAGATGTGAAGCTTGATACAAAGGTGGAGTCAGGGGGCTGAGCCCTACCCCAGCCCTGCGGCACCTCCTGTGGCTTTGGGCAAGTCCCTTCCTCTCCCTGGTCCTGGATTTCCTAAGGAGATAGACCACATATTCTCCCCCCCACCATTTTTTAATTAAGGTATTATATGTGTACATAGCTTACCCCCCCCCACCTCCCATACCTGCCCTCCCTCCCCAGAGTTTTGTGTCCATTGGTTGTACTTATATGCATGCATACCAGTCCTTTGGTTGATCTCTTATCTCCCCCAGATCACCCTACCCTTCCTGCTGTCATTTGACAGTCTGCTTGTTGCTTTACTGTCACTATATCTTTCTGTTCATTAGTTTATAATGTTCTTTAGACCACATATTCTTTAACATCTCATCTCATTTCAATAGTCTGTTATATTTTATTCAACCCTGTGACCTGGAGCCTAGCAGAGTACCTGGTACATAATAGGTTCTTAACAAGAACATGTATTGAGTACTACTTTTGCATATTAGGTACTGAGCTAAGTACTTTACAAACATTCTCACTTCAGAGCATCCTCACAAACCTTTGGGAAATGGGGACTCAAAGAGATAAATAACCTATCCAAGCTCACCTAGCCAATAAAGGGCCAGATCAGGAATTTGAAATCAATTCTTTCTGGATCCCAGCTTCATGTTTTGTTGTTGTTGTTGTTGTTTTGTTTGTTTTTAATCATCAAACTGTGCTATCTCTCAATGAATAACCTGAATAAATTAATGAGTGTTAATTTTTAGACTAACCTGGATTTTTGGTGAGCATTTTACACTTCCCAGCAGCAATGGTAACTGAAAATCACCCCCCTCACCCCTGCCCTTTTGGGAAACACAATACCTTCATGCCACTCTTTTGTCATCTCAGCAATTGGCAGTGTCCTGTCTTTTAAATTTGGGAGCTTGACTCATAAGAAAGAAAAGAAACGGTGACTGACTTTTCTGAAGCAGTACTCCAGTCTGAGGGACAGGGATTTGGCCTGTTCATTTTCCTTTATTCTGAGCCCGGCATGAGTCGCCTTCTTAAACCCTTCCACAGTGAGGAGATAAGCAAGACAGAAAGTGTTAAATGAAGCAACAGGCCAGACCAACCTTCAGGGCAGATCTCTGCAAAGGGGAAAAGGAAGGAAGATAGAGTTGTCATCGGAAGCTGGTGTGACCAGAGTGGCAAAGCAGGGACACATCCCGTTGTGTTGTTATGGAGACAGAAATGACCCATGGAGGGTCTGTGAGTCGCTGCAGTCTGGATTTTACTCACTGTAACAGACATAGCCCAAATGTGTGTACAGACCCGAGTGTGGTGGACATTTGTTGCATTTTCCTCTTAACCTCACTCTCCCTTCCTGTGGCAATGGGCCCTTGATCGAATTGAGGGGAATTCATTCTGACAAAGAAGGTGATCCAGAGTAGAATACATGACCCAGGTCAAACCCATCAGGTGTGGCATTTTGTTCCCCACTTCAACCTTCATAGTTCCTAGAGATGGACATTCAACCCAGGTCATGCCAGGTGGGATCTGTGTACCCCAACCCAGGACTTTGGTTTCCCATTAAGGGAACTGAGCCTGGACTAGCAAATTGTTGTTAAACAACTGGGAGGCCCCATGGACAGCCTGGACTTAGAGCCAACCCAGAGGCAGCAGAGTCATGAGATAAACTGGAGCCATTGTTTAGGCCCTGAATTGTGCCCTCTCCCGAGGTGTTTCAGAGTTGTGAACAAATGTACTTTTGCTCAAGCCAAATAGGGATGAAGTTTTGTTTGATTTCAACTGAAAGAGAGCTGGCCCATTAACCGATCTTTAGCTGCTAGTCTACTTCCTTTTCCTGTGGACCAGTGTTAGATGGGTCGGGACAACATAAAACTGAGCTACAAAAATGTGTCTGGGTGAACTGTGATGGGTACTTCCTTCAAGGGGAAAGGGCTACCTCTTCAGTTTTGCCGAAATTACTCTTACCTTGGTTCCCTTGATAATATCTCTCATAAAGGTTAACACTGCTTTCTGACATCCTGTACCTCAACATTTATGATGGTGCCATTTAATGACATCCTGCATGGCCTTTTATATTAAGATATTTAACAGCTTTTATTTTTTTCTTGGCATATAGGTAGATAGTTAAGACTGGGATTACTTACCTTCCCGGGTTGGTTTTGTAGGATGTACATGTGCAGCCAGGTGACCCCTGTGGAAAGAGGGTGAGGCATTGGGAGCCATGAGACATTGGGAGTAGCATCTCTGTGGGGAGGCTGCTGATCCAAATGGCTACTTTTAAATCCACACACTTGGAACTCCTGAGATCACTGGATGAGAAAACCTTTCCCCAAGACTAATTTATATTTGTCAGTGATGGTATATGAATAGCTAACAGTGGTGATGAAGGGATTGGGGGTGGTCTTGAGCTTGGAGGGAGGTGTGTGCAAAGTGCTAAAGTGCTGCAATGTGGAGAGTTTTTGGGGTGCCAGGCCTTTTATAAATATCTACTCCCCAGTGCTGGGCTTTGGGTTGGTGCCTGAGTTGGCTCCATTGTTCAGATATATACCATGAAGTTAGCAAATTCTCCAGTTTCAGAAGTCACACTGGTCTCTGGGATTATAAAGTACCCAGGAACCAAGAGGGGCTATTGATGGATGATTGCGTGGGGTGACCATCTTGCTACTCCAAGTGAGCTGCACAGATCAGCCCCATCAACAGCATCCTCTGGTAGCTTATTAGAAATGCAGATATCAGGTCTCACTTCAAACCTACTATATCAGAATTCCCAGGTGATTTGTATGCATAATAGAGTTTGCAAAGTGCTGGTCCACACCTACTGACTCCAGTACTTCACTCAATTCAACGTTTAATGAGCACCCACGGTGTCCCAGGCATTGTGCTGAGTATTATGGATACTAAGATGAATAATGCATAGTCTTTTCTAAAGGGCTGCTCACAGTTTATTTACTTCTTAATTCTCTCTCCAAAGCTCTGCATTCTGGTTTTTGCCCTATCTCTCACTGAAAAGCTTCCTTTGAAGACCACTAATGACCTGCTTATTGTCAAATTCTATTCTCTCCTCTCTGTATTATTTAACGGTTCTGACCACTTAAATGCTGTCCTCTCCTGGTTTTGCTGACATGCCATCTTTGTTTTCCCTTTCTCTCCCTCCCTCTCCTGGCTCATTTATTGACTTGTCTTCTCCTTTCCCAGGGCTCCCTCTCACCTCAGTTCTTATCCTTTCACCAGATTATCTCTTCCAGTTCCATGACATGAATTTATTTTATTATAGTGTCCTTGGCCCTCTAGGAACCCCAGAACTGTTGATATTAAAAGGGGACCCTGGGTCTCTCCTTTCTATAGACTCATCTCTTTTCCCCCCCTCAAACTGTCAATAGCTTCCAGAAGAGAATTAAATTTGGAGATGTCCCAATAATAAAGGTAGTAGATTTCTAGTGAGTATTGCTGATGTAACAAATTATCACAACCTCAGTGGCTTAAGACAAATGTATTATCTTATGGTCTGTAGGTAAAAAATCTGATGTGAGTTTTGCTGGGCTAAAATCAAGGCATCAGGAAGGCTGCATTCTTTTCTGGAGGCTCTAGGGGAGAATCTGTTCCCCTGATTTCCCAGCTTCTAGAGACCCTATCCACATTCTTTGACTCATGGCCCCTCCTCCATCTTCCAAACCAGCAATGGCAGGCTAATTCCTTTTCATATAGCCATCTCATTGGTTCTCTGAAGCCTGGATAGGTTCTATGATTTTAAGGGCTAATGTGATTAGGTTGGACTCACCTGGATAATATAGGATAATCTCCCATCTCAAGGTTCTTAACCTTAATGACATTGTAGAGTGTCTTTTTTTGGTATGTAAAGTAACACATTTACATGCCAATGATTAGAACATCTTTGGGGGGGGTCTATTATTTTGCCTATGACAGTGAGGTTGAGGAGAGTAGAGGACAGGGGAAGGGGAATGGTATGTTCCCTGCATACCTAGATGGTTCCAAGAAGTGTTAACAAGACACCTCAGTGCCTACAATGAAAAAGTAGACTGGAAGTGAGAATAGGGGACAGATGGGGCAGGAAATACAGGGAGGCAGTGAGTTCAGGTCAGCATATACACACTAATGGCTCCTAAGTCTATCCTCAATTATATAGCACCACCTCACACCCACCTAACTCATTGTTTCCCTCATGTCGGTCTTGCCCTTTGTTTTCCCTGTGAGACCACTATTTAACTTGTTATTCAAGGCACAAACTTTCAGTCGCCCTATTTCCTCTTCCATTATCCATATACCAACAGGTCATGAACTTCTGTCAAATCTTCTTCGCCCATATTACTTAAATACTATAGACTGTCCCAGACTCGGTGCAAGTTACCCTACATTCCATCTGGCTGAGAGCTAAGCCTTGGACCAACTGTCATGCCTCTGTGACTCTCTGACTTTAGTTACTGCCCATCCTGATGTCAGGTGACCACCTACAAATGTCCGTAGTCCCAGTTTAAATACTTCAAAGGCTGCCCACTGCCTTCAGGATCAAGTCCAAACTAGGCACCATTTTCAAAGCTAATTTGGCAACAATTTCCATAACTTGCCTTATTTTTGCCAAATTTCAATCTAACCTTCAGCCTAACTGAATCTTTACTTTCTTCAAATATGTCCTTTGACTCTTTCATACTTGAGCAAAAGTTATTCCCTCCACCTGCTTCTACCTCCTGATCTGATAGGACTCAACTATAACCTTCCTTCACCCCCTTTAAGTAGACTTGACCATGCTCCCTCTCCCCAGACTCCCACAGCTTTTTGTCACATGACTATTTTAGCACCTAGAAAATTGCTTTGTGCTGTTGACCTTTGAACAACATGGGTTTAAACGGTGCAGGTTCACATAAATGCAGCTTTTTAAAATGGATAATATAAATGTATTTTCTCTTTTATGTTTTTAATAGAATTTTTCTTTCTATAGCTTATTTTATTGTAAGAATACAGTATATAATACATGTAACATACCAAATATGTGTTAATCAACTATTTATATTATTGATAAGGTTTCTGGTCAACAGTAGGCTATTCGTTACTAAAATTTTAAGGAGTAAAAAATGATACATGAAGTGCAGGAGTGGCACCCCTAATCCCATGTACTAGTTGGTGTACATCTCAATTCCCCTCCAGACTTATCAGGCACTGTTAGTAGAGTCCTTCTTTTCATCATGAAAATTTATTTACTTACTTTGATTACTAACAGACATTTATTGGGGCATATGACTGTGTCTATCTCCACAGAATGGCAACTGTGTCTATTTTTCAGAATGGTAACTCATCTATTCACTCATATATTGCCATTACTTTGCATAGTGCCTGGTATACTCTAGGTGCTCATATTGAATAAATGAATGTTATTTCTTTATCCAAATCTGAGACCTAAGAAATGAAAGGCCAGCTGTTAACCCAGGGGAGAAAGAGACTTGCTCCACATTCCTCATCTTAAAGGTCTATCTTCCTTGGTCATGGTTCTTTCTGCCATGTCTTTGATGATGCCAAGGAAGATGTGTATTCTACTCTTTTAAAAAAATATGTATTTTATTGATTTTTTACAGAGGGATAGAGAGCCAGAAGGAAGCATGGAAGGTAAGCCTAGAAGCAGTGACCTTTGGGGTCTCTTTATAATTTAGAGATACTGTAGAGTTATGCTTTAAGGAAAAGTTGATATTGGTTTTTGGATATTCCTGCTCAGAATGAACCTGGAATGAATCCACTATGTCCCCTGCAGCTTTCTATTTGGATGCATTTAACTTTAATCGCCTTTTGTTCATTTAGTTGATCAATATTGTCTTCTGTGTGCCAAGCACTATGTAAAGCCAAGTGGAGAAGAAAATAAGAGAGGCTTCCGTCCTCGTGGAATCAAGGCTATATAGCAGGGGAAGGTTGTGCACAAATAGTTGCTATGATGAAAAATCATGAAGGTTAACACTACCTTAGAGAATAAGCAGCACTCTGGGGATTGAAGAGAGCTTTTGCTGCATACAGACAGCGACCAAGAGCCACTGGAGGATTTTCAACAGTCTAGTGACATTATCAGGTCAGATAAAGATTGAGGCAAGCTTTGGAAGGAGGTGGCATTTCACTTGGGCCAGGACATAGGGGATATGGTTTTTATAGCTGATGAAGGAATAGGGGGAAGGCATTCCAGAAAAATTTTAGGAGAAGAAAAGCTTCTCATGAAGGTGCTATGTAGTAGGTATAGGTCTTTGTCTTCATCTCCACAGTCACTTCCTGAGTCTAGGGACCACTCACTTTGTACCTATGCTTCTAATTGGTCACTGTCTACAGAATTCAATCTTTCTTGACTCACCACCTTGATACTCACTGAGTGGTTAGTTTAAGATATAAGTCTGGTGGTCTCATTGTCCAGCTTAAAACACTTTGACGGTTCCTCAGTACTGAATAGGATAAAGCTAAGTCCTAGAAGTCAAATGTAAGGAACTTCATCACCTAGACTCTTCATGATCTGATCCATCCTACATTGCTCTAGCTATACAGAATTCCTCATTCCCTGAGCATGCTGTCCTCTTTCATACCTCTGTGACCTTGTTCAGGATGTTCTCTTAGACTGGCATTTCCCCTCCTCCTTCTGCCACATACCTGGAAAACACTACATCCTTCCAGACCCTGCTCAGGTGACACCCTTTTGTCATGCAGTCTCTCACCTCTACAACCTGAGACAACTGGAAGCTACTCTCTTATTTCCATGTAAGTTGCACATCATATTACAATACATTTATAAGGCAGAGAGCGAAAAAAAATTAAGCTAGATATATACCACCCTAACATATGATTTTCAATTTGTTTTGTTTCTTGCTGTTTTGTTCCCATTGTTATTAAGCGTATGTGTGTACTAGTATATATGTGCATCCATATATGTGTGTATGTATACTTGCAATGATAAATTTCATGTAGTTTTGTGCCCTGTTTCTTTCCCTTAATACAGTATAAACAAAACATTACTAAAAACAGTGAAAACCGCCCTGGCTGGTGTGGCTCAGTTGGTTGGAGCGTTGTCCCATGCCCAGAAAAGTTGCAGGTTTAATTCTCTCTCAGGGCACATACTTAGGTTGCAGATTTGTTCCCAGCCAGGTACTGGAGGGCAACTGATTGATGTTTCTCTCTCCCTCTCCTTTCCTTTCCTCTCTCTCTGTCTCTCTCTCTGTCTCTCTCTCTGTCTCTCTCTCTCTCTCTCAAATCAATAAATATATTCTTGGGTAAAGATTAAAAATAATAATACATATATAACATAAAAGAGTGAAAACCTGAAAATAATACAAATGCCCAACCATAGGGAATACTTAAGTTACATATCTTCTCTGTTATGAAACCATTAAAAATCATGATAATATTCATAGACCAAAGGATAAAATATTGTTAAGTTGTCAATTAACCCAAAATTAACCTATGGATTCAACACAAGCTCAGTCAAAATGCCAGCAGGCCTTTGTGTTGAAATTGACCAGCTGAATCTAAAATTTATATGGGAAGACAAAGGACCTAGAATAACAAAACATTCTGAAAGAGAACACAGTAGGAGGACTTACATAACTTGGTTTCAAAACTTGCCACAAAACTACAGTAATCAATACAGTGGCTTATTGATATAAGGACAGTCATATAAATCAGTGAAACAAAAGAGAGTCGAGAAAGAGCTCCATGTATATAGTCCATTTATTGTAATAAAGGTGCCAACTTAACTCAACGGAGAGAGTAGAGTCTTTTAAATAAATGGTCCTGGAACGTCAGGCTAGCCATTTGCAAAACAATGTATCTCGACCTTTAACTCATACAATTTATGCACATTAATTCAAGACACACAGAGACCTAAATATAAAAACTAAATCTATAAAACTTAAAAAGGAACCAGAAGAAAATGTCTATAACCTGGAGTTACACTATAGCACAAAAAGCATGGATCATAAAATTAAATTAGACTTCATCAACATTAAAAACTTTTTCTTTGGAACTCACTGTTAAGAACACGAAGGGGTAAACCATAGGCTGGGAGAAAATATTTATAAAACTGATATTTGATATCTGATAAAGTACAAGTATCCAGAATATATGAAGAACTCTCACCATTTTGTAATTAGAAAACTAATAATGCAATTTAAGAATGGGCAAAAGATTTGAGCAGGTATTTAACCAAAGCACATGAAAAGCATGCCAAACATAATTAGTAATTGCGCATTAAAACCATAGTGAGATATTACTACATGCCTATGAGAATGACTAAAGTGAAAGAGAGTGACCCTGCCAAGTGTTGGTGAGGATATTGGAACAACTGGCACACTCATTCATTGCTGGCGATGTTGCAAACAACAGTTTGATGGTTTCTTATAAAATTAAATGAAACACACACACTATGACCCAGCAGTTCCACTTCTCGGTATTTATCCAAAAGAGATGAAGACATATATCCATATAAAGTCTCTTATGTGAATGTTTATAATAGCTTTCTCTGTAATAGCCCCAAATTAGAAACAACCTAAATGTATGTCACCTGGTGAATGGATACGGCAGCACACCCATGTAATGAAATTCTACTCAGCAGTGAAAAGGGACACACTACTGATACACACAAAAGCATGGGCGAATCTCAAAAACATGATGCTGTGTGGAAAATATATATGAATATGCGATCCACCTTGTAGAAAATTATAGGAAGAACAAAACTATAGTAATAGAAAGCTGATCAGAGGTTGCCAAAGGCTGGGAGAGGGGGGTTAACAAAGGTGACTAGGAATAGGTGTGAGGGATGTTTTGGGGTGATAAAAATATTGTGATTGCACTTATGTGACGGTATCTGAGTGGTAAAATTAGGTTGTGCACTTAATATTGGTGATCATAAATATACCTTCATTCGGCTGATACAAACTTTTGAGGTACATTAAAGTCAATGGCTATCAATGTAAACTAGTAATGTGATATCGTAGGTTTTTGTGCTAGCTCTGATTTTTCTTTGGTGATTTGTCTGTACCTGCTCGCTTTGCCTTTTTACGAGTATCTGTGGGTTTGCATGCCTATCTCTGCTGACGTGGGCTCTTCAAGGCTGGAGCTTTGTTTACTCATCTTTATATTCTCCTAGAACACTGTCAGGGCCTAACCCAGAGAAATGTGCTCTGTAAATGTTCCATCTATTCAATCAAAAACTATTCATTGCAACAAATGTTTAATGATCATCAGGTCAATAATTACTAAAGCTGACCTACATTGCTTCTCACTTCTTTGAATCTGATAGGAGCCCGCTCTTTGAGGTTTGTGATCTTGGTGGGAAGCTGTAAGAATAAGGAGTTTTTATTTTATTTTTTAAAAAAATGTATGTAGCGCTCTTCCTAAAAAGCTTTATAAATATTAATTCAATCCTCACAAAACCCCTAAAGGGTGGAGAATATGTTCATTATTCTCCACGGAGGCACAGAGATGTGAAGAACTTGCCCCAGTTGGCATGTTGAATAAAGTGGTGGAGCCAGGATTTGAAATCCTGCCCAATTCTGGGTGGGCATAGCCAACCTTCCACAGCTTGGCCATCTCCCTGGTCTGCCCCAGGAATCGGGGGTTGGGCAGTTATTGTTGTCTGCTGAAGGTCCAGGAACCTCATGACCTACTGCTAGTCAGACCTGCTCTGGAGAGGGTGACAGTGGTACCCGGACTGATGCTGGGACTATCACCACAGTGACCAGAACAGCACCCCTTCTCCTTGCCACCCAGAACTCCGGTGATTTACGGGGCTGCTTACCTCAGCCTCTTGTTGATCTGGGGAGGCAGTTATGAGCTTGCAATGCTCATGCTCTCCTCCCAGCCCAGCTGTGGGCAAACTATGGCCCGCGGGCCGGGTCCGGCCCGTTCGGCTGTTCTATCCGGCCCACGGAGCTGAAAGAGCGGAAGGTTCTCTTGCTCTCCCCTCCGCTCCTTCACCAGCAGCCCAAGATGAGAGTGCCAGCATGGTCAGGTTGCTTTTGTTCCGGCCCTCTGGTCCAGCTTAAGAACCCATTGTGGCCCTCGAGTCAAAAAGTTTGTCTGGGTGAGCCGTGTGTCCCAGGGGGCCGTGTGCTTTAGACCTAGCCAAAGCTTTCACATTCATTATAAAGGAAACCCAACCCCCCATTCTCTCCTTGTAAGCTTTTGCCACCTTCCCCTGCTGCATTCAGAGTGTTTGTGTGTGAGTGGGTGTTGGTAGGAGGCTGGGAGTGGGGAGTCGATGATCTCACAGTGTAATAAGGGAGCAGGCAGATTCAGCGACGCCCAATTCAAATTAGTCACGAGTAAATGCACCATCATCAGCGTCCCCACACTAGGGAATTCCTTCCGTTTAGGGAAGTGAAGTGTCACAAACAACTGCTAAGAGAGAAATGAGTGGTTCAAGTTGTGGGTGTGCTGAGTGAACAAGAAATTTTTTTCTTCCCCCTAGAAAAGAATCCTAGAAAAGTAAAACAAAAATATTTCGACTTGAAAAATACTTTGTAATTATATGTCATAAAATAATTAGGTCATGGCAAATTAGCACAAATGTTTACAGCAAAATTGCCATGTAAAACATTATTGGTAATATTATGCTAATTGCTGCAGAAGCAAAAGCTGATTATGTTTCGGCAGGATTAAGATTTGCCACGTCTGCATTTCTCTCCAGCGTCACCGGTTTTCCATGAGGGCTTCCATGCCTCTGGATTTCTCTAGGGGCCCAACTGCCCATCTTTGAGGCACCAAATGTGGAAAGGCATATTTCTGAAGCCCAAGCTAAGGTCATCAGGATAAGAGGATTCTGAAAGTGTTCTTACACCCCAGTGCAAACTCACCAGTGCTCAGGACCTAGAATGATCCCCTTTGGGGTGGGGCAAGAGGGGGAGTGTGCAGTGTGCTCCGAGAACAGAGAGGACACAGGATCAGGCTGCAAAGGAGCTGACGGGGGGGGGTCCCCTGAAGTAGCCCACACTTCTCAAACTTAAACGCGCACACAAATCGGCTGAAAGGCAGATTCTGCTTCAGCATGTCTGGAGCTGGAGCGGGGCCTGGCATTCTGTATTTCTGACACGCTCCCAGGAAATGCAGTTGCCGCTGGTCCACAGACCACGTTCTGAGTGGCGAGGACCAGAGGAAATCTTGTCCAGAGTTGCAAATTCAAATGCATTCTGGGCCAGGTGAACTGTGGTGGGAGTAAGACACTTTGCATGGCTGCACCTGAGATGAATTGGAGGGAGCAAGCTGGTCCATTAAAGATATTCAAGGGCAATAGAAGGAAGACGGCAGAGAGGAAGAGAGGGGTAGAGAAACGGAAGAGGGAGGAATGGAGGGAGGAGAGGAAGGCCAGGTAGGTACCATTCTGCTCCCTGGGTCTATGAGTCTGAGACTCTGATTCTAACCCAAGCCAATCCTGTGTAAACTTAGGCCTGGCGAGCAGAAGTGACCTCCCAGAAGCCCACAGCTGGCTCGTGGGCACCCAGGGCCCAGCTCCTCCTGCCTCCCAACAGTGATGGAAGTCTCTCTGGACCTCACTTGACTGGGAGACAAAACCATCATCACTTGAGCATCCACCTGTGCTCTGTGTCCTCAAGGGGGCAGGCCTTCCTGCTTTTTGGGAAATAACATCCTCAGGTTCATCCAGGAGGCGCTTGCTGCCGTGGCTTCCTTGGAAAAGGGTGCGGGCTGGTCATTTTCCTCTGGGCCTCAGTTTTTCACCTGTGAAACGGGACAACAGTAAATCCCAGAGGCAGCAGTGTGTAGAGGAAAAGTGCCTTTTTGACCACATAGGGATGGTACCTAGTCACAGCCTCAGCGTCAGAGGAGGTTCTACCCCCGGTGCCGGTGGGGCTCACAGAAGCTCACTTTCTGGGTTACCCAGTGCTGCAGAGAAGTCTCACTGTCTAAAGGGGCAGGGCTCTGGGCTGTCCCTCAGGGTGGGGTTTCCATCGTCCTGTTTTATAGCCATATTTCGGATCCCGTACAATGCCCTGTGCCCCTCACCTTACCCTTGCCTACAGCCTCTGGGCCTTGCCCTCAGTCTCCACAGGACTTTATGTTTAGGGGGCTATTAATTCTTCTATGGGGTTACCTTTGATGAGTACCCACTCTGTATCTGGTACTGGGCTCAAGTCTTTATAGAGATGATTCCATCCTCATAACAATGGGAGGTTCAGTGCACGAAAATTTGTGCACTCTGGGATGAGGGATCTCTCAGCCCGACCTGTGCCTACTTGCAATCCAGGACCCCTTGGGGGATGTCCACCTGCCAGCTTAGGCCAGCTCCTCAGGGGATTGGGCCTAAGCTGGCAGTCAGACACCCTTCTGGCAGCCTGGGAGCCCTTGGGGGATGTCCAACTGTGGCGTAGGCCCGCTCCTCAAGGGTGGCAGTTGGATGTTCTTAGTGCTGCTGAGGAGGTGAGAGAAGATCCCACTATCTCCACTGTGCTCTCAGCCTTCAGCCTGGCTTATGGCTGAGCGGAGCTCCCCCTGTGGGGGTCACTAATCACCAAGGGGCATCTCCTGCATTGAGCGTCTGCCCCCTGGTGGTCAGTGTGCGTCATAGTGACCGGTCTTTCCCGATTATTCTGCCCTTAGGGCCAATTTGCATATTACCCTTTTATTATTTAGGATTTTACAGATGAGGAAATTGAGACCTAGATGGGTTAAGTACCTTGCTCAAAGTCTCATAGAACCAGGCTGAAACCCAGTGTCTCTAATTCTAGATCATGACTGAGTCACCATCTAAGCCTGCTGCTCCTTAATCCTCATGCCAGTCTACAACGCCCAAGGGAGTCGGGCTTTCTGTGTTTGTCCTTTGTAGTCCCCATGTGTGTGAGGTGCCCGGCCCCAAATATTGGTTAATGTTGCATGAACCTTCCTTTTATGTTGGTTTCCTTCTTTCTCGGAGAATGATTCCTGACACCTCGCAAAGGCCAGGTCTTTGTGAGAGAAGATGTTTGTTTTCCCAAGGTCAGTTCCCTTAACACACGCTGCAGCTCAGAGTTTCCAGAAGGGCCGCGGGCCTGTGGAGCTAGGCTCCTACCCACTGCCCTCCTCCCCCCGCCCCGTCCTGTTTTTGTGTTTTGAGCATAAGATTCACAAAATACAGTCCAACTGCTTCGCATTATTCCTTCTGCTCAGAATCATAACCCACTCTATTATGTGATTCTTTTTTTATTATTTATTGTGTGCCCTAGGGAATTTTCATTTTAACCAAGACACTGGTTCAGTTGCAAGATAGCAGGGAATGATTTGTAAGGAGATCAGTGTTGGGAGCTTATTAAAACATGCATTTAGGGGATGGCTTGGCAATCGGAAAGGGCCTCTCTCGGGAGAGCAGATATTTTGAGGGGTTGGGAGGAAGTCGTGGGATTGGAGGGGAGGAACTGAGGAGAAGGCAAGATGGGGTGGGGGGAAGGGAGAGGTATTTAAGAAATAAAATGATAGGGAAATGGAGGAAATACATATGAAGAAGCCACAGATAGAGACAAACAAAAGCCCTCAGCAATGAAATAGGACAAATTTGCCTTCATTTGAAAGTGAAGATGGGCTCCCCTCCATCCTGCAAACTCCCCGGCGGGTTTGAGCCGTGACCCAGATTACTTGGCTGTTTTCTCTGCAGCACGGTTGAAAATCACACCGCCCAGGGCGGGGTTTTTATCCTGGTTCTGGAGGTGCCGAGGGCAGCCGGGTGGGTACCTTAGGGGCCCACGGAAGCCTGCAGCCCTCCTTGCAGAGCGGGGCTCCAGGGACCCCGTCTGCTCTGAAGCCCGGCGGGGCGGCTCTGGAAGAAGAGCTGCGTTGTGTGTGCTTCACAGAGAGGCCGCTCCTGTTCATCCTCCAGGCCCCTCAGCGGCAGAGCGGCCTCCTGACCCAAGAGGGCAGCTCCCCTCCTGCGCTGAGGCCCTCCAGCCCCCTCCTACCCAGCTCCTAATGGCCTCCTCAAAGCATCTCCCTGTGCTGCATGCAGCCGGCCCGGAGCTCCTCTGCAGGGGCCTTCCCACCCCGTGCGTAGAGGGTGTTTAGGAGGGATGTTTCTGCACTGGGCACAGAAGGCCATTGTGGGGGAGTTTGGGGTCTCATCCATAAATCCATAGTCACAGGCCGCATGTAGGGCTGCCAGCCTCCCACGCAGTCAGCAGCAGTCAAGCCCAGGACATCAGGAGACGATGCATTTTCCCGGGACCTCTGTTTCTGAGATGAGAACGGGAGAGTTCTTGAATTCTCGGGCTTCTGTGGAGAAATGAATTTGGCAGTGACAAGTCTTGGATCTTTGAGATGCATGCTTTTATTATAATATTTTAAGACAGTGCCATCAGGCCCCTTTCTTCTTGTTCTCTCTGGGGGGTTGCTGCTTTCAGCACTTACTGCTTTCAGAGCCTCAGAAAACCACTCTCTGATACATGTACACACACACACACACACACACACACAGACACACACACACACACACACACACACACACCCCTCTGAGGTTGTTCCCTGCTCACTCAACTCTGTTCAGGAGCAGCCTGCGCTCCACTCCTAATGGTGGCCTGTCTTCAGTCTTCAAGTGCATGCAGGGTCCCCATGGCTGGCTTCTGCCTCAGACTTCCATGTTGCCCCCGTCTACTTCCACCGCAGCACAGAGTGCCCCGTTGGGTGGCGTACTGACTTGCCCAGGTGGTGATCAGTGGGTCACTTCTCCCTGGGGTGGGCACCCAGTCCTCTCAGGTCCCCATCCCAGGCCTGCCCAGCTCAGGCTTGACTCTCGTGTCAGTCAGCGGACCTGGTGAGGCCATGGAACAGCGCTTAGTGGGCTCAGAAAGGCTGGACAGCTCCTGCTTCTACAAATGTACCACGTTTGTGGGCTCTGAACCTCAGCTCTTTTCATTCTTTCTGTTCCTTCCCCATCCTTTCAAACTAGATCCCAGATCTGACGTAGCCGAACTAGTCTACCTTCAACAGATATGGGCAACAGGATTCTTGGACTATCCTCAGCCTTACGTACTGGCAGAGACTATTGTATTTACTGTCATTTAAAAAATTACCTATTGTTACGTGGCTGGTATGGCTCAGTGGATTAAGTGTCCTCCCATGTACCAAGAGGTCACTGGTTCAGTACCTGGTCAGGGCACATGCCGGGACTGTGGGCTTGATCCACAGTAGGAGGTATACAGGAGGCAGTTGATCAATGTTTCTATCTCTTCTTTCCTCTCTAATATTGTTTTAAAATAACCTATTATCTATCTATCTATCTATCTATCTATCTTAGAACTTGATTTTTGAGCTCAGGGAAGTATGACCTATGAGTTAAAATAGCGGCTGGATTAAAACCCAATTCTTGAATAATTCTTGACTGTTTGGCCTTGAGCCAGTTTCTTAGCATTCCTTGATCTCAATTTTCCCACCTGTGGAATGAGGATAACAATAATACATAGAACCTAGTGTTTTTGCCAAAATAAAAGGAGCTAATTTATGTAAAATTCTTAGAACAGCTCTTGACCAGCTCTAAGGGCTCAATGAATGTTACGTAGGTGTTATTCTTAAGTGGGCTAGACTTTTAAGAGTTATTTATATGAGGAAAGAAAAAATTTTAAATTCCCCAAGTTTATTGTAAAACTGTCCTCTTGCCAGCATGCCTCTTGGCAAGCCTTCAGACAGGGAGTGAGAAGTGATTACAGACTCAGTCCACCTTTCTGGCCCTGGATTCTTTTCTTCGTTGAGCAAACAAGCAGGAATAAGCTCAGAAGGCAGAGGGCAGAGGGCGGGAGAGGCCTGAGTTGCTCAAGCTGAGATAACTGAGAGTCAACAGAGGGTGGCCCATGTGTGAATCTAATCCCCACACCAACTGTTTGCTGATTTCCCCCTCTGTCCTCCTCTCTCAGGAGCAAGATATTCTGAGCAGACAGAATTGAGGGCCCTGCAGACAGGTGGTCCCGGCCCTTCATGCCAGAGTTTCAATTATGATGCCAGTCAATGGGAGAGAGAGGAGGGTGAAAATGAAAATGGAATATTTGGTTAGCGCTCTGACAAGCCATGAATCAAAACCCAGTGAAATTGCTCTGGGGTCTCTGGGCCTGTCAGCCTCCACCATCCATTCTGATTGCCCCTGGGCGGTGTAATTCCGCATGCAGCCCGTACTGTTCACAGGAGAGCGAGCCCCGTGCGCTGGGTGGCTGGGTCCTTCCGTTGGGTACCATGCGCTCCACCGGTTGGTATGGAGAGCCAGCGTCTGCGGAGCAGAGGAGGTGGAGGAGGGCAGCAGAGGGGCTGTCAACAGTGTGGGCATTAAAGTGTGTCTGCCAAGTCACAGAGCCGGACACCTGCTCCCCTCACAGGCCCTTCCCTGGGCTCATCGATTCCCGGCCAAGTGGCCATTCATTCTTATCTGGGGAACTCTGGCAGAGGCTCTGGCTGTGCCTGCTGGGGTCAAGGACAAAGGGTGCCTCTAGGTCAGCAGGAGAAAGGGAAAAGCCGCCAAGGGCAGAGTGTCCTCTCCATCCGGAACCAGGACTCCCTCCTAACAGCCCTCACCGATTTAACGCCCATCTGCGGAAGCAGAGAGCGCTGGGTGTTGATGGAACGCATGAGTGAAGAAAAGCTTGCTGAAGAGGCCAGGCCGAGTTCAATAAAACAAACCCTCACACATTCAAGGTTTTGCCTCCGGGGTGTGGAGAACAGGCTTCTCCCCTTTTCCTTCCTGCCTCTCATATTCTCGTTTGTTGGACACAGTGCGTGTTGTGACGTGAATCGCTCAAACCGTCACAGTCTGGATCAGCTCAGACAGTGAACTGGATTAAAGAGGGAATGCGGGAGGTCAGCCCTGAGTTCTGGAAGGTCCTGTGGAGCAAGCCTGGGTCAGCTGGGACCCTTGTGTGGTCTGTGCACACCAGGGAGATGCCGTTAGGGTTGCTGCTCACGGTTGTGCAGGTCGCTCCTTGCCCAACGGTAAAGCCGATGGGAGGACTAAGGTCCTGCTCACTTTCCACTCCGTAAGCCACATGCCTGGCACGGGAGCCTTCAGATTCACACAGAGGCGTCAGTGGACCTAGAGAAGCCCTATAGTCAGACAGTACTGGGGCTCTAGAGCAACCATGGGCAAACTACGGCCCGCCGGCTGGATCCGGCCCGTTCGGCTGTTCTATCCGGCCCCTGGAGCCAAAAGAGCAGAGGGTTCTCTTGCTCTCCCCTCCGTTTTTTCACCAGCAGCCCAAGATGAGAGTGCCAGCATGGTCAGGTTGCTTTTGTTCTGGCCCTCCGGTCCAGTTTAAGAACCCATTGTGGCCCTCGGGTCAAAAAGTTTGCCCACTCCTGCTCTAGAGCAAAGGGAGGTCGACAGCTGTCAGGAGCTATACCTGCAGTTCAAGATCAAGTCCAGTGATGCCAGAACAAAACCAACAGCAGCTGATATTGAGATGGAAAGTCAGATTCCAAGGGGCCAATCAAGATCCAAACCATCAGCAGTGAAGAGATAGTGGGAAGAGCCAAAGATTTATTTTTGGGTTCTGATCCTTAAATCAGTCTTTCTAGAAGGCCCAGGGCCATGGTCATGAAGCCTGATGACATTCACAAGCGTCATCTTGGCTGCCACTATCTATTTCTGTCCCAGCGGCACCTGCATCAGAAGTGGGAACACTAGTGCAGGCCTAGGGGCCTCCGGTCACGCTGGTGGTTGTAGGGGCAGGGCCAAGATCAGCAGGTGAGTTTCTGGGTGATGGGTTTTGGCTGAAGATAGGCTACCTGGCTATAAAAAAAAGGATTGCTTAGTGCAGCAGTGAGCCCTTTGTCACGGGAGATGTTCAGACCCCTAGCAATGGAAGTCTAGGCAGCAAATCTCTCAGATCCCCTCTCAGCCCAACACCATCTATGGGTGTATGTGGCTCCAGCCAGCTGGCTTTCCTCCCTGTCAGAGATGATCGATTGTGGGAGAAGTTGAAATTAATGACTAGCACAAGTTTTCAGGGTTTTGTTGTATTTACTCTTCTTCTTTCTGACTCCTCTCCCATGCTCCCCTAGTGCCAAATCCATTTCATGGATACTTGAGGGTCAATTGTCCAGCCAAGAGCTAGAAGGAGCCATGTGGTCTCTATGTAAGACAGCTCCTGCCCGTCTCCACCTCGGGCATTTCTTCAGTGCAGCAGGACAGATGATCATCTTGGCAGCGAGGGACATGAGGGCGCTAGCCACACAGAACATGCCCCTTCCCCTGTGGCTGATTGAAATGTCTGTTCGATGCAGGAATGGAAAAGGTCTGGATATCAGAGAAATGCCACAGGGTTATTTTAACTTAGCATGGTGTTGGTGAGGCTGTTGTTGGGTCTGTGTCACTGTGTCATGACTCAGCTTCCCCCTCTGCTCAACCTGTTTTTATCCCTTTCTTCCATAGTTGTCAATCCCAAAGACACCCTAATAAACCTTGCCGGCTAACTCCACCCCAGGGTCTGCTTCCCAAGGAGCCCAGCCTGAGCAGTGTTCCAGCTGGGCTATGTGTCCGTGATGACCCCTTCGTATTCTGTACCCGGTGTCCCCCCTTCCCCCCTCCATACACTGTGAGCAGGCGGACTCGGGTGCTCTGCATTGTCCATTCAAATGCCCACTGCCTGGCTCAGCGTCTGCGCACAGCAGACACTCAGTAGGTGATGGCTGGGGATGTGAATGAACGTGTCAGATCCAAGGGTTGTCACCATTCAGGGCGAGGTGGCAAGGGGTTTTTAAAGACATCTCAGCTTCGTGTTCTTCTTTGAGGTAGTGATTCTGTGGGTCAAGCTGCTGGCAGGCAGCAGCGATCTCAGGAGGGCCAGGGCAGGAGCTCCAGCTTCTCTGAAAGCAGTGGCCTTGGTTTTCTTCAGGTTCTGGACCCAGCTAACCACAGCATGAGAGCCTAGGGGCTCTAGCGGAGGGACTCCACAAGGGAAGGTGGGGAGGTGCATCTAATTGTTTCACATCCCAGACCGCGCAAGCTCAGTGGTAGGTGGTGGGAAGGAGTGGGCCTGGCTCTTACAAGGGAGCCCCACCCATAGTTTCTTGAGGCTGTATCACAGAGTATTGTCTCCTGGGGGAGACTTCTAGGGGACTCCTTCTGGCTCAGCTGTCCTACTCTAATTCAGGAAGTCCTCTCAGTACTACGTCTTCCTTAGGAAGCCCGTAAGATACTTTCAAGTGCCTTTCCCAGGAGGTAGGGCTAGGACACAGTGACTTCTTAAGCTCCTTCCCTTCTCAGGATATAGATGTTTATAAATGCATTTTTTATTTTAAAAAATGTTGGTATTTAATATTTATTAGTTTCAGGTGTACAGGAATGGTGGTTAGACATTTATATATCTTATAAAGTGATCACCCCAATGAGTCTAGTACTGACCTGGCACCATAGTTTTCACAATGTTGACTAGATTCCCTGGGCTGTATTTCACACCCCTGTGACTATTTTGTAGCTGCCAATTTGTACTTCTTCACCTTTTTCACCCAGCCCCGTCCCATCTGGCAACCATCACTTTGTTCTCTGTATCTGTGCATTTGTTTCCGTTTTGTTTGTTTATTTGTTTTGTTAAGATTCCACATATAAGTGAAATCGTATGGCATTCTTCTTTGTCTGACTTATTTCACTTAGCATAATATATGGACGAGTTTTTAAGTTAGACCATTCGGATGTTTTTGCTTTACTGCTTTCCAGCAGTCTGCAGACAAGCAGTGAGGAATGGTGGTGGAGATCAAATAGGCATCGTTGGTAATGGTTTGCATAGTTGGGCCCTTCCTTTTTATTTGGAATATTGAGGCTGGATAACATCCTTCAGGAACAATGGACTAATCACATGTAAAATGACAAAATGCAGTAAGGCTTCAATCTATTACACAATCCTTTCTATTTTTCTGATTTAATTACGATTCGTTATTATTGGACTTTTCTGAACACCTTTTTCAAACAGACATAAAGCAAGGTGCCTTATGTATGTGGATTGAACCTAAGAGCTACAACATAGTGATAATAAAAACAGAAATAATAAAGTGATGATATCATCCCAGGTCTGTGCTATATGCTTTGCCCACATAATGTTACAACAACCCTATGAAGATGTTGACATTGTTGATCCAGAGAAGGAATATACTTGTCAAAAAAGACTCCTAGTGGCTAACTGGGCCCAAATTTATAATCAGCGTCTAGCAGCTGCTGTTTACAGGAGGCCTCTCACACAGGCTTCATTTCAGGGGAAAGCCATAGACGGGGTTGCCAAGACTCACTCTGCATGCTGAGCCAACCCTTATAAAGGAGTTTCTGGGATCCTATTTTGACCAATGGGCTGAGACCTGCCCTGTGTAATTCGAACTGCACAGTTATAGCCTCGTTTATATCTTTCCTGATTAATCAGAATGGCTCCATAATGATCAGTCAGGATGCAAAATTCCAACCAATCAGGGCAGTGCTATGTGGGCCAATCAAACTGCAAGTTTGTATTCCTCATTTGCATAAAAATGGACTAGTAAGGGACCAGGGCCACTTTCTCTATAGAAGAGGGCTTCCCTTTTGTCTGGAGAGAGCTCACTTTTGGTTTCCACTAGAGGCTGTGCTTCTCAGGTTTGGAATGCTTCACCTGAATGAAGTCTCTCCTTTTTTCGCAGCCCCCTGGTGGCACTGGGTTAGTGGCAGCAACCTTTTGTTGACAACATAATTATTTTGTCAGATGAAGGAACTGGTTGTGGAGAAATGGTTGCTTCCCCACAACTGGTAAGTGGCAGAGGTGGGTAAAACGAGCTCCCTCTGGCTTAACACTTGTGCCCTTCATCCTGCTCTAACCAAAGTGTTGGAAACTGGTCCCATCTACAAAGCTGGACCACAGCGAGCTTCCACGGTAGACTTTCAGCAGGCCAGGAACCAATTCCAACACCATCCAAAGTGTAGGTGATGGCCACAGTTCAGGAAAAGGGACGCTACCAGGTAGGGCCATTGTTTTCACATTTTAATTTCTTTTGGCGGTGGAATTTTCTCTTTCTTTTAAATGAAAAAAAAAAAAGAATCCCAAATTATAAAACAGATAAGGTTTGTTTGATTGGAATGAATTGAGTTTATAATTTCAGATGTATAATATTTACTCATTGTGAACCAAGTAGTAGAAAAAACGAGACCTTTTAGATTAATTCAGCCTTTGAAATGAGGTGGGGTTTTTTGGAAAATATTTGCAGTCTTAGATCAGTCTCAACATTCCACTTATGTCTGCATTTTGTAAGGTCGCAGAATATAGGAAAAAGTCCTGGTTCACATAGGTATTAGTTGCACATATTCAGTTCTGAAAGCTTGATTTATGATCTCAGGATACTCTTAAGTGCAACTGATCCAGTGGTTTGAAAGAGAAGTGGCAAGATATTTTTGCTACAAGGTTGAATGAACTCTCCTTGTCTAACAACTCTATGTGTTCTTTAATTAGTAAATGTTCAAGCTGGAGGGGATTGATAAATGGGTTCTTCAGCTAGTTTAAAATCACAACTGTATGGCAGAAAATATTTTTCAAATTTATGTTACGACATTATAAGATCTTTAGCAATATCATTTAAAGAAACTCTCATATATTCTAGTACCCGTCTCAGTAATATAGTTACTCAGAACTTCAAAGCACTCAAATTAATTTTCACTGTTCACTTGTTCATTTGTTCATCTATTCAATCATTCCAAAGCATTTGTTGAGCGCCTATTATATTCTGGGCAATGGTCTAAGTGCTCCAGACGTAGTGATATATTTGAGGGTAAAAGGGAGGGGAGAATTGTGGAAATAGACAATAAGCCACAAACAAATCAATATATTTGTCATGTGGTGATACTTGATTTTAATAAAAGGGCAGTGATATTTAGACAACAATGAAAAGATGTTGAAGGAAGCAGGGTGAAAAGTGCAACTGAAGCATAAATGGTAAGAACATGAAACATAAAGGGAATGTAAAGTGTGGTTCCTATGTTTAAGCTCACTTTTCTCCAACCTGTGGAGTAGATGTTTCAATTTACCTTATTGGTAAAAAATATCAAAACATTGGCACTGTGCGCACTTCTGTTCATGTGGGCAGTTTGCTGCACAAAAAGTGTAGATACAATAATGAGATAACGAGGAACCTTTATTTGTAAATTGATATAAGATAATCAGGAAACTTTATTTTTATTTTTTAAAATATATATATTTTATTTATATTTTACAGAGAGGAAGGGAGAGAGATAGAGAGCTAGAAACGTTGACGAGAAAGAAACATCGACCAGCTGCCTCTTGCATACCCCCTACCGCGGATGTGCCCACAACCAATGTACATGCCCTTGACTTGGAATCGAATCTGGGACCTTTCAGTCCACAGACCAATGCTCTATCCACTGAGCCAAACCGGTTTCGGCAGGAAACTTTATTTTGAGGCCTACATGTACTAACCTGGCAGCACAGGTTACTTGTGTTTGGAATAAAACACCTTGACATTACATGGTCCATTCATTAGTAAAGTTTTACAAAAATATTTAAGATATATTACTATACTAAATTTGCACGAAATATTTGTGGTGTTCTTAAATCATCTGCTCTGGACTTTAAGTTTTTTGGGAAGAGTTTGAAAATCACAATGGGGTTGAGGTGAGTGTTAAGGTCAGACAGACCAGTTGGCTGTGCCCGTCAAGTTGTGTGACCTTGGGATTGTGGCTGGGCCTCAGCATCTTTACCTATAAGACAGAGAGCCTACTTCCCACTTTGGCCGGCTGCCTGAAACATCAAAGACACTAAGACATGTTAGAGTTCCTTGCCTTCTCCAAATGGCCCAGCTTAGATCAGCCTTGGGGATGCCAGTCAGCAAGTATCAAGACTGTGGATGTAGGAATTGGGTTATGCTTAGGCACCCATATCTGGGACAGATACCAAGGGCTTAGAACCGTGGTCAGAGAACTGTGGCTTGCAAGCCACATGCTGCTCTTTGGCCCCTTGTGTGGCTCTTCCACAAAATACCACATCCTGGGTGAGTCTATTTTGAAGAAGTGGCATTGGAATAAGTTTAAGTTTAAACAATTTGGCTCTCCAAAGAAATTTCAATTGTACAATTGATATTTGGCTCTGTTGACTAATGAGTTTGCTAGCCACTGGCTTAAAATCACTTGGGAGATGGACAAGTGCTAGAGACAGGGATTTGTGTGCACCAAAGCAAATGAAGGATGTGGTGACCAGAGAGGGGACCACTCTGGTCCTTGTCACTTAGCAATGAATTAGAAGCCAAGTGCTTCAAGGTGTGGGGAGAAAAGGACTCTGGGGGCAGGAACTGAGCGGAACTACATGGACAAAGACAGAGGGTATCTTTTGGATCTCAAAGACCTGGTTCCTCTCAAAAACCATCTCCAGGTAGAACCCTATCCATCTCCAATTTATTTGGGCTGCCTGGGCTTGGAAGTAGGGCATGGTTGCCATGGTTGCCATGGATGCTGGCAGTGGTGGCTGGAGCTGCCTCCTACTGGCTCAGGAGAGCTGATTGTGCGCATCACTTCCCAGCTCCCAAGTTCAGTGGTGACACATTATATCTGTCAACATAAGAAACATCCAATTTTGTAGAGAAACTTTGTAAGTTTATTTGAGCCAAACTGACGACAATTGCCAGGAAACAAAATCTCAACGGATTGAGAAAATGCTCCAGAGGATGGCAGTTTTGCACCTTCTTATATACGTTAGAATCAAGGGAGGAGATATAAGAAGGGTTACATGAAATTGGTGGTAGATTAGAGAGGTGGGAGAGTGGAGACATCTCTGGGACTGGATAAAGAGTAAAATGAAGAGACACATTTTTATATGGGTGGGCGCAGGGTAGTTCATTAGCATTTATAGCCCATAGAGATGTATGCCTGGAACGAGATAAAAATGAGGGCTTCGTGGTCTTATGCTCTGATGGGAGATTGCGCCCTGAGGGGTCTAGATAAAAAAGGGGGATTGTTCTGTCATTCCAGAGGCATGTTACTGTGGATATAAAAAGATGACAGGCTCCCTTAAGGTAAAGATTGACCTTTGTCAAAGAAGATTCAGGCCTAGGACATGACTACCTGCCATGATTCACTTTTAGGCAGGAATTTTTAATTTCAGACCATCCTATGTGGTTACTTTCGGTTTCCGAGTTTGTAAGGCCCGTCATGCCTGAGCTTGTCAGAGTTAGTATATGGCCCCCTTTTTTTGTCTACGTATCTTAAAATCAGATATGGTGGGAGCATTCGCACCACAGAGATTGGCAAAGGCTCCAAATTGGGGCTCTTTCTCCAGAGAGCACATTGTTAAGCATTGGATGCTAGCCTTGAAACTACCTTCAGTTGACCTCACCTTTGGATGAAGATTCCATGTGAAGTTTTCAATTTACAAACTACCCAAATAGAGAGCACTTTTTTTCTTTTCTTTTTTCTTTTTCTTCTTCTTCTTTTTTTTTTTTTTTTTTTTTTTTTTTTTTTTTTTTTTTTTTTACCTGTGTACTTGCCCCTCACTGAATCCCTTGCCAAGGGGATCCACCAAGGTGCTGGAAATAATTTATAGATTTAGAAGGGGAGGAGGAAACATTATAAAAAGCCAGAAGACACTCAAAGGAGAACTATATGTCTGCTGGGTAGCCCTCCTGGTAATTTTTGCTTCCTTTAGCCAAGCAGCCTGGAATCTCAGCAATGTAAATAAAGGCAGAAAGAGCCAATTAACCATTTATGTTTCATTGAGAATGTGTTGTATGGGTGAGTGGGGGAAGAAATTGGATAAGTAATTCTAGGAGCACACAGCATGAGGAGGGCGGTGCTGGAGTTGAGGGCAGGTCTGGATGTGATTCCACCACTAGGGAGTGACCTTTAGAGTCCCAGGGACTGGGGAAAAGGGATTCCCAGTAAGTACCAGAGAGCTGAAGACCAAGCTACGCATTCTTAAATTTTTTTGTAGGGCTAGTAGCCCTGCTCCTAGGGAAGAGAAAGAATTCTTTCTCCATTCTTCTTCCCCTTCCTGAGCTGGTGACCTTTGCCCATGCCACAGATTAGATTAGCATTATTGGGACTCATGCCTAGAAATTTTGGAAAAACATCGTCTAAGTTACAAATCAGTATTCAGAGAACGTAGCATTGACAACTGTCTTTAGCTCTATTCCAATAAGATATATTTTTTTGAAATATCATGTAGAACAAAATAGGTTTACTTACCAACTCACATGACAGTTTCAGAAATATCTTATTTTAACTTCTGATTCCTCCTCTGTGGGTAGAAGCTTTTTAATCTTCTGTACTGCAAGCATCCCTGTCAAACGGTTAATGATGTGAAAAGAAGTACCTAACTACGCTAGGGTCACTTGGCATTTAAATGAACACGTTCACAGAGTTAATCATCCCTGCATGGCCTGAGCCCAGACCACGTGGATTCTCAGTGCATTGTGGAAAATAACGTGGCTGTGGTGTAGATGGTACCACAGAGGTTTTCTTGCTGCTTTTGGTAACATGTGCCTGCGTGTTCTGCCTTCCTACTGATGTGTGAAAAACTATTGTGAAATTAGTGGCTCAAAGCAATAGCTATTTTTATTATATCTCCTTTGGTGAGTCTGATGTTCAGGCAGGACTTGGCCGAATTATTCTTCTGATCCCTGCTGCATGAGTGGAGGTCACTCAGTGGTTCTCAACTGGTGGATGGTCTTTCTGGAAAGTCTAAGATTGCTCACATGTCTGACATCTTGGTGGGATGGACATGATATTGTGATTTATAATAAACTAGAGGCCCGGTGCTTGGGATTCGTGCACTGGTAGGGGATGTGGCCTGCGGAGGTTGGCCTGGGGAGCACTGCTCATCCCGGTCAGCCAAGTGGTGCTCCCACTGTGGGAGCGCACTAACCACTAGGGGGCAGTTTCTGCATTGAGCGTCTGCCCCTTGGTAGTCATTGCACGTCATAGTGACTGGTCACCTGCTGTATTGCCACTGGGCTTTTATTATATAGGACATGTATTTGTTTTCATTCCTGTTTCTGGCATAGAGTTCCACAAACACTTGGAATTTCCTGAGATGAGAGCAATAAAGGTATCTTTTGTTATGTTAATAAGATGACTTTTGGAAAACCCCCAGGATGGGGGGCTGCTTGCCATGAATACCAACCATGTGATCAAAGGACTGGGCCATTCAGTCCCACCTGGGCCCTCCCCTTTAAGGGAAAAGGAGCTGGAAGAGTAATCAATGGCCAATAATTTAATCAGTCCCAACTACAAATAGAGTCTCCATAAAAGCCCAAAAGAATGGAGTTAGGAGAGTTTCTAGTTGGTGATCATGTGTACAGTAGATTCAGAAAGAGTGGCACATTCAGAGGGTTGGAAGCTCTGTGACCTTCCTCATACCTTACCCTATGCATCTCTTTCCTTCTGGCTGTTCCTGAGCTATATCCTATATAATAAAAGGCTAATATGCAAATAGACCGAACAACAGAACAACCAAACAATCAGTTGCTATGATGTGGGCTGACCACCAGGGCACATATATGGAATGTGGCAGTCATCAGCTGCAGTGGGATGGTGGAGCAGGTGAGCAGGGCGCCAGACCAAGGTGGGCACTGGTCGCTGTCCTTACAGTGAGCCTCTGGGGGTTACTGAAAATTCTTTGCTCCTGTGCACTGTGGTCCCCCCTGGCACTCACACTTGCTGCCAGTGCACCTACCGCCAGTGCTGGTCCCAATCACACCTGCTGCCAATGCTCGGTGCCCATCCCGACTGCTTGGCTCCATCAGTGGGTGTGAGTGGTGACTGCTGGCCCTGATTACCCCTGAAGGCTTCTCCACCTTCCCCTGCTTCTGAGGAGTGATTGGGGCAGCAGCTGCCACTCGCACCCACTGATAGCACCAGCCCCGCTAGCACCCACTACTGGCACCAGCCCCAATCACTATGTACCATCAGCAGATATAAGCAGGACCACTGCCGTCAGTGCATGGGGTGGCAGTGGGGGTGGGGCTGTGGCAGACAGGGGACTGGGGACCTTGGAGGGAGGGACCCTTTGGGGGCATGGAGGATGTGCCTAGACCCACCCCTGTGCCTTGTGGTTCACAGTTCATTCCAAGGTGCACAAATTTGTGCACTGGGCCCCTAGTTTCTATATATAAAAGCCTAATATGCAAAGTGTCCCCTGGGGGTTCGATCTACTGGGAGTTCCATTGCTTGCTATGATGTGCCAGCAGGCAGTGCCGAATGAAGGAAGGCCCCAGCCAGTAGCCAGAGAAGGGAGGCCCTGACTGGCAGCTGGGGAAGGGAGGCCGTGGCTGGCAGCTTCTAGGAACCCTACTCATGTGCAAATTTCATGCACTGGGCCTCCTGTCCTTTTATAATAAAGTAGTAATCTAGTAAGTAAAATGTTTCTCTGAGTTTTTTGAATCATTCTAGCAAATTAATTGAACTCACGGCAGGGGTCACTAGTACCTCCCATCTATAGCCTGTAGGTCAGAAGCCCAGGTGACAACCTGGCCTTGTGATTGGCATCTGTAGTTGGGATGCCAGCTTCAAGAATAGGACAGATTCAGGAGCGGACAATTAGACTCCACCTGTTGATGGGGGAGTGGCAGGCTCCTGCTGTGGAAGAGCATGCAATGTGGGACCTGTGTAGCCATCCTCGGGGGAAAAACCATCTGCCACGCTGAATATCCTAAAACTGGGCACCTTTGCCTGTTGGCTGCCATATTATACCACGTAGTAGCCAGACGTCTTGATTGACAGCATTTTCTGTTAAATTGATAAAACGATACAGAGCATGCGCAGGTTCTGGATTAATTTCGATCTGATTTCATCCTCACCAGTGCCCTTCATCATGAAATCCAAATCGTGATTATGCTGCACCCCAGCATGTTGTCAGTCATCCTTAGAGTTGTCATAAACATCCTAAAATATTAACATTCATTAAGTGATAAATATTTACCATTTATGCCTTTGAGGATTTCAACATTGTTACAGCTGCAATGAGACAAGCTGTGACAGGGCACCAGTCTCAACTCTTAAAGGGGAAAAATCTGAGAATCACAGATGTGCACCCTAAACACCGGGAAGGATAGAATTCAGAGGAATGATTCTTTCCAGGGGTTGGGGTGAGTACATACCAGTTAGTTTCTCTAAATGCACCTAGTTAGATTTCTTTGATTGATTTTGTTTTTTTGCTAAGAATTTACTTAATTCCCTCTGCTAAACTCCCATTGACATTCTATTGTTTCTCTCCCATAAGCAGCGATCAGGCTGTTCACGTGTGTGCTGATGAGTGTGCACACCGCCATCACCGGTTGACACCGCTGCTGTGTCCCTGCCTTGCTCCTGGGGGCAGTTAATAAATCATCTTTGATGATTTGATGACATAACCTTTAGATATGAAACTGCACGTGTACTGGGCTGTCAGGAAAAGCTCCTTTGGTCATACATCGCTTGGATTTATCAGAAAACATGTATTACTCTTTTTTTAAAATCTTCTGGTATATTTAAATCATTTCTCGAACAAACATTTTAGGGATCAATGGAATCATTCCTCTTGTCTCGGCTAAGCCTTTTCTTTTTAAAAATCGACATTAAAGCGTTTGATATCACAAAGAAGAATAGACGGAACGGTTAAATATCTGGTGCATTCAGGTGACCGCTTGTCTTTGTTTTTTTGGTACTATACATCCTTTATCAGTTGCCTTCCACAGGCTGCCAAATAGAGTACTCCTCTACAAAAATATACTTGCAGATTTCTGTAATCAAATGGCTCTCTGTGGCCAGAGGGTAAGTTTGGTAGAAGTTTAACATTTCTTTGTTCTGACTCCCCTCATGTCTTTTACAACTGCCACTTGTGTGGAACCAGGTGGGTTTGTTCATGTAGGCGCCATCCTAGGGCTGCTCGGGGGTGTTGATTTCCTCATTGGTTCTTTCAGTCTTGGAGGATGTGCTGGTGGAATGTTTTCCAGTCCAGCTCAGTTGAGAAACTTTAGTTGACACTTTGCTTGATCTTAGGAAAGGCTACATTCAAGTCAAAAGGGAAGGGTTGTAAGATAGTCACACTCAAACCTTCTTCTCTCCCCCCTCCCCAGTTTTATTGAGATATAATTAACAGAAAAGATTGTGTAAGTGTAAGGTGTACAATGTGTTGCTTTGATACATGCATATCTTGGAAATTGTTCACCACGGCAAGATTAGTTAATATATCCATCACCTCACATAATTACCTTTTCTCCCCATCCATTGTGAGAACTGTTTAAATGATCTCTAAACCCAGTGCGTCAAAGATAAATCCTATTTCAGTTTTGCCCTGCCAGATAAAAACTGAGGTTCTCTTAAACCTGAACAGCAACACACTGACTGGTATGAAGTTTGTCCCATAAGTCACAGGTCCTATGAATCTTTGAACTGGAAAGATTTCCTCATTTTCTTGGCAGAGTGAAGAGGGAGAAGAAATTCGAAAGCTTAGTTCCAGCCATAGACAGTTTGGCTCAGTGGATAGAGCATTAGCCTGGGGACTGAAGGGTCCTGGGTTCAATTCTGGTCAAGGCACATGCCTGGGTTGTGAGCTAGATCCCCACTAGGGGGAGTGCAGGAGGCAGCTGGTCAATGATCATCTCTCATCATTGATGTTTCTATCTCTTTCTCCCTTCTCCCTTCTCAGAAATCAATCAATATATATGTTTTAAAAAAAAGATTAGTTCCACAATTTTTGGCCCATCTCAGTATGGTGTGCAAGACTTGTTGCATATGTTGGATTCTACCCTTATCCTTTATCCTAAAATTTTCTTTCCTCTGATTTCACTATTTATTTTCAGCTGTGTGGGGTGTGTGTGTGTGTGTGTGTGTGTGTGTGTGTGTGTGTAAGTACTCTCAGAACACTTTAAATGAGTCAAGTTATAAATAATCACCACCTCTGAATGTTTATTGCTTTAATGCTATTAAATAGGGGAGAAAATGTGAGGGGTGAATTAAGTGGTGTGGGAAGAATGGGGTGAGCTACAGCACAGAGGAGTTAATTCCCAGGCAGGCTCAGCCCCAGGATAGAACTTCAGGGCTAGCCAGGGCCAGAAGCCAGGTGGTCCTTGCAGTGGCACCTGGGGAGAGGAGATTTACCTCTGCTTGGTGTTCATAAGACTTTTAATGGAAATAAGGGATAAACTTCTATTTCCCTATTTCTTCTTTTTAAATAGGTAATGAGTGACCACTGCATCAAAATTAGAAAATGAAAAATAAAATCTGTAATCCCACTACCTACTGCTGGCACTTTGGGTAGATCTTGTACACTTTTATTCTTTTGTCCTACTAATTATGGTTTTTCTGAATACCACATATTATCTCCTGATTTTATTTCACTTGCATTTGCCCAGAATGTTTGTCCATCCCTTTATTTAATATTTATTTCATTATTTTTTTATAGTTATAGCAATACTTGTCTTGAGAAATAAAAAATCTAAACTGTATAGGAGGATATGCAATGAAAGGAAAAATGCTTTCTTTCCCACCTTTAATCCTACTGTTAAATAATTTACAAGAAAGCACTTATTATTTATTTCAGAAAGAAGTGAGAAGTAGAGATAGAAACATCAATGATGAGAGAGAGAGTCATGAATCAGTTGCCTCCTGCACACTACCTACTGGGGATCGAGCCTGCAACCAGGGCATGTGCCCTGACATGGAATGGAACTGTTCATAGGTTGATGCACAATCACTGAACCACATTGGCTGGGCAAGAAAAGCACTTTTGAGTTGCTTGTTTCACTGCAAATTCCATAATTCTAAGTAATATATTTTTGCTTGTTTCTTACTTGTAAATGCTAAATGACTCATCAACATTAAGCATATCTATTAATTCATCATTTTGAAAAATTATAAATTTCACTCTCTACCTTTTCTTCTGCCTCCATCCTTTTTCCAATTTTTTTTTGTCATTTATTTAGCTCTTTTATGTGTTACTTTTAAAACTCTAAATAATATATCTATGATTTATTTTTTATTTTATTTTTTCAAACACATTCTACTGATTTTCTACAGAGAAGAAGAGAGAGGGATAGAGAGTCAGAAACATCGATGAGAGAGAAACATTGATCAGCTGCCTCCTGCACACCTCCTACTGGGGATGTGCCTGCAACCAAGGTACATGTCCTTGACCGGAACAGAACCTGGGACCCTTCAATCCACAGGCCAACATCTATCCACTGAGCCAAACCAGTTATGGCAGTATCTTGACTCTTGATATCATATAAGAAAATTGATACCTCTCATTGCCCTCCATCTCTTCTCCCCTTCAGTTCTCAACTTCCAATGTTGTACCATTATTTTTCCATTGTTCAGGTTTATGACAGGAGTGTAATTAAGCCTTACACATGTTTATATTGATTCCTAAATTTTCAATATCCATAAATGCTATTTATGATATTGGCTGATCTGTATATTATTTACTTAGGAGTCATTTAGTGGGACAGTATCCATATGGGAAGACAAGTAATCATCTCAAGCCTGTGCTTCTCAAAGGAGAATGTTGCAAATGCCAAGATCAAAGAGCTCCTTAAAATTATTATATATAATTTCCTCTATATTTACCTTAGTCATTTAATATATAGCTTTTTCTTTATTCTAGAACTTCTAATTGACATTTTCTTTGGTTATTGATAGAAATAGTTGCCTTAAAAACACATTTTTGAGGTTATAATTTTTTTCCATCACCATTTATCCCCACTATGCCCTCTTTCTCCTCCATCGAGGTGGAACTTTTTAAACAGGTGCTTCCTAGGACTGCTGCACATTTTGTTTTCCTTTCATTGAACTCTAGGAGTTTTTCATTTCTTTAGTTTTTATTTTCTTAAAAAAATGAACATACAGTAAAATGACATCCTTTTCTTTTTTGTGTATGATTCTGTGAGTTTTAACACATGTATGGATCCATGTTACCACCACATGGATCAGGATACAAAACAGTTCTATCAGCCCCCATACTCTCTTGTACTGCTGCCTTTAGAGTTCCCCTTGCCCCCACAACCCTTACACTGGCAACTACTGATCTTTTTTTACTTAGCAGCTGTATTCATAATCACTGGAAGCTTTTAGTGATTGTGATGAAAGCTGCTAGAAAATTGTTGTACAGATTTTTGTGCAAATGTTAATTTTTTATTTATCTAGGTTAAATATCTAGGCGTAGGATTTTTGTGCCATCTGATGTTTTAGTTTAATTTGATAAGAAATTGTCAAAGTGTTGTCTAAAGTGCTATACGATTGCATTCTCACCAGGAATATATGAGAGTTGCTTCACATTCTTGTCAGCATTCAGTTCTGATAATTTATTATTTTTACTATATTTAGCCATTCTAATAAATCTGTAGTAGTCTCCCATTGTGCATTAAGTAGCATCGTCCTAATGGCTAATGATGCTGACCATCTTTCCCTGTGCTATTTGTCAACCACATATCCTCTTGATGAAGTGTCTATTCATGTAATTTATTGAGGTTTTTTACTCAGTTGTTTTTGAGAGTTCTTTATATAATTTGGATGTATAAATACTTTTCCCAGTCTGCATTTTTAAAAAAATAAATTTTCTTAACAGCGTCTTTCATAGAACAAAAGTTTTTAAAATTCTTATGGAGTTGAATTTACCTTTTTATTAAAGGCTTGAGTTTTTTATATCATATCTAAGCACCTTTTTAGGCTAAATCAAATCCATGAATATGATATGACTAGAGGCCCAGTGCAGGAGTTCGTGCACAGGTGGGGTCCCTTGGTCTGGCCCTCACCCAGTCCCAATTGGACTGATTGGGGGGAGGCGGGGTGGCGGGGGAGAAGGGACCACAAGAGATTGGCCAGCTGGGGGGAGGGACTGAGGGAGGTTGGAATGGGAGCGCACTGACCACCAAGAGGCAGCTACTGCATTGAGCATCTGCCTCCTGGTGGTCAGTGAGCATCATAGCTACTGGCCAGTTGTCCACTTAGGCATATATATATATATATATACACACACACACACACACACACACACCACACACACACACACACACACACACACACACACACACATATATATATATATACACACACACACACACCACACACACACACACACACATATATATATATATATATATATATATATATATATATATATATTCCATTTATTGACATCATGCTTGATTTCTTCCATCAGTGTTTTGCTGTTTTCAGCATATAGATTCTATACATGTTTCATTAGAAAAAAAAGCATGTTAAACCATAAAATTCATCCGTTTAAAGTCTATAACTCAATGGAATTTAGTACATTCACAAAACTATGCAACTATCTCCACAGTCTTATATTTTAATCCTTTCATCATCCCAAAAGAAATACAGTGCACAGCAGAGTCACTCCATATTCTTCCTCATCCTCTAGCAACAGAAACCCATCGTGGAATTTTCATATAAATGGAATCATATCATATGTGCTCCTTCTGTCTGGCTTTTTCACTTAGCATAATGTTTTCAAGGTTCATCTATATTATTGCATGTATATAGAAGTCTCAGTTTTATTCTTCACCATTAGCAGGATCAAGATCTCATTTCATCCCCTGTCAGATCATTAAAACAAAATCCCTTAGTTACTGAGACCAGAAAACACCCCTAGGGCGACTAGAGAATCAGCTCAGGTCCTTATGTGTTTGGTTTTTAGTTTTCTCTTTGTTTTTGACATCTTTGAGATTTCCTTTTGTGGGACCATGGCTGTGCATATAATCGAATATTTGTAATATTTTAGTCAGCATTTGTAAAGAGTTTTACTTCAGAATACTGTCAGAAATAAAAATCGAGTAACTTTCTTTTAGTTTTTTGAAATAAAATTGCTTTAATAAAGAAACTGAGTTTAGAATGAGAAATAGAAAATCACATAATCTCTACATTAATAATTGCTGCTGGCAAGATCTATTCATGACTATCTACTGATAAAATTTTACCTAGAGCCAGAGAAACCCACTGATACATCCTTTGTTGACAAGGAATAGACATTTCATGTTCTGTTCATTCATTTCTCCCTTTAATAATCCCTCACTGCAAAGTCCAGGACTCCTATGAAGTGTCTCTGCTTTCACCCATTCTTTCCTTGAGGGAAAAGCACTCATCATTTATTAGGTTATGCCTAGCTCCTGTCAAAAGCCAAAATTTCTCCAAATCAAAAGCCAAAACCTGTGAGCAAGACATCATTGATGGCAATAGCAGAAGATGCTTTTTTAGTGGTCATGGAGGTGAACCTCATGGTTCAGATTGTCCAGGTCCCATGGAGTCCAGAGCTATTTCCCCAGATGCTGATATGGCCACTTATGACAGGCTTACTACTGTCTGAAACACACACACACACACACACACACACACACACACACACACACACTATTGAAATAGCCATTTAATTCGGACAATTCCAAAGTGCTTCTTTGGGAATGCCCGTTTTGGACAAAGGTCACCAAACACAGAGCCTGATACTAGTCAGTGATATTTGTGAAGGTCACCAGATCTGATCAGAGTCATAGTGTCCCAGGCAACAGGTGAAGCCATCGTCCATTTGAAGGCTTAGTCTCATTGCATTGTACACAGCTGAGATGGCTTTCTCAGTAAGGTCAATGGATACTGCACCTTCTTGGAGGATCTTCTGTCTGGGACCTACTATGAACAGTAAGGTTCATTGGTATGATATTAACTGCAGTACCAGTAGATACTGTCCTCAGGTTAAATATGTTCCTTCTGTTTTTGTTCCTAAGCATTTCCTTTTTCTGTGATCATTAAAACTTGATGGATTTTATCAAATGCTTTATCTCTCTGTGTTGAGATGACCTTATGGCTTTGCCCTTCTTTATTTACCAAATATGCCCTCATGGAGTAAATTCAACCTCTCCATATGTTGCTATCTTTTCTTTTTTTTTTTCTATATATATTTTTCATTGATTTCAGAGAAGAAGAGAGAGGGAGATAGAAACATCAATGATGAGAGAAAGTCGTTGATTGTCTGCCTCTTGCATGCCCCTAATGGGGCGAGCCTGCATGTCCCTTGATCATAATCAAACCTAGGATCCTTCAGTCTAGAGGCCAATGCTCTATCCACTGAGCCAAACCAACCAGGGCTCACTATCTTTTCTATGCATTTCCAAAGTAGTCCTATTAATTTTATCTAGATTAGTTTTGCTCTAAGTTCATGAGTGATTTGGCCAAAAAATTTCCTTCTCAGACTGTTGTTGATTGGATTAGATATTAAGCTTATATTAGTCACATAAAGTCAGTTACAGAAGCCTTTCCTTTGAAAAAAAATTATATATATGTTTTACCCTGTTTCCCCGAAAATAAGACAGTGTCTTATATTAATTTTTTGCTCCCACAGGTGCACTAGGTCTTATTTTCAGGAGATGTATTATGTTTCCCTGAAGTAGGTCTTATTTTCGGAGGATGTCTTATTTTCAGGGAAACACGGGTAATTTTGCTAGCGGTTTATAAATTATATTAGTCTTGTCAAAGAGCCAGTTTTTGAGTTCATTGAAATTATTGCTTTTTTTTCTTTTCTACTTCATGGATTTCTGCTCACTTATTTATAATTTCCTTCCTACTGCTTGTGTTGTTTGTTTGTATTTTATCCTGCTGTTCCTTTTCTGGTATCTCCAATGGGAAGCTTAGCTCATTTATTTTCATTTTTGTCTCCTTCTCTAATATCTGTGTTTAATACCTCCCCCTGTCAATACCACATTGGCAGCATCCCCAAAGTTTTGTTGTATGATATGTTTGGTATTGATCCAATCGTTACTGAGAGAGTTATTTTTAAATGTCACATAATTTTAGTGTTTTCATTAATTTCTGCCATGATTTTGTTCATTTTTTGCTCTGTGTGTATTTTGAAGTTCTATTATTACGCATGTAAATACTGCAATTCCCTTCATGATGTAAATGTTTATCAACAAATAATGGCTTCCCAGGTGGGCTTTATCATTCAAAAGTACCAACTATTTAAAGAACTACCACCAATTCTTCACAAACTCTTCCAAGAAATAAGAGGAGGGAATACTTCCCCACTCATTTTATTAGACTGATATTACCCTGCTAGACATAAATTTAACAAAAGTACAAACTTGTACCTTAAAAACTAAAAATACAAATAAAGAAATGTTAAAAGGAATTAAAGGAGATCTTAAGTAAATGGGAAAACATTCCCATGTTCATAGATCAGGAGACGTAACATTTTTAACGTGGTAGTACCCACAACCTGCTCTACAGATTCAACACAATTGCTCTTAGAATACCAGCTGATATCTTTGCAAAATTGACAGGCTGATTCTAAAATTTATGGAATTGAAGGAAACTCAGAATGGCCAAGACAATCTTAAAAAATAACTCCCGCTTCCTGATTTCAAAATTTACCACAAAGCAGTAGTAATTGAGCAGGGTAGTACTGGCAAAATTATAGACACCTGGAATTGAGATCCAGCTATAAGCCCATACATGTGTGAGAAAAAAAATGATCCCTTTAAACTTTATTTTTATTGTTGCCTTTTTACAGATGTCCCCACACCTTTGCCCATCTCCACCTAGCCAAAGCCACCCTTTCGCTTTGACTAATACCACACTATTATGTATATAAGTTTTTTTTTTTGGTTAATCCCTTCACCTTTTTTCATTCAGTACCCATCTTCCCCATCCCCTCTGAAAGCTGTCAGTCTGTTTCATGTATCCATGTCTCTGTTTTTATTTCGTTCATTAGATTCTCACATATAAGTGAGATCATATGGTATTTGTCTTTCTCTGACTGACTTATTTCACTTAGAATAATAATCTTCAGGTCCATTCATGCTGCTACAAAAGGCAATATTTCCTTTTTTATGGCCATGTAGTGTTCCACTGTATAAATGTACCACTGCTTTTTTATCTACTCATATGTTGATGGGCACTTTGGCTGTTTCCAGATCTTGCCCATTGTAAATGATGCTGCAATAAATGTAGTGGTGCATATATTCTTTCAAATTAGTGTTCCAGGATTCTTAGGATATATTCCAAGATGTTGGATTGCTGGGTTAAAGGGCAGTTTCATTTTTAATTGGAAAATTGATTTTTGACAAAGGTGTCAAGACTATTCAACAAGGAAAAAGTAGTCTTTGAGCAAATGGTGCTGAGATAACTGGATATGCCCATGCAAAAGAATAAAGTTGGGCCCTTATTTTAAATCATATAAAAAATTAACTAAAAATGAATGCAAGATCTAAATGTAAGAGCTAAAACTATAAAACTCTTAAAAGACAATATAGAGGTAAATCTTCATGACCTTGGATTTAGCAAAGGATTCTTAAATATAATGTCAAAAACATGATAAACAAAAAAGGAATTAATTGGACTTAATCAAAATTTAAACATTTGTATTTAGAAAAAATACCATCAAGAAAGTGAAAAGACAACCCATAGAATGGAGAAAATATTTGAGAATCACATATTTGATGAGGGATTTCTATCTAGCATATATAAGGAACTTCTATAGCTTAACAACAAACAACCCAATTTAAAAATGGGCAAATGGAACAGACATTTCTCTAAAGAAGATATATAAGTGGCCAATAAGCACTTGAAAAGTTGATCAACATCATTAGTCATCAAAGAAATGAATACCACAATGAGCTATTCCTTCATACCCACCGGGATGGCTAGAACCAAAAATGTGGATAATAAATAGTGCCAAGGATGTGGAGAAATGGAAACTTTCATATACTGCAAGTGGCAATGTAAAATGTGTAGCCCCTTTGAAAAACAATTAGTCCATTTCTCAAATGATGAAACATAGACTTTCCATATGACTAGTTACACTCCTAGCTATGTACCCAAGAGAAATGAAAGCATATGTCCACGCAAAAGATTATGCACTAATATTTACATTATTGTTCATAGCTGAAATATGCAAGCAACCCAAATGTCCATCAGTGCATGAATGGATAAACTAAATGTTGTATATTCATACAATTGAGTATTATTTGGCCGTAAAAAGGAATGAAGTGCTGATACATGCTACAACTTGGGTGAACCTTAAAAGCAGGACAAACAAAAGAACCCAATCACAGAGGTCCACATATTATGTAATTACATTAATATAAAAGCCCAGAATAGGAATATCTGATGGACACAGAATGTAGATTTTGGCTGCTGAGGCCTGGGTCAGTGATAGCTAATGGGCATTTTCATCCTTTTGAAGTGATGAAAATATTCTAAAATTGCGGTAAAGGTTGTGAATCTCTGTGAATATATTAAATACCATATATATATATACATATATATGTGTGTGTGTGTGTGTGTGTGTGTGTATAAGCCTAAGTGACCATTAGGACTGGAATGACTGGAACAACCAAACAACTGAATGGCTGGTTGCTATGATGTGCCCTGACCACCAGGTGGTCAATGCTCTCCCACATCAGCCAGAAGCCACTGCTGCTGGAGAGCGCAGCTGCAGTGGTTCAAGCCTCTTCCGCCTCCATGGCAGCCCTGCCAAGCAGCGTGGTGACAGCGGGGTGGAATGAGCAGGAGCTGTGTCTGGACCCCAGTTCTAGCTCCTTCCTGGCCACCTGCTACTTCCCGCACTGCTAGGGGTCCCGGGTGGTGAGAGGGTGCAGGCCAGGCTGAGGGACTCCACTGGTGCACCAGACCTCTAGTATCTTAATACACCTGTTATACAAAGATTGCCTCAAAAAAATGCAGTGGCCCTCATTCTATTTTGAAGTGTTTTTTAAAAACTTAATATTGTGTGATGTTAGTATATATCATGTTATTATAGTTATGCTATGTTAAGATGTTATAATAATACAGTGATCTTTTGGTTTGTATGTTCCTGTTATATCATTTTTTAGTATTTTATTTTTAACCTTTGTTGTATTTAGAACTACGTCTATGACTTTTTAAAAAATGTACTTACTTAGCTAATTTATAAATGCCTTCTGACAACTTTTTATTTAATTGTAAAAGTTTATTCAATATTACTGATTGTGATTGTGTGTATGATTGTGTGTGTGTGTTATAAATATTTTTTACCATCTTATTTTAGACTATTTATCCTAGTTTTTCAGTTTCTCCCTGCTTCCTTTCTCTTATATTCTCTCACTAATTGGATATTTTTACACTCTAATTCTATTCTTTTAGTAGTAACTTCAGAAATTTTAATATGCATAATTATGTTAATAAAATTTAAACTAAATTATTAATATCTTGTCTATATCCTGAACCATATGAAGAGGTTTGAATACTTGAACTTGATGATAACCCTCATGTGTATCTATTCAGTATTTTAGTTTTTCTAATTCTACATTTTAGACATTATTATTATTTAAAAATATTTTATTCTATTTAGCTATATTTTACCATTTCTTTATTCACCTGTCTTTCTGGAATCAAAGACTTTCCGTGATCATTTTCTTCCTTCTTAAAGTGTGTCATTTTCTCTAGTGAGTGTTGGTTAGTAGTAAATTGGTCCCCCCCCGCCCCCAATTTGTATTTGTCCCTACTTTCACCTTTGTACTTGAAAGATAATTTTTCTGAGTATAATGATCTCCAGTTGACACTTGTTTTCTTCTAGCACATTGAGAATACGATTTTGCAGTTTTCTGGATTTTCCCCCCTTTAAGAAATCTGCAGTTATTCTCATGCTGGTAATCGAAACTTTTCTATCTGGTTTACTTTAACATCTTCGCCTTGTCCTTGTTCTGAACTTACTAGTATACTAAATTGATCTCCATGTCTTTTTGTTTTTCCTATTGGAAATAGTTTTACTTCCTGAGTCTGAGGATTCTTCCCTTTCATCAATTTGAAGAAAGTGTCAGCCATCCTTTGAACAATGTTTTTCCTGTATTATCTTCATAAGCTCTATCATAAACTATAATTAGATATATGTATAAACATTTCATTTTACATCCCACATTCCTTAACTTATTTTTCAATAAAAATATATATTTGTGCCATATTTGAGGGATATTTTAAGAGTAGTTTACCATTATCACTTCAGCAGTATCTAACTTTCAATTTAGCATTTGTGTGTTTCTTACTTCACACACACACACACACACACACACACACACACACACTACAGTACAACTTCTGTGTTTGCCTATCTTTTTCTTTTTAAAGATTTTTAGAGGGAGAGAGGGAAGGAGAGAAATGAGAGAGAGAAAAAAACATCAATGTGAAAAACATCCATTGGCTGCCTCCTGCACGCCCCCTACTGGGGATCAAGCCCACTACCAGGGCCTGTGACTTGACTAGACTGGAACTTGATAGAACCTGAGATCTCTAGTTGCGAGGGACAATGACCAAGCAACTGAGCCACACCAGCCAAGGCCACTTATATATTTTATTTATAGAGTTCTACTTGGTATTATTTCAAACACACACACATTTTGGTAGTCTTTTGTTCATTCATCATACTTTCAATATTTTATTTTCCCATAAATGTTCATAAAATATATTATCTATTTAATATCCAATAATTATATTTGCTATCTTTGCAGATATTATTCTGCAGTTTGATTTTTCTGTAGATTTTTGCTCATGGAAGCATTCTTCTTGGGCTTCGTGTATTTTAATTGTAAATACATGTTCTTCAACCATGCATTTAAACATTTTTCTAAAATAATATTGTATCTTACATTTTATATATTCTGTATTAGTAGGGTTTATCTAAAAATCTAGTTTTAAGTATTGCCAGAAACAGAAATCCAATTATCCTTTTATCTAAAATTCTTATTATTTTGTTTTTCACTATGTCTTTTGTTAAATATAATTGTTTGCATTTTAGTTACTAAATATATTTGAGATTTCTTAATATACGAGCGTAGCCTTAATACATTTAATGTATAATCTGATATTTCAGGTACTAATTCTCTTATTTTAAAAATTGTATTTCATTATTTTTTACAGAGAAAGGGAAAGGGATAGAGCGTTAGAAACATCTATGAGAGAGAAACATTGAAAAGCTGCCTCCTGCACACTCCCTACTAGGTATGTGCCCACAACCAAAGTACATGCCCTTGACCGGAATTGAACCCATGACCCTTGCGTCAGCAGGCCAGTGCTCTATCCACTGAGCCAAACCGGTTAGAGCTAATTCTATTATTTTAATACCTCTTTATTTTTCCTTGGCTGCCTTTTGCAATATTGCTGTGGCCTGGCTTGTTCTTTTTGGGAGCTTAATAAGTTTCACACTTATTTTTATTCTACTGGTGTTTAATTTAAAAACCCATGTTTCTCTAAGTATATTTACTCTCCTCCTGTATAAGACAAGAGATGCACTATATTTACCTATCCTTCTCTGCCTAACATCATACTCTAAATGCTCACTGAATAATTTGGCCTGCAAGATGAATAATTTTAATTATATTTTTACGTATTATATATTAGCTCTTTTAAGAATTATTGTTTAAATTTGCATTCAGTATTATAATTACATTGTATTTGTTTGGACATCTTTCCTAAAAGTTTACTGGATTTATTTGTTCACTACAGTTGTTCCTGAGGACACTTTCCAATAAACTACCTGCATGCAAATCTCCAGGTCAGACCTACACCATCTGGCCTATCTCTAGGGTGCTCAGGGTCCTGGGCAAACATTGGTTATGTAACAATTGGATGAAAATTTGTATTATAAATCCACGGGCCCAGGTGAGGTAGAGTGAAGAGTCCATGAAGATTTAGAATGGGTAGAGCAGAGGTACTTACATCTGTGTTTATTTTCTAATCAGTGTCCGTGAAAAACTGAAGCATCCAGGCCTCATTTCTCCCATTCGGATCCAGCAGTCAATCTTGTCCTGCCTGTTATCAGTGCTCTATTTATTATCAAATACTCAGTGCCTGACTAATTTTCTATGTCTTACCAGGAGAGCAAAAAAGCTAGTGATTGTTATTGTACACAACAGCCGCGCCTCTTCCGAACGTGTTTGTATGAAAATAATACAGATCTTCTTGACTCTCAAGTTCCCTTTATGCCTTTGTCTAACGGTAGTTACAGTGTTACTTCTGATGCTCCGTTACTTAGCCTGCCTGTGAACACTGGTATCCAAGGACTCTCAAAGGCTGTTGCGTGCTTTTAGTTGCCCACAAATGCAAGCCTTCCTCCGCGTGTGAAGGAAAACGTGAATAATTCATTTTCTGGTCATGTTAAGTTTATACCTTGAAACTTCGTAGCGTAAATGTAGAAATGACACGTTTTTGCAGCCGCGTATCTTCCCTTGAACTACTTACGCTGTGATCATTACTTGTGATCTCTTCCCATGTTTGCAGCGCTCCTGCTGCAAGTTAGCGAGGAGAGTTGGAAGGGCCCGTGGGCAGAGCAAGAAGAATGGTTCCCTTCCCCCAAGGAATGTCTGCCCCTCACCCAGCACAGTTTGGCACTGATCCGGGAACAGATGCGGGTGGGAGGGTCCCTGGCGTTGTGGAACAATGGTCTCCAAAGCCCTCAGAAGAGCTTGGCCTTGTCTACCCCGGAGGATTGCCTGACACGTGATGCAGAACCTGCTGAGAAGGTAGCATGACCTGGTGTGGGCTACACCGGGAGAAGGGTGCCTGCCTCCACCCCAGCACTCTCTGGTTCTATAAGTGGAGGCAGCATGCTGTGGGGTCCAGGGTGGGTGAACGTCAGTGCGGGGTCCACTTACAATAGGCCAAGGGTCCGTGGTAGCCCAGAGGCCTGAACTCATTATGTATCCAACACGAGTGACAGTCATCCCAAATCAGCGTGTCATCACTATTCTGGGAGGTTCAATGTCATGGCGTGCCATGAAAGAAAGACTGCACCAGCCAGTGGGAATGATCTCCTCACCAGGCCACCCTCCTGGAACCAGAGCCTGGCCCTGAAGATCCGGGGCATGACCGCCAGGGGCCATCACATGGGCATTCTAGGAAGATGCTCTCTGAGGTCACTTGGGAGCTATTCTCAGTGACAAGTGCTTCCCATCCATATCTTGGGCTCCCATTTTTTCTAAAGATGATTTTTTTCTTTATTGATTAAGGTATTAACATATGTGTCCTCATCCCCTCCATTGCCCTCCTCCCCCCACCTGCCTGATCATGCCCACACCCTCACACCCTATTATCTGTGTCCATTGGTTAAGCTTATGTGCATGCCTACAAGCCGTTTAGTTGATCTTTCTCCCTTACCCCCACTCTCTCCTGCCTTCCCTCTGAGGTTTGAGCATCTGATCGATGCTTCCCTGTCTCTGTTTCTGCTTTTGTTCATCCGTGTATGTTGTTCATTATAATCCACAAATGAGTGAGGTCATGTGATAGTTATCTCTCCCTGACTGGCTTATTTCGCTTAGCATAATGCTCTCCAGCTCCATCCATGCTATTGCTTGGGCTTCCATTTTTGAGGGGTTTTTGGTGTTTGCCATTTGGCACTGGGCAACGGACTGGTTTTCAAACTTTAGCCAAAAAAATTCTGCAGAGATAGCCAGAACCAGTTTGGGTCAGTGGATAGAGCGTCAGCCTGCGGACTGAAAGTCATGAGTTCGATTCCGGTCAAGGGCATATACCTGGGTTGCGGGCACATCCCCAGTAGGGGGTGTGCAGGAGGCAGCTGATCGATGATTCTTTCTCATCTATGTTTCTAACTCTCTATCCCTCTCTCTTCCTCTCTGTGAAAAATCAATAAAATATATTTTAAAAAATTATGCAGAGATAGAGTCTGTCTCTAGCCAAATATGGGCACCTTCTGAAATTAGGAGTCCTTGGCCTGACAGTTGATCTGTGGACCTAAGAATTTAGCGGAAATCCCCATGCTGGTTTTCACAGTGGAACCCTGTTGTCATTCAGAATTCCATGGTTCGTCTGGGCTGTCAGGCCCCCAAATTGCTGGGGATCTTTTTTTTGGAATATAATTCCTTTAAAATTCACCCATTTCTCATCGAATTCAGGGACATCTTTGACAGCCCACCAACCTCAGATACTCTCAGACTCAGTACCCACAGGGTAAATGATTGCTCACTGGGTGGGAGGGACTGGCCATGGGAGAGATGCGTGGGCACAGTCCCTGATGCACCGGAGCTCCATGCAATCTGCTCTCAGGCCTCCGTCTGCCTTGGGGGACTGAACCTTCTCTGGGGAAGGGTCTGCCTTTGCCTGCTGGGCCTGCCTCAGGAAGCAGTCCCCCTAATCAGACCCTCTCTCAGCCCTGCTTGGACCACCTGGCCCTCAGCCCCCCGCAGAGCATCACAGCAGAGGCCCCAATTATGCCTTTGAGCCACTGTCACTGTGGCTGTGCCCGATTCTCGCATTCTGACATCCTTTCACTTGCTCTCTCAGGTTCCAAGACATTTTTTTTAAAAATTGCCCTCTGTTCTTATCATTAGTATACTTTATTAGCATCTTAATTAAAAACCAAATGGAGCCAGCATGGGCTCATCTTCTGGGCTTACTTATTGGGACCAGGCAACATAAAGGAATGCTGTAAGGTTATCCTGGCTGCGAGGGAAAGGTGGAGCAGCTGGAGATGCGGACGTGACATTGTGGGCAACCGGCAGTCACCTGTGGCTCAGGTCACATGATTCAGGACTGTGCAGCCCTTCAAGAGGAGTCCTTCTGTGATGGGCATGTGTTCAGACCCAAGGAGCCACTCCAGCATCTCCCTTCTCTGTGGGCAAGTTTGTTTAGTAGGGCACCTCCCGGCTGTCAAGTCTGTGTAGTTCTCTGCTGAATGCTCCTTTGGGGTTAAAGAAAGAGTTTAGGGAAGGTCTAGGTCAGTGTTTCCCAAAGTGTGGTGCGCGTACCCCCAGGGTACGGGAAGAGGTTGGTGGGGGTACACGTTGCACCAGAGTTTGGTGGGGATAGGCACTGCACCGTGCTTAGCTGCGCCTAATTCTACGTTCTCATGAGTCAAGTCAAGACAGTCTTGTGAGGAGTGAGATGGTCCGGTGTGCAAATAAATGTTATTTATAATATAACTTTTATTGATATTTTATTATGAATAATTTTATTTTTCGTTTATTATTATTTTGTGTATGTACCAAAACATATATTTTGATTGTTATTAAAATACATCCATTTATTTTATTTTATTTTTTTGATGAGGGGTACTCAGCGTTATGAAAATTGTAGAAGGAGTACACATATGTCAAAAGTTTGGGAAACACTGGTCTAGGTCATACATGTAGAGAGCCTTTTTCTAGTGATACTCAAGTGTCAGCAATAAGGGTGTCTTTGCTCCCTGGCTGTATGTTTTTCCCTGAGAGGTAAGGGAGGAGAACTCAAAAGATACCCATAGTCCTTCCTCCTGTCTTCTCACTTGCCTCTTCTTGTACTTCGCTCATGGGGCCACTCTGAACAGTCCCCAGCGTCTTCACAGTTTCCAGAAGGTGATTCTATCCCATCTTAAGACACGGTTCTTCATTTTCCTAATTATAACACATTTTTGCTGTAGAGAATTAGAAAATATAAACATAAATGTAAAAAAAAATCACCTCATCCCAGTGTTCAAAGATAAGTACTATGAATGTTCAATATTATTTCCTTTTGCTTGTTTTTCCATGTCTATATTTATCTTTTACTGAAGTAATATTGCTCTATAAAATATTTTACATCTTGTAGTTTCCACTTATTAGTATACTCTGGGTGTTTATCATGTTATTAAATATTTCTCTGTAACTCCATTTTTAATGGCTTCTTTATATTCCATTTCATAGAGGTAGTCTAAAGTGTTTTTGCTAATTTCTGGTTATTGAATATTTAGGTATTTTTTTCCTCCTGATCCTCTTCCTCTCTCAATGGTTTTAGTATTATAAATAGCATTGTGATAGCATAAGACCTACTTTGCATAAACCTTAGATTATGTCCTTAGTATTATAAATTCACAGAAGTGTACATGCTGGATCCCAGTGCCTGAAAATGCTATGCTTTTTTAAAAAAAACACCAAATTGCCCTTCAGAAAGGCTATACTAATTTCATTGTGTCAAAGTTATACTATTTAATATTTATATATCTACACTAATAAAAGAGAAACATGCTAATTTACCGTACCTTTGCTATGCCCACAGCCAATCAGAGTGAGTATGCAAATTAATCCCATAAAGATGGTGGTTAATTTGCATATGCTGAGGGAGGGAGGAGACTGAAGACAGCATAGAAGGAAGGGGAAGGAAAAACGGAATCTTCCTGCAATAGGGCCCCTAGTATATATATAAATTATATATATATATATATATATATATATATATATATATATACACACACACACACACACACATACACACAATTTATATATATAATACATTTTGTAGAAATATCTAGAAACATTCTTTTAATTTGAATTTTTGATGACAAAACATTGAACATTTAAAAATTATTTTTTTATCTTTTGTGTCATCTATATTCATGTCCTTTGTGTTACCATCCCCATATTCATATTTTACTTAATGATTGCTTTGGAAGAGCTTCTATATATTCTTGGCATTCCTCCTGTTGTCTATTTCCATGATTTTCTTAATAGATATTTTTCACAAGCCAACTTTTTAATGCTAAAAGGTTTAAGCTCATTCCTAAGTTGATAGAACATTTCCAGATCCCACTACAGGCCAGGAGCTGTTCTAGCCACAGGAGTGCAGCCGTGAGGAATGAGACAATGACCTTCCTCCGAGATTTAATTTTTCTGGAGGGTGGAAGAGTCACACAGTAAGCAAAGTGTCAGGCAAGGACCCTGAAGAAAGGCTAAGCAGTGCAGGGGAGAAGAGAGAGCCTGGAGCACTGGGCTGGCCAGGGATGGATGCCGCTTCCTGAGCGGAGAGACGGTGAAGGTCAGCAAGGGTGGGGCCATCTGGAGAAGTGCTCCAGGCCGGGGAGCAGCCAGTGCTGAAGCCCTGGGGTGGAAGCGTGCTGGGTGTGATAAAGGGGGCCAGGAGCCCAGTGAGGCTGGCGCAGAGTGAGACGTGGGCCAGCAGGGAGGATGGAAGGGAAGCGGGGCAGCGTGTGCTGGAGGCTCTTCTCCCCCACTTGTCAGAGCCAGTTGTCCAATTTTCAGTAATCTTGTAAACCCATTGTTAAATAGAGCCATTATTGGAAATTAAAATATATAAACGGATAACTAAATACATTGTATTGAAGATGAGGGTAACAGGCACTCTTATTTCATGGCTTCCCAGTTGTTTTCTGCATTTGGCTCTTTGCTCCGGTGGTTGACTGTGTCTGCTGCGTCTGTGTGGTGGAGACACTGGTGACCGAGTTACTGCACCTCTCTTCCCCTCTCCACATCCGGTGGCATCCCGCGGGCGTTCCGGAACCCAGCCGGGGCGAGCATGGTTCCACCACGGAAATCAGCAAGTTCTACAAACCAGGGCTTCGCTTGCTATTTTGTTGATGCCTAGGCTGAAAGAGGGTGGAGAAAAATTTAATAATGTAGACTCTATTTGTATGCATCATGTCTGTATCTCTTACATTGTGAACAGCACAACAAATTGAGGCAATATTCCTCCAGCATGGAGACATTATTGTTAACAAAGAAGTTGTTTGCCTCACTGATGAGCAAGTGGAGTTTCTCCTTACGCTTTCATTGTTTCACTTTCTTCTTACTTGCCGATGTAAAGAAATACATCATCCAACATTTGCTTTGGAACTATCCTCGTTTGTCAGTTGCAGCCATAGGTTTGCTAAGGATGCAAGAGTTTGGCAAAACCAAACCAAAAACAAAGAAACAATGGAAGCATACTGTGAGAATCAATTCAATACATGAAATGTACAGAGAAGCATACTGTATAGTTTATAACTAGTTGCAAATTGTGTGCCACACATGCATTATATCAGTAAAATTTAGAATAAACTTATGAAGATTATATATATATACATATATATATAATCTTCATAAGTTATACACACACACACACACACACACACACACACACACACACACACTTTTATGGAGGAGGGAGAGCTGACTGTTGACCACTTGCCAGCATACTGCTAAAGTCAGGGGCCAGAACACACGGGCCCCTGTATAGACCAAAGTAAGCCTTGGGTTATTCATTCTAAGTGTGCTTAGAAGTGTTCTGAGCAGAGGAATGATGGGGCCAGTTAGTGGATTTATAAGACTCATTCTGGCTGTGCTATAGAAATTTGCCTGAGAGGGGAAGGCTAAGATTAGGGTGGTGGCAGAGGAGATAATGAGAAGTGGTTGTGTTCAAAATATATTTTGAAGGCGTGTCCACAGGAATTCCTAATGAATTAATGCAAGGTTTAAGAGAAAGAGAGGAAATCTAAAATGTTTCCCTAGGGCTTTAAATATATATATATATATATATATATATATATATATATATATACACATATATATATATAATTTTATTGATTTTTTTTTTTTACAGAGAGGAAGAGAGAGGGATAGAGAGTTAGAAACATCAATGAGAGAGAAATCATCGATGAGCTGTCTCTTGCTGGGATGTGCCCGCAACCAAGGCACATGCCCCCAACCAGAATCGAACCTGGGACCCTTCAGTCCACGGGCCGATGCTCTATCCACTGAGCCAAACCGGTTTTGGCTCTCTAGGGCTTTTGATGTGAGCAACGGAAAGGTAGGATGTACCTGTTTCTAAGACTGGGGAGCTAGAGGAACGGCAAGGTTGGCGAGACAATTATTTGCTTTTGGCTGAGTGACATTTTTGATATTTCAAGGCATCCAAGGGGCTGTCGAGCAGGCCAGTGGGCATGGTAACTGGGAGTTTTAGGGGAGACAGGTGTTAGAAATAAAGATTCATGGTTCAAAAGCACAGAGGAAGGATCTTACACCATGAACAGAAGCGAGACCACCCGGGGATGAGTGCCCCAGGGAGGAGCCCTGGTGAGCTCCGTCTTCTGGAGATGGCAGAGATGAAGGGTTGCAGAAAAGAACCGAGAATGCCTGGAGGTCTTCATTCTCCCATGTAAATTGTCTTTGGTGTGTGAGTTTTTACTAATAATTAATTATTTAAAAATAGTTTATTTATTTTGAGAAAGAGAGGAAGGGAGAGGGAGAGCGAGAAAAACATGGATGTGAAAGTGTAACATTGATCGGCTGCCTCCTACATGTCCCCCACCGGGCTTCGAGCCTGCAGCGCAGGCACGGGCACTTGACTGAGAATCAGACTGGCAACCTCCTGGTGCATAGGATGATGCCCCGCCAATGGAGACACACCAGCCAGGGCCATGAGAACTCCTTTTAATTCCGGTGGTTTCAGGCTAAACATCACTGTCAGGTAGAATAAGGCCCTGATGTTAGTTTTCTTAATTTTCTTAGAGAGTTTTATGCTCATTTTTCTTTGTAATAATTTTATGACTAATCTTATGCGTTTATTCTTCTAGATATATTTAGACAATGGTTTTAATTTTAAAAATTTGATGGCTGAATTCTATATCACTTAGGAGTTAATTGGAACTTTATGATATTAAGTCTTCCTAAGGAGATGTTGTTTTGCTCTGTTTATTCGAATATACTCTTATGTGCCTTTATCAAGTTTTAAAAGTCTTTTTTTTAATAAAGACCCTAAACAATCTCTAAGTTTATTCCTCTACATTTATTTTTTTATATTGGGTATTGAATCCTTTCCCTTTTTTTTCTAGCCAGTTATTGCTAGTATATAAAGAAGTTATTTTTGTGTACCCAGCTTTCACCCTACCAACTTACTACATGCTCTTAATTCATCATGAAGGATTTTAAATTCATTGGCGCTTTCTAGATGGTAATCATTATAATACCAATAATAATGCTGGATCTTATTTTTAAATCTTTGTATCTGTTATATCTTGTTTTATATTTCTTATTTCAATAACCAAAGTTCTCAGAGTTGAGGAAATGAATCGGGCAAAAGCAGGACACCTCTTCATCCTGTCTATTTAAAGTGGGGGGGGCTCTCTTGTTTCAGTGTTAACTATGCCAGCAGCTAGTTGGGTTTAGATTAGTGGCCCTCAAACTTTGGCATCTATAAAATTTCATTTTGTTTTGTTAAAAATGCAGAATCTGAGCATTTATTTCCTGTATTGGGGCCTAAAATGGAGGTCAGAATTCTACATTTTTGGAAAATAAACTATTTTAGTCCATAGTAGGCCACTCTAAGAGGTTCACTTGTGTTTTTTTTAAAATATAGAAAATTTGGAAATAAGTTTATTATAAACAACTAGAGGCCCGGTGCATGAAATTCATGCTTCGGGGGGTGGGGAGTTTCCTCAACCTGGCCTGCACCCTCTTGCAATCCAGGACTTTTGGCTCCTAACTGCTCACCTGTCTGCCTGCCTGACTGCCCTTAACCACTCTGCCTGCCTACGTAATCACCCCTAACCACTATGCCTACCTGCCTGATCACCCCTAACTGATCGCCTGCCCACTTGATCCTCCCTAATCACTCTGCTTGCCTGCCTGATTGCCCCTAACCTCCTCTGCCTCTGCCCCTGCTGCTGAGGCTTCCTCCAGGAGGTTGTCCAGAAGGAAGTCTGGAATGATGTCCAGAAGGTCATTCAGCTGTCCGGTCTAATTACCATATTATGATTTTATTATTACAGATGCTGCATTTGTAACTGCTGATGAGAATGCAAATTGATGCAAGCTTGGGAAATAATAACATTTTCTTTAAATTTGAATGAACATGTCCTATATCCTAGATATTCCAGTCCTTGGGTAATAACCTTAGAAAAATTTGCACATGCACATGAGCCCAAAGAAGAATGCTCTGAAACATTGTTTTTAATAGCTAAACAGTTTGATATATAGTACTTTCAGTGTTGTTTAGAGTGTTTTAAAATTTACATTATACAGTGCACATTAAAGTTAGTTCACACATCCATCATCTCATATAATTACATTTGTGTGTGTGTGTGTGTGTGTGTGTGTGTGTTGAGAACATGTAAGATTTACTCTCATAGCATCTTTCAAATCTTGATAACTATAGTCATCATGTTGACTATTGGATCCCTAGAACCTACTCTGGGGAGTAGAACTGACTCTCAGGGGTGTTTCCAATTCCAAGATTGAGGTTATAGAGCTGGCTCTGGAGGCGTGAATGGGTGTGTCTCTTGTCAGGGCCCTGCGTGGGCTGGCCTGGTCCCTGACCATGGCTGGAAGGGCTGGAACCAAGAATAGGACCCTTTCAAGGTCTCCCTAGGCATAGGTGTTCCTCCCAGCTGGTCTCTATGCCAGGAGGAGTGCTTGCAGATTACAGCTGGGAGACAAAAGAACCCTTTTAGTGGCTTCCAGAGTGCAAAGAGGAGTGTCTCCCAGTGGGTCACTGGGCTAGGAGCATAGCTGTGCTAGTCGGACTCTTCACCCACTGCGGTTGGGAGGGCCTGAAGCCCAGTATAGGGTCTCAGGTAGATTCACATATTGTTATTAGAGAACAGTCTGCATAATATTGGTTCCATGGAAGGATATACTTGATTTTTTATGTTAAGATAACTCTGCAGTGCTTAGTTGAATTTTATCAGATGTTTTCTTATCCTTCATCAAATATGAATTTTATTCTTTAATTAATGTTTTAAATCCTAATCCTGAAACAACATTAATTTGATTGTTAAAATAGTTCTTTTAATTTTACTTCTTATGTCTTACATCTATAACTGAACATGGGGATTGGTTTAGAGTTTACTTTGGAAGTTAACTGTATCAGGGTGTTTTTTAAAATTAGCCTCATTCTATTTCTTAAATGAATCAAAATAATAAAATGTTACATGTTCTGTAGCATGGAAGTCTTCTGTCTCTTAAAAGATTGAAATACATTTGCCTATAAACATCTCCGGACCTGATGCTGTTATTTAAAGCATTCAATTCTTTGAAAACATTTCCAGCTTTTTTTTTTTCTTTCTGGTTTATTTCTTTCTTTAGGTTTTCTTCATTCTTGAGTTAGTTTTGATTTATTTATGACTTAACTTTTTAATTCTTTAAAATGCCGGGTGTATGTTTCCATTAATTTGTGTTTAATGCTGAAAGTATTTGAGATTCATTAGTTTTTCTTTGAGATTAGTTTTGGTCTCATCCAGTATGCATTAACCCGGAGTCTTCTTATTATTGTTCTTCTCTAAATTACATGCAAATAAAATTTTTATTTCTTCTTTGATCTAAGAATTATTTAGAGAGCGGATTTTAAAATAATTTCAAAGTGATAGGAGCATTTCAATATAAACTGTGAAAATGAATTTCAGCATATTCATGGTGGCTTGTATAATTTTAATGTAGCTCCTTTTCTACTGCCTTATATACATACACTAGAGGTCTGGTGCAAGAATCCGTGCAGGGGTAGGGTTCCTCAGCCTGACTGACAATTGGGATGATCAGGGGCCCCGGAGGTTGACTGGGCAGGGGCGGGCGGGGGGGGGGGGAGGCGCTCATGGGAGGTTGGCCTGCCAGGGGGAGGGGCTGTGGGAGGTTGGTTGGTTTGTCGAAGGAAGGGGCAGCGGGAAGTTGGCCAGCTGTGGGATGCTGGCTGTGGAAGTGCACTGACCTTTAGGGGGCAGCTCCTATGTTGAGTGTCTACTGCCTGGTGGTCAGTGCGCATCATAGCGACTGGTTGACTGGTCTTTTGGTTGCTTATATATGATTAGTATTTTTGAAGTGTGGCATGGCCCATGGAAAAGAATTGTGTAATCTGTGCTCTTGGAGTATAGAGTTTACCTATAGAGACATCACCCATATAGATAAACATGCATAAGTAAATATATGAAACTAAAGCTCCCTTATACTTTATTATTCACAACACCAATGTTCTTGCTTTTCTGCTTATGTCTTGTTTTTACAAATGCATTGTGTAGGTTAATTCTATGTGTTAAATTACATCGCTAGGCCATAGTATGCAGATAACTGGGGAAAATATTTTAGGTGTTTATGGGAAGGTATTTTTAATTTATTTTTATTATATTTTTGAAATTTCTTTATTAATTAAGGTTTTACGTATTTGTCTTCATCCCTCCATTACGGGGAAGGTATTTTTTAGATGATATTAGCATTTACATGGGTAGACTTTGAGTAAAACAAATTGCCCTCCATAATGTGGATAGGCCTTGTCTGATCAACTGGCATCCCCCAAGAAGAAGAGAATTCTTCCAGCTTTTGGACTTGAACCTCAACCCTTCCCTGGGCCTACAGTCCGCTGACCTATCCTACAGAATTTGGATAGCCAGCCTCTACAATTTTATGAACCAAGTCCTAGAAATAAATTTATATATATATATATATATATATGAGTCCTGATGCACAAAAATTTGTGCAAGCGTAGGCCTTCCTTCCCCTGACTGCCAGCACCAGCTTCCCTTCAGCACCCGGGACCCAGGCTTCCCTCCTCCGGTGGCCCAAAGGCACCCAGGACCCGGCTGGCTTCCCTCCAGCCCCAGCTTCATCAGAAAGGACATCTGGAATGACGTCCAGATGATGCCCAATCTAATTAGCATATTACCTTTGTATTATTATTATCATTATTATATATTTTTACATACTTTTGGTTCTATTTCTCTGTAGAATCCCTATTAACACAGGTATGTGCAAATCTCCCAACTTCATTGTGCTTTCATAAATTTATTCTTCTACAAATTATGTTTTCAGTAGTTCGTGCTTTTTATATTTGGATGCAATTATTTTCCAGTATACAAAGATTGATGCCTACTAGCTTTGCACAGTAAACTTCCTGTTTATCAATATTAAATTCATATCTTTTTCCGTATCATTCAAAATGAAATTCTTATAATTAATGTTAAGTATATATCTTTTAATGCCTTTATTTGCCCACTTTTTTCAATATTGAACTGTTTTTGTCAAATATTAATGTCACAATACTTTTAAAATATTTGCATCAGCTTACATACCTTTGCCCATGTTTTTACTTTTCAGCTTTCTGATTCACTTGTTTTAACAATGACAGTCAAGATAACAGTATTTTGTTTATTTTTAATGGAATATGAATGTTCTTTTCTAATAATAGGAAGTTTAATCTTCTTACATTTATGTTTACAATGGATAGATTTATTTTTATTTATGTTATCCTTTTGAATGTTCAAGGTTAGCTATGCATCTTAGGTTTTTGTTTTGATCTTTCTTTGCTTTATCTTTTTGTTGTTGTTGTTGTTAATCCTCACCCGAGGATATTTTCCCATTGATTTGTAAGGAAAATAGGAGAGGAAAAGACAGAGAAACATGGATGTGAGAGAAACACATTAATTGGTCACCTCCTACACAAACCCTGACCAGGGCCTGGGCTGGGAGGAGCCTGCAACCAAGGTAAATGACCTTGACCAGAATGGAACCTGGGACTCTTTGGTCCTCAGGTTGATGCTTTATTCACTGAGCCACATGGGCTAGGGCTGCTTTGTCTTTTACTGAAGGGAAATGATGTCTTTACTTTTATCTTGTCTGAGGTTGAGGAGGTTTATAGTCAGTTTTTCTTAATTGATTAGATACCATTACGTCTTTCAAAATTTTCTTCGATCTATTTTCCTCTTCAATCTATTTTTAAGGATAAAGTGAAATAAGTGTAGTCCTCTTGTCTTCTCCTTCCTCTAGTCAAGCAGGCACTACTTGGTCAGTGGTAAATATAATATGGGGTTTAAAATATAATAAAATTTAATTATTATGTGATACGTTAGAATTATTTTTTTCAAGAATATTTTTATGCTGGTATTCAATTGTGTATACTTTCACAATAATTTTTAGACTTTTTTTCTATTGTAATTCATTTCAATCCTAACCACAAGTCCAGTCCTGCCTTGCTTTTATTATTCTTGAATGCTTAATCTGCTTCTTCCCTTAGTTGGTAAAATTATAGCTTTGAATATATCTTTCAGGATTGGTACTTGCATAGCTAAGGATATTTTCTTTTATACTTGGAAAACAAATTTGCTATGCATAATATTACTGGGTTAGTGAGTTCTTTTCATCAAAACTCTAGATGCTACTAATTAATTTTTGGACTTTAGTGTTGCAAAGGGGATATCTGAGACAAGAATGATTTTTCTCTTTTGCAAGTGACCCAGGCTTGCATCTTTAGAGGTGATTTTACAGGAATGGTAGAAGCACAGAGTTCAGAGTAAGACGCCTTGTTCAAACCCTGGTTAAGTAACTGTGGTCTATTAGTTTCTGGGCCTGTTTCATATTTGCGAAGTGGAGATAAATGTATGTTCCTTAGTGGACTGATGTGTGCATGTGCACATGGGTTTATGTGTGCATTCATTAGTATGTTTGTTCACATGTGTGTGTATATTCATCTATGTGTTGGACAATGTGTTTGCATGCTCGCATATTCACATGTGCTCCCATGCCTGGACATATATCCATGTGTATATGTTTGTATACAACTGTGTGTGCAGGTACATGTGTAATGTATGTGTCTTGTTATGTTGCCCATGAGATTCCCACTGTTGGCCAGGAGACAACCTAAAGTCACTTGCAGAGAGGCCTCTGAGGGGACCCATGTTAGGATGCTGAAGACCAATCCGGACTGTTCGGCTGGCTCCTCCCCTCCTTTGTTTGTTCTTCCCGTTAATAGTTTCATTTGGGCTGATTATTTTTATTTTACTCATTGAAAACAAGGTTAGTTCCTCCATTTCTATTATCATTTCCTTCCTCCTCTCTTGCTTCGCGCACTTACTGACTTGCCTCGTACCTCCAAGTGTCCCAAGGGTGACTTTTCTAAAGTGCAGAGCTCTCCACAGAGCATCCCTACTCCAAACTGGCCAGTGACTTGCCTCCATCTACACGCGACATTTCTAGCTCAGCTCCGCGCCACACACCTGTTACACCCTTCTCCACCTTCCGGGTGCTCCTGCCGCCCACCCACGTTACCCGGTCGCTATTTGCTCCTTTCCCGAATGATGGTTCATTTTTTAAAAAACTAAGTCTGCATCTCCCTTCCGGGAAGCTCTCCAGCCCCCTCCCCATCTGAATGAGCAGCTCTCCTCTCCGTGTGCTCGCAGTGTGCCCTGCCCTCATCGCTCATGGGCGCTCGTCCAAGGGTGTACACGATTTGCAAAATTTCACAGAAGTAATAAGTGGCAGAAAGGGGATTAAATTCTGGCCTTCAACTTGGAGCTCAGTGATGATTAATTCAAAGCGTGGCGCTGCCCCTGAGCAGGTTGTGATGTTAAGAGCTGGGTTTTGAGGTCTGGTGCTCAGGTCCGGGGCTCTGCTGTCCTGCTCCCCTTCCCCAAAGTTCACTCAGTGCCCTGCCAGGCTCCTGCAGGAGAAAGAGACCTGGGCACACTCCTAATAGGAGGTGGGAGGAGGTGACAGGGGTCTCCCCTATAATGAGCAGTGGACTGGGCTGAGCACTGGGGAGGGTTAAAGGTGAGGTCCCAGATGGTTCACTGAAAATTTCAATTCACCCACTTAATTCAGGTAGCTCAACAGGCCGAGTCAGACTGGAGCAATTACAGCCCAGGGTGTCCCTCAGGAGAGCATTAACAATGAAACCCGGCAAAATTACTCCAGAAGCTCTTTATTATGCCACCTCCGAGTCCTGGGGAGGGATTGTCTTTGTATCTTGGACTCAAGAAATGGCTTGCTCTTTCTGTCCTGTCTGTGATCCAGAAATAATTTATTTTACTCTTGTTTAATAATAATACTCATAATCATCATCATCATAATGTATTAGAACAGATTAACTTTCCCATAAATGAATTGGTTCCAATCCTGTGTTGAATTCAGATTCTATTTAACCGCTATTTTTAAGCTACTAAAGATGTTCAAATGATTAGCTTTTTGGAGTGTTGCAGGGAGGGCTCGGGAATTAATGGCTTAGCATATAATAAGAACTCGCATTTGGAAAGGCGCTTTTCTGTGCTACCTATTAACTGGTTTTCTGGGAGGGATTGCCAGGGTCAGACCGCGGCGGCGCATTAGGACAGGGCAGTCACACCGGCTTCCGGACATCAGCTTAGACTTGAGTCTCAGCTCTGCCCCTTTTTAGTTGTGATTTGGGGCAAGTCCTTAACTATGCATGACCGCCATTTCCTCCTCCTTAATGGGGACGCTAATGGGTCTCGCAAGAGACAGTGCCTGACTTGTGACAAATACTCAATGAATGACACTGACGTTGCTTGTGTCTTACCCCAGGTCACACACAGTAGTAAGTAGTAGAAATGGGGTTTGAATCTGAGCCTTTGGATTACAAATTTATTAGGTAACATATCTAATAAGAATTCTTTAACTTCAGCTTTCTTTCTTACCTGTTATTTTATTTTTTTTAAATATGTATTTTAGTGATTTTTTGCAGAGAGGAAAAGAGAGGGATAGAGAGTTAGAAACATTAATGAGAGAGAATCATCCATCAGCTGCCTCTTGCACACCTCCTACTGGGGATGTGCCCACAACCAAGGTAAATGCCCTTGACCGGAATTGAACCCGGGACCTTTCAGTCCGCAGGCCGACGCTCTATCCATTGAGCCAAACCTGTTTTCAGCATTACCTGTTACTTTTCAAAATCATTTTTTGGTTACTATTACACTGACCAGGTTTGGGGGATAAAAAGATGAAGAAAACACAGGTCTGTTCTTAGAAAGGGTGGAGTCTAGTGAGAGGCAGAGAAATAGAAACCCAAATGCAGGTTAGTCTCACAGGAGCTGGAGTTGAGGCCTGCCTGGGAGCGAGCGGATACATTGAGCATATGGAGACTGGATCAATGAACTGTTTGGGCAGAGATGGTGGAGCTGGGACTGGGTTTTGAGGGCTGAGTTGGAAAGAATGAGGGTAATGCTGGTCAGTGAGGGTGGAGGGCTCTCCTGGCAGCAGTGTTGATGGGGTATAGGTGTGTGGCTGGTATATGGTACAGGTATGTCTGGGTCATGGAGGGAGGCAGGGGCATGGAAAACATGAGGTCAGAGGAGCAGGGGGAGGCCAATCCATGAAGGGTGTCCTGAATCCTGCATGCAGGGCCTGTTGAGCTGTGAGGTTTGCATTTTGCCCTGTAAGGAATGGGGGACGATTGAGTGGATTTTAATGCAGCAGTGCCATGGTCAGGTGGTCATTGTAGAAGGCTTTAGAAAGGAGATTTGTGAAAGACAATGATGAAGAGGCAAGGCCAGGGAAATCAGCAAGGGGTCAGCGTCCAAGGTGGGCATGCTGGACCTTGGCCCCTATCCAGGGAAGTTCCACGGCAGAGTCAAAGGAATAAGGGAAAAAGAGGCTATGAATCCAGGGCTGGAAGCTTAGAAGATTATAAATAGTATCAATAATCCTAAAATCGAAGCCGGGGCCACAAAATAGGCTGCAAGAGTAGAGCATGAAAGATATTTTACTAGAGAGAAGAAGGGACTTTGAGGCTGATATTGGATGTTTTAGTACCAGATACTGAAACCACTAGGACAATGGTGAACTTGAGGTTGAAACAAAAATGGAAGTCAAGGGCTGATGTTTTAATGACCTTGGATCAGCAGGCGGAAGCGATGGGAGAGGTGGAAGAGGGGTTACACAAGCTGGGAAAGCAGTAACTAGCTAAGGTGTCCAGCTGCCCCTCTTTTCATGGTGGAGAGTTTGTTGTAAAGAAGAGGAAAGACATCTCAAGAACAGCTCTGGCCCCAAGAGGGTTAGTTAGGATGTGGGAGAATGAACCACCTCTCCCTGGAAAAAACTTCCCTCCTGGCAGCTATATTCTTGTAAGAAGCAGACTTTAGTTGAAGCAGGATATGGATGGAGTGACTGTGAAGAGGTTGAGGCAATGGGAAAACTTGTTTGTAATAAACTAGAGGTTTCAGAAGGACCTCCAAGAAGAGCAGAAGGGGCCCATAGCTAAAGCAGGAAAAGAAAGACCAAGCCATCCCTCCTTGCATCCCCCCTCCCCACTCCCCATTTCCTTTTTTGCTGTGGTCCTTGGGCTACTTTAATGTTGTTGCATTTATATGACCTCACCTTCCTTTTTGAAAAGTTTTCTTTTTGTTGTCTTCCTAGCACTGCTCTCCTGGTTTGTTGTCTCTCAGGCTGAGTCTTCTTTATTTACATTCATCAAATATTTATTGAAAAACTCATTTGTGCTTCTTGGCCCCTTCTCTATTCTTCTAGTTAAAAACAAGGGCTCTTCAACTCTTCACTTTAAAAAAAAAAAAAATATATATATATATATATATATATATATATATATATATATATGATTTTTTACAGAGAGAGAGAGAGAGAGAGAGAGAGAGAGAGAGAGAGAGAGAGAGAGAGTTAGAAACATCAATGAGAGAGGAACATTAATCAGCTGCCTCCTGCATGCCCCCTACTGGGGATGTGCCAGCAACCAAGGTACATGCCCTTGACCTGAATCAAACCTGGGACCTTTCAGTCTGCAGGCTGATGCTCTATCCACAGAGCCAAACCAGTTTTGGCAACTCTTTACTTTTTACTCCCCTGACTCTTGTAGGTGCTTATAAATGTTCTCATGGCTTCAGTTTCCATCTATAGATGTGAACTCTACATCTTGCACAAGTTTCTCTCTGAGCCCCGGATTGCATTTCACGATTCCTCACCAGCATCTCCACCTGGACTCCAGGAGCCTGGGCACCCTCCAGAGTGTCAGGGTCCTCACTCTGCCCATCAAGGCTACTCCTCAGGTGTTCCTCCTCTTCATGTTAACACCCACCCAGTCACCCTAAAACATGGTGGAAATATCAATTCCAAGAGATCACTGCTTATATCCACACTGCTTAGAGCAATACTTTATGGCATGTGACAGATGCTTAAAAAATAACTGTTGAATGAATAAGGGATCACATTCTTGGCACCCCTCACATCACTGCTCACATCTGAGGAGACCAGGTTCTCTCAGTTCTGCTCTGAACTGTGCCCCCCTCTCAAGTATGTCTGTCCTTTCATAATTCAGACCGCATAGTTTTCTTCCTGCTGCGCCCACCTTCCTGGCACCCCTGCTGCAGTCTTTCCTCCTGCCACTAGACAGGGTTTGTAAAGTAAGGGCTGGTTCTCAAAATTACAGAGCTCCTGGGGCTACATACTTTCTACAGAATATCATGAAATATTGTTTTCCTTAATAATATTATGCAGCATAGGATCCCCTTTGTGAACTTTGTTGTCATTTCCTGCAAAGGGTTCTGCAGAATAGAAGCTCCTGGTGTGCTCTGGAAAAGTCGTTTCCATGATCAGATGTGTCTAGAAAAAATGAAACACCTGATCCCCATCTTGAGAATTCACTGTGCACCTGACAGTATTAAAAAATCAGTGATTCCTAAAGCCAACATCTATAGATATAAAAGGCTAAGTGACCATTCGTCTGACTGGCTGGTACACATGATGAGCACTGGCAATTTAAAAATAAATGTTGACTGGTGCATGCCACCATACATTTAAAGCTCACACTGGCATCAGTCACAGGTGCGTGTTTTGATCTGCCATTGTGAATTTGACACTTCTATTATAGAGAAAGGGCAAATAGCAATATTAAAACGTTTCTTCTAATTAATTTACTTTCAATGTGCACAAATTTGTGCACTGGGCCACTAGTATAAAGTAAAGAAGCTTCACATTGTTTAATTTAGTATTTTTCCCTCTCCCAATTTTTACAAAAACACAACTTGTTTTCTAGGTAATTTCAATGAACAATGAATGGAACAACAAAGGTCAGGGTCAGGGTGTGTGTTTTGGCATGCGGGAGATGTGGCCCAGTCTGTGTTTTAGCATACTTCCTCCCTCACTGTGCACCTGATGATTTGCAGTGTTTCTCAGCCAGATCAGTAAATTCACCACTGACATCAACTAATGGTGTTCTATATCTCTTTCCAAAAGAAATTAAGTTAACAAATGCAATATTTTTAAAGTTCAAATTCTTCTTGCATAACATTTCCTTCAACTTTGAGCATGGTGGGTCTCCCACATGCCAAAACACACACAGTGACCCCGTTCTTTGCTGTTCCTTGTTTCCGGAGAACTCGGAGGGGCTCCAATCTGTCCCCATGAATCTGCGACTGGCCCTTCCTGAATTCTGCCCCACAGCTTCCCTGATTCAGGTAACTCGTCTCATTGCCTGGAACACTGTTTTTCGCCCAGTGCTGGGAGTCCGTGTGGCAAATGAAGCTCTCCTGTTAGATGCTAATGAATTAATAGTTTCAGGGTCTCAAGTGAGATCTTTCCACATTCCACACAGTCAGCAGTTAAACTGTTTGTTCAATTTACACTAAAGTTGACGTACTTTTTCAAGGTTCTGGTGAAGCTATTTTTGGAAGGGCCACTCTAAACTTCTCAAATTGAGTAACTTAGGCCAGTTGTTCTAAATCTGGTGACTCCAGATCCTTAGGTTCAAGTGATAGAAGGTTAAGGGTCTAAGAATTATTTCTAAACTTCAAAGGGCCAAATGATAAGTCATACATTTGTGGATTAAGAAACCCAAATCTAGGTTTTCCATCAAGACCATCACTAAATTCACACTTTCAACTTAATATCCCCAATGCTGCAAATGAATAGCAATAATAGATAAACTATAAAATAAAATAGACACCAACAGGCTCAAACACAAGGTGAACACTCTGAACCTTAAATGAAATTGAAAGGCAGCTGGAAGCATGTGCCTGCTCATCTCTCGGTCTGTCAGAAAATACAACCGAAACCAGTTTGGCTCAGTGGATAGAGCGTCAACCTGTGGACTGAAGGGTCCCAGGTTCAATTATGGTCAAGGACACTTATTTTGGTTGCGGGCACATCCCCAGTGGGGGGCATGCAGGAGGCAGCTGATCTCTCTTATCAATGTTTCTAACTCTATATCTCTCTATAAAAAATCAATAAGATATATATTAAAAAAAGAAAAAATACAGAGATCACCGGTTGCATCCAGAAGTAAGTAGTCCATTAGGTAATGGACCTCTCTGCAAAGTGAGAGGCCAGAAAAACTCTAACTGCTTGATGCTAGGGACTGAGGAGGGACATCCTAGCCCATAAAAATATATGGAGAAAAGCTGGCTAGAGTCTACCACCTATAGTATTGGCCTCAGGAGCCTGCGAACCTGAGAGTGAGGGTTTTTAACATAGATTCAGCCTTGTGGGCAGAAATGGGCCAAGCTGCCCATCACTTCTTGGACTGGGACTTGTCAGTCCCCAACATTATCCTGGGGCAGGCATTCTGCGATGCCAATGTAAGATCAGAACCGGATTGGGTCCCCCTAAAAGGCATCACTAGATGGCAGCAGTCATAAAACTGCTGGACTGGGGAGAGAGCATGAGGAAACAGAGAGGAAAGAATCTATGTAACAACCCAAAGCTGACCTTTAGAGGGAAGCTAAAATCCAAAATTTTAAGCACTTGCCAAAACTTAAAGCTAACAGAGACCGCTATCAGTATCTATTTCAGAACAGAAATTTACTCCACGTGAAATGCCTTCAAGAATCTGAAAAAAATGAACTGAAAAGTAGGCTTAAAAATCTGAGATAATTAAATAAATAATATCAATGAATTATAAGAAATTATGACACAAAGCAAGTAAGGTGAAACAATAACAAATGCATGCAGTAAAAATTAGCATAAATATTAGAAATAAAAACTATAGTTCCTGGGATAAAAAGTCAGTGTATGAGATCAGTGCTAAACTGTATATATTTGAAGAGAAGTGGGATCACTTGGAAATGGCACTGAGTAACATATTCAGAACAGAGGACAGAGGGGAAAAAAGGATGTAAAAATAAGATAAGTGTAGTTAACAGACATGGAGGATAGAGATTTCAAGAGAAAATAGAAGTCCTGACAGAGAAACAATCGTTGAAGAGCAAAGAGCTGATCCCCCCCCCCCCCCCCCGAATCAACAGAAAGACATGAGTCTCAAGACCTAACCTATCTTTGGAAAGCTTAAAAATAATTAAATTTGAGTTCACATGAGACACATATCACATGAAACTGAAACAGAAAGGGTAAAAAATAATCTCAGAAGTTACTAGAAAGAAAAAGAGAGCAAGAGCTAAGCAACAATTTGGCTGACAGCAGATTTTCTCTCAGCAAAAATAGATGCCAGAATAGAACAACGTATGCAGGAGCTGAAGTGTCAAACTTGTATACCTGGGCAAACTTTCACAGGAGAAAAGGCAAAATGAAGGCATTTTGAGACATCAAAAAATGAAGATTGTTTGCCAACCACATTTCTTTACTAGTAAAAAAAAAAAGGCAACTAAGCAAAAATCATGGGCTGGAGACACAAGGGGAACATACAACTATTAAGCTATGTATGAAAACATAAGGGAAATCTAATCACTGTAGAAAACAATAGGGCAGAGTCAAACAAAGTGAACTCTAAAAGACTACTTTTTTAAAAGAAGGAAGATTGCTAAAAATATTGAATAATTTTGTATTTTGTTATAATACTGATATATTCTGGGTGTTAAATAGTTTGTATGGTTCCATTTTATCCTTGTTGGGTTAATAGCTTTCTTTTCATATTTTTTTAGGTGGCTGCTTTAGGATTTATATTATAGATCTTTAACTTGTCACAGTCTACCTTTAAGCAATACTATATCACTTCGGCTGTAGTATAGTAACTTTACAACAGTAGTTCTCCACTCTCCCTCTTCTGTTCTTTGTGCTATTATTGTATTTCACTTCTGCATATGTGATAAACCCTACACAGTACATATGTGATAAACCCTACTTTGCTTTAAACAGTCAATGATCTATTAAAGAGAATTTGTAAAGGTAAGAATAAAAAGAATCTCTCTTATTGCCCACCGTATTAGCTTCAATGACCACCATAACAAACCATCACAAACTCTGTGGCTTAAAAGAAAACAAACATATTCCCTCACGTTCTGAGGGCCAGACGCCTGAAATCAAGGTGTCAGCAGGGCCAGGCTCCCTCGGGCTCTCTCCGAGCCTCTGGAAGCTGCAGCAACCCTTGGCGTTCCTTGGCCTACACCCAGTCCCTGCCTCTCTGTCATCTTCTCCGTGTGTTTGTGTCTTCTCCTCTTCGGTCCAATTTTCCTCTGCCTCACTCTTACAAGGGATTGAGGGTTCACCAGGGCTATCCAAAGCGATCTCATCTTGAAATCCTTA